>OZ005657.1:154286075-155524825 GCA_963930645.1 Salticus scenicus | reverse complement strand
ATAAATAAGATACTAGAAAGACATAAATCATTGTAATAGAGTACAAATTATCCAGATAAATTTTTGTTTCAAACTGAGCGGGAAAAATCAGCATTCTATACTGTATTACATTAATAATCACCAGGATTTATTTAATTAGCTTGATTTAAATTGCGATTTTTATCAAATTATTATTAGTTTATTTTTTTATTTTTTTAATTATTGATATTACTGATTTTCTTTGCATTGAATATTCTAACTTATAATTTTTTAAATCACAATTATTATAAACAAAAATCAGAACAATTAATTTAAATCTATTTTTCTCTAAATCCATGCTACTTTTATAATTCTATGTTATAACTATTGAACTACAGGTTATAAAAATATTGAAAATCTATTTACAATTTGTTTTAATATAATTCTTGTGTACAATTTTAAATTAGCACAATGTAGGGAATGTCCCATTCATCCCCATTCAAACTGTCCCATTCATCCCCACCACATGATCATATAAAACAGGAAATAGGCTTAAGGAACAATTGTCAATATTCTTCTTCAATATCATAAACACAATAAAATATTATGCCTTTTCACCATATAAGAGTTATATTAACTTTAAGCAAATAGTTAATTTTTATCTACTACCTAATTGAATCAGCAAAAACTTACTTTGGCAGCAGAAAAAGACACTTTCTGCCCTTCTATAGATAGCACAATTCTGAAACTACACTTGATGAATGACCTCAGTACTGCCATATATCAGAAAAATTGTCAAGTTTATGGTGCTTGCAAAACATAAAAATTTTGCTATTGTCCCATCCAACCCCACTCTCCCCATATTGCAGTCAATACAAAACTTTTTTTTTGTATCATTCTATATAACGACGACACTTACTAATTATCATGCTTAAAAATTTATTTATAGTTTCTAATAATGTCTTAAGTATGCAGTTTGGTGTAATTTTAGCCAATAGAAGAGAGGTAGCCATGTGGGAAATTAACAGAAAGTGTGTAATAGCAGCGCTATGCTATCAGTCGGCCGATGAACACCCAAATTTTATTAACATAGTGCTTCTTAATGGCCTTATTACATATCAAATTTTCTGCAATTATAAAGAATAGAAGCTGAAATATAGCTTTTCCATGTTCGAGGAAAACTGCAGCATAGGAGCGTCACTTTTCAGCCGATATGCACTCAAAATGGATCAGAATATTAATTGATAATGGCAAGGCCCGACAAAGATACTTTCATGCCCAGAACACAATCAAAGTATTGTGTCCCCTTCCCCATAGGAATTTATAATAAGGAGCAAATAGAACATTTATATCCAAATAAAATATTTATAAGATAAAAAATATTTTAGAAACCGTGTTTTTAAATTTTTTGTTGAATCATATAAACGCTACTGAAGGCAGCTGGAACCCCAGCAATTGGATACAAAAAAAAATTCCTTGCTATCGTCTTTTGAGCTATTATAAAAGTTTCAAATGGCTATCTAGCCGGGAAGTTGGTTAAAAGTTGATTGCAAGCTTCGTACTGGAAACGCTGCCGAAGGCAGCGGGTCCCGAAGCAATATGATAAAAATATTTTTAAAAAGCATTTTTACCGTATTCTGGGCTATTCGGAAAGTTTCAAATGTCTAGATACTCGGGAAGTTAGTTAAATGAATTTTCTGTTGAATCATATGAACGCTGCCGAATACAGTAGGGACCTAAAACAGTTGACTAAAAGTATAAAAAAAAATGTATTGACCCCGTGTTCTGAGCTATCCTGAAAGTTTCAAATATCTAGCTAGTCGGGAAGTTAGTGAAAAATCGATTGCAAGCTTTGTACTGGTAACGCTGCCGAAGGCAGCAGGAACCCGAAACAGTTGGCTAAAGGTATTAAAAAATGTATTTTCACCGTGTTCTGAACTATCCAGAAAGTTTCAAATGTCTAGCTAGTCGGGAAGTTAGTGAAAAATCGATTGCAAGCTTTGTACTGGTAACGCTGTCGAAGGCAGCAGGAACCCGATGCAGTTGGTTAAGAATATTTAAAAATTGCATTTCCGCCGTGTTCTGAACTATTCTGAAAGTTTCAAATGTCTAGTTAGTCGGGAAGTTAGTTAAATAAATGTTCTGTCGAATTATATAAGCGCTGCCGAAGGCAGCGGGACCTGAAATAGTTGACTAAAATTATTAGAAAAATGTATTGTCACTGTGTTGTGAGCTGTCCTGAAAGTTTCGAATGTCTAGATAGTCGGAAAGTTAGTGAAAAATCGATTGCAAGCTTCGTACTGATAACGCTGCCGAAGGCAGCAGGAACCCGAAACAGTTGGCTAAAGGTATTAAGAAAATGCATTTTTTCCGTGTTCTGAACTATTTTGAAAGTTTCAAATGTCTAGCTAGTCGGGAAGTTAGTTAAATAATTTTTTTGTCGAATCATATAAGTGCTGCCGGAGGCAGCGGGACTTGAAATAGTTGACTAAAATTATTAGAAAATTGTATTGTCACCGTGTTGTGAGCTGTCCTGAAAATTTCAACTATCTAACTAGTCGGGAAGTTTGTTAAAAATCGATTGCAAGATTTGTCCCTGACAAACACACAAACAAACAAATAAACCCACAAACAAACAAGAATCGAAGTTAATAAAAACATGGTAAAATATACCATTGAATTAGGATAGAATTTTAAAATAAACTTCATAAAATTAATAATTATTTAAATTATAGAAATTTATAATGAAATTAATAATTGAATATAATTTAGAATGAGGAGCAAATAGAACATTTATACTCATATGAAAAATATAACATTGAATTAAGACAGGATTAAAAAAGAAAAAAAAAAAAAATAACTTCATAAAATTAATAATTATTTAAAAATTTAATATTTTATCATTTAAAAATATGTCACAATTTTTATACACAAGCATAAGAGCTTTTTTGAATATTTATATTGGGTGATTTTTGAATACACATAAAATAATCTGGTGTGTCACTCCCACGACACTCTCTTACCCTGCATTTCAATTATAAAGATAGATTGCATAAGTCTTGAGGCCAATAACATAAAATAATAAAGGACAATGTACTTTAAATAATCTAAAATTGGTTTAGGAATAGTTTTATTTGACATATGAGGGGATTATATGAGGGGGGCGCTCCCGTTCAATAATAGTGCGTACAATTATTTAACAAAAAAAAAAAAAAAAAAAAAAAAAACAGGCTGTTATTAATCTGACTTCAAAGTTACCAATCTTGATCAAATTTTTAAGTGGCAACATAATACAAACTTTAAAATATCAAATTCGAATTTCTTGGAGTTATTTGTTTTTAAGTTACAATGATAGCAGATATACATGCAGATTAACCGCTAAAAAACAAAAACTGAATTTCAGAAATTTGACCCCAAAACAATACTTTCTCTATATATGAGCAAGAAAAAATAAAAAAAGAGAATATATATATATATATATATATATATATATATATATATATATATATATATATATTTATTTTAAGTATTAAGCATATAAAATTTTATTGATTAAAAAAAAAAAAAACTAACTTTATTTATTCTTAAATAACTTTTATAAACCCTTTATATCTGTAATTATTATTACTCTGCAATACAGGTATAATTAACTTTAGCTATTTATGACAATGGACAAGTTCGCCGCCCAGGGCACATGCCCTGAGTGCCCGTGTGATAATCAGGCCTGCATAATGGCCTTCTTATACATCAAGCTTTGTCGATTTCTACGCAATACGAGCTGCGGTATAGCTTTCCTGTAAATGGGAGAAATGAAAGCGTAGCAGCGCCACCTGTTGGACGATTTACACGAGAAATTGATAGGCTTAAGTTATGTCAAGGTGCAACTAAATATTAATTTTTTATGAAATTTTGTCCATTAGTTTTTGAACTAGAACTGTCACAAAATTTTTGTCAGACACACAGAGAGAAATTGGCATTTTTTAAAGTGGCCAAATCCTGTTCTAGACCTATAAAAGCGCATAAAATCATTGAAAACTGGAAGTCGAAAATTTTTACGCATTCATTCTTTCTTCTGTTAATATAGATGAGAGTAAAAATAGAGAGACAGAGAGAGAATATGCTTTTTTCGATAATTAAACTTATTCGGAGATTTTATTTATGACTGTAAAAAAACTGCATGCATAACATATTATTATTAGCATTGTAAAATTAAGTTTTTCACTTATAATATCGATAGTTCAAAAATACAGTTTATAGTTACAACAGATTAATCAGTTTTAATGACATAATTTATGCAACATTTATTCCTGCTTCGTGCTTTTATTAAAAATTAATAGCTGTATTAGGATATTAATTCATATAAGCTTAGGTAAACATTCATTTATGCCTAAAAAAAAAAAAAAATCTAAATTAATTTTTTAAAGGACTATGCAAACATAAAAGTAAACTATTTCATCTATACACTTATCTAACAGTGTAAAAAGCGACTCAGTAACAAAATAAACATGTAATATTTGACGTTGCATTTACTATGTATACGAGAAAGTAAAGAGAAAGACGACAGGGAAAAGGTATAGGCATTTTCGGGAGAAAAAGATTATCATGGGGAGGAGAGGGGGAGATATATCGTACATCCTTAACATAGTACATCGCTTTCAATTTTTATATCATCTGGATCTGAAACTAATTTAAATTATTTCAATTTTGAAGTTGTGATTTTTAAAATCGTTACTCAAGAAAAATAATTTCATACCACCTCAATTTGCTCCAACTGAGAAAACTAGAGTTTTTTTTTTTTTTTTTTTTTTTAATAAATAAGAAGGAATTTGAAATGAAATTTTGGAAAATAAAGTTCATAAGGTTATGTCACAAAAATACATGATACTTACGAATGATATATGATGCACAAAACACCACGCACCTTCCTCTCTCTCTCTCTCTCTCTCTCTTTTTTTTTCGTTTAATGTATGAAATAAGATTAAGTGATCATGCTTTATTTTTCAGTACAAACTGAACATTTTTTCTAAAAATTGATCTTAGACATACAAATAAAAAGTAGCATACAAATTTATACAAGTAGAAGGAAAAGGGGGCTCCTACTCCAGCAGGTGGGGTTGTGGGGGATGTGGGGTTAAGGGGCTCCTTCTACTACTATCTGGTCAGCGTGTTATCTTATCAGTGTCGCGTGAGCCTGAAAGATAAGGAAGTTGTAATCTTTGATGCCTATTATTTTCTTAATTATGATTTTAAAATTAATTTTAAACTTAGAAAAAATTTTTAAAAAGAGAATTTTAATGAACGATAAAAATTTTAAAACAATGAATTAAGTATATTTTAAAATGAATTAAGTTTTAATGAATGTGATTAGAAAACTTGGTAATTCCCAAAAGAGAATTTTAGAAAATGTACTCACCTTGGACTTGAACCCGGCACTACATCTCTTCGAACCTCTAGCGTTTGACCTCGCGACCAGGACTCTGTGAGAATTTTAGAAAATGTACTCACCTTTAGTGTATGTTGGAATCGAACCAGAGGGTTTTAAAAATTAAATAAAGAGATAGACTCACCTTGGAATCGAACCCGGAACCTTCGGTACAGTCATATGAAATGTAATTATAGGGGTCCCACATCGGTAGTGTTGCCCTCTATTAGTCGATTTGAGAGAATTTATTTATATATATATATATATATATATATTTTAAATAAAGAATTTAACGAGAGGTTTTTTCGAGATGGTTAGAGAATTTAATCGAATGAATTTAGGTGTTGCCATTCGGAGATTGTAAATTCAAAAGAGAATTTTAGAAAATGAACTCACCTTTAGTTTATGTTGGAATTGAACCCGGAACTTTCCCTCTTCAAGTCGAACCAAAGGGCTTTAAAAAATTAAATAAAGAGATAGACTCACCTTGGAATCGAACCAGGAACCTCTGGTGCAGTCATATGTAATTCTAGGGGTCCCACATCGGTAGTGTTGCCCTCTGTTAGTCGATTTGAGAGAATTTATTTATGTATATATATATATATATATATATTTTTTTTTTTTTTTTTTTTTTTTTTTTAAATAAAGAATTTAACGAGAGGTAATGTATTTCGAGGACTTAGCATTTTTCGCGATGGTTAGAAAATTGAATGAATTTAGGTGTTGCCATTCGGAGATTGTAAATTTTTACAGAGTTTATAGAACATGTCGATTTAGGAGAAAATAATTAAGCTAATGAATAGTATTATAAAATTAAGCACTTTGTGGAATTAAGTGCTGATTATATGCAAATAATTTAAGGTTTTTTTCGACCAATCAGAAGCATGGAATTAGGTTTCTAAGTGATTTTAGTATGCAAGTTTCAGAAAAAACCACGGAAAACTTTAAATATCGTATAAAGAATGGGTTTAAATTATGATGAAATTTCTACTATTTAAACGATAAAGATTTTTAAATCGATCTTTTTTTATAGTAATTTGAAAAATTTACAGAATGAAAAATTTAAATATTGTGATAAGTGCATCATTTTTTCTGTCATATGCAATAATAGAGTGATTAATAATTGTGTAATCCACTCTTTATCCTTCAAATAGTGTATTTAAAGAACTTTATCAGTGCACTTTCTTAAATTACGGGATGTTGGTATTATCTTTTACACTTGTAATTTTTAGTTTGAACTTCCATTTTATAATAAAATAGTTATATTATCTTCTATCCTAATATATTTCAAATAAATAGAGAATCTTGTAAATGAGTTGTCTTAGAAATTTTGCGAAGGACAATTTAAATAATGTGGTAAGTGCGTATTTTCGGATATATGTAGAAATAGTGATTAAGACTTGTGTTTATCTTTCCATTACAGGAAATGTTTAAACATGAGATCTTGGTCATAAACTTTTAAATAGATAAGGAATCTTTTAAATGAGTTGTATTAGAAATTATGTAAGAAGATATTTTTATGTACTTAATTGTTAGATAAGTAGTTTTCGTTTAAAAATATGTGATTCAAGATGAAACTTTGATAGTGAATTCATTAAATTATTCCCCTTAAAGTGAAAATACTATACTACAGAGTTACCATTTATTTAATTCATTAAAAAATATGCTTCTTTTCTACACTTTCAAAGAAACAAATGAGTGATAAGCTTATTTCTTATCGACCATGTTGATACTACGTCATACTACGATAAACTCATTTTGTTTGATTATCTTCTATAGTTCTACTAAACTAGTTAAAAAACTTTTTGAATTATTCACCTTAAAATGAAAATACTATACTACAGAGTTACCATTTATTTAATACATTAAAAAATATGCTTCATGAAAATAATGAGCTATCTAGAAGTATTTTTCATTGATATATTTATTTAATAATATTAATTTAAGAACTTTATTTTATAAATTAACTTCTATCAACCAATAACATTTTACCACGCAACAGAGTTATCGTAGATTTTATTTAACTTATCATAAGCTAAAATCAAACCATGCACTTATTAATCTTATATTCATGTATTTGCATATTTTGTATATTTTTGCATCCTTTAGTATTTTAGTTATGTAATATTTTAAAATGTGATTGGAAAAAAAAAATATTTCGCATTATAAATGTAATTTAAGTTTATGCACGCACACACATAGAAAAAATTTAATTATTTATTTTTTAATCTTAATAGATTAAAACGGAAATTTAAAAGTTAAGCATATGTACATTGCGAAATTGATTAAGATTTAATATTACAAACTTAATTATATTGAGTGAAATTAGGATGTAGCTTATTAGATGTCCAATAGTTATAAATGATGTAAAAATGTTGAAATACATTAAAATTTATTACTTAGATATATTTTATGTGCATATTTAGTACTTTTTGTGATGTAATGTAGCTTATTAGATGTCCAATAGTTATAAATGATGCAAAAATGTTGAAGTACATTAAGGTTTAATAGCTGCTTAGATATATTTTATGTGCATATATAGTACTTTTTGTGATGTAATGTAGCTTATTAGGTGAACGATAGTTATAAATGTTGAAATACATTAAGATTTATTACTTACTTAGTTATATTTTATGTGCATATTTAATACTTTTTGTGATGTAATGTAGCTTATTAGATGTCCAATAGTTATAAATGATGCAAAAATGTTGAAGTACATTAAGGTTTAATAGCTGTTTAGATATATTTTATGTGATGTAATGTAGCTTATTAGGTGAACGATAGTTATAAATGATGTAAAAATGTTGAAGTACATTAAGGTTTAATAGCTGCATAGTTATATTTTATGTGCATATATAGTACTTTTTGTGATGTAATGTAGCTTATTAGATATCCAATAGTTATAAATGATGCAAAAATATTGAAGTACATTAAGGTTTAATACTTGCTTAGATATATTTTATGTGCATATATAGTACTTTTTGTGATGTTATGTAACTTTTTAAATGATCAATACTTATAAATATTGCAAAAATGTTGAAGTACATTAAGGTTTAATACTTACTTAGTTATATTTTATGTGTATATAGTACTTTTTGTGATACAAAATATTCTCGGGGATAGTAGTTTTCAAGCGATTTTAACCACAGGAATACACTCTGTTTAAGATAGAAATAGATGCACTAGTATTGAACATGCTGGCTTCTTTTATGGTCACGTGATCCAATCAGAAGCATGGATTTTTAATAATTATAAAATTAAGTGATTTTAGTATACAAGTTTCGGAAAAAACCATGAAAAACTTCAAACGAATAGTCTACAAGCTTTAAAATCTGTGATGCGCAAATTATTTGTCTTAACATGTTGATAAACTAGATTACATTAAAAGGTTTGGGTATTAAAATGATACATATTTGGCGTGATTAATAGGGGTTCTAAAGAATTTGGATGCTTCACCTAGTGTATGAATTTAGCTTATATTTGGCGTGATTTCGCCAATAATTACAAATTTGGTGGTAAACCTACAGTATAAATGCACTCGCAAAGAAATTTTAATCAGTTGCTGCTATATTTTTGAGGAGTGCGCACGTTTAATTTTATAACTTCGATTTTGTATAACACTCTACTTTTTAGTGAGAGAGATGGATTTATCTGAAAAGATGCCTATTTCAAATGAGTTGTCATCAAACTTGGATACTAAGAAACTACCGAAAACTTTTAGTTGTGTTTCTTGCAGTGTGGTATTTAAACGAAAATGGGATTTGCTTCGACACATGAAAATTCATCTCAACGAAAAATCTTTTATTTGCAATGAATGCTCGAAAGCATTTACCAGATCAGATGAGTTAAAGAGACATTTAAAAATTCATGAAAAGATTCCTATTGAACATAGATGTAAGCAATGTAGCGAATCCTTTAATCGCAAGTATCAGTTGCTGATGCATATTAGAAAAAACCATCGAAAACCTTTAGCAGTGCATTCCTGTGATCGATGTGCAGAAACATTTAGACAGAAATATAAACTTTTAGAGCATGTTAGAGAAAATCATCGAAAACCCTTATCGCAAGCAACATTAAAGGGAATGTCAAATTCTGACCGAGATCTACTCAAGGAGAAAATTATGCATTTTAAAAGAAAAAATGCTCTCAATACATTTACAATAACCACATTTGATAATAAAAACAAAGATTTGGATTTGACGTCATTTTTTAATAATTTAAGAACTGACATTTTAAACGAATTAAACTTTCAATTAAATGACCAAGGAACATTGAAATGGTATATTAATGTAGAAGTTATTTTTAGTTGTATTTATGAAAATGGAGAGAAGGATTTTATTACTCAAAATTTTAGGTCAAAAAGTATAACAACTCTTTTAATAAACGATTTGAATAATGATCTTGAAAACGCTTTTAACAAGATGAAAAAGTGTTTTGATGAATTTAGCGAACAAGGATCAGGTTGGACATTAACAGAAATTTTCAAATTAGAACTTTGTATGACTAAATATGGCTCTTTTCAAATGTAATATCTGATTTTACTATATATATATTAAAAATTGTTAGTTGAATCTTATAAAATTATTGTAAACTTTGTATAAAAATGATGCATGTAAAAATCTTATAATTTGAAAAATAAAAGTATGTGCATAAAAATTGTATTTTTAATTATTTATCTTATATAAAAGTTTAAACTATTAATCGGATTTTTAAAATAAATGCACTTATGTTAATGTAGAGGTATTATTATTATTATTATTATTATTATTATTTTAATATGATTTTAAAACTATATATTTTAAAACTACACATTTTTTAAAAAACGTTATTTCATAAATAAATTGATATTTTAGAGTAAATATATAATCATAATCTTACCAATTTTAGAGATTGTATCAAAAAATCATGAACTTTACATTTGACACATAGTCTAGAGTAATACTAATCTACTTAAAAGTTTAACTTTTCTGCGTGCTTGAAATTAGACATGAACAAATTATCTGTTTTAACACGTTGATAAACTAAAATAGTTTACGTGATTTTTTAATGTGATTGAGGATAAACTAGAATATTTTACAAGATTTGGCTATTAAAATAACATATCTGCTAAGATTTGGCGAGATTTTTTTAATGTATTTGGCAATAAATACTGATTTGGCATTAAACATAGAGTATAAATTCAGTCTCAGAGGAAAATTTAATCAGTTGCTGACTTGTTTTCATGGTTCAGTTTTCATATACCATTTTTAAAGTTTTACTTTGATTAAATTTATAATGGATCTATCTGAGGAAGTGCAAGTTTCTGTTCATCAACAACCCTCTTCATCATGTTTTGAAGATGAGACTTTACACTTAAAGGATGCAAAGCCATATGTTTGTGATATATGTAAGAAAGCATTTAGGAGATCGTATGATTGTAAGAAACACTTAAAAATTCATGAAAAACCTCGCATAGGATATGGGTGTGAATACTGTATGGAAAATTTTACTCGTAAACGGGATTTTTTAAAACATAATGCAAAAATTCATAAAAAGACTTTACATAATCACAGTTGTGATGAATGTAGTGAAGTGTTTAGGACTAAACAAGATTTATTGAATCATAAAAAAATGCTACATCGAAAGGTTTTACCTGAATATCTATGCGTAGAATGTAACGAAAGTTTTCGATATAAGTATGAATTATTACGTCATAACAGAAAAAATCATCGTAAAGATTCTTCTGCTTACGTATGTACAAAATGCAATGAACGAAATACTCTCAACTTAGACAGTGAAAATATGAACTTAACGAATTTTTTGAATAATTTGAATACTGCTTTCTTAACCAACAGCTATTCTTTAGCCAAAAGCTTTCATGATGAAAATAACAATATGTATTTTTTAATATTTTTAAATAATGAAAATATGAATACCGAACGCATAACACAAAATATTGACTCACCAACCAACAACTTTGAGAGTGCAAATGCGAACTTAATGAATTTTTCAGATAATCAAAATATTGTTTTCGGTTCATCAACCAGTGAAAATGTGATCTTATCAAATGTTTTGGATAATAATGAAAATGCATACAACGTTTTACCCACTGCTAATGGAAATATGAATACTGAATGTTTGACACAAAGTAATATTTATGACTCACCAACGAACAACTTTGAGAATATAAATGTGGACTTTACGAATTTTAATGTAGAGTGTATGAGTAATCAAAATAATTTTTCACCGGTGAGTGTTGATAACGACTTGTTGACATTTTTGGATAATTTTAATGTAGAGTGTATAAGTCAATGTAACCTTAACGATTCAACAACAATTTAGATTTATATGAACCTGTTTTTATATTGACAATAATAATGTAAAATAAATCATTTTAATCAAAAATTGTGTTTTTATTATGAAATTACTTTCTACACTCCATTTTATATTACAATAGATACGTTAAGTCACGAAAAAATCTAAACATGTGTAAATATATTTTTGCTTTCTTATTAACTAAATCGTTTAATACATTTATATACAATAAGACTTGGTGATTTTAATTCGTTTTAAAGAAATTCTCTCCCAACAAATTGAAATGGGACGAAGTGACTTATAAAAACCGTAAAATAAAGAACTCTAATATTGCTGATTTATTAAATATTTTCTACGAATAAGAAAGTGCCTATCAATGCACAGGGCGAATTGTTGTAAGCTCTTAATGATACGCCTAAAACCTTTATTAAAAACAAATTTTTATTATCTTCTGTACCCAAGGAACGAAAACGCCCAAATGTAGCCCCCTATTGGTTAAATTATTAATAAAAAATACTTTTTAATATAAAACACTGGTCTCTTTATTTATGTTTAAATAAAAACATGTTTATGTTTATTATGTTTAAATATAAAAATTGGACTTACCTCAACACAGTTGTTAATTTACGTCCTTCTCTTCTACTCGCACAGTGTGAAATGAGCGATAATGCTATTTCTTATCAAGATCACGTGGTAAGCTTTCTTATCTACTACGTCACATGACATTGTCTAGTATGACGTATCTACTACGTCACATTGACGTAGTAAGCTCTGTGACTGATAACACAAACCCTACACTAATGTAGTATATGTGACGTAGTAGATACGTCATACTAGACAATGTCATGTGACGTAGTAGATAAGAAAGCTTACCACGTGATCTTGATAAGAAATAGCATTATCGCTCATTTCACACTGTGCGAGTAGAAGAGAAGGACGTAAATTAACAACTGTGTTGAGGTAAGTCCAATTTTTATATTTAAACATAATAAACATAAACATGTTTTTATTTAAACATAAATAAAGAGACCAGTGTTTTATATTAAAAAGTATTTTTTATTAATAATTTAACCAATAGGGGGCTACATTTGGGCGTTTTCGTTCCTTGGGTACAGAAGATAATAAAAATTTGTTTTTAATAAAGGTTTTAGGCGTATCATTAAGAGCTTACAACAATTCGCCCTGTGCATTGATAGGCACTTTCTTATTCGTAGAAAATATTTAATAAATCAGCAATATTAGAGTTCTTTATTTTACGGTTTTTATAAGTCACTTCGTCCCATTTCAATTTGTTGGGAGAGAATTTCTTTAAAACGAATTAAAATCACCAAGTCTTATTGTATATAAATGTATTAAACGATTTAGTTAATAAGAAAGCAAAAATATATTTACACATGTTTAGATTTTTTCGTGACTTAACGTATCTATTGTAATATAAAATGGAGTGTAGAAAGTAATTTCATAATAAAAACACAATTTTTGATTAAAATGATTTATTTTACATTATTATTGTCAATATAAAAACAGGTTCATATAAATCTAAATTGTTGTTGAATCGTTAAGGTTACATTGACTTATACACTCTACATTAAAATTATCCAAAAATGTCAACAAGTCGTTATCAACACTCACCGGTGAAAAATTATTTTGATTACTCATACACTCTACATTAAAATTCGTAAAGTCCACATTTATATTCTCAAAGTTGTTCGTTGGTGAGTCATAAATATTACTTTGTGTCAAACATTCAGTATTCATATTTCCATTAGCAGTGGGTAAAACGTTGTATGCATTTTCATTATTATCCAAAACATTTGATAAGATCACATTTTCACTGGTTGATGAACCGAAAACAATATTTTGATTATCTGAAAAATTCATTAAGTTCGCATTTGCACTCTCAAAGTTGTTGGTTGGTGAGTCAATATTTTGTGTTATGCGTTCGGTATTCATATTTTCATTATTTAAAAATATTAAAAAATACATATTGTTATTTTCATCATGAAAGCTTTTGGCTAAAGAATAGCTGTTGGTTAAGAAAGCAGTATTCAAATTATTCAAAAAATTCGTTAAGTTCATATTTTCACTGTCTAAGTTGAGAGTATTTCGTTCATTGCATTTTGTACATACGTAAGCAGAAGAATCTTTACGATGATTTTTTCTGTTATGACGTAATAATTCATACTTATATCGAAAACTTTCGTTACATTCTACGCATAGATATTCAGGTAAAACCTTTCGATGTAGCATTTTTTTATGATTCAATAAATCTTGTTTAGTCCTAAACACTTCACTACATTCATCACAACTGTGATTATGTAAAGTCTTTTTATGAATTTTTGCATTATGTTTTAAAAAATCCCGTTTACGAGTAAAATTTTCCATACAGTATTCACACCCATATCCTATGCGAGGTTTTTCATGAATTTTTAAGTGTTTCTTACAATCATACGATCTCCTAAATGCTTTCTTACATATATCACAAACATATGGCTTTGCATCCTTTAAGTGTAAAGTCTCATCTTCAAAACATGATGAAGAGGGTTGTTGATGAACAGAAACTTGCACTTCCTCAGATAGATCCATTATAAATTTAATCAAAGTAAAACTTTAAAAATGGTATATGAAAACTGAACCATGAAAACAAGTCAGCAACTGATTAAATTTTCCTCTGAGACTGAATTTATACTCTATGTTTAATGCCAAATCAGTATTTATTGCCAAATACATTAAAAAAATCTCGCCAAATCTTAGCAGATATGTTATTTTAATAGCCAAATCTTGTAAAATATTCTAGTTTATCCTCAATCACATTAAAAAATCACGTAAACTATTTTAGTTTATCAACGTGTTAAAACAGATAATTTGTTCATGTCTAATTTCAAGCACGCAGAAAAGTTAAACTTTTAAGTAGATTAGTATTACTCTAGACTATGTGTCAAATGTAAAGTTCATGATTTTTTGATACAATCTCTAAAATTGGTAAGATTATGATTATATATTTACTCTAAAATATCAATTTATTTATGATATAACGTTTTTTAAAAAATGTGTAGTTTTAAAATATATAGTTTTAAAATCATATTAAAATAATAATAATAATAATAATAATAATACCTCTACATTAACATAAGTGCATTTATTTTAAAAATCCGATTAATAGTTTAAACTTTTATATAAGATAAATAATTAAAAATACAATTTTTATGCACATACTTTTATTTTTCAAATTATAAGATTTTTACATGCATCATTTTTATACAAAGTTTACAATAATTTTATAAGATTCAACTAACAATTTTTAATATATATATAGTAAAATCAGATATTACATTTGAAAAGAGCCATATTTAGTCATACAAAGTTCTAATTTGAAAATTTCTGTTAATGTCCAACCTGATCCTTGTTCGCTAAATTCATCAAAACACTTTTTCATCTTGTTAAAAGCGTTTTCAAGATCATTATTCAAATCGTTTATTAAAAGAGTTGTTATACTTTTTGACCTAAAATTTTGAGTAATAAAATCCTTCTCTCCATTTTCATAAATACAACTAAAAATAACTTCTACATTAATATACCATTTCAATGTTCCTTGGTCATTTAATTGAAAGTTTAATTCGTTTAAAATGTCAGTTCTTAAATTATTAAAAAATGACGTCAAATCCAAATCTTTGTTTTTATTATCAAATGTGGTTATTGTAAATGTATTAAGAGCATTTTTTCTTTTAAAATGCATAATTTTCTCCTTGAGTAGATCTCGGTCAGAATTTGACATTCCCTTTAATGTTGCTTGCGATAAGGGTTTTCGATGATTTTCTCTAACATGCTCTAAAAGTTTATATTTCTGTCTAAATGTTTCTGCACATCGATCACAGGAATGCACTGCTAAAGGTTTTCGATGGTTTTTTCTAATATGCATCAGCAACTGATACTTGCGATTAAAGGATTCGCTACATTGCTTACATCTATGTTCAATAGGAATCTTTTCATGAATTTTTAAATGTCTCTTTAACTCATCTGATCTGGTAAATGCTTTCGAGCATTCATTGCAAATAAAAGATTTTTCGTTGAGATGAATTTTCATGTGTCGAAGCAAATCCCATTTTCGTTTAAATACCACACTGCAAGAAACACAACTAAAAGTTTTCGGTAGTTTCTTAGTATCCAAGTTTGATGACAACTCATTTGAAATAGGCATCTTTTCAGATAAATCCATCTCTCTCACTAAAAAGTAGAGTGTTATACAAAATCGAAGTTATAAAATTAAACGTGCGCACTCCTCAAAAATATAGCAGCAACTGATTAAAATTTCTTTGCGAGTGCATTTATACTGTAGGTTTACCACCAAATTTGTAATTATTGGCGAAATCACGCCAAATATAAGCTAAATTCATACACTAGGTGAAGCATCCAAATTCTTTAGAACCCCTATTAATCACGCCAAATATGTATCATTTTAATACCCAAACCTTTTAATGTAATCTAGTTTATCAACATGTTAAGACAAATAATTTGCGCATCACAGATTTTAAAGCTTGTAGACTATTCGTTTGAAGTTTTTCATGGTTTTTTCCGAAACTTGTATACTAAAATCACTTAATTTTATAATTATTAAAAATCCATGCTTCTGATTGGATCACGTGACCATAAAAGAAGCCAGCATGTTCAATACTAGTGCATCTATTTCTATCTTAAACAGAGTGTATTCCTGTGGTTAAAATCGCTTGAAAACTACTATCCCCCGAGAATATTTTGTATCACAAAAAGTACTATATACACATAAAATATAACTAAGTAAGTATTAAACCTTAATGTACTTCAACATTTTTGCAATATTTATAAGTATTGATCATTTAAAAAGTTACATAACATCACAAAAAGTACTATATATGCACATAAAATATATCTAAGCAAGTATTAAACCTTAATGTACTTCAATATTTTTGCATCATTTATAACTATTGGATATCTAATAAGCTACATTACATCACAAAAAGTACTATATATGCACATAAAATATAACTATGCAGCTATTAAACCTTAATGTACTTCAACATTTTTACATCATTTATAACTATCGTTCACCTAATAAGCTACATTACATCACATAAAATATATCTAAACAGCTATTAAACCTTAATGTACTTCAACATTTTTGCATCATTTATAACTATTGGACATCTAATAAGCTACATTACATCACAAAAAGTATTAAATATGCACATAAAATATAACTAAGTAAGTAATAAATCTTAATGTATTTCAACATTTATAACTATCGTTCACCTAATAAGCTACATTACATCACAAAAAGTACTATATATGCACATAAAATATATCTAAGCAGCTATTAAACCTTAATGTACTTCAACATTTTTGCATCATTTATAACTATTGGACATCTAATAAGCTACATTACATCACAAAAAGTACTAAATATGCACATAAAATATATCTAAGTAATAAATTTTAATGTATTTCAACATTTTTACATCATTTATAACTATTGGACATCTAATAAGCTACATCCTAATTTCACTCAATATAATTAAGTTTGTAATATTAAATCTTAATCAATTTCGCAATGTACATATGCTTAACTTTTAAATTTCCGTTTTAATCTATTAAGATTAAAAAATAAATAATTAAATTTTTTCTATGTGTGTGCGTGCATAAACTTAAATTACATTTATAATGCGAAATATTTTTTTTTTCCAATCACATTTTAAAATATTACATAACTAAAATACTAAAGAATGCAAAAATATACAAAATATGCAAATACATGAATATAAGATTAATAAGTGCATGGTTTGATTTTAGCTTATGATAAGTTAAATAAAATCTACGATAACTCTGTTGCGTGGTAAAATGTTATTGGTTGATAGAAGTTAATTTATAAAATAAAGTTCTTAAATTAATATTATTAAATAAATATATCAATGAAAAATACTTCTAGATAGCTCATTATTTTCAAGAAGCATATTTTTTAATGTATTAAATAAATGGTAACTCTGTAGTATAGTATTTTCATTTTAAGGTGAATAATTCAAAAAGTTTTTTAACTAGTTTAGTAGAACTATATAAGATAATCAAACAAAATGAGTTTATCGTAGTATGACGTAGTATCAACATGGTCGATAAGAAATAAGCTTATCACTCATTTGTTTCTTTGAAAGTGTAGAAAAGAAGCATATTTTTTAATGAATTAAATAAATGGTAACTCTGTAGTATAGTATTTTCACTTTAAGGGGAATAATTTAATGAATTCACTATCAAAGTTTCATCTTGAATCACATATTTTTAAACGAAAACTACTTATCTAACAATTAAGTACATAAAAATATCTTCTTACATAATTTCTAATACAACTCATTTAAAAGATTCCTTATCTATTTAAAAGTTTATGACCAAGATCTCATGTTTAAACATTTCCTGTAATGGAAAGATAAACACAAGTCTTAATCACTATTTCTACATATATCCGAAAATACGCACTTACCACATTATTTAAATTGTCCTTCGCAAAATTTCTAAGACAACTCATTTACAAGATTCTCTATTTATTTGAAATATATTAGGATAGAAGATAATATAACTATTTTATTATAAAATGGAAGTTCAAACTAAAAATTACAAGTGTAAAAGATAATACCAACATCCCGTAATTTAAAAAAGTGCACTGATAAAGTTCTTTAAATACACTATTTGAAGGATAAAGAGTGGATTACACAATTATTAATCACTCTATTACTGCATATGACAGAAAAAATGATGCACTTATCACAATATTTAAATTTTTCATTCTGTAAATTTTTCAAATTACTATAAAAAAAGATCGATTTAAAACTCTTTATCGTTTAAATAGTAGAAATTTCATCATAATTTAAACCCATTCTTTATACGATATTTAAAGTTTTCCGTGGTTTTTTCTGAAACTTGCATACTAAAATCACTTAGAAACCTAATTCCATGCTTCTGATTGGTCGAAAAAACCCCTAAATTATTTGCATATAATCAGCACTTAATTCCACAAAGTGCTTAATTTTATAATACTATTCATTAGCTTAATTATTTTCTCCTAAATCGACATGTTCTATAAACTCTGTAAAAATTTACAATCTCCGAATGGCAACACCTAAATTCATTCAATTTTCTAACCATCGCGAAAAATGCTAAGTCCTCGAAATACATTACCTCTCGTTAAATTCTTTATTTAAAAAAAAATATATATATATATATATATATATATATAAATAAATTCTCTCAAATCGACTAACAGAGGGCAACACTACCGATGTGGGACCCCTAGAATTACATATGACTGCACCAGAGGTTCCTGGTTCGATTCCAAGGTGAGTTTATCTCTTTATTTAATTTTTTAAAGCCCTTTGGTTCGACTTGAAGAGGGAAAGTTCCGGGTTCAATTCCAACATAAACTAAAGGTGAGTTCATTTTCTAAAATTCTCTTTTGAATTTACAATCTCCGAATGGCAACACCTAAATTCATTCGATTAAATTCTCTAACCATCTCGAAAAAACCTCTCGTTAAATTCTTTATTTAAAATATATATATATATATATATAAATAAATAAATTCTCTCAAATCGACTAATAGAGGGCAACACTACCGATGTGGGACCCCTATAATTACATTTCATATGACTGTACCGAAGGTTCCGGGTTCGATTCCAAGGTGAGTCTATCTCTTTATTTAATTTTTAAAACCCTCTGGTTCGATTCCAACATACACTAAAGGTGAGTACATTTTCTAAAATTCTCACAGAGTCCTGGTCGCGAGGTCAAACGCTAGAGGTTCGAAGAGATGTAGTGCCGGGTTCAAGTCCAAGGTGAGTACATTTTCTAAAATTCTCTTTTGGGAATTACCAAGTTTTCTAATCACATTCATTAAAACTTAATTCATTTTAAAATATACTTAATTCATTGTTTTAAAATTTTTATCGTTCATTAAAATTCTCTTTTTAAAAATTTTTTCTAAGTTTAAAATTAATTTTAAAATCATAATTAAGAAAATAATAGGCATCAAAGATTACAACTTCCTTATCTTTCAGGCTCACGCGACACCGATAAGATAACACGCTGACCAGATAGTAGTAGAAGGAGCCCCTTAACCCCACATCCCCCACAACCCCACCTGCTGGAGTAGGAGCCCCCTTTTCCTTCTACTTATACACGTAATTTCAAAAAGGCTTTTTTTTTTTTTTAATCAATGTCAAAAGTTACAAAATTTGAATTTTATAAGCCTCTAAAAAACAATTTTCAATTAGTAAAAGGTCCCTAATATCATAATAAGTAATGTAAACATTTTTAGCATTATATTATAAAAAGTCTCCAGTGCACAGCAAGACAAGAAAGCTGATTAAAACTGATTTTAATTGTCTCGAGATAAGTTTTCCCTTAACAATAACAATAATAAAGATACTAAAATATCGCATTTCAAGGGGTTCACACAAATTAATAATGAAACAATGACAACATAAATTCCTTTACATTTCAATTTGCGACTAATATTCAAAAACTTTGTTTTAACATATCTTAAAACATTTTATGTATGATGCAATGTTGATATTTTGTAGACGAACTAGGATGCTTTTAGCCTTTGGACATACTTTTTCCTCTTTTTTAGTGAGGGGGTGGATATAAAAATTTAAAGTTTGAAATTCATAAAATCAAATCGCCCAAATTTTTTATCGATTTTATAAAGTTCTGTATTTTTCTTACACATATTCCCAGTTAGTTAAGTTCTCATGAGTGCCCGAGAGGTTCGGTTCTTAAGGTTGATAAATGGAAGGCGCCTCGTTCGACCCCAGGTCACGCTCGTCGGTCTAGTCTTTCAGCGTTTTTTGTGTTTTTCTCAAAATAATTAGGTAATGAGTCATTGGATAAATAAATTTCCCCATAGTGTTACATGGGATTTAGTGACTGGAGACAGGGAATTTATAAGAGGGAGAGAGAGAAGCCTTAACATAATGTAGCTGAAGTATTACACTATTTTTTGTCTATTATTATTATTTAATTTTGTGACAGGTGTGCCACATTTTAAAATTTAAACTTTTAAAATCATTAAGATAAAAAAAGAAATAAAACGTTTTACTACCTGTTCCTAGTTATATGTCCATGAAAGAGAAAAATACTTTAAAATATATATTTGTAGTAGAAATTAACTATAAAATACTTTTTTTTTCCTTCTTAAAGACTAAATTAATGTACCTTACTCTTAATTTTGTAGATGTCAGTTCAATCTAAATTTTATTTAATGACGCAAACATAAAAAATTCGAAGTTATAAAAAACTAAACAAGCATTACACTAGAGAAATCCTTTCTGTTTCTCTCTTTAGAAACTCCTTCAGGATTTTAAATTTTATGTACTTTTCATAAGAGCGCCATCTATCGTATTTCTCTGTGAATATTTGTCACGAATTTATTTTCTTGTTTATTGGCCAATTTAAAGGAAATGTCTTTATGAAACTAACATCAAATGTTTATTATATATGTACCTCAAAGATGATTTTAATGTATGAAGAAGAAATATATTTTATATTTAATTTATTAACAGACTTTTTTGTATGAAAATTTTTTCAGATATTTAAAAATTTGCCTTAACATAAACCTGTTTATAAAATTTAAATTTTTAGCATTTAAAACTGCATTGCGTTAAATATAAATATAACGAAAAATTAAAGCAAATCATTCATGAAAAATTTATAAATTAAACTAAAGTAGTTTATTTTTCATACATCGTTATTTTTAATGAAATTTCACGTTATTACATGAATTATGATGGATGGTAAAACTCAAAGCACACTCGCGATAATCATAGGAAATTGGAGAAATTCTCACGACGTGCTAATATTATTCAGATGCGATATGATAAAAGTCTTATGAATTTATAAAAATTAATTTCTTACATATTAAATTTATCTATTTTAACTTTTTTCAATTAATTTTGAAATATTCATGCGTATATTCACAGACACGTAGCAAGGGGGGGGGGAGGGGGATCAGAGGATCAGGAACCGCCTCTTCCCTACAAAAAAATGAAACAACTGAAGTGCAGAAAACATTGTGACATATTTTTTTACATTTTAAAGAGCCGTTTAAATAATAGAATAGTATATTAAAATATTTTTGGTATTGAGAGTGATAATAAGAAAATAATTATACTTAGCTTATTAGGTAAAATTAATTTGATTTTTAATATTTTATAAGGCCATGAGATGTATATTTACCGCGCCCAATAAATTAATTTTAAATGAGAAAGGCGTTGTAAGCTACATTTCCACGCCTACTGTTTATTCTAAGCACCTATTTTTCTGGTAAAATTACTTACTACGGCCTTATAAACAGAATTTCAGAAAAAATGAATCAACACAGAGTGTAACCCTTTGTTCTTCTATTTTGTTCCTTCATGTATTTTAGCAGATTAAAAACGGCAGGCGTAGTAAAATTAGATTACCACGCTTTCCCCATTTTAAAATTGATGATTTTGTGGTAAAATATTTACTACAGCCCGTTAAAGGGTTAAAAAAATCCCGTTCACACTTGGCTTGCCTAGGGCGTAAATCAGCTTTGCAAAGAAAGGGGGATGGACAATTTATCATGAAAAACGGCAGTTTTTCGAGTGACGCAAGCGGAAGGACAAACGGACGGAAAGCTGCGAACTCATATATACGCCTAGTCTGACATCAAAGAGATTCGTAAAAGCCGACACTTAATATCTCAGAAAATATGCTATATTTTGTTCTGATCTTTTCAAAATAGTCTTTTTTCTTCGGTCTTAATCTATCCTGAAAATTTAACGTTTCTACATGCAGTATGTTTTGAGATCTGAATCTCAATTTAAAGCCAAAAAGGAAAAACGTGAGGTGTAAGGATGTAATGAACTAAATTCATGAAAAAATATCTCTAAAACCGCACGAACGATTTTAATTTAATTAATATATGTTGTTAATGGGATCTTTCTGAATCTAATAACGTTTTTGTTTTTTTCAGGAAAACTCTTGTTTTTTGTAAAAGTTGCTTTAAAAATAGAACTATATTACTCCGCCAAAATGCATGCTTTTATTCGGCAAAAATGTCGTAATTCGGTCCTTACTTTCAAGGCACGTTGGTTGGCTGTCTAATGTGAATGCAGTTGATAAATTTTTGTTATGAAGAAAATATTTTTAATTTTAAAATTTCCCATTTCGTCAAAAACGTATTTAGATAATATTTAAAATAAACGAAGTATTTTTTAATTCTATTTCATCGTTATTCATAATAAATTAAAACTTTATTAAAGCCAAAGAGTTTAAAGCACTCAAGCACAGGAATTTATACCATGGTCGATGATCTGTAGAGCGCATGCGTATATCATCCGGATCGAAAATTTCTGGTTCTCGCTGTAGACGCTAAAGTTGTTTACCAGTTTACACTGTTCCTGTCTTGGCACTGTATTCCTCCGCCGCTGTTGATATTCTGATCGCATAAATGTCAGTATTCTTTTAAAATATGTTTTATTAGATTGTGAAATATATAAAGAGGTAGAATTGTTTGTAAATTGTAGAAAATTTTATAATTTTTCTTTCATTCATATTAGACCACTTTACAAATCAATGCCTCATGTTTACAAGTTACAAGTTGATTTCCTGTATGCGATTCTTATGCGTAGCTCAGTGTTTGATTTTTCTTATGCTATATGCATGAACCAATGCATTTTTCTTGATCAACATCGCGAATTTTTTTCCATGAAAGATTCGTTATAATATTTTCGCTGAAGTTTTTTTGTTTTTTTTCAATTTGTGTTTAGTAAGATGCTTTAGCAAAAAAGCGAAAACGTGTTATTTCATTTGGGCATTTTGGATAAGTCTTTTAGCATTTCGCGAAAAATGCTACCGTAGCAGAAACACTGTACTGAGGTAGACAAAATTTCCATTTTATAGATACAGTAAAACATTATTTACATGTCTTTTGCATTTATACACCCTTTTAATGAAGTCCTGATTCATTCCTATTCAATTTAATGAAAAATTCATGTGAATTAAAGTGTTGATGATATTGAATGTGAAGACGTTATTCTATGTTCCTTTAAAGGTGCAATGGACTGCTTTTTTTTTTTTTTGTCAAAACAAAAGGAAAAAATCATTTACAGAACTTAATTCACAATGAAGTTCTTAATACTACTCACAGACAATCAGGTGATTATGAAAAATTTTATATTTTAATTAAATAACTACTGATGTGGTTATAAATCATACAATATTTATGATTGGAGAAATGCAAAATGTATAATTAATACTCAAAATGTGCTAATATAGTTTTCCAGATATGTAATGCAATACTCAAAATATAAATATCTTAGTATACTAAAATCGTGGATTAATGATTTATTTATTTTTTTAATTTTAATTATTTTTATATATAAATTTCCTATGCTAGTTATCTTAAAAAAAAAAAACTTTCGCTCACAGCAATAATGCAGCAAGTGCTGCAGATTATTGTGGGAAACTTATTATTGAGAGCAGTAAAGTATAATTTTTGAATTACCAGTTTCATTGTTTAATCACAATTGCTTACATTCTGTTATTTTGCTGCTCATCAATAAAATTTGCCCTTTTTTTCATGCTATTCCTGAAATGTTTACTTACGATCGCCATAATACACAATTATTTTGTTTTTGTATCTATAAAGTCTGTGATATTTTGAAAACTACTATTTTGAATTGAGCAATAATTTTACAGCTTGTTAATAAAATATGGAATCATATTGCTGCTTATTGAGGAACTTTATGCTCAACAATACAAATAATTGCTAAAATTAGAGTATTTTATTGCTAATTGATAAAATTCTCTATTTTTTCCCACCAAAGCTATTTCTCGAAATCTGTGATAATTTTGTGGCCTATTATTGAAATGCGGAATCATTTGCTGCTAATTAACAAATTTTATGTTTAATAATACAAATAATTGCCAAAATTCATGATTATTTCTTTCCCTATAAAGAAAATTTTTACTTTTTTCTGTTCTGTTTACCAAAATATGCAATAATTTTGTAATCTGTTATTGAAATGCACAATAGTTTTGCCGCTAACAGTCCGAATGTATGTTTAATAATGCAAAACTGTGGAAATAGACTTATTTTGCTCTAAATCGATAGAACTTTTTTTTTTTATTTAAGGCTATTTGTACCAAAATACGAAATAAACATAAATTTGTTAATTAGTGGCAAAAAAATTTCATTAAATTGAATAGGAATGAATCAGGACTTCATTAAAAGGATGTATAAATGCAAAAAACATGTAAATAATGTTTTACTGTATATATAAAATGGAAATTTTGTCATTACCTCAGTACAGTGTTTCTGCTATGGTAGCATTTTTCGTGAAATGCTAAAAGACTTATCCAAAATGCCCAAATGAAATAACACATTTTCGTTTTTTTGCTAAAGCATCTTACTAAACACAAATTGAAAAAAAAAAAACTTCAGCGAAAATATTATAACGAATCTTTCATGGAAAAATAATCGCAACGTTGATCAAGAAAAATGCATTGGTTCATGCATATAGCATAAGAAAAATCAAACACTGAACTACGCATAAAAATCGCATACAGGAAATCAACTTGTAACTTGTAAACATGAGGCATTTGTAAAGTAGTCTAATATGAATGAAAGAAAAATTATAAATCGTAAACCGAAAAGCTTTGAATAGTAATAAACAAATTTCACTTATATTACTTACCTTTTTTTTGTTTTGGTAAGTTATGTTTTTATTTTCAGATATTCAGATACAGTATAAGCTTAATGTAGTTTTACATGCTATAGTCAGGGGCCAATCTAAGATTTCAAACTTAATACCTATTTTTGTGAAAAATCTTAACTATATTTTATTTTTGTGAAAAATTGTAGTGCACTCTTTTTCTTTCTCTCTGTGTGTATGAGGGGGGGGGGGGGGAGTTTGAACAAAGTAGAATAATAAAATTAACTCTCAGCAGCTAGTGTGAGGCTTATAGCAGAACAGGAACCAAAATCCAAAACTTACTTCACTCTGAAGTAAACAGTTCAGTAGAGATAGTGTAAGTAGAAGTTGTTTTTATTTGTGTTAGTATCACTGCAGTATACATGAATTGTACCAGGGAGGATAAACACGTCACCATACAGTCACCAAAATGTTAAACCACCTGATGAATCAGCAAACGGTACACTATGGCCACAATTTCAGAGCGTGTCTGTACCGATACACACACACACAAGGATCGTTTTGTTTACATATGCTGCACTGTTTCTCCCCCATAACAAACGCTTGTGTGTAGATTAAAACCAACATTCTGTATGATTCTTGCTTCGCAAATCGCATCAACAGAAATGCACGAATTACTTTCCTTTGAAAATGTGCTAATTAAAAATGTTAGATTTTGCTGGGAGGACTAAGATTTTTGTGAAAGTACCGATTTTAGCTGTATGATTTTTGTGAAGATACCTTTTTTGCCAGGTCGATTTTTGTGAAGGTACCCATAAACGGTAGTAAACTCGACCTGTATTAATCCCTGATAGTGATAATTATATCTCCAGAAAAAGAATATAAGTTGTATCTAAAACGTTCATATTGCTTTAAAAAAGTTTACAATATAAAGTAATAATCTAAAAAGTTTAATGTTTTTCATGTCTGCCAATAAATGAGGTAAAATATATGCTTGTACTATATTCAAATTGATCTGGTTACAGTTTTACTTTATTGTTTTTCATTTCAAATTTAAAAAAAATTTACCTTCTGTGTATAACTCTTTAAAAACCTGATTAAAAACTTTTAAGTTTAAATGACAAATGAAAATCAAACATATTGAGGCGTTTAGAATAACGTGTAAACTGATATTCATCTTTTTCTACTATTCCTGGCATTTTAGTATTTTGCTAAAGCTTTTTTTCTGATTTTAGCTTTTTTGCTAAAAATAATTTTTACTCGGCTTAAACCCTGACTCAGTAGCAGAATTTTTTCTGAGAATCTGTGACAGCTATATGGGCACTAAAAAATAATCTGTAGCATAACTTTACAATAAGTAACAGAAAATAATTATAAGACAAAAAAGAAAACTTTTTATATACCATGTTTTTAAATTTCCTGTTGAATCATTAATAAAATATGCAAGGATAAAAAATAATAAATAAGCAATGTTTAAGCACGCGGACTCAATTCAGTGAACTAATAATAATGAAAAAAAAAAGTTGGTTTTTAAAATAAATACGTATATTAGCACCATGAACTATATTAGCACTTATCAATGTGTATACATTTTTTAAAGTGATAATAACATCAATTTTTATGAGATGCATCGTTTAACTTTTTATAATTTTTTAACGTTCACGTTTAATTAAACGTGTTTATTTTTATGTCGAAAGAAAATGAACACGTAATATTTTTTTTTTTTTGGCAACAATTAAATTATAGCTAATATTTTAATGGCTATTTTTATTGCTATTAGGAGCTTATTATTTTCATATTTTAATTAATTAAAAGAAAACTATTCAAAAATCGAGCTTTGGAGTATTGTGTTGTCACCGGGTTCTGATTTATGCTAAAAGTTTCAAATGTAGAGGAGTTAGTTAAAAATAGATTGCAAGATTTGTACCAGACAAACAAACAAACAAGAATCGAAGTTAATAAAACATGGTAAAAATGAAGTTACAAGTTTCAATAGTAGGTAATATTTTTATCACAAGATTGCATATGTAATGTTTGTTAATCAGTTAGATATGATCAAAGCATTATAGTTATAAAAATGATGATAGTTAATCATTGTGAACAGTTCTACCTCTATATATATTTAAACATGTTATAAAGAATATTGACATATATGTTATGTATGAGAAAGATTAGAAATCATAAGGATTCCATGAGGTGTATGGTCGCTGATCATTAGCACAGGGATTAGGGCATCTCAAAAAATTACATGAGTGTAAGGTATTGAACAATTCTACTTCTTTATAGCTGCTAGAATTTAATAAAGGGTGTTTAAAGCAGGGTTGGCAATCTGGGCCCAGCCCAGAAAAACTTTGCCCGGGTTTTTCTGGGCGGGCCCACCAACAAAAACCCACTGAGTTTTTGCAAATAAGTGGGTTTTTGTTAAAAATTATTTATAATTTACAAATCCGATCTATAAAGTATAGAAAACACCTTAACTTTAAAGAAAAAACTCTTATTGTTATTTTCTAGAAAATAGTACCTAAACATAAAAAGTAACTACAGTTATAAATATAAAAGCAAGTTTATCTTCTATAATTGGTTCAGTTTTCCTTTTCCTGTAAAGCCGAACGATATTTTTGTTTAACAGTGGATATAAATGTTGCCCAGAATCAATATTTAACTAATTTTATTTTAATTTTAGTAGCAACATAATTATAAATCTAATAACATAAAATTTTCTTCTATAACCATTTCAACTATTAAAAAACTTAAAAAAAAAAAAAAAAAAAAAAAAAGATAAAGCAGTGCAACTTATTTTTATAATTAAAACTAGTTGGCATAAGTGGACTCTGCTCAGTTCCCCATTATATATATGTTCTCATACATTTCTAGTACAGGACATTTTCTTAACATGATTATCATGTTAAGATAAATGAATCGACTAAACACTTGACACAATGAAATCCCCACCTAATAGGCTATCCACCATTCATTTTGATATATTTATCTTATATTCTAATCTATTAATTTATTTTATTTGGACCAATTTCGTAGTTTTGTTTTCATGCTACTATTTCCAATGCAACAATCCTCAAAATGTCAAAATGCATATTTATATGGGATATCGCCCCATTTTACTATGTTGATAAATTCTTAAATTACGAGTAACTTGCAAAATTTTCCTATTAGAATATTTGTAGTCAATTATGTTCAAACAAGTATCATAAATGTTATTTTGAAGTTGTCTGATATATTTATGATCCTCAAAATGGGCATTTATGCTCAATTCTGCCCTATTCTGCCATTTTAAGTAAATTGTAAATTCCAAATAATTTACGAATTCTTTTAATTGGAAAATTTATACTCTATGATATTCATGCCAGTACTTGCAAAATTTTCAAAGTAGCATGTTTCTAGTTACTGATGTTCATTCCGACATCAAAACGCATATTTTAAAACTGGTCTCACATTTTTTTCATAAAAATTTTCCATTTAATGCAAAATTTTACTTAAATGTAAAATTTTGCCCTATTTTCCCATGTTAAGAAAAGCATAAATTTTTAATAACTTACAAAGTTTTTTAATTCGAATATTGCAAATGAATAGGGTTCTTGCCAGTGTCGAAAGTAATATTTTAAAACTGATCTGACTTCTATGTGATAATTTGTTCTTGAGACATCGTGTACACAGACTAACGGACTAACAAACTAATACGCACCATACAAATTTTGTCATTTTTCGAATTCCTTACACGTGAAAATGTGTAAAAATGAAAAAAAAAAAAAAAATGAGGTCGAAAATTTTCACGATTATTTAAGTTCTCCATCTATAGTATGATGTGGAACTAAAAAATTTAAGTAATATGTATTGTACTTAAGAATTTAAATTCGTTTATTTTATCAGTTATTGTTATTAAGAATATTTATTTTGAATAAGCATACATTAAAATAAAATATAGCTTAATCTTACTAATTAACACTATTTTAATATTTGAATCAAACCAATTTTTATTTCTAAGATAAATATTAGATTAATTATTAATTAGTAGTTTAATATAATTAGGTGTATTACAACTAATATGCTAAATAACATGTATCTAACATTGCAATGCAAATGTATTCAAACAGAAACCCACAAATACCCAGAAAAACCCAAGTGGGTTGGGTTTTTCTAGAAAAACCCGGGTTTTTGCCAACCCTGGTTTAAAGAGAACACTGACATTTATGTTGAGGATGGAGAAAGATTGGAAATCACATGACTTTTGCATTGCATTTGATCACCGAGTGTTAGAGTGGAGGGAAAGGGGGAGTGTTCTAAAAAAGTATATGAGTGAAAGATATTGAACTATTCAATTTCTTTATAGTTTCTACAATCTATTTAAGTAAATTGGAAAAAAAAAATGTCATACCGTAAAATTCCGATAGTACCCCCCCCCCCCCTCCTGAAATTTCACGTACTTTACTTTTTCGGAAAATTCTGTTTATAACCCTCCTCCCTTACTTTTGGCGGCTAAGTCCGCCATTATTTCATTTTTCCCATGATCATTGCAAACGTACTTTTTTTGTAACATCTGAAGTCATATGTTTATTTAGAAACTAATTTGCATGTAAACGTATCCAAGTGCTATTTTTGCTCATCTTTTTAAAGTAAAATAACTCCAAATAAAAAAATGCTGCTTTGTTTACATTCTTTAAACTCCAAAACATTAACTGCTATTCGTAAGCGACCATTGCTTTCACAATCTTGTTTATGCAACTATGTTTTTGCGATCATAACTTTTTTCTAAATTTTAAATTCTCTTTTTACTTTTAAATCTTTAAATAACATTAATAGTTATTGTTCACCCTGTTCTGTTCTTGCATATCAGTTAATTGTTAATAGCAGTGCAATTAACTGTTTGTTTAACTGTTAGTGAATCTTCTAGCGACTTCGCAATTTGTTTATAAGAGGGGGGAGATGTTGCACGTGTACATCACATGTTCATTATTCGGTTACATTTTCTTTTTCAAAATTATGTTTATTAATAAAATTTAATAAATAATCAATATTATTGTTAATATAATTTAGTAGCTATTATATATATAATTAATAAAATTTATGTTTTTGGAAAAGATTGTGAAACTTCCGATTATAATCCCCCCCCCCCCCGCCTTACGAATTCGTCATACATTTCTGGAAACTTTCAATTATAACCCCTCCCCCCCCCAGTTTTGACAAATTTCCCATTGAAAAATAAAAGGAGGTTACTATCAGAATTTTAAGGTATATATTGAGGATGGAGAAAGATTAGAAATCAGAACGATTCTGCAAAGAATTTGTATGTCGTCTGTTTAGTTTGTGAATTTTAGAAAAGTGGAAAAGACATAACTAATATTGTGTGACTAAACAAAGAAATTTTTCATTGAAATGAATAGGAATGAATCAGGACTTCACTAAAAGGACGTATAAGTCTAAATGATGTATAAATTGGGTTTTTCTGTATATAAAATGGAAATTTTGTGGTTACGATAACTTTCGACATAATACTCAAAATTGAATTGAACCAAAGTTACACAGCAAACTTATCTTACAAATATCTTAGATGAGTTCATTAACTAAGTTGCTCTGCAGCTTGTTTTCAAGTGAAGGCTACATGAAAATTTCAAATCAACAGTTAAGACCGCATTTGCTTGAATTTTCATGTTCAGATTGACCACATAAAGGTCTCAACCAAGTGTTTATTAATGAATTTTATCTGCCATTTTTAACAAAATGACCGATATCTTAAGTACAGCCATTTCAAATCAGGCTACCACTTGTAAATTTATCATCAGAATAACTTTTGAAATACTGAATCAGTTCAAGTTGGACAATGAACTTATCACACAAATATCTTGGATGAATTTTGTTCCAACATTTACCTAGTTTCCAATTTGCAGCCACTTCAAATCAGGCTGCTACTTGAAAATGTGCCACCACGATAACTTTTAGAATACTAAACTGGTTCAAATTAAAGTTGGGGAGTGAACTTAATACAATTCAAATATCTTGGATAAGTTTGCTAGGCAACTTGCTCCACCATTTTGTTTCCAAGTGGCAACCGCTTAAAATTTTTTTATTACAATAACTTTTGTAATACGGAATCAGTTTGAATCACATTTGCACAGTTGACATATCATTCAAATATCTTTGATAAGTTCACTGGTCATCTCAGTCACTCTGTCCTTTTGTTTCTAAATGGTGGCCACTTGAAAATTATCACAGTAACTTTTGAACCGATTTGCTTAACACTCCATATATACATAGCCATCATTAATAAATCCACCAAATTCATTAATAAATTGTACCTGCCATTTTGTAAAAAATGATGGCAACTTGATAAGAAAAGATAAATCAACCTAACCTTCCTATGAGCCGGAAGGACTTGTTTTAATTTTTTGATCAATAACCTCTAAAAAGTAATGATATCAGTACAAAAACCCTTAACGGGTTAAAAGTTGTGACGCAGCTACTTTATCACTATAAGAATTTGAAATATGGATCTTAAAAATAATGATATCAAATTTTAAGTGACGCTTTTCTATTAGTTAAAATATACATAGATTTTCTTATTTGATCATTTGCTTTTTTCTTTTATTTATATTTACAGTGCAAACATAATATTTTTAACTTCAAGATAAGACAGATATATAAAATATACTCACTGATGCTTTTTCATTTGCATTTTAATTTCAAAATAACAGTTTTAAGAGGAATGATATAAAAATTCCAGTCACGCCTTGATGTCATTTTAAAAGATTTGTTTTTAGATTCCATTAAAATTACCTTTGTTTTGTCTACTAAAGTATATTTACACATTGAAACAGTGCTATTAATTTTGAAATATACTGTCAAATAATCACACTTTCACTGAGTTCGCATTATAAATTAAAATTATTTATTTCAATAAATCGATTTGTCTTTTGCGTCACGCTATCCAAAACTGTGAGTAAAATATATGCAAATGTTACTTTGTATCATAGTACCCAACTAAGTGAGAATTTGTGCAAAGAAATAGTGTGATGCAAAGAAAACATTTGCACAAATTTTACTTGCAGTTTTGGATAGCGTGACGCAAAAGACAAATCGATTTATTGAAATAAATAATTTTAATTTATAATGCGAACTCAGTGAAAGTGTGATTATTTGACAGTATATTTCAAAATTAATAGCACTGTTTCAATGTGTAAATATACTTTAGTAGACAAAACAAAGGTAATTTTAATGGAATCTAAAAACAAATCTTTTAAAATGACATCAAGGCGTGACTGGAATTTTTATATCATTCCTCTTAAAACTGTTATTTTGAAATTAAAATGCAAATGAAAAAGCATCAGTGAGTATATTTTATATATCTGTCTTATCTTGAAGTTAAAAATATTATGTTTGCACTGTAAATATAAATAAAAGAAAAAAGCAAATGATCAAATAAGAAAATCTATGTATATTTTAACTAATAGAAAAGCGTCACTTAAAATTTGATATCATTATTTTTAAGATCCATATTTCAAATTCTTATAGTGATAAAGTAGCTGCGTCACAACTTTTAACCCGTTAAGGGTTTTTGTACTGATATATATACACACAAATAATTTATAAGCAAATATTGGTGATAATCTGAAGAATCATGTGCTTCTTTGCGCTAGGAATGCTTCCTATTTCAGCAGTCCTGAGATTCAAAATGACATCATAATAAATTGAGCACGGCTGATTCAAAAGAAGTTACTGAAAAATATTAATAGTGTAATGCTGAATGTTTCTTTATTATTATTGACGAAACTCTTGACGCATCTGGTGAAGAACATTTCTCTCTGGTTTGACTCAATACTGCGTCTTTCCAAAAATTGAATGCTAAAGAGATGCTACATCCGACTAATTGAACGTTATATCCGATAAGGTAAGAGCTTTTATTGTTCTGTTTCAATTTGTAATTTATTGTTAAATGTTATTGTTAGTATAAAGAAAATTATATAACATATATATACATTAGTAAATAAATGTTAGTTGTATTCTATATTTGAACTACATTAAGCGACAAAAAAAAAAAAAAAAAAAAAAAAGCCGCACTTGGATATTTTCCTTTTCGCCTTCTACAACCGCCAATTTTATCGTTTAAAAAGCAAATTTCCGAACACATTTTATTATGTTGTCCTCCACATACACTTTAGCATTGAGTCCAGTGTTAAAAACACAATGCAGTTGTCAGAAAAATTTAAATTTTAGAAATTATTTAAAAAATGGTAAGAATAAGGCAGTTATCGATACCACAAAAAGTATTAATTTTTGAATGGAAATCAAAAAATATTTTAATACGTGAGATGGTAAAATAAGTAATTGTTAACGAAATATTGGTAAAAGGGTTTTTAGCAAGATATAAAATTTTTTGGCCTTTTAAACTGGAAATTTGGCTTTAGTCGGCCATGTTGCTCATCCAAGCGAGATGACCGTAAGTTAAAAAGCCATTGCTTATAAAATCGGTTTGAACATAAAATAGATTCAGAAAAAGTGTTTAGCAGCATAATTTATTTAACTAAAGTGCAGCAACTATTAAACAAAGCAGGTTTAAACGACAGAAAATTTGAAAAAATTCCATTCTTAGTGAAGAGAATTAGGAAAGCAAGACCTCAAATCGCTAAAAAAAAATTAAAAAATGGTTAGTTAATTATTGGACTGAACTGGTTCTCCTTGATGAGTCAAGTTTAACTTATTTCAAGCTAAAGGAAACAAGCAGATCTGGCAACGAAAATATGACCGACTTAATGAAAATCGTACTTTTAAAACAGTGACTCATTCTCCGTACATTATCGTACGGGGGTGCATAACTTTTCAAAAAGTCGGGCAAATTTTTATGCTCAAGGGATCAATTAACTCGAAATAAAACACAATCTTCATAAAAGTGGTGCTTGACCGACTATTTTGGAGGTATCTTGAACATTTCCGCAAACAGCATTTCAAGATGATAATGCACCTTACTACACGGCGTCTGCGGTAAGTTTATTCACTTCAAATGTCAAAAATTCCTATCCATTCCCATGAGAACCTATAATTCTGAAAGTAATCATATCTTTTTTCACTTTAAGTTAAATCCCACAAAGGATATAGGAGAATTTCTTCTTTACCAGACATGGAAATAGTCCTAATCGCGATCCGCTAGAAAAAGTGTCGTCTATAAAAGGGCGGGGGAGAGGATTCAAAATTTGCAGCCTATATCTCTGCCAGAACTAGAAATAATTATTTGTGATATTTGGCACATTGATATTTCCGATATTTATATTAAAACACTGTATAAAACTATGCCATTGCGCATCAAAGCAGTAATTCCATATAAAGGTGGAATTAACCCAATGCAGAATACATATTTTTATTGAAAAATTGCTTAGATCTAACAAATAAATAGTTTTATTTCATGTATTAAAATATAACTTGTTTATTTCGTATAATAAATCATTATAGAATACAAAATGTATGGTTATTGCATAATGTTCAAAAAGAAAGTTTTATGCAGATATTTAAAAAGTACTTCGTAGAGTGCAATAAAGCGAATTATTAAATCGAAAATGTACATAGGTATCATTTCATCCCTTTGATATTATGCAAACAATACAGTTTTATTTGTTTCAAACATTAATTTTAAAGTTATTACAAATAAAAGAGGTATGTCATTTTTTCTGCAGTATGGCTTTTTTTTTTTTTTTTTTTTTTTTTTTTGTCACTTAATGTATTTTATATTATTTTAATACTTGAGCTTATTTTTATTTTATCACCTGATTGTCATTAAGTTTAATATATCCCGGTCACTACTAGGAATAATCATCATTTTTCAAGATCAATTCTTGCTAACGGTTGTAAATGAACGATTTTCTTACAACTTTATCCAGACTTCGATCTGGCAGCAAGTTTCACGAAATTAATATTGAAAATGATGTTATAGTTGAAATAATTTCCTGGAACTAACGCCGAAAATGGTGCTATGACTAAAACAATGTGTTGGAATAAGGAATGAGAAATTTTACCCACGGTTTTCATGCGTGCATTCCAACTGAATAATATGATGAAAAATAATATTTAACACAAAAACTTACATCACAATCGCAACAATGTATTGAGATAAGACAATAAACTTTTATCCATAGTTTGCATGGTATTGAAAGATTCGTTCATTGACTTTTAATAAATAAAACAAAATAATTTCTATTTTTAAAATAAACTTTTTTCAATTCCTACTATTAGTTCACACTCTCCCTATCACTATCTTGTACAAATTTTGCAATCGATTTTTAACTAACTTCCCGACTAGCTAGAAATTTGAAACTTTCAGGATTGCTCAGAACACGATGACGACACAATACTTCGAAGTCCGATTTTCGAATTTTTTAATAGTTTTCTTATAATTAATTAAAATATGAAAATAATAGCATCCTAATAGCGTTAATATAGCCATTAAAATATTAGCTATAATTTAATTGTTGCCAAAAAAAAAAAAAAAAATACGAGTACATTTTCTTTCGACATAAAAATAAATACATTTAATTAAACGTGAATATTAAAAAAGTACAAAATGTTAAATTATGCATTTCACAAAAATTGACATCATTGTCACTTTAAAAATTTTATGCACATTGATAAGAGCTCTATGATTCATCAGAAAGTTTAAAACATGGTATATAAAAAGTTTTTTTTTTTTTTTTTTTTAATCTTATAATTATTTTTCTTTTATTTTGCACGCGCACTTTTTATTTCCTAATTCAAAATTATTTTTAAAAAACTTTTTCGATAGTGTTTGTAAGTAGGAATTGACTTTAAAAATTTTTCTTTTATATTGCTTGTTCTTTACTATGAGTAATTTTAATAAGTCAGGGGAAAATAATAATAATAAATTAAATGTGTGTAGAATTCAACTACCTCACAAGAAATTAATAATATAAATAAATAAATAGATATATGGCTATAAAATTTCAGTTAAAGGATTAAAATGTTATTTATAATTTTTTGGAAACGTTTGGACCTCAAAACATGTAAATATCATTATGTAAAAGATGAAGCCATTTGTTTCAAATATCATGTAAACCAAAGTTTAGTAATTTGAACTGATAAGGAGAAATAAATTTGGAAATGCGTGTGGGGAATAATAATAATAATAATAATAAAAATAGAGCCCTAGGTGGGCACAGACCGTCTAATTATATAAAGAGAGATTAATTTTACTCATTTCTCTATAATAATTTTTATACAGTCGGCTGCAAAATTATTCGAACACTAGCCAATAATTCCTATATTTAAAAAGTACACTTAAGACTGTTTTGTTAAGTAAATCCTTGTCGAATCATGTTCTTAGACTCATTAAGAACATGACTCGACAAGGATTTATTTAACAAAGCTGTATTAAGTGTACTTTTTTTTGGCAAGGGTTATTGCTAGTGCTCGAATAATTTTGCAGCCGACTGTAAATTAAACATATTTTTTTTTTCTTTCTGCACAAAGGACATGTGAAGAGAATGAATGAAGAAAGACTGCCAAAGAAAATTATGGAATTCAAATCAATGAGGAAAAGAAAGAGAGGAAGACCTAGGAGAACCTGGATGGAGGATATTACCAAGCCATTACAAAATTGGGTATTAATCAGAATCTATGCCTGGACAGAACCCAATGGAAAAAAGTCCTGGTGTTCGGAGGGCCGCGGTAGCCCAGTCGGTAGAGCACCGGCCTCGTAATTGGAAGATTGCGGGTTCGGTACTCGAGCCGGCCAAAGACCGTCGTGTACACTAATGGTGGCTGGTGCACGTAAAATCTGTCAAGGCCGCAATGTCCTCCCTGTTCCCATCAAAAATTATACCTCTGGGGGTCACCGAAGCGTGAGAACCATCCCTTCCGTGGAAGATCAAAATTGTTATGGCATGTCTCCGGACCAGCTCTAGGGGTGTGTCCCAGACCGTCGCCAATTGCCCATCTGCGCAGCACTAGTGTGACGTAAAACCCAACCATCCTGGAGTTCGGAAGGAAACGACCACCTCCATAAACCGATTATATATATATATATTTTTTAATGTTATATACAGCTGTATGGGGACAAAAAAACTTATGCATTCTTATCTTCAATGCAGGTTTCATATTTCTTTACTACCGTCAACCGGGGTTACTTAGGCCGGCGTGGTAACAAAAGCCATTTTAATAGGTAAATTTTGAATGCTGGTTTGGCAACACCGTGTAGATGTCTGAAAGTTTGCTTTGATGCTATTGTTTGCTTTATTTAACAGAGTTTTCGCCGGCCTGGTGGCTTGGTCGGCAGGGCGCTGCCTTCTCAGTCTCCAGGTTCCGAGTTCGAATCTCGGTGCGGGCATGGATGTTTGTGTTGTCCTATGTCTTCAACAATATTGTGTGCACGTATATGAATTTCTGTAAAAATATGGAGCAATCGAGTTGAAAGTCATTGTAACTATAGATCTCAATAAATGTCAAATAAATAAATAAGAATTTTCACTGGTCTATAAATAGTTATTTAAATTTGTAAAGGTAAGTTTACATAAATATTTTTGTTTTGATGTTAATTTTAGTGAAATCTTATAACCTTCATAACTTCACTGACTCCAATAATATTTTTAATAGAATTTCAATAACAAATGTTGTTCAACCTAACCTCAAACAATATTTTCTCATCTTTGCCATTTCACAGGATACATTTCCTTTCCTTCAATTATCCACCTAATTTAAAGCTAACTCAAAATACTCTGACTAATCAATCAATTAACTTTTTAGATCTCAAAATAATCATCGATGGTAATAAACTTTACACAGATATCTATGACAAACGGCAAGATTTTTGTTTTAATGTCAACTTATTTACACATTTTAATTCATGTCTGCATCTTTCGGTATTTAGAAACATCATCATTAACCATTTATTTCGAATTAATAATTTATGCTCTGCAAAGTTTAAAAACAAGAATATTAATAAACTGATCACAGCCACTGGTAAAATGGGTTTTCCTAAAAACTTTGTATTTTCTATTTTATATCCTTAACCATGTCTCTGTCAGTACAAAAAAAAAAAAAAAAAAAAAAAAAAGCTGTGTACACTCTTGTGTATATCAACAAAAAAATTATAAAATAATAAAAGACAATAAAAAAGGTGGCGGTTGGGTGGGCAGATGTTTGATTACGGAGGTGGGGTGGTGTTGTAAGGCTGGATGGTTGGGTGGGTTTGTGAAATTAAATTAAAAAAAAAAAAAAAAAAAAAAAGTAGAAGGCTTGTTGCATTTGCTTTGTATTACTATGCAAACTTTCATTTTCCAATAAAATTTCAGATTTTTCCTTTTTGAGTTGTCAACTATATTTAATGTTCTAATTATACTGTTAAACACAATGTGATCAATCGGTGAATTTCATTGTGGCTTCGTGGTTTCATTGTTGTTCATCTGCTTTGAAATTTTGCATTTTTAAATCCATATGGTTACTGATCTGGTTGTGGCAGGCTGGGGGAGTGTTGCCGGCGTAAAACTAGTGTAACCCCACAGGCAAGTCACAAGTCTTGCCGCCTGCCTCCTTCTTCCTATCTTGTGTTTCTTGGGTTGTTTTTTCATTAATTTTGATAAGTTTATGGTTTTAAGTTAAGATTTGTTGTTTTATTTTATTGATTCGTTTGTTTTGCAAACTGTTAATTAATAGATCTGGTTTCTTTACATTAATGTATTTCATCCACTGATGATTTTTTTTTTTTTTTTTTTTTTATCTTATTGGTCATTGGTGTTTCAGTGATCTTGTATCTGTTGCTTGGCTTCTACTATGCTTAATAGATCATCTTTATTATATATATATATATATATATATATATATATATATATATATATATATATAACTAAAGTTGTTACACAAACAGGGTAACAAAAACAAGTGGCTTTCAAAACAGAATGCTCTAATATTGCTCCTGAACCGACTACTTCGAGAAGGAAAAAGAAGTATACCACTTATTACCAATCAGATTCCACTGACGTTGATAAAGGCGAGATTTCGCTCCGGGATTCTGACTCAGAAATACTAAATTTAAGTGATTTTACTGATATTTTTGGCATAGAATCTGATGAAGAAGAAACACCTAGACTAGGTGTTTCTTCAGTGTAGCAACCTAGGACCTAGTGTGCCAATGAAAATGCCAGTACAAATACAGGATCTTACACCAAATGTATACGTTATGATGAAACTTTTATTTAATGAAAATACAAAAAAAGAAGTGAAAAAACAATTCTATGCTATTGTTCAACAAACTAAACCTGAGGAAGAAACAGCAAAAGGTAAATTTTTTTTAGGAAAAGCTCCAAATCACTGGAAAATGATTATGTGTTTCCAAATGTTGATGCTGAGATGGACATTAAGATCACAGACATTATCACAATTGTTAAGCCTGTTAAAATTAATAGAGGACGTCATACTTTCCCTTTTGCACTTAATAATTAAATGTTGGATTAAGTTAATATTAGTGCCATTATTGTATAATTTTTTACTAGTACATCAAATGTAAAATATTATAAAGAAATTTAATTTGGCATTTTATGCGGATTTTGTTACCCCTTTGTGAATTAATGAAGTTAAACATTGATTTACAACCATTAGTTTTTGTTACCCCATATCACAGGGTAACTGAAACCACCAAGTTTTTATTTTTTTTATAATTAACATGCATGTTTCAGAAAATTTTCTTATATGTAATAATAAAGTAGAGCGATAGATTCAAGTTTTCCACAAATTAGTTAATTTCTAACATAAATAGTTTTTGAGTGATAGGTGTTTGAAGTTGAAAAGTGGTCTAAGTAACATCGGTTTACGGTACGATTAGAAATTTATTACAATTTATCTAAATATTTCAAACATTACTTCTTTTTTACCCTAAAAAGTAGAATTAAAAACCTTTAAGAATTATTTTAAGTGCTTTGAAATTCAAAATGCAAATCCGGGCTACACAGGCCTATTCTTAAAAAAAAAAAAAAAAAAAAAAAAACTACCGATGTTATATGTGTGGAAATACACGCCAAATTCTGATCAATTTTAATGTAAATCACGGTCTAACTACATTAAATGTTTTATAATCGTTGCCTGGAGCTAAATCCCATTTACTCTATGGAGAAAATATATTGTAAGAGTTAATTACACTGCTCTGCAAAAAGAATTTTTTTTTTCAAGATCTGATACCATTCTTGCTGATTCTTATGTAAAATGATCTCCGAATCCGAATATGACTCCCATTTTGCCCAGTCACCCACCGTTTTCTAGATACACCACCCTCTCACTCAATTTTTTTCCCTGTTTGATAATTTTATGACCATAAATTTGATTTGAAGGATGAAAAATACTTAATTTAACACCTAATATATATATATAAAGTTTAAAAAGTAACATTAATAACAGATTAATATATATATATAAATATGTAATGTATAATTTCAGAGGCAAATCCCCCTCAAAATTTTTCCCTTGTCGCAAATGTCCATGTTTTAGAATTTTCCAACTCTGTAGCCCCTCAGAAGATATTTAACGGTTAAAATAATCCTCTCCCCTCCAAAAAATCAAACATATAGCCATAAAATCACCGAAGAATGATAAAAATAGGGGGCCATTCCTAACAAAAGGTGGGTGATAGGGCAAAACGGGTGTCATATTCGGATTTAGGAGGTCATTTTACATAAGAATATGCTGAAATGGTGTCAAAGGCAATTTAAGTTCATATTTATCCATTAATAATTTTGTAAATGTTATCGGAACAATTTAAACTAAGAAGAGTAATTTTCTATAAATTAATTGTTGTTTGAATTTTATAATATTCAAGTGCTACACGGAAATTAGAAATAAACTTAATAAAATAGTAGAATTTATCAGTACAATTAGGTAATGAAAGGAATAGAAACAATAATAATGAAAAATTAAATTAAATGCATGTTTATGAGTGCATTTTTTTCTTCATATTTTGTTTAAAACCTATTTTATTTTTAGTTAATTTTCCTAAGGGAGGGTGAGAGACTGTCAATACAGTCCCCTTCTTTTCCGTATTATGAAAATGACATGGTTTCAATAGGAATTTTACTTATTTGTAAGCATTGGCAAGTCAATTTATATACTAAATTTTAAATATCGCTAAAAATAAATTTCTGTTTTCTAATATATCTGTTACAGATTACATATATGCATATACTGTCGACATTGAAAGAACAAAATAAGGAAAATTCTACAAACAGCATTTTCAGGCTTAGACAACATTGACAGGTCTTCCATATATGCCAGTTTTTGACAATTTAATTCAATGCTTAAATTTGTCAAAAACCTATATGTATAAACTAATTATTTTTTGTTAATTATTATTTATTTATATGTATAAAGTAATTATTTTTTGTTAATTATTATTTATTTACATGTATAAAGTAATTAATTATTGTTTTAAAGCAATTATTTTTGTAAAGAGCTTATAACCGATATAGTTCTTTAAATTAAAAAATGACAATTGCATGCGTTACCTGAGGAGGAGGGGGGGGGGGAATCTGCTTACATTCTTTGTAAACAGAATTTAATTTAGTACGAAAAGACTTATTTTAATCTATTCTTCCATATAAAGGCATGCAGTAACTAACTGTGTTTCATTCTCTCGCATCACTAACTATATTCATTTCTTAAAATTTATTTGGTATAGCTTTAGCACAGGAGCCCCTTGGCAGCTTTTAAATTTTTGTTGTCAGTTTGGCGATGAAATAAAATGGCTATCGCAATTGCATAAGAAAATATCTTAGCGAGAAACATCCGATCTACTTTGGTGACAAATTTCAAATTCCGCCAGAGGGTTCTGCACTGAAGCTTTTCTATTTCTTTAGAATGATTTTATTCAATTTTATTTCAATTATTAAAAAAAAGGAAAAAAAAGTCTGCATGTTCTTTTTAACATTTTCCAACAAAGTTGAAAAGTGTTAATCACTTAGATTTGTCTGTCGGGCTGTCTGTCATCACTCTAACTACCGTAAACATTCATGGGATTTCTTGAAACTAATATATATTATTCAAGTTCACTATCGGATGTTCCTTACTGAACATGGAGTGAATACCTCTACTAGTTTGTTACAGGGACACCCAAAAGTATTCCAAAGCATTGGGTTTTATGAGAGGTATTTTTTATAAGCCACATTGTAATACCTTTACAAGGTTGCAAATTTTCAAAAATAGTTTGAGGAGTATTCAGAGATACTTTGAGGAGCATTTTGGCTACTTTGAGGAGCAATTTAAAAAATTTTAAAAATACATTTAAAAAAAAAAAGAAAAGAAATAAACTACTAACAAAAATAAATTAACAATAATCATATGAAATTAAGAAATATTTATTGATAATCAAATATATTTAGCAAAACAGTGAAGAGAAATAAGAATGGGAAATGATTAAGTCTGAATATAAGCTTAAAACCCAAAAGTAATTTATTTTTTGCATAATGGCATATTTTTCCATACATAAATAAAGACAGTATATGAAAGTAGATTATTCAGTTACATAAAAAGAAAAAAAAATTAAATTTCCAACAATTTTCATGAATGAATGTCAAAATAATTATACTATCACATAAAAATCTAAAAACGAAATCTCCGATATTCATATAAATGTGTAAATGATCTCATCTCTGAGTCAACTACCTCTAATCTGTATAGCTTGGGACAATATGTTTTGTAAACTTTAGAATTTTGCAGATTATTGGTCATATTTTGTTTACTTATTTTTTTTTCCCAGATACAAATGAAGATATAATAATAAATCATTAATGCTTAAAGTGAATGATAAAATAAATGCATAATTATTTCAAATAAAGCGTTGTCAATCGGCCTTAAAGTTCAGTAGCTTTGAATCCATTATTTTTATTGATAAATAATTAAAATAAACAATTTTTTTAACGACCTATTAAGCATTAAGATAACTGAAACATTGATATAGTTTAAATGAAAATCAAAACACTGCATAATCATAGCATTAGGTTTCTTTCTTCCCCCCTTTCAGCTTGTGGTTTTAATTAAACACACTCTTAGCTAATGTAAACAAATACTTGTTCCCGTTCTGAGTCAGCAATATTTGGATTACGCAACGAATGTTTTCTTTCTTTCTTTTTTTTTTCTTTACTATTTATTTATGAGTATTGTACGATGAAGCGTGTGCTTCTTCAAAAGAAAAGAAAAGAAAGTAAAAGAAAAATAGTTTTATTTTCTTTTTTCGGTGTCTGCCACTATTCAGTTTTATGTATTTAATAAAAAATATTTAGTTAGGTGGTCAAGACTGAATTTGCGGAGCATAAACATTACTTCACGGAATTGCGGAGTTTTTAAATTTTTTTGGAGAAACTCTGCAGAAATCGGAGCAGTTGGCAACCTTGCCTTTACTTTACACAAATCTTAATGAAATTGAAATTTGTTATTCAAGTACACAATTGGATGTTTTCTATAGAAAATGGAGTAAATGCAACCCCTGGTTTGTGTACAGGGACACTCGAAAATATTCCAAAGCATTGTATTCTATAAGAGATATTTCTGAAAATCAAATTTTAAAAACTGTACTTTGAACAAATCTGAATGAAATTGAAATATTTTATTCATTTGCATAAAAGAATGCTTTCTATAGAATATAGTACGATTAGCATTAGATATACAGGGCTATACAAAAATATTCAGTTACATTACAGGCTATTTTTGGACATTAAGCATTTTTAACACTTTCTAACAATTTTTAAGAGTGAAAATGATTTCAATTTGTGTATTTATGTCTGACTGTCCATCTGCCTGTCTGTCCGTCTGCCCGCCCCCAGTGTCCATAAATATTTTTAGATATTTTAAAAAATAATATATGATATTCAAGTTCACCATGAAAAGTCCCCTATTTAAAATGGCATTAATAGGTCCTGTACAATGTGTACAGGGATATGCCCAAAAAATGCCAATTCACTGCATTTTAGGACTTACATTTTTAGAAATCACATTTAAATAACTTTCTACTGAAAAAATCCTTAAGAAATTGGCATTTAATGTTAATATCCTGAAATAATGTTTTGTATAGAATACGACATGGTTAACCTGCAGATTTACAGGACTAGACTAAAATATTCAGATATATTAAAGGCTGCAATTAGAATCTAAGGATTTTCTTTTGCGTTAAGCATTTTTAACACTTTCCAACAAATGTTTAAGATTCACTATCAATTTAATTAATCTATCTGTATGCTTTTCAGTAGGTCTGTCTGTCCATCGTATGTTAACATACGCAAAGAACATTGAAAGTTATACAATACAACAAGTACGTACAGTTGGAAAGTGTTAATAATCAATGCTTATCGCATGATTTTTCGTTTTTTTTTTTTTTTTTGGCATATCAGGAAAGATATTTATTTATTTTTAGCTCATAAATAATAGAACCTTTCGATACATGTTTTTATAACTTTAATAGTTAAATATATGTCAGAAAATTTTTTTACTTTCAGAAATTTCCAGTTCTTTTATTAAATTTAAGCCTCTTCCATTTACTTTAATTTATTAGAAATTGCTATCATTGTTTCATTTCATTTTCAATAATAATATGTTTGCACATTACTTTTATTTTTAACATAAAGCAATATTTATTTTGTAATACTTAATGAGAATTATACTTATGTCTAGATTATCATAATAAATGAAAACAAATAAATAGAGCCGAAAATGTAATGCTTTTCATAAGTTTTGCTTGCTTTATCTTTTTTATCAAAAAATAAATAACCGCTAATAACGTGATAATTGCCAAGCAATTTTCCTTGCGATCAGCTGACTCATCTTTGGCACTCTTTCTTATATCCCCATAATAAAGCAATGCTCCGTCCACTATAATAACGTCCCACTACCAGAGATGCCAACTTCTAATGACAAAAAAGCAGGAGATTTTTTAACAGAAATCACGAGCCTTTTTCCAACAAGGAAGTTTGTAAGAAAAATGAGTAAAATAATGCAAATTTAATTTTAAGTAAAGCTTTATAAGCTTAGGAGGTATTTACAAAGCATCAGTATTAAAATTAATGAATAATATATGTTTCTTGCAGTAAAACAAACTATCAAAAGAAAAAAAAAAAAACCTCAGCCATACAGTTGTTTAAAATTTAAGTCAAAATAGACAAATTTGATCATTCCGCTCCTAATATAAAACAATAAGAATTTTAATTATCTTTGTAAAAGAAAAGGTAATAAAGAAATGAAAATATCAGCTATATTCTAATGAAATTTGAATTCTTTAAGTTTTCAATAGTTATGGTATTTAAAAAAAAAAAAAAAAAAAAATATTTTGATAATAAGACATTTTTCATTATGCAAAAATGAAAGTTAAAAATTTATTCTTAGCAAAAATTAGTTTCAAAGCATTGTAGAGTAATTCACATTCAAACTGAACTTGATAAATTGCAGGGCATGATAAACTTCAATTTCCTTTCAAATTTTTTTACCCAATCCCACAAATTTTAAGCATAAATTATGCTAAGAGGGATAGATAAAAATTACATAAAAAAAGCAGGAGAAATGAGTGGAAAATCAGGAGCATAGAAAAACAAGCAAAAAGCAGGAGACTTGGCATGTCTGCACTACGTATAAAAGTTAATGTTGTTATACATTGATTTGTATGTTGGTAACCAACATAGGTTGGTTTTGTTACCAACATTTTTGGTACCGACATAGTTGGTAAATAAAAAAAAATATCAACCTTTGCACTCCAATTTACTTAAAATGAATATTCACGGTTGATGAATTCATGAATAAATATTTCTAAATTGAAATTTCGTGGTCTATGGAGTTGTGCTGCGATTAATATTGTCACTTGATACAGCTGCGTTTGCAGACTCGGTTACTTGGCCAACGAATATTATGTGAGAAATGCCTAGCTGGTAGTCAGCCAGGGTAGCTTAGTGGTAGAGCATCCGTGCGTTAAGCGGAGGTGCCCGGGTTCGATTCAAGGCTCTGGTATTTTTCACATAGTTAGTAAATAAAAAAAAAAATATCAACCTTTGCATTCCAATTTACTTAAAATGAATATTCACGGTTGATGAATTAATGAATAAGTATTAGTTTTAGTTTTGATACAAAAATGTTTATAAGTGAATTTTGAAATGGAGGAGAAATTTTGGAGCAGTTTTAAATGAAATTAGCCCTTTTCTATGTTCCCGTAGAATCTCAGTAACAGGAGACGCAGTAACAGACATACACGCATAATGCTGCATATCAAGGGAGATTTAGGCTCCCTAGGCCGCCGTTGTTAAGCACTGTTTCTTGTGTTCCTACGAGAGAGCATCTAAGACGTCATACATCGGTAGTGCATTCTCGCAGGCGAAAAATATCCGTAAATTGCAGACAATTTTTTATGACTGCAGACAAAAACTGTCTGTAAGCCATTTTTCTGTGTCCGCAACTATGTCGCGGTATTTCTGCCACTGGGTGTATATATATATATATATATTAATAATATACCATGAATAATAATTAAATTCCCATGTGAAAAATGTACACAACAGCTAGTTTTCGAATAAAGCTGACTGTAGGGGAGAAGGAGGAGGGAATATATTACCATTTCATTTACAAAAATAAAATTTTTAATTTAATTAAAAATGTAAAAAAATAAATACTTCAGTTGAAATAAAAACTTAAAATACAAAACACCCTTGCAGGGACTCAATCTGAGGACCTCTGTATCACAAGTAAAGCACGCTACCACACCATGAGGGTTGTAGCAGTAAATTTGTACACTACCCTATGTTTTTGACCATGCTCTTTAATTTAAGCTTGGTTTGGTTTCAATAGCAATTTTACTGATTCATACTTCCCTTTTTAAGCTCTAAGCACATTTTGCCTGTGATATATAACGCATAAATAGTTATCACATAAATAGTCAAAAATTGTTTTTAAAATTTTATCTTAGTATATTAGTAATCACATTTTTTATTCCTTAATTGTGTATAATAGCCATTTTATTTTATAATTAAATATACACATATATTCTATGACTTTAGATGAATTATTATCATTATTTATTATCCTTTTTTTTTTTTTTTTTTTTTTTTTTGGGGGGGGGGGAGGGGGGGGGTCTAGTCATTAAACTTCAAGTTGATGAAAATATTTTCACTTTGTTCAGGTTAACTTCAGATTCAACTGTTAGGTTCTTAAGAGTACATAAAGCATTTTGAAAAATATAATTGAATTATTGTAATATGGTTTGTACTTATATTAAAAACTAGATTTTAAAAAACACCAACTTACTGTTAAAAAAACACTTGGTAGTTCTCAAAAAATGAACACATATACAAAATTAATACAAAATTTATTTGTGTAAACAAATAATACAAAATATTTACATTTTTTAGGAATCGATTCAATTACATCTACATAGATGCTACTAGTATTCATTTTTCTTTTCGGCATCTTTGGAGAGGCTTGTAATTGCAGAGCTCCCTTTGCCGTTGCAAATACAACATCTTTAGGTCTTTTAATGAAATATTTTTCAGATCTACAGTTGGGAAAAATGCCTTTGCATCTAATATAGCTTGTGGAATTTCAACAGAGCGAACAAGCTTACAATACCGAATTGGATTATGCAGTTGAAGCTGCCTACTTTGATGCATTTGATTAACCCAGTTATCAAAACGTCCCTCATTAAATGAAGAAACAGGTTCCTTGTATTCAGTTTGCACTCTAAAATGGAAAAATAAACAACAATTATACATTATATTACTGAAATACTATGTATTACTATAAAAAAAACATACTGTTAAATAAAAGAACACATTTAATCTACTAGTGCTTTAAAAGGTTTTGCATATAAATTATAAAATATTAACTGTATATAATTAATTTTAACAAAAAGTATATTTTAACTCAGTTTAGGAATAAAATTTGAGAACTTTTAACTCAATTTTGCAATTTTTTAAAAGGCTCAACTCATATATTTTAATTTATTGAATATCAAGGATTCATTAAGGATTATTCCTTGATATTCAATAAGTAAAAACATGCGAGTAAATACTAATTATTATTACATCCATTAATATGATAATAATGGATGAGTATTTTATTTTACATTGCCTATTTGAAGAAACTGAAAGGACAAATCGTACAGAGGTGTGCAAATTATTAGACTCAAAGCAAACATTACAAAAATTTTAGAAAGATATTTGTGTTAGAATTAGTTGAATAGCCACCCAGAAGGTGTAGTGGTTAGCGTCCCTGATGGTTGGGCCTGGGTTCGAATCCCGGAGAAGGCATGGATGTATTGTCCTTGTTACTGTGCACATGTAATTGTTCTTGTAATAAAAACTTGTAATCCCTTGTGGTGTGGATTTTTCAAGATATAAGCGGCCCTTGAGGCAAGCAAAAAATCTCAAGTACTCACAAAACAAACAAATTAGTTGAATTTCATGTACTCTGAAAGAAAAAGAAAAGTTTAAGGATTTTCCGGTTTTTAAAAAGGCTCAACTTACATATTTTCACTTATTGAATACCAAGGAATTTATTAAGGATTATTCCCTGATAATCAATAAGTAAAAATAAAAGGATAGTTAACTTAATTTTTCTTTTGGAAAAAAAAAAAAAAAAAAAAAAAAAAAAAGATACAAAACGAAAATATGGGTAAAATTACTTATATATATATATTAGAGTGCTTGAAATTGAACTAATTCTATTGACAATGTCTTTCTCAATTTTCGTAATTTTGCTTGGGAGTTTTTCAGAGAAAAGAAAAATTTTTAACATGGTTTTTTAAAAACTATTTAGTAAAAATGCTTCTATTTAATTTTAATAGTTTTATATTCTGATTACAGTATTTAGTGTCTACTGTATTATATCAAGTTTTCTAAAAATAATGTTGCATTAATTTGAAAACCCTGTATGTAAGGATAAAAATGTTTGAAAAGTTTTCATTGTGAAAGGAATTTTTATAGGGTAAGTGCACCAATGATTGACACTTTTAGAGCAATCTCTGATGTTTTTAATGTTCTAGTCATGAGAAAATATTTTTAGAAATCTTAAGTTAGTACATACAGTATGAAAGACATTCAGAACCACATATATGTTAAAATATATACATTTGATAACAATTATTTTTTTTTTTATGAATTTTTATTTGACATCTACTCAATATTCCAGTAATTGACACAGTCAGTTTTTCATTTTATCAGTAATTGGCACCCTATGTTCCAGTGTTTGACACTGCTAGTTATTCATTTTACCAGTTATTAGCATCCCATGCTCCAGTGTTTGACATAAAATGTTAAAATTCTTATATGTAAAATATATTTTATTTTTTTCTTATTTATTTATTATTTTGGGATAGATGTCAGCTACTGGAGCATACCAATCACTGAAGCACCTACCTTATGTCCATACTATTTACATAGAAATACAGATACAGTTGGTTCTCCGTTTAACGACTTTCAAGGGACCGTAAAAAATCGTCGTTAAGTAGAGAACGTCCTTAAACAGAATATGTGAAAAAAATTATGTGCATAACATTTCCTTCACACTTTACAGGTTTAGGACTGTTAATACATTTCTCTATATATTGGCTTGTTTAAAAATGTTATGTTTTTTTTTAACAATTACTGTACTTTATTTTCAAAAATTACATTTTAAATTACATTAAAAATGGGTACAAAAAATACAATAAATTAACTTTTAAAAAAATCAAAAAGTGTTGATTGCTTCAACTCTGGCCTGGTTTTCATTATTCTTTTTTCAAGATTGTCTAAAATATTAAATGTGTGGTCTTCCACATTCAATGAGATAATATAACGTCGGAGAACATCTACAGCTGAAGTTGCCTCTTTGTAAGATGGAGGCGGTATCTTATTTTCCATTTCTTCAACTTCACTTTCTTCGTCTGACACTATAGTTTCGGTTACTAAATCCTCATAAATTTGTTCTACATTTCTATAGTTTGTTGTTAAAACTGATTCATCACAATGGAAGAAATCTTCAATTGAAATATCCTCACCTTGAGCAACACTTCTCCATTCTTTATGATCATAGGTAATGTCATCTTCATTGATTTCTACATCCATACATTGCAGCTCTACGTCAAGTTCTTTGTGAATGACGGCATTGCGAAAGCAGTTTTTTATTGTGGATGAAGAAACTTCTTTCCAAACTGATGTTATCATGCATGTCTGCATTGCTTCCAAGATTGTAAATTTTCTAATTTTCATGCTGCGAATGATACCCAAGTCTAATGGCTGGGTTCTTTCTTACGTTTGGATGTGGATCCGAAACAGAATTTTTGTGCTGATTCAACAATTTTTTCTCTGCTTGCTAAAGTGCCTTTGAGAGTAGACTCAGCTAATTCAATATTTTTTTTAAATTCCACTTTCATCATTCCAATGCTTTTTTCCCATTCTTCAAAAATTTTCACCTTTTCGTGTAGACTGAGATGCTTTCGCTTTGATGCCATAATGTTCGGCTCACTTCGTACTTCAACACAACACACTCGCTAAGTCTCTAAACAGAAACACACACATAAGGAAAGACCGCCTTATCGGAAGGAATAGGAGGCAACTGCTACAGAAAGTCACATAACAAGGGGTTAGGGACAATAGAGTGATTGCACTCCCGCACAGCTCCATTATTCGATTTTCCAAGAAACAGTAACCCCCACCCCTTTTTCTTGTAAACCCTGCAACACTTTTGTGATTGCAATATTGCATGTATGAAATAAACTTTCTGTGTTTGTTGAAAGTTATTTTTTTTCCTCCAACAGGAAATTTCTCTATTACAGATAAGAGTTTCAAGGGGGAAAAAAAAGAAAAAAAAATCGTCGTTAAATAGAAACATCGTCGTCTTTAAATAGAAAATTTTTGCGGCAAAGGGGGTAGGGCCTGTGGAATATCGTCTTTAAATAGAAATCGTCGTTAAGTAGAGCGTCGTCAAACAGAGAATCAACTGTAATTAAGAGAAAAATCATAAGCACATGCTCAGGCCTAGGAGTGGTAAAGCACACTTGAAAAAGAGAGAAAAGAGACTAAAATGTTTAAAAAAGAGACTGAAAAGAGACTAAAATGTTTGAAAAAGAGACTGAAAGAGACAAGTTGTTTCCTTATAAATGAATATTATGAACAAAGATGTGAAATTAATGTACATACTGCACTAACATAACAAGGGAAAGGTCGAGGGGGTTGGCCACCCTGAGCATATGATCATGAGAGAGGGTCTCCCAAGAAGCTTTTAATTTGTAAGTATATATATCTGATAAAGCTGTTGTGCAATTATTTTCTTCCCTGCAATTCCACTTTAAGTCGTAGGTTCCTGTCTAAGGAACTTTAAAGAGCAAAATGTGACCCTAGAGTGAAAACTCCAAAACCAAAAGAAAACGCATTTTTATTTATGCAAATCCTAAATAAGGCAGGGCAAACGGGGCCACCAGTAAGAATTTCGTCCCTGGCCTCGAGAACTGAAAGTCCGCCACTGATTTTTTTTCTTTCTTTCTTTCTTTCTTTCTTTTTTTTTTTTTAAGTGTGTACAGTATACTGTGTACAGTTACAATATACTGTGTACAAAACCATCCTGAATGTCAGCTTGCACCATATGTAAGAAAAATTATCTTAGTAATAAAATTCATAGCAACACTAGAATTAGAAGTATTTGCTAAATCTTATAGAATCTAAATGTTTACTAAATTGTTTTATGGAGGTTTTAAATTAAAATGCATCACAGATGCTGCTAAATTCTAATTCCTGAAAACTAAAATAAGAGTATCATGTATCTTACTTATATGTAAAATAATTTTTAATAACACATTAGATACTAATACATATATAATGAGGTGCGGAATTCACCAAAAATCTTACCAGCCAGTAATATAAAATTGGAAGCTTAGGACAGAATAACAGTTACTTTACATGTACTACACGATATGCCTAATAACAAAATTTTCTAAACCAACCTTCAGTAAAATGACATTTAAATGTGACCTAAAAATGTTTGACCAAGTTTACTATGTTAATAACAATAACTTGCAAAATAAACAAAATTTGTATTAACAAAAAGAGAAAAATATATATATATTATAGTAATTTAGTAACATAAAATAAATTTTAAGCTTAGCATTCCTTTTTAACGCTGTTAAATTGATTTATCTATATCCTGAATAAAGAAAACGAACATAAATTTTGTGATTACTTCATTGCCCTTTGCATATGGCGAAGGAATAAATATATTGCACCATGACAAGAAAAGTGATACAAGTGAAAGAACAGTAATTTTGAGTTTACATTAAAAAACATATATGTACCCCTAACATGCAACTTTCTTACTTGAATCTAATTTTCATTTTTTAATTCTGTATTTTACATTCTATACAATACTTGTGACATCTCTTTAAGAATTAAAATTGATCCAAAAGTAAATCCTTGAGGAAAAATGGGTAAAGAAAAAATATTGGAAAAAGCATGAAAAAAAGCTAGAAAAGAGACTGAACAAAAAAGAGGCTAAAAGAGAAAAATGTGAAAAAAAGAGACAAATAGCTAACCACTCCCAGGTCTGCATGCTGCAAAAGTAACAAATTTCAAGCATTATTTTTTTTCACAAGATGATACCAAACATTATTTTTCTTTAATTTGGTCCCCTGTTTGGCTTTGGGACAAAACGTATGTTGAAATGTATGTGGTTATAAAATGTTCTTTACTTTCCACAAATTTGAAAGTACAGGAAGACAAGGAAATGTGTAATTTTTGCATTGAGTCTAATAATTTCCATACCCTAGCAGAAAGCAGGGAAAATCAGAACAAAATATTAAATTTAAGATATGCTAAAATCAAAGATTGTGTTTATTTCATGTGTGAGCCCTTCTCTCCCCCCCCCCCCCTTTCCTTGGTTATGGCCTTGTCAACAAGATAAGAAACATTTAAAATATCTTAGTTAACAGAAAATTAATGTACTTTAGAGATGAGCAGTTTTCCAGATTTTAATGCAACAGAGAATTTATGGAGAAACTGAAAGAAAAGCATAGCTCCAGGAAAAAATTACAAACTTATATTTATTTCTAACATAAAATAGATAGTCATATCTGGGTAAACACGTTTATGCTGTTATACGTTAACTGAGTTCATGCTGTTATATGTAGTAAAGTTAATGCAAGAATATATTGAATAACCACACTTTCTCAAACTGCACTATAAAAAGTAAAGATAATACAATATTCTAATATTTTGGAAAAAAAAAAAAAAAAGTTCTGATATTTTAATCTTTATGAAGTATTTTGAAAGAATACCTTGGTGTAAATATTATGCTATGTTAATTTTTCTGCTTATCAAGTTTTATTCTATATTACTTTTTATATATGAGATTCATAAAAAATATTTTTACAAAATTTCTTCGTTTGAATTATTTTTAGATCTGAAAATGTGCCAACTTACCCTATTGTGATAAGACCTAGGAGTGGTTAAACAAAACTATAGTTTATTCAACGAAAGAAGAGAACGAAACTAAATAAAAGGGTTGCACAAAAATAGCCAAGAAGGTTCACTTTCAGCCGAAATCCCCAATTTGGAGAATTTAATTTTTTTTTCACACTTTCTGTTTGGCACTCCTGGCAGAATGCCAGGTTTTTCACCGCAAGTTTATTTAACGAAAGAAGAGAACGAAACTAAATAAAAGGGTTGCACAAAAATAGCCAAGAAGGTTCACTTTCAGCCGAAATCCCCAATTTGGAGAATTTAATTTTTTTTCACACTTTCTGTTTGGCACTCCTGGCAGAATGCCAGGTTTTTCACCGCAGCCAAACCGCACGTGCGTTTATTTAGTTTCGTTCTCTCGATAGAATGAATGGACTATAGGAGTGGTTAAACTTCTTTAAAAATAAAAGAAACCGAAAGTAAAATGTCTAAAAAGAGACAAGTTTTTTCCCTTTTATGAATTTGAAAATGAAGACATGAAACTAACCCTATTATGCAGAATTGTTTAAATATATTTTAACTGAAAAAAAAAAAAAAATCCACAATTACTATAATCCCTGATTCCAGAGTCTGCTTAAATAATAGCAGGTAAAAATTTTTGTCATTTTTTAAATTAGGTGTTTTAATTTTGAAAACATTTGTATTCCTAACTGTTTTCAGTGATGCTCTTTATTTTAAGCTTGGTTTGGTGTCAATAGCAATTTCATAGAGTCAAATTTCCTTTGTCAAGGTAAAAATTTAATAATTGCTAATTTCTTTAAAATATTTTTTATTCTCTGTTAATAATAGTTTTATATTTTTAAAACTTTTAAATCACTTTAAGTATTTAATAAGATATGACTTAGTTCTAACTAAATTTTTTTTTTTATATAATGGTCATATATAAAAACTTAAATTTTACAATTTTCGAACTGAATCCCCTTGAAACTTTTAATGTATTTCATAAAATTCTGCACCTTTTTATGAAACTTTGAAATTCATAATCAAGATGAGTAATATCAGAATTTTTCCAAATTCTCTGACTTTTCCATGACTGTTTTTCACCATTTTCCCTGGCTTACGCTGTTTATTTCCCCAAAAATTTTCACAAAATAAGCAAATAATTTGGCAATTTATAATAATGAGCTTTCAAATATCGCTCATGTTCACGAAATTTGTCAAAATTCCCTGACTATTCCATTATTCCCTGACTAGTGACCACCCAGTATATTTTTTTTATTCTTTAAATAAATATTTAAGTAAAATACACTGTGTAAGCTAGTATGATAGGCATAGTTCTATTGCTCAAATACAGTTCTTGTATGGTATAGTTTCTGAAAAATGATAATCAAATTTGCTATCATTGACAACACGATGATGAACTTGCTATAGTTTATAGAGTACATTCAGTAAAAAAATTCATAGCTCATTCATCTTATATATTTAATAATAATAATAATAATAATAAACTTAACATCCACAGCCTTCTCTCTGTTCCTTTTATTAATTCAATCACGCATGTGCATCCTACTCATTCTCTCATGGTAAGAGGTTTCCAAAAATTGACGGTGTGTAAATTAGCAAACTAATATTGGTCATCAGATAACAACAGAGGTTTAGAATTCCATCATAGGTTAAAGATAAAATATAAATGCATAGTCAGAATTTAAAATGCTTCAGTTTGGGATTGACAATAATTCAATAATTTGTTCCTGCAACATATATTATTTAACATTGGTGTTTTCCTGATTTTTCTTGATTGTTAACAATGCATCCTAATCACAGTAACTTCGAAATCTGCCATGAATGGCTATGTCACTGAAGGTTATTTTACACATAGTTTCATGTGCACTACTTCTTTGTGCATAGATACATCTTCGATCTATAATGAAAAATATAATCTCGCTAGAGATATTCTTCATAACACCTCTAAGAAGTTAGTTTAAGGCTACTCGCTACTTCCTACAATTTCTCAGCCAGAACTTAACTTATCCTATGTGGAAATTTATGATAATTACTTATTATCTAATGTATTTATTCATTTATTATTTTTTTTCTTCACATTCATTTTTACATTATAGCTTTAAAATAAAATTGAAAAAAATAAAAAAATAACAACAACTAATTAAAATAAATTTATGAACATAATAAAAAATCATTTATTTAAAAATCATTTTCTATTTAATTTTTTTTACAAGAACAAATTTAATGGTAACGAATTTTTTGAATGTTAAAACGGAATTTATATATATGCCTTCAATACAAGGCATTTTATATAATTCCATTTTCTCTGGTGTCTCTTTGTAGAAATGTATTTCTGTAGCTGATCAGCAAAATACGTAATTTTCTTGTCCAAGTTTTTTGAAAGCTTAAAATCATTCAACATTTGTGAAAGGTCTCTTTAAATTTGCTAATTTTTGTGAAAGATGAAAGGTTTTTAATTTAAAGATTGTTGATTTTTATGAATGAGCTGTTTTAGGACCAAAACTTTTAATAAATATGCCCCAGAAGAGTGCATAAATTTCTCTCAATGATAACAATTATGTGAGAAATTAAGGAAACTTAGATTTTGTGATCTCCTGCTTCATAGTGGGAACTCTGATTTAAGTCAAGTTTATTGTCAAGTTGAGAACATAATAAATAATAAGTAGAAATTTGTTTGATAAATAACTGTGTAAACAATTCATACTAAATTAATGTGTAAATCCAAATCATTAAAATAAACTTTCATAATGGGCACCCTAAACAGCAGTGATCTCTATTTAATAAATACTTTTTCTATATGCAGTTTGAATTTTGCTAATTCTTTACCTCCTCCAAATAGCACACAAATCCTGACAGTAAGTTTCAGCCCTACCGAATGTATCAGGTGTTAAGACATACTTTCTTATACAATACAGTTTTATTGTATTTGAAATACGACAAATAGATTTATGTAAAAAATGGATCAAGCATTAACTTTTTTTTTTTAAATTATTATACTGTATATTAATACAGTACTTTCTATACAGATACAGAAAAAGAGAAAACTAATATCTTCAGGAATATTCATGTAGTGAATCTCTATTTCCATAGGATTTATCAAGATCTCGCTTAGACCTATAACTTTTTGCAAGATTACTTGATATGCATTTGCCATCTAGATTTAAAATAATAATAATATAAATAAATAAAACTTATCCAATCTCTCCGTTAAGAATCAATGGTTAGTAACTATTTTTAACAAATCAGTTTTTTCTTTTTGAAGTAGTATTAAGTTCACTTTAATAATTATATAAAGACAAATATTATTTGTTATACTATATATATTTGTGATAGTCCTTATTTTCAGAATACTTTCATTATTGAGTTCATGAACTTGTTGATTCAATTTTCAATCTTAAAGATATTACTGTACTTACACGTAATTTTGTGTGAAAATCAATTTGTTTCAAACGTTTCAGCAAGGTTTTTTTTTTTTTTTTTTTTTTAATTGTGAAATGTAATTTTGCAAAATAAAATTACAATTAAAATATTAAGGTTTCATTTTAGACAATGAAGGTTCACTTTCAAAGAAGTGAAATCCACAGAAACCTTTTATAAATTAGAAATTTATTATCAGCTCTTGGGGAGCATACAGCAAATCACGTCCAATTATTCAGGCCGCTTGTTTAATCTATGGAAAATTATTTTTTTTAATGAAAGAGAGGTCTATTTTTAAGAGAAAAAATTTTGTAAAGTGTCCTTTCTTTAAGATAAGAAAATTTGTGAAGGGTCTTTTAATGGAGCTAGTTTTACAGACCCCCCCCCCCCCTGTATCTTCACATAAAAGCAGGGTTGGAAAAAATCATGATTTTTTTTTTTTTTTTTTTTAATCAAAAAAGTCTGATTTTTTTTATTTTTTTATTTAAATCGGATTTATTTGATTTTTTTTAGAATTCTATTTTTAATTATTGTGTTTTTATGTTTTTACAATACATGGAGCAGTTTTTTTTATAATAATTAACTAAAAAAGAATAAATATTTATAATTTATAAAAATAATATAAGAAATAATTATATAGTTAAGAAAATACTATATTCTAGTTACTGATTGGTACTAAAAATTAAACATCTAAGCTTTAATCTAAAGCCATTCTATTATTTTGTAATTGAATTGTGCACACTAAATAAGAAATAAACTTAAATATGTTGTAAATGAATAGAAAATGGTAAAATTTAAAAAACAAGTTAAATATTCATTTAATGCAAGCTATTTATTAAGAGATAAAAATCACAATTAAATCAATATTTTTTAAGCAAATAGAAATAAATCAGGGATTTAATTGTTTGAACAGAAACACTAATTTAGAAGCTTTGTCCACTCCTAATTTATTACGAAGGCTTGAATGGACTAGTCCAAAATAAGAAAATTGTCTTTCTACTCGAGCAAATGAAGCCACAGCTGTTGTTATTTGGAAAATAAATTCAATTTCAATTTCGCTGATTCTCTCTTTACCTCCCATTACATAAAAGGACTTCCACCAATCACAATCTGTCATAATATCTGAAACTTTTTTCTCAAGCAATGGTAATTTTTGGAATGGGTCATTTTTTTGCTTGAAAATGTGCTACAGTGGTGAGAAGATTTGGACAATTTTCTTTAATGAATGCCAAACCTTCATTATTTTCCTCAACACTAAGTGAAATTTCATTTCGATTTAAAACAGAGAGACTTAATAAAACTCCAGAAAAATGACAGCCATTAATAGCTTGTTCATATCTTGCTTTAAATTTTGTAATTATATCTTTATCTAATACATTTTCTAACTTCTTACCCAAAATTTTCCATTGATATGTGCATTTGGCAAGGGAACAATCCTCTTTTTGGATTCTATCTAGGGCACAAGCAATGGATTTCAAAACTTCAATCATATGCTCTGCATTTCTTTTAATATTTAAGTCCATTACTGTTATCTTCATATCAGAACTTATATTTTCTCGGTGCTCTTCACATACTTTTACTATTTTTGACCAATTTTTTATGTATGATTGAAAGCAGTCAACATAAGAATTCCACCTTACATCTACTGGAATAAGTAATAGCAATCCTGGAAATACCAGAAAAACACCTGCTACTTATTTACACCTACTTTTTACCACACCTACATCAGTACATCTTATTTCTCTGCTGACTAATTTCCAACATAAAAAAAAAAAAAAAATTGATTTAAATCAAATGATCTTTTTTTTTAAAATCAGCTGATTTAAATCTTGATTTAACCCTAGCGTCAATGACCATACGTTTCCCTTACTCTCAATGACCGGGTACCACGGTACTCGCATCGAAACCAAACGTTTCCCTTACTCTCAATGACCGGGTACCGCGGTACTCGCATCGAATTTCGAAAGAGTAAAGAGGAAATCACTTTTCCTTCTACCACCCCTTCTATGTAAATGGAAATGTTCTTTATTATCCCCTCCTTGTGAAATGTATCTACCCTGATTTTACTGAAAGAACAAAAAGGCTCGTTATTTTCCCCACGTTTTATGCGCGTTTCATTTTAGTTTGTGTGCAAGAAACGGACAGTTTTCTTAGTATTGTCATTACAATTGATTGCAGGTTTTTGGTGTTTTATAATGAATAAGTAATTACGTTTTATCACAACTTTACTAAGAAGAAATGGAAGAATTATCTGCAAGGCAGTATGCAAGGTAATGCATTTTCATAATTTTTAGACTTAAATTTCTATCTCAGCTAAAAATTAAATGCTATTTTATTAGTTTAGGTTGATTTTGATAGAAATCGGCCTATTGCAATCACTTCGTTTATATATATATATATGTATGTATCAGTGGCGGATTTAAGGGGGGGGGGGGGGCTAGGGGGCTGAAGCCCCCCCCCCCCGAAAGTACTGACATTCCCAATTGAATAGTACATTTGCAAACTTTTCCTTGATCTGGAATTACATCTTGAAAAATCTTAGCCCCCCCCCCAAAAGTTAAGTTCTGGATCCGCCACTGGTATGTATATATATATATATATATATATGTATGTATGTATAATCAAAATCTTGTCACCACGATAACTTAAAAAATTGGATTCCAAATTGAACCAAATTTAGACAGTCGTTTGATAATGATATTATCTTGCATGAGTTCGTTAATCAGAAAAATTCGGTAATCCGTTCGAAATTTACGGCACTTCGATTATCGGTATATAGAGCTACGGTATACAGAGAATAATACATATTAATCATTATCTTATGATGAATTGTTTGGAATTGAATATTATTTTCAGGAATTGTTAAAGTAAGTAAAAGAGACAAGCTGAAACGATTGGGTTCGATTCCACAAAACGGGTTCCGGTTCGAGAACCCGTTTAGAACCTGAAATTTGATATAGCGATAGTATTAGAAATAATGAACCAAATTTTCAATGTTGTTTGGTGATAATATTATCTTAGATGAGTTCGTAAATCAGAAACCTTCGGTAATCCGTTTGCAGTTATCCGGCACTTTGATTATCCGAACAACGTTATGGTATATGAAGAAGTAATACAAATTAATCATTATCTTATGATGTATTGCTTGGATTTAAGTAATATTTTCAGGAATTGTTAAACTAGGCAAAATCGTTTAAGAGACAAGCTGAAAGGATTAAGTTCGGTTCCATAAAACAGAATAGCGGAAAAGAAATCAACCTACTCTTCCGACTGTGCCGGAAGGAATATATTTAATTTTAATAACATTTTAATTATAATAAATATTAGTAATTAAAAGATAATTAACAAAATTATTAATTAAATAGTGGTAGAATTGAATTATGAAATTTCTATATTTATATAATTAAACTTATATTATATTATTATTTATAAAATATCTTTTTTTATGCTAAAGATTGAGTGCTGCAGAAAAGAATGAATATATTCGAAGATTGTTTGATGCATTTTCAAGTGGATCTAGTGAAGAAGGTTCTGATCAGGAAGTTGATGATGACAGTAATATCCCTGGAAGGAATGGCGATCATGAAGAAATTTCAGATGATGATCATGAAGGTAATTTTTAAAATTTTATAATGCACTTGTATGATGTCTATTATTAAAAATTTCCTTTTTCATTCCTTTTTTCAAATATCATAAACAGTATACTCACATTATAATGAGAATCTATAATACAATATTATCAATTTTAATGATATAGATAGATGAAAAGTGGATAACCCTCCGGGTGAGGGACTCTAGTACCCATCTTCTTTTTATAACGCGGGTACACTGTAATGTAAGTAAATATAAAAAGCACGTGATTATTCCAAATATAATTTTTTTTTTCTTTTTACAGTTGTAAACCGTGGTGATAGTGAAATCAACCGTGACAGCACTAGCGACAGTGATTCTCTCGAGGACATTGATAATGTATTGGTCGCATCATCGAATACGTTTCAAGCCAAAGATGGAACTATTTGGAATAAAGATCTGCCTATTTATAATCAAACACCAGTTCATAATATTCTTCGTGAAAAAAGTGGGCCACACAAATCAACACAAAACTTATCTATTTGTAATAAATTTAAGTGCATATTTAGTGATGAAAAACATAATCGAGACAATCCGAGCAAGAAACAACTAGTATGGACGAAACTGACAGCTGAAGAATTTCTTGCTTTTATTGGGATTCTATTGGCAGCAGGAGCTAATAATTCTAACAATGATGACACGATAGAAATGTGGAAAATAACATCATATCCACTTTACAGGGCAACTATGAGCCTAAATAGGTTTTGGAATATCCTTCGATTTGTTCGATTTGATAACCAAAACACACGTACTGCACGACTCGAAAATGATAAAGCTGCAGCAATTCGCGATGTTTGGAATTTACTGAACGATAACTTAAGACAAAAATACAGACCATCTGAAAATCTCACAATAGATGAACAACTTTTTCCATATCGAGGTAGAACTCGATTTACCCAGTTTATGCCAAATAAGCCCGCAAAGTACGGTATAAAAGTATGGTGGATATGTGATGCCATTAACTTTTATCCTCTCTCTGGTCAATTGTATACTGGAAAATCCGGAGGACAACGGGAAGTGAATCAAGGCGAACGGGTCGTAAAAGACCTCGCTGCTGCATACAAACGCTCAGGCAGAAACATCAATATGGATAATTTTTTCACCTCGCTATCTTTAGCTTAACTTTTGTTATCATGGCGTCTGACAATCGTTGAAACGCTAAAAAGAAATAAGAAATATATTCCATCTGAAACGTTACCGTGCAAAAAACGATATTCTCAAAGTTCCTTATTCGGATTCAATGGCGATGTAACTATATGTTCATATGTTCCTAAGAAGAAAAAAGCCGTTATATTACTTTCTACTTTACATCATGATAGAAGCACCTCTGGGGCCTGCCAAAAGCCAGAAATCATTACGTTTTACAACAAAACAAAGTCTAGTGTTGACACGATGGATCAGATGCTTCGAAAGTATACATCTCAGAGACAAATGAAAAGATGGCCACTTGCACTTTTTTTCAACATTTTGGACATATCTGCTCTAGCTGCTTATATTACATATAAAGCTAATGTCGATATGCGCAGCCATAAAAAGAACGACCGCCGTTTATTTTTGCGTCAGTTAGGTGAAAGCTTATGTCTTCCAACAATTCAGAAACGATCAACAGATATTCAAAGCATGCGACATTTTCCAACCAGATCAGGAGTAGAAAGCATTTTGAAAACCTCAAACCGAGTAGAGATGCCGTTCAGCTCCAGTACTACTACAGATTCTCAGGCACGTGATTCAACAGGTAGAAAGCCAGTTGTTGGAGTTTGCCAAGCATGTCTTTTTGCTCCAAAAAAACTTCGCAGAAAAACGAGAAAGTCGTGTAAAACGTGCGGAAATCCAGTTTGTGATGAACATTCTATTACAATATGCCAATGTAAATCATGTGTTGACACTTAATTTTTATCAGTAATTATATTTTTCTGGATAATAATAGTAATAAACAATAATAATATGTGTTGAAAACTATTTTTTTTCTGTAATTATATTTGTCAAGATACTACTACTACTACTAATAATAATAATTATTATTATTATTATTATAAATAATTATTATTATGCTTTATTATATTTTTCATAATAAAAATCAGATAGATTTTACATGTAGATGAGAAACAATAATGGGTACCTGGGTACCTGGATATTGAATAATCGTATAAGAAAGTTTAATGAAAAAAAAAACCAATAATAAAATTTCCCAAAAAAGGTTACAATTGTATGTTTCAGTTCAGATTCATGTAAATAATGAGGATTAAAAGCGATTTTGCCGAGTCTTAATTAGAAATGACTAAAATTACGATGATTCGCGCAAAAAAGTACCCGGGTACCTGGTCATTGACGCTAGGGTTAAATCAGTTGATTTAAATCATGCCAACCCTGCATAAAAGCTACGCTTATTGAAACAAAAATATATCAATGCATACTTGCCAACCTTAAAAAATGAGAAATAGGAAGATTCATGTTCAAAATTAGGGAGATTTAACTAAAATTAGGGAGATATTTTTTTTTTTTTTTAATACGAAGTACACATATTTCCATACTTAATTTTTGGAAACTTAACTATGGATAAAATAAGAAATTGGCAAAAAAAATTTTCAATAACTCTTTCAATTCTATTTCTAGAATCTGCCAAAACAAGTTTAAAATGAATATTGTCATTTATGTTGTGGATAGAGAAAGATTGGGAAACAAAAGGCTTTTGCAGAACACTTGATTGCTGATCGCTACTTGGAGATGTGAAAAGGTGGGGGGGCAAAAAATAATTAGATGTGTTAGAAACAATTAACATGTCTATTTCTTTAAAGGTTCTAGAATCTCATAAAGCAACTTTAAAATGAATATTGACATTCATGTTGTGGATGAAAAAGATTAAAAATCGGGAGGCTTTCGTAGAGCAGTTGATCATCGCTCATTAATGAGGTTTCTTTTTTATAAACGAACGATATTCGCGATTTTTTTTTAACGCGGCAGAAATTAATTCGTTGAATTGAATGAAATATGAAAAAAAAAAAAAAAAACTGCGGATTTCCACGAATTTGCGAAAAAATTACATGCCTTATATTTTCTGTAATAAACATCGTTTAATTTTGCTCTATTACGAGCTATTTTGTAATTTTCTCTCTTTTAAGATAAATCGGAAATTTTTAACTTCCGATCGGAAAATCGGGAGATAGATCGAAAATTCGGAAGTCTTCCGCCGAAATCGGGAGAGTTGGCAAGTATGTCAATGGAATTATTACAAATATGCCAGCATTGAATTGGAAATCTTTATATGAATCAGCAACCCATACCACAAGAACTAGTTACACCTTTTTTTTAAATTATGCCTGTGCTCAGCAATTTTGTTTTATTTACAGTATGTGTTATTTGGCCCATGGAGTAAAAAGTTTCAGAGTTACATTTAATGAGCGTTAATTAAAACAGGGCAAAAATATCATTAACAATTTGGCAACAAAAAGTTTTTTATGAGCAGAAGGCAACAAGTATTAAATTTAAGTAAGATCAGATAAACTGTGTCAATAGAATCAATTCAATACAAAACTGACTAGAGTTTTTATCTTTAGGTTTAGAATGAGAAGAGTGATAGTTATTAAGGTTGGAATCACATAACTTATGAATTTTATTAATAAATTTAAGAATAATACATTTATAATAACTTATTTTTCAGCCAATTTGTATAATAGTGTTGTTTTCTTTTACAATATTCAAAAGGGTTGTAAAATTATTAGTATACATAATGTGAGATTTAAAAAATATTTTTTTATATGCACTAGTATATAATGAGATGTGGGAATAAATAAAGGGATAAAGGATTTCTTACAAAAACATCAAAACAAATTTTAGGATTATTGGTGTTGTGATTACAATCAAAAAGTAAAAAAATGGTAAAGAAGCATTGATTTCAGTTTCGAAAGTAAATATAATGGTATTAAATTTGTTATTTCAGTTATGAAAATTAGGAAGAGAATTTTTGGTGTAAAACCAGGAAATATCATGAAACATATAGGTAGCTTTAAGAGTAGTACATTCTTCAAACTCAATGTATTATATCAGCTAAAATAGGATTAAAAGGAGAATCCATAGGAGTACAATAAGTTTCTTTTTAGATACCTTCATTATTTTAAAAATATATAAATAAATAAAAATAAAAGAACTAGGGCATTTGTATTAAATGTATAAAAAGATTTTAATTCATTAAAAATCTTACACTTAGTGAGGATGGCAGTATGAATAATATGAAGTAATACATAAGGAAGAAGAAAGATAACATTAACACTAAAGAATTTATCAGTTGGTGTTAATTTAATAAAAATAAATTTATTATTCTAAGACCAGATTTAAAAATGAGAGGATTCTTAATTACAAAATGTTTAAGAAGATTAATTAGATTTTTTTTTTTTTTTTTTAAATATAAGAAGAGTTATGACATTTATAATGTGGGCATTTTTTTAGTTTTTAACATATTAGTTTTTAACAAGGCTGTATCCAGAAAAATACTTCGGAGGGGACCCAACTTTCACTCAGATGTTGGTCGTACACCCGCACATAGTATGTACACCAAGAGTGTGTGCATTTATGTTTGTCCCCCTGCCCCAAATCACCTTAACTTTAAAACAAATATAAGTTGCCTTAAAATTTGTATCTAGGCATAGTAAAATGGTTATGCGCTATAAATAAGATCCATTACAATGCCGCATGGCGGCAAACAATGGAATTAATATTCCTAAAATCTGAAATGGCAAGAAAAGATTTAATAATAATAATAATTCTAAAAAGTGCCTTGGGCCTAAAACTGATGGAACTAGTCCTTTAAAATGCACAAGTCTCTGCTAGAGCGTTCTTTTAATCCATGACAAACGGAGAAAATCCCCAAAAACTGGACTCACGGTAGTCCGGTTAATAAGGACTCGAGCTCGTAATTGAAGGATTGAGTGATCGATGCTGGAGCCTTCCAAAGACTGTCATGTAGATTAATGGTATCTGGTGCACGTAAAATCTGTTGTCCTCCAAGTTTTGTAAATGTAGTAGCCACATATGGTGGTTTTTTCCCGCAAGTGGGTTTAACACTTCAGTTTACTTTTGGAAAACAAGGAAAATTGATACGGAATTTCTTTGACAGAACCTGTTGACTGCATGTACCCACTAGAGTCTGGTCCAGCCAAAGTCCAGTCTGGTTTGAGAATCTGGGCATTCGTTTGAAAATCTGCCTCGCTGCAAATATGAATACTGAATGCTATACTCTATGATGTGATTACTGGCATTTTTGCTTTAAGTAAGATAAGATAGTACAATCTTTCATCACATGTCTTTCTGTAAAGTAGACTTTATATTGGCTGTTTTCTATTGTTAAAATTTATACTCTATGGAAGGTATACTACGTGCATAACTAACAAAACTAGAAGTTCCATATGCAACTGTGATCTTTGTTAATGACGAATCTTTTGTCTCACATGGAATTAAAATGCTATTCCTGGCAAGAGAAGTGTTTAAAAGAAAGGAGACACATTACAGTGTTCAACAATAAGTACAATAAAGATCTCTTTTAAGTGTTTTTTACAAAGAGCTAATATGCATTTCAGTAATTTGGACTTTACAAGACAGAAAATTGCTAATAAATACGGTTTCACAAGCGAACAAACTAACAACAACAACAACAACAAAAAAGATATTGTGGAGAAAAAATTCATTTTTTTTTTTACAATTTTTTTTCTGGTTAGTAGAACATGAAAAAAATTGTCTCAGACAATTTCGGGAGGGGTGGGGGGCTTGAGCCCCCCTCTGGATACGTCCCTAACAGGGGGGGGGGGGAGAGAATTACATGAGTGAGAAATATATCTTTTTCTTTATAGGTTTTTAAATCTAATAAAGCAAGTTTAAAATGAATATTAACATTTATTTTGTGAATGGAGAAAGATTAGGAAGCAAATGGCTTTTGCAGAGCATTTAATCGCCAATCGCAAGATGTAGATAACAGAAGAAAGGAGGGGGGGGGATAGGAAAAAATAATTACTTGAACGAGAAATATTGAACAATTATACTTTTTTATATGTTCTAGACTCTCATAAAGTAAGTATAGAATGACTATTAATACTTATGTTGTGGATGGAGAAAGATTGGGAATCAGAAAGCTACTGTGAAGCGTTTGATTGTGAATAGTTAATGGGGATTTCTTTTTATTAACGAACGATATTCGTGACTTTTTTAAAAACGGAAGGCATCAATTATAAATTGAAAGCCAGAAGATTAACTTAAAAATCAGAAAACTTCCATTAAAATTGGAAAAGTTGGCATCTATGCCTTACCTATTCCCACATTGTTTTCTCAGCCTATGCTAATAAATATAAAAAATTATTTTTTAATTCTTGCATTTTACATGCTACCATTAATTACACAACTTTTTGAATACTGTGAAAGAAAACAATTTAACACATTATACAATCCGGTCTAAAAGCAGTTCATAATCAATCAACTGCTGTTAAAATTATTAATAAAATTTAAGATAGGCCATGGGGTTCTTGCCTTAATGAATATTATCTCTCATTTTAAACTTAAATATACTGACTCTAAACAATTTTGCACCAAATTAAATTCCATTTAGACAATTTATCTTACACAAATTTAATATTCATACCTCTATCTGCTTACCAATCATTGTTTGTTACCAAATTTTAAACCGATACATCATTAAATACAAAGTAACCATCAGTCTCGAAGATTACTAAAAATATAGATAGTTATATTATCACCTAAAATCTGACCACACAGATGCTGCAGATCTACAAAATTGTGGACTGTATTGTTATCATAAGAATACTTGTGATATATTTGTATACTTGTTTAACCATAACTGTGATCAATCTGCTATATTTTTCCATGATGATTGGACTTTTTATCACACCTGATGATGATGATTACCAACAAGTTGTGCATGTTAACAATTTTTAATATATACATTTTTTTAGCTCATGTTTTAAAGTGTAAAGTTTTATCTTCTCCATTGTTAACAATACATTGTCTTTCATATTATTTATTTTTAAGAAATAATATTTCTTATCATTAAATATGATAAATATTTTATTTTATTTCTTTGCTACTAATATTTTGGCATCCCAGATCCTGGGCCCCATGAGGTTAAGCTATTCTTCTTTGGGAATTCCCCCCCCCCCCATTTTGCCACAACATTGCTCATCATCTGGCATCTATAAGTGATGGTTCAACTGCCATGCAGGAAGTAGTATTTGTAATTATTTCCATGGTTGCACATTTCAATGCATTTAGAAGAAAAAAATTCAAAGATGAAAAAACAGCTTTATTTGATGACGCCTCATATCTGTGGTGTAAATAGTAGTAAAGAAATAAAATAAGGTATTAAGGTATGGTGGTTCTAACACAGTAATTTCTTTTTTTTAATACTGTACGTTAAACAATATATACATTAATGATATTAAACTTTTTACTTAAAGTGAAATTGAACATATTTCTTACATTGTAAGGATTATTTATTTTTGACATTTTATTTGCGCATTAGAAAAACATTAGACAAAGAAGGCACTTAAAAAAAAAAAAAAAAAAAGTTACTACCCTGGAGTTAAAAAAGTATGCTGTATATTATACTCTATTTCCTTTACGCAGTCGCCCCAAGGCCACGCTCAGATGAACTGTGATTTCATTTTCCCCGTCCATTGCTAGGTTACTGAAGAAACAACGATATCTCACTGGATGGAATTAAGCACGTGATCTCCCTTTTTGAAATTCCATAGCCTTGAAGTGCCTCTGATGAATGAGGAAATGGACTATAGTAAAGGGCAAAATTAACGGTCGCCACCGGCCACGTGGCGACTAAATAAAAAAAGATGGCGACTAAAAATTATGCATCGATCGCCACCAAAGTCGCCACTTTTTGTGATCATTAAAAGATTCTAAAAATCGAGCGACGATAGGCAATCGAAGCCTTGTGATTTTCAATCTTTTTCCATCCATGGCATAAATGTCAATGTTCGTTTTAAACTTGCTTTGTTATATTCTACAACCTATAAAGAAGTAGAATTGTTTAATATATCTCACTCATATAATTTTGTGGACCCCCCCCCCTTTCCCTTCCCCTAACGATCTGTGATCACACAGCTTTTAGAAAGCTTTATAATTTCTAATCATTCTCCATTTGCTGCAAAAATATAAATATCTTTTTTACACTTGCTTTATTAGATTCTAGAATCTGTAAAGAAGTAGAATTGTTTAATATCTCTTACTCATAATTCTTGTAATACCCCCCCCCCCCCTCCTACCCTCCAACGATTGGCAATCACAGGCTCCACTGAAGCCTTGTGATTTACAATATTTCTCCATCCATAACATAGATGTAAATATTCATTTTAAACTTTCTTGATTAGATTCTAGAACCTATAAAAAAAAAAAGTATATAGATGTATCACCCCCCCCACACACACACACATGTGCACTCCATTTCCACTAGCAGTTAATGATCAAATGTCCTGCAAAGCACAATCTTTTTCCATTATTTTCTCCATAGTATTCAGTGTATATTTAACCCATTTAAGATATTTGACAAATGTGTGTATCAAAATTTGATTTCGCTTAAATGTGTATTTTTCAAAAAAATTTGTACTATTTGCTTTCTTTTGACTAGAAATCTTCCTTTTTCCTTCCCATTTTAAAGTAGAAATATCCCTATTTTTAAAGCTACAAATTTGGCAGCTAAGTAAATTATTTTTAATGAAGCAGCTAAGTTTCCATATCTATACTTTTTAAGAGGAAATATTTTAACTCTATTGAAATAAAATCATTTAAAAAAGTGTGTTTTTAGAATTAAGAAACAATAATAAAACTGCTAACTGTATTTACACATGACCATGTAAAAGGTTGTGATGATGATGAATCAGCTGATTCATTTACTAGTAAATATCAATATGAACTGTGAATGATAATGGCTTATTTCACTTAAATAAATTGAAAAAAAAAAAAAAAGTATTATTGAATTATCTGAAAGATGAAAACTTTTGCTATTATTATTACAACCCTAAGCAGATTTTAATTTAGGATGTGCAATTTAGGATTTTTAAAAAGAGCGTAATTACAAATTACAATTTCAGTGTCCCTGTGTTAATTTTATTATTATATGTATTTTTTGTTTTCATATTTTTCTTGTATTTTTCATTGTTACCGCAAAATGGTAACAATGCTTTTTGCAGACTGAAAGAAATAGTCTTATCATGTAAAAAGTGGCCACTAACTTAAAAAAGTGGCTACTAATGAAACTGACAGTACCGGCCACTGGCCACTAATGAATTTTCCCAGTTTTGCCCTTTAGACTATAGTATTACTGTATATACTGCTGGTGTAAAAAAATACACCATTTATAGTAAACAGAATATAAATGACTTCGGGATCCCTTTCCCCACTCTGCGTGCACATTTAACCTATCATTGAAGTAATTATTTGAAGACTTTTCATTAGTTTTTATAAAAAGTTTTGATAGTAAAAACTTATACAGTCAGCAGCAAAAGTATCCGAGCACTAGCCAATTCTTAAAAGTACACTTAATACTATTTTGTTAAATAAATTTTTGTCGAATCATGTTCTTAGACTGACTAAAAACATGGCTCGACAAGGATTTATTTATCAAAGCAATATCATGTGTACTTTTTTTTGACCGGGATTATTGCTAGTGCTCAAATACTTTTGTTGCCAACAGTAGCATACATATTTGTTATTTAATTTATTTTCTCTAACAACACATCTTCTCCGAAAGGCATCCTCAGGATGTCCTGTGGATAATAGAGAAATCCTATAGACCTCCTCAGGATGTTCTGTGGACAAGTGAGTTGTTAGGGTTTATTTTATATTTTAGTGGTGTACAAAATATACTATGCGTGTACTTGTGTTAAAATATTAAGTGCATGTAGTTAATCCACGCTTTCCCAAGATCAAGGCGTTCCTGCAGAAAAATTGCCTTCAGGGGCCACTTAGCACATTTGGCAAACATCACCAGCCGCGCGTCTTTTTGTATCATTTAGAAATTGTATCATTCCACTGGTTATGTTTGCTATCTCTGGCGAATTAGCACACTTTTTGAATGAGGCAGGCTTAACTAAATTGCAACTTCAAAATGGGGTCAAAATGACCCCATCTTGGAAAAGTGAAGGTTAAAGGTTAACTGGGTTGAGTTGGCTTAGTTGGTTCGTCAGGGATTAAAAGAGAGAATCAGAACAAAAGGTGAAGAGAGATATAAATCAACAGTGTTATTTATTGTGGCTTTAACACAGTAATTTTATTTTTAATACAGTATGGAACCGTTTTTCCAGAATTATATTTTCACACAACTAGCTTCCAATACATAAAAAAAAAAAAAAAAATTTATATATATATTAATGGTTTAGCATTGTAATCTCAAACAATTAAAAATAAAAGAAACATTTAATAAAATAATTCCATTTAATTTTTTTTATATATATTTAAAAGCAGTATTTATTTGGTAGGGGGTATAAGTTAAAGGTCATATAATGTAAATTGAAAAAAAAATAGCTTTTAGTTCCGAAAAATGTCGATAGATAGTGCCACTACACATTATCATAAAGGCATCAATTTTATTTATCTACAAAGGACTGGGTGAAATGAAGATAATTGGTCCTGCACTGAATTTATTTTATTTATTTATTAGGGGAGGGAGGTAATAATTAAAATCAAATAACCAAAAATTTATGAATATTTTGCATTTTCATGGACATAAAAATAAAAACATGAATTTTTATAAGAAATAAAAAGAAAAGCCTGTAAAAAACCAGATCTTAATGTTCTAATCTTTAATGTTTTAAAATCATTGGCTAATCCATGTTTTTAAAAACACTTGGATTTTGGCTGATTGATTTTTTTAACCTTTACAGGCCTTTTAACCTTTTACAGTTAAGTTTCAAAGATTTTTTTTTTTTTTACATTTTAAATTTTGATTAATAATTTATCTTAATTAAAAGTTATTTTAATACTTTTATTTTAAAAAAAAAAAAAAAAAACAGGTTAATTAAGTATATTTAAATTTGATTAATTGATAAAAAATGTTAATTTTTGATTTAAAATATTTATTTTAAATGAGAACCATATGTATTCTAAAATTCTGATTAATAAGGCTTGCTTTGATGAGCAACCAGTTATCCAGAATAGTCTTGTAAAAACGATTCCGAATTATTGGTTCCCTACTGTACTATTTATGTTAAACAGCATATACAAAATAATATAACACTTTCTTCACTAAGCATTTGCAAGATAGTCATTTTAGATCCTGAATAATAAATAAGAATGCAAATGAATTTTTGTTTTGTAATATATCTGTTACAGAATATATGCAGCATATCTCTACAAACCTGATTTTATTCACTAAATTTATTTACATTAATATTTTAAGGGAAAAAATGCGAAAGTTCCATTTTATTATAAAATTGACTACATGGGGAAAAAAAAAGTATAGTCAGTTTATTTGTATTTTACTAATTTTTTGAACAAAAATAGCCAATTCTGATACAGATATAATGTTTTACATTTGAACTTATTTCAGATCACTTGATTGCATTCTCATACATTTTAGGTGTAAATTGTATACATATTTTTAAATTTTTTAATCAGAATCTTTTCAAATTGTTCATATAAAAATATTCCACTCAAATAATTACAGTCTATCTAATACAAAAAATCTAATTCTTATCATCTTAAATTTCTTAATTTTAAAGCTGTTCAAAAATTCCTACTGAGTCTCGCATAAATTTTCTGAATAATTTCTGAAACCAGTTTTTGACCAAATTTGTGCATAATTTTAAAACTGTGAAATAATTAGGTTGGAGATAAAGTAGGTATTGGACCAGCTGGTTGCCGAAAGCAACTGGTTATAAATAATAAAACAGATTTTTTTTTTTTTTTGTCTTAAATAAAATGCAGGGATTAGATTAGCAAAAATACAAAAAAGCTGAATCTGTAGCAAAGACAAGACATTGAAATTAAATACTAGAATTTTAATGACAAAATCTGTTATATTAGAGTAATACATATTTATTTTAACCTTCAATGTATAAAAAATGAGCAAATACACATCAGAAACATAAAAAAAAAAAAAAAAAAAAAACAGCTGAAAAGCTACTTTACAATTTTACAAAAAAGCTGAAATCAGCTGAAAAATCTCATCCCTGTAAATGGTCACAAGGCTTATTCGACTTGCTATTCTTACACAAATGCATTGAAAATTTGTATACATTCTCTACAATTACAAGTCATTTCACTTTTTTAAAGACAGGTGATCACAAACAACATATTTTTAATTTTTTGTTAGTTTTCTAAATAATGTGGTAAAACAATCTTCACTGAAAATATAAGGATGATCCTGTTCTTTATACCTCCAAAACTCAAGAACATTTTATCAAAGGGGCAATTTATAAATTGGGTAAGAAGGAAAAAAAAAGTTAGAAAACTTGTTAATCTTTTGAGCAGGAGTGTATGTTCATAAATTAATCTGTGTTGCATTGAAAATAAATAAACAAAAATATAACCATTAAACTGTCAATTCAATAAAATGGGAATAAATTTTGTTTTTAGTAGCTATCAGCTGTCGTTTGTATTCTACAATCCAGAATGTAAGAACTACAACACAATCTTTTGACTTTGAAATCTGTGACAAATGTAATAGGACTCCCAAACTTTTATTAAAATCAATTGACAGGAGAAAGATAAACAATTTTATTCCAGTTTTATTTTCTTTCTGGAGAATACAAAGATGGCAAAATAAAATTAAGGCTAGATTCTGGTTCAGAAATTGTTTATTAAATCAAGTTTGTCTTTTCCCATTATTATTTCTTTTCAAACTCTAAAATAGCACGGGCCGGGTTCAGACCAAAATTCTCAATTTGATCTTGAGCCAGGCTTGGGCTCAATTTTTTTTTTTTTTTTTTTTTTTAATGTTCGGGCCGTTTTGGACAGGGCCTGGTTCATTATTATTATTTTAATATTTATACATATATATATATATTTTTTTTTTTTGGGGGGGGGGAGGGAAATTGACCCAGACACATTTTTTTTACACTTTCCCCATCAATTAACAAAAAAAGAAAATGATAAAGCATTTCATTAGTAATTTATTTCATGGAATTTTGTTTTGTTAAAAAAAGCTTATAACTTGAACTTGATTGATGCCTGTTCACACTTTGATTTTCATAAATAATATCATGTCTATTATTTAAGGTCACTGTAGCTAATTTCTTATTCAAAATAGTGTGCATGTTGCTAATACTTAGAGCACACACACAAACAAAAGAAATCAGACACGTTACTATATATGAGGCTCTATAGCCTGTAGATATTAGGGACTATGAAGGATATTTTGTAAATATTTTTCTGCTCCTTTCTAGGACACTAAATGTAATGAAATGAAATTATCATTTTTCAGATGAGCAAAAGCATCTTTTCCATTGAAATTGATTGTATTAGTGTGGTGAAGATATTCACCAAGATATTTACCCAGATCCATATTTCGAATGGCCGTGTCGAAGTCAATAAAAACTGTTGACTGAAACAATCCTTTGCAGATCAAGTAAGAAGAAACAATTAGCTAAACTGGTGTTTTATTGTCAGCTTCGTGAAAACAATCATCTTCAAAAATATATTACATCTTTACTGAATTACAGATGAAAATATGAATCTCGTACGGAAATTGGGACGGGAGGAGAGGAGGAACACAAAAATTCACGTCTTACACGACTGCAATCAAAAGCGAAAAAATTAACTAGATCGGCCAGTCTCTAAGAACGTAAAGTGCAACCCCAAAGGTTGGCATCGTTAAAATTCAGCCAAAAGAATGCCAAGCTGTTTCTTTGTCCCTACAATGTTTTAATACTAAATTTTGAATATAAAAAGTCGTTACAAAAGTTAGATCGATTTGACATTGAAAGGCATCGCCAACTATCCTTCAACTTCAATGTATTTAAACCGACAGTTTTAATAGACGCCGCTTAGTCGGCAAAAATCCATTATAAATCTATTTTTAGAACTATAATGACCTGCTTGAAATAATAATAGCTTTTAATGTAAACATAAGGGTAATAAATATGAACTGAAATGACTTTTTTTTATTTTATTAATAGCTGCTTATGCTAGAAATAGGCTGATAACGACTTTTTAATTACCTTCTCAAAATAAATAATTATAGCTAAATTAATTTAATTCTTTCGGGGGGAAAAAGTATAAACACCATTACTTTTCAAAAACCCTGATATAAAAATTGCTTTATTTATTCCGAGAGCAATGTGTTTGTAACAATTAAAGGACAAAGAAACGCTATAAATAAAAGATTTTGATCTGTAAATAAAACGGGAAATTCTATATAATTAATTGAATTACATAAATTTAAAAAGATTTTTTTATATTATTTATATTAATCCCTCCTTTTGTTATATATATTAAATTTGAATAAATAAATGAACTTTTAAGAACATATGTGTGAACACACACACAATTAGCATTAATGTTTTGTTTACAGCTTAACACAAAAGGTTTCAGATACATTACAGAATATAAGTGGGAATGGATGAAAGTACATTTTCAGTAGTATTAACCATTTTTAATACATTTTACACTGTTTGATGAATACTAATATTTTAGGTTTGACTTTCTGCCTGTCTGTGTGCCTTCTGTCCATCTATAATAATGAATTTTTGTTTAGAGTACACAATTGTCTTCTAAAAGATGAATAGTTTTGTTAATGGATTTTCTATTGCTTGGCTATATAAAACCTCTGAAATGTAGATACTAAAAAAATTTTTGCATAGAAATAAATGCTATTTTTTGTGATTTTTTTTTTTTTTTAATCAGACCGATCTCTGACCTCATTTAATTAGTTTTAGCCAAGGCCGGACCTAGGCCCCAAAATTTCGCCTCATGCAGACCTCTGCTTTAAAAGTGCTATTTTTTAGAAAATTCTGGGCTACTAAATATTAATCCAATATGACAGAAGAAAGAAATTAGGAAAAAGAAAAGTCATTAACACGTTGAGTGCCATGTCAACCATTCTAGAATTTAAAACTTTTGTAATATATCTCTAAAAGTACTGAAGGAATCATCTTGAAACTTTAGGAGTGTGCACAACATGTTATACCTCAAGCATTTCAGTGAAAGTTTTATCCCAAAAGCAAGAGCAGTATCAATAAAAAATTAACACATTGCGTGGCATGTCAGCCATCGTTGGCTGACAGTGTCAAATATGATATAAAGCCGTGTCAACAATCAGTGGTTGACAAGGTAAAATAGGTTGGTTGGTTGGTTGGGTTTTTACGTTGCACTAGTGCTGCGCAGATCAGTGTAAAATAGGACATAAAACAAATATTACATTGTTTTAAGTAATGATTGAAAAATTATTTAAAACTTGCTTCATTTTTATTTATTACAGGAGGAATCATTATGGAATTTTAATGGATTAATGCCAGTTTTATGGAGCCTGTTTTCTTTCACACAGTATACAGGGCCATTGATAAGAGTTATTTGAGGAGAAGATGTCACAAAGTTAGCAAATGAATTTTTGCTTTTAAATGCCAGAGCCGGGAATCGAACCTGAGCTTAGATTCCCAGCTCTGTCGTATCATATATCAATATTTTTTAAATGCTTTTCTGCTCCTTTCCAGGGGTACTAAATGTAATGAAATTAGCATCATTTTTTAGATGAGCAAAAGCATCTTGTCCATTGAAAATGATTGAATTAGCATTAATGTTTTGTTTACAGCTTAACACAAAAGGGTTCAAATACATTACAGAATATAAGTGGGAATACATGAAAGTACATTTTCAGTAGTATTAACCATTTTTAATACCTTTTACATTGTTTGATGAATGTAATACTAATATTTTAGGTTTGACTTTCCGCCTGTCCAAGTGCCTTTTGTCCATCTATAATAATGATTCTTTGTTTATATATTAACTTCTTCTAAAAGATGAGTAGCTTTGTTAATGGATTTTCTATTGCTTGTCTATATAAAACCTCTGAAAAGTAGATACTAAAAAATTTTCATGTAGAAATAAAAATGCAATTTTTTGTGATTTTTTTTTTTTTCCCACATAGTTGGTATAAAAAAATCAACCTTACACTCCACTTTATCTAAAATGAATTAATAAATGAAATTCCTAAATTGAAATTTCGTGGTCTATTGGAGTTGTGGCACGAGTAATATTCTCGCCTGTTACATCTGCGTTTGCAGACACTTTGACCTTACTAACGGATATTATGTGAGAAATGCTCAGCTGATTATCAGCCAGGGTGCTCAGTGACAGATCAACCACACATTAAGCAGAGAGCCTGGATTCAATTTCCAGCTCTGGCATTTTTCACATAGTTGGTATAAAACTTAACCTTGCATTCCACCTTATCTAAAATGTATTTCACAATTGTCAAAATCTTACGTTTAATTTCCATTAATTGTTTAAATTTGCTATTTTCACTGCTAATCAATAAAATTCATGATATTTTTATGGCCAATTGCTGAAATACATAATTATTTCATAGCAAATTTATAAAATCCATATTTAATCAAACATAATTGCTAACATACCTCATAATTTTGCCTTAATTGATAAAATTCACAATTTTTTCAAAGTTGATTCCTGAAATTTGTGATACTTTTGCAGTAAATTACCAAAATATACAATTATGTGGCTGCTGAATTAAAAAATACCAGATCAATTCACTGCTGATTGTCAAAAATATGTTTAACTGCAACTAAACTACTATTTTCCTACAAATTGATAAAAATCTCATTTTTTTTCAAAGCTGATTCTCAAAATACATGATTACTATACAGCCAACTGCCGATACATATTATTATTTAGCTACTAATCAATACAGATCACTTTTTTTTAAAGCTGAATATCAAATACTAAACTATTTTGCTGCTATTGAATGAAAAATGCATTTTTTTTTTTTTTCCAAAGCTAAATCTTGAAATACAGGATCATTTCACTGCTAACAGTCAAATATTTGCATTTAAGAGTGAAGAATACCTAAACTTGCTGACTGAAGGCCCATGTCTATAGAAAAGGCCCATGTCTTTTTCTATAAAAAAATTTGTTTCCACAATTACTTATTACTTAATGTGTGCTTTTTTAAATTCTGATTTTACATTCAGAAAATTCACAATTACTTTTTTTGTTAAATTACTTTTTTTTTTTTTTTTAGTTAAAAAAAAAAAAATAAAAAAAAAAATAAAAACAATTCACATCTTTCAGCTAGAAAATAATATATTGAAACTGGGAAACATCAATTTTTCGAAAACAAGTACTAATTTTACTATTCATTGTGAATTTTTTAAGTATGAAAATGGAATTAAAAAAATAAATAAATAAATAATAATAATAATACTTTAGATGATGAGTAATTCTGGAAAAAAAAAATTACCTGTAGTATAACATAGGCTTTGGCTGTCAGTTTTCGGTTTTTAATCAGCTATTATTTAGTTGCTAACTGATAAAGGTTACTTTAAAAAAAAAAAAAAAAAAAAAAGCTCATTTCTGTATATTGTGATGTTTTTATAGCTGATAGCGAAAATCTATAATCATTTCACCACTAACAAAGAAAATTTATCTATTTAGAGAAGCTGGAGTGCAAGGTTGATTTGTTTTTTTAATAACAACTATGTGAAAATGCTACAGCCAGAAATTGAACGCAAGCACTCTGCTTACCATGCAGAAGCTCTACCACTGAGCACCAACCACATGATTATCGGAGTGCCTGAGTTCAATTACCGGTTCTGTCATTTTTCACATAGTTGGTATAAAAAGAAATTTAACCTTATACTCCAGTTTCTCTAGATAGAAATATTATTCTTTAACAATGACTAAGTTAAAAGATAATTTATGTTTAATCACAATTAATTGTCAAAAGAGGCTTTTATTTGAGACTAATAATTGAAATTCTTGCTTTTTTTTAAAAATATAATTTGTAATATACACAATAATTTTATAGCCATTTACCAAAATATGGAATTATCTTATTGCTGGTTGTTAAAATTTAAATAATCACAATGATTACTGAAACAGGTGTTATTTTGCCAAAAATGTCATAAATTTAGTCATAAATTATACTTTTTTTTTTCTTTTTCTGGCATTTGATTACTGAAATATGTCATATTTTTGCAGTTGATTTCCAAAATATGCAATTTTTTCATGTGATTAAAAAAAAATCCATTTATTATTATTACTATTTTCTATCCATTCCACCAGTATTTTAAAAGACCCATTTTTCAGATACAAAATTGTCTTAGAATTACACTTGCACTATAAAAATCGAGTAATCACATATTAAATTATCATCACATATTAAACATACTTTGTCCGTTAAGTTTGTCTTAAAAATACAGTATAGGACCGATTATCCGGAATTCCAAAATTCGGAATCATTTCAAAGTTTTTTTTAAAATTTATCTTAAAAATATTTAAAACAAGGACTTAACTTACTGGGACAAAAAAAAGAGAAAAGAAAACATCACCTCATAATTCGAAACATCAGAAATAAAAACAGAAATTTTTTTCATGGGAGATGATTAGGGATGTTCATTAACCGGGAAAAGTTTCGAATTCGTGGCTAACACATAATAAAAATTCAGGTTTTTATTCGATAATCGATTTTCAGGAATTTTTAATTTCTCGATAAGATAGTTTTGTTTTCTAAAAGTAAAGCAAAAAAAAGAAAGAAAAACCTTTTTTTTTTTTTTTTTTTTGTTCTGTTCTTATAATCCAGTCAACATTCCCATTTAGTGACACTGACAACACAGCAATTGCATTCGCATCAACTGGCGCCAGCCGAGCCGACACCGAGCTTTTGAAACAAAATCTGCGAGAATACGCATGCTCTTGAGAGAGCCTTACTTGAGAGGATAGAATGACGTAAAAGAGAAAATATGCTCGGAGCTTCGGAAAGATGAGGGAGGGAAGAAAACTGCGCCTTTATATTTAGGGGGAGGGAGAAGGAATAATATGGACGGCCCGCGTGGTGCGCATATAGGAAGAGGATTAATTAGAGATTTTTGTTTGGTTATTGCAGTGTTGCCAATTTAGCGGAATTTCCGCTAAATTTAGCGGATTTTTGACACGATTTTGTTAGTTACAAGTGCTATTTATAGAATTTCATGGCATTTTCTAGCCAAGTCAATATTTAATATTTTTCCCAACTTAAATTAAAATTAACTTTCTAAGTATAATATAATAATTAAACTCTATGTAATGTTAGTTTTTCTACTATAATTGAAAGTATAAAAATAATTAAATACCTCTACTCACTTAAATTAATATAAAACGATCTTTTGTTTATTTAGTTTTTGTTCATCCTTTATTTTTACAACCTTCTCATAGGGCAGCTAAGTCTGCAACTGACCTAACTTCGTTTTTCACCATCAGGCGGCGCACCGTACTTCCGGTGACGTCATATGACGCTTCTTCTGTCAACGTTGTGCAATCGCGACATGTGCCGTTCTCTGATTGGTTGTGCTAGTGGGCATTAGCTCGTCGTTCATTTCGCGAGTGATATAAATACAGTTTCCCAGCTGAAGAGGTTGCTTCTTGTTGCTTCCTTCTGCCTGTTATTTTTGTCAGCCAGGTCGGCTGTTGCTGTCCGTTACATCGCGGGCGATGTTTTATTTTTCTTTGAATAGTGTTATCAATAAGTTAAATTATACTACAGCTATGTGTTTTTGGAAATAAGTTTTGACATCATGTTTGCTGCGTTATCAGTGGTTTTTCAATGGCCAGTATATGTTTAAGAGTTTGTTTTTTTGACGACTTGAGCATGGTTTATTTAAACGTGAATTAATAATTCTAAAGTAATTAATTTAATTAATATTTAAATTTTGATATATATATACAGTAAATTTATTTATTTATTTTGTTAAGTTTGCTGTTTATGTTTGTTATTGTTATATACACAGTCAATAAATGTTAAGTTTAAAATGTAAAACTTTAGTCATTCTTGTTGTTTACACATGCACATATTAGTTTTTCTCTTCTCCATAGACAAGTTTTAAGATAGCTTCCTCTAGTTCAGCACTCTGCTCATTTAAAATATCGTTGGGCTTATAATTGACCCAACATTTGGGTTATGGGCCCAGGGTTATTTGTTTTTTTTGTTTTATGGAGAGAAAACTTGGATAGAACTTGTGTGCATTGTGTTTTTGGCTCAATTTTTTTGTATATATCCGATTTTTAAGTCGGGGGGGCCGCTGTTTTTTTACTGAATAGTGAATTTTTCCATTTATAGTAAATTTTTTTTTGAGTTTAAGGAAGTTTTTTTAAAAAATATAAAATTAGAAATTTACAACTTAGTTTTTTCCCATCTTAAAAATGGCATATGTAACATATAATATTGAGAAATTAAATGCAAATAATTACAATAGTTGGTCATCTGATATTAAATATTTACTAATTGATAGAGGATTATGGGACATTATTGACAAAAAAATTGTTGTTCCTAAGGAAGTGACAGATACAATAACTGAGGCTGATATCTCTAAAATTAAAGCCCGGTCAGATAATGCCTTATCTACCTTGTACTTAAATGTACAACCTGAATATAGAAAAATAATAGAGAATTGTGACAGCCCTATTGAGGCATGGGAAAAGATAAAGGCTAGTTATTGTCCAGATTCCAGGTCCTTCCATATGAAAATTTTTTCAGATCTTTTAGATTGTAAAATTAAATCAAATGAAAGTGTAGCTTTATATGCTGCTAGGTTACTCAGATTATCAAACCAGCTCAAGTCGTTAAATCAAAATTTTGATGATGCAACATATAGCTGTTTTCAGCTACTTCGGTATCTACCTAGCAAATTTGATAGTATTGTACAAACGATTTTGCGGTGGCCAGACGATAGGTTTACCTTTAGCGAGATATTAACTGAGTTGTCTGCAGAAGAGTCGAGATTATGTTTAAGAGATGTAGACAAACAGGTTTATAATAAATTGCAAGCGAACATGACTGGATTAGACTACAATAGTGCTGGAAACAGTAAAGAGTGTTTTAGTGAAACAAGATGCAGTCGAAACAAGAGCCGAAATCAAGAAGGAAACTCCAGGGGACAATCGTATCATTGGAATGACCGCTTCCGGAGCCAGCGTCGTCGTCAGAATCGTTCTTCTTCCCGATCCAGTAGATGGAGAGACTCTTCCCAGTCAGACCAGAATTGGCAAGGTAGAAGAGACCAGAGTCCGGATGCCAGGAGGAATGTCAATAGACGTGGACGTGGACAAAGGACTTTTAAGTCAGGTTGTAACTTTTCAAATCTTTTACTTGTAACTCAATCTTGTTTATCTGAATCTAATAGTGAGGGTTCTTGGATTTTCGATTCCGGGGCCTCACAACATTTTTGTTATGATAAAAATTTGTTTTGTTATTATAAACCATTGTTTAATGAAAAAATGTCTGTTGCAGTAAAAGATGTAAATGTTGATATAGAGGGAGTAGGAAAAGTTAAACTTAGAATTGGTCACAGAATTTGGACTTTTGAAAATGTTATGTATTCCCCTAAATTACGTCGAAATCTGATCTCGGGTCCAGCATTAGATAAGAAAGGATGCCAGTTTGTTGGTGGCAATGGTGGAATTAAAGTATATAGAAATAATTACTTTTTGTTTAAAGCCCATTTAAAGAAGGGTATTTATCATGTTTTTGCTAAGCCTGTTAATTCTAAACGTAAAAATGTAACTTTTGAAATCTCCGTAGTGGAGAAAAATAGTGTTAATGTATGGCATAAAAGATTTGGGCATATTAGTCCAAGTATACTTGAACATACTTTTAAAGAAAAAAGAGTTAAGGGTTTGGATAGTTTAAATATAAAGGACTTTAATTGTGAAACCTGCCAGTTAAATAAGTTTGTCTGTTTCACATAAGCACTTGGGACAAATAAGGTCAAGACGTCCATTAGAACTGATATATGCTGACTTGTGGGGTCCATGTAAAGTTGAAGGCAGACGCGGAGAAAACTACTTTCTTTCTATCATAGATGATTTCTCGCGCCATGTCAACCTTTACCCACTTAAAGTTAAGTCAGATGCAGCAGATGTAATTATACGGCATATTAATCGTGCTGAAAAGTTTTTGGATGTTAATGTCAAGTTTTTTCGTTCTGACAATGGGGGAGAGTTTGTAAATAGTCAGCTTGAAGAATTCTTTGAAAGTAAAGGTATAGACCACGAACTGACAAATATATACACACCCCAACAAAATGGAGTTGTCGAACGATTTAATCAGACTGTGGCTGACGGAATGAGAACCATTCTTAGCGAAAGCGGAATGAATAAAAGTTTTTGGCCTGAAGCTGCCATGTATTTTGTATACACATGGAATAGAATTTGTCCTAAGACCTTACTTAAAACTCCTTGTGAGCTCTATACTGGATTCATGCCATCTGTTAAACACCTAAAGCCTTTCGGAGTAACTGCTTATGTTGGCACACCGAGACAGAGAACAAATAAATTAGACCCTAAAGCCACTAAAGGATATATGGTTGGATATGCATCTCGAACAAGAGGTTATAAAATTTGGTTACCTGAAAGGGATAAAATAATAGAAACTCTTAATGTAAAGTTTAATGAGTCAGTTTTTTACAATCCAAATGGTAGCGACAGTGGAGCAGTGCTAGAGCCCGAAGAGTTTTACATTGTACCACCTTTTGACGCTGACCGCTATAATCCTGTCTTAAGTGACCAAAAGGATAGCGAAGTTTTCAGTGACATAAGTGAAGAAGATGAAGAAACTTGTGGTAAGACTCAAGATGCACAAGGTAGCTACTGGATTAGACATGCTTCTACTCGTCCCACGGGAAATAAAACTGACATTTATTACTATCCTGAGAATAAAGGTGACCGTTTAAGATCGTTAAATGACGTAAAAGTTTATTGCCAGAAAAATAACATTTATTTTAATCCTGAGGACTTTGACTTTAGTGGCAAAAATAAATTTTGTGGGAAAATTTTTAGTCCTGATCCATCAACTAGTTCTACTTTAAATCCAGTTTCACATTTTGCAGCCAGAAAAGTAATTTGACTAGACAACATAAGAATTCCCAATACTTTCAATCAAGCCATAAAGTCTCCTGAGTGTGAATACTGGCAAGAAGCCATGAATAAAGAAATTGCAGTTATGAGAGAGCGTGAAGTGTGGCACTTAGAAAAATTACCTCCAAATTGTACGCCTGTAGGCAATAGGTGGGTCTTTACAATTAAAAGAGACGAAAAAGGCCAAATAGCTAAATTCAAAGCCAGATTAGTAGCGCAAGGCTTTAAGCAGATTAAAGGGGAAACTTATGAAGAGACATTCAGCCCAGTAGTTAATTTTGCTGTAATTCGTTTCTTTTTTTCCCTATTAGTTTCTTATTTAGGCTGGACCCACATACAATGTGATGTTGCTAGCGCTTACCTTTATGCTCCACTCAGTGAAACGATCTATATGAATCAACCTCAGGGATTTATTGAAAAGGATAAAGAAGAATATTTTTGTAAATTGGATAAGGCTTTATATGGCTTGCATCAGTCTGGTCGAGAATGGTTCTATGAAATGCATAAAGTTCTTATTTCTATTGGTTTTAAAAAGTTTGAATCTTGTAATTGTGTATATATTCTTAATAATGAAATTGTTTTATTACTATATGTGGACGACATCGTAGTCTTTGGTCGGAACATTGAAATCATTAATAAAACTTTAGATTTATTGTGTAAACATTTTGAACTAAAAGTCCTAGGAAAAACTAGAAAACTTTTAGGTGTAGAGTTCGATGAAACTGGTGATTGTCTTGAAATGCATCAAATGCAATATATAGAGGATGTTTATGAGAGATTTAAAAACTTTAATATTCCCGTTTCATCACTGCCTATTGCTAAAGGCACTGTTTTTTCTAAGTCAAATTGCCCGACCAAGGATTGCGAAGTCCGTGAAATGTCAAAGATTCCTTATCGTAACTTATTGGGATGTTTATCTTTTTTGTGTAACCGAACTCGACCAGACATTAGTTATGCAGTTAATATCTATAGTCAATTCCAACAAAATCCAGGTAGAATTCATTGGGAAGGTTTATTAAAGCTTCTTGGTTATGTTAAAAATACTCAATCTTATAAATTAAAATTTAATTGTAAAAAGCCCCAATTATTTGTTTATTCTGACGCTGACTTTGCAGCCAACCGAGATGATCGTACCTCCTTAGGAGGACAACTAGTTTTATTAGATAACTCTCCGGTTGATTGGCGAACCTTTAAAGAGAAGTCAGTAAGTCTTTCTACAATGGAGGCAGAATTTATTGCCATGACAGAAGCATCTAAAAATCTCTTATGGTTTGATAGGATAATCACTGAGTGTAGCATTTTTCATTTTATTAATAATAAACCTAAATCAGTTTTATATATGGATAATCAGGCTGCTATAGATTTTGTTCGTTCTCCTATAGAAAATCACAGGTCGAAACATATTGATGTAAAATTATTTTTTTTGTTAGAGACCTTGTGAAAGATAATATATTTGAATTAAAATTTGTAAAAAGTGAACATAATTTATCTGATATCTTTACTAAACCATTAACTAAGCAAGAATTGATAAGTTTTATAAGTACTCTATTTAGTAAATAAAATTAAATTTAATTATACTTACCATTTAAAAATTAACTGTTTGATAAATATAAATTTTTCTTAAACTGTTCATTACATTTGTATGAATATGTTTTTTTGCTTATGTAACTAAAGTTACTAAGTTTTTTTGATACCACTAAATGTGGTGATATGGGGGTTTGTCAGTCTTGTGTGAATTACTAGATATTTAAATTTTCGGCACATTTAGATTTTTTGTATGCAAATGATTTAGCACATTGTCTTAAAATTTTTCTTAAATGCACATTGTTTTAAAATTTTCTTGTTTTGCATAATGTAACTTTGTATAAATTTTGATTAATAGTATATATATATTGTGTAAACCTTTTTCTAGATTTTTCTTAGTCTTTTCAATGTTTTTTAGATGCATTGGATGGACATTTGTTTAAAAAGGCATATTGGCTTTTTTTTGTGGACTTGATGAACTGGACATTCTTCATGTTTTTTTTTGGATGAAAACTTTTATCTTGATTGGACTCTTCACATCGTAGTCAAATGGAAAACCGAAATACTTGCTGTAGTGGTGTTGTGCATTATTGAAGTTTAAAAAAATGTGATGTTGAAATAAGTGTTTTTGTGTTAGTTACTAAAGAAAATTTTTGTTATAATCTTTAATATTCTAATGAGATTAATATGGGTTGTTAAATGTGTTCTTTGTTAGCCATGCTCAAGCATTTAAATTTTTTTACCTTAAGTTTAAGGCATGTTCAGTGTTTCTTGGGAATGTTCGTGCTTGTTCTAATAAAAAATGGCCATGAGGGGGGGGCCTCTTGTTAGTTACAAGTGCTATTTATAGAATTTCATGGCATTTTCTAGCCAAGTCAATATTTAATATTTTTCCCAACTTAAATTAAAATTAACTTTCTAAGTATAATATAATAATTAAACTCTATGTAATGTTAGTTTTTCTACTATAATTGAAAGTATAAAAATAATTAAATACCTCTACTCACTTAAATTAATATAAAACGATCTTTTGTTTATTTAGTTTTTGTTCATCCTTTATTTTTACAACCTTCTCATAGGGCAGCTAAGTCTGCAACTGACCTAACTTCGTTTTTCACCATCAGGCGGCGCACCGTACTTCCGGTGACGTCATATGACGCTTCTTCCGTCAACGTTGTGCAATCGCGACATGTGCCGTTCTCTGATTGGTTGTGCTAGTGGGCATTAGCTCGTCGTTCATTTCGCGAGTGATATAAATACAGTTTCCCAGCTGAAGAGGTTGCTTCTTGTTGCTTCCTTCTGCCTGTTATTTTTGTCAGCCAGGTCGGCTGTTGCTGTCCGTTACATCGCGGGCGATGTTTTATTTTTCTTTGAATAGTGTTATCAATAAGTTAAATTATACTACAGCTATGTGTTTTTGGAAATAAGTTTTGACATCATGTTTGCTGCGTTATCAGTGGTTTTTCAATGGCCAGTATATGTTTAAGAGTTTGTTTTTTTGACGACTTGAGCATGGTTTATTTAAACGTGAATTAATAATTCTAAAGTAATTAATTTAATTAATATTTAAATTTCGATATATATATACAGTAAATTTATTTATTTATTTTGTTAAGTTTGCTGTTTATGTTTGTTATTGTTATATACACAGTCAATAAATGTTAAGTTTAAAATGTAAAACTTTAGTCATTCTTGTTGTTTACACATGCACATATTAGTTTTTCTCTTCTCCATAGACAAGTTTTAAGATAGCTTCCTCTAGTTCAGCACTCTGCTCATTTAAAATATCGTTGGGCTTATAATTGACCCAACAGATTTACGGGGGAAAAATAAAGGTTTAGCGGATTCGATATTACATGGCACTGTTGTTACTCTATGGGCAATTGAATTTTTAGCGGAATTTCATGTGTTCTTTTAGCGGGAAAAAAAAATTGTGTTGCCAACACTGTGTTATTGTTATCGCTGCTCTGCTTTTGTTATTTTCACATATGCTATTTCTCCGATGTATTTGTAGTTGCATGACAATTTCTTTTATTTAGAATATGTCTAAAAGATCTGCTGAGGATTCTGCTATAAGTGTTAAGTGTAAACATGTTTCATTATCAATTCAGAAAAGAGTTGAAATTCTCCGAAAATTAGATCAAGGAGCATCGGTAAAAATGATAAGTGATGAATATAATGTTGGCTTATCAACGATATATGACATCAAAAAGCAAAAAGATAAAATTTTATCTTTTTTTACTGCATCTGATATTCCTCATTTAATGAATTTCCGGAAAACTGTACATCAAGCAAGAAATATGGATGTAGACAAAGTTTTGCTGGAATGGATTCGTCAACGTCGATCTGAAAATGTTCCATTCAATCGTGCAATCATAATGGCTCAAGCACAGAAGTTTCATGCAGAATTAGGCACGACTCAATGCGAGTATTCAACTGGATGGTTCACAAAGTTTAAGCGTCGTCATGGTTTATGGCTTGTGAAAACAAGTGGAGAAAAAGTTTCAGCAGATATCGATGGAGCAGAAGCATTTATTTAAGAACTGTCTGATATAATTGCTCAAGAAAATTTGACATTGGACCAGATATTTAATGCAGACGAGACATCACTTTACTGGCGGTATATACCCAGAACAACCTACACTACTTCAGATGAAATTAATGCTTCTGGCTTTAAAGATAATAAAGAGAGAATGACAATTTTAGCATGCGCTAATGCAGCTGGGAATTACAAATGCAAATTAATGGTGATCAGCAAAAGTAAGAATCAAAGAGCCTTTAAAAATGTTAAAGTGTACCCTGTAATTTATAAGGCAAACAAGTGCGCTTGGGTAACAACAGAATTATTCAAAGACTGGTTTGATAATCCAGGGTTCCCACTCTTAAAAAAGAAAAAAAATTCAAGGACTTTTCAAGTACTTTTCAAGGCCTATTTGAAAGTTTTCAAGAACTAGGGGAAAATCGCAGAGCGCTAGGCATATACACAAAACTTTAGTAACTACTTTCATTAGTAATTTTTTTTATAATTAGAATAACTTTGCCTGTTTTCACAATGTATTTTTGATGACTGACCAAATTAACTTTTACAAGAGTCAAAAAACGATTAGTTCAAGATTTGGAATCATTAGAATTATTCCAAAGTTTTTAGGTTTGAGTCCTAGTCTAGTCACTTTCTGCTCAAAATTAATGACCAGTCAATCAAACAAGTATGAGACTGGCAAAAAAAAAAAAAAAAAAAATTGAAACTATATGCAAAAGCAAGACAATGAAATAAGAATTTCATGACAAAATCATTATATTAGACAATGGCATGCGCATGTGGAGATGGAGATAGTTTAGCCTTGACAGAATTCGCGCTAAGCCCGTCTATTGGAGTGGAAAATTCAAGGATTTTCAAGGACTTTGCACAAAATTCAAGTACTTTCAAGGGCCCTTGAAAAAGAAAATGAAATTCAAGTACTTCTTAAGGACTTTCAAGGACCGTGGGAACCCTGTAATCATTTTGTCCCGCAAGCTCAATCGCACTGCCGTTCAGTGGGGCTGTCAGAAACGAGCAAAATTTTGCTTTTAATTGATAACTGTACAGCGCATCCGAAAAAAGAAGTGCTTTGTAAAGAAAATGTAATTGTTCGTTTTCTACCACCAAATTGCACATCATTAATTCAGCCACTTGACCAAGGTGTTTTGCGTTCTTTTAAATGCATTTACAAAAAGAAATTCTTAGAGAGAATGTTGAATTTCTGTAATAGCGATTGTGGCGGTATTGGTCAAAAGAGCTTCAATATTAAGGGTGCAATATGGGACGCGGCTAGAGCGTGGAAAAAAATGAGCAATGAAACATTAAACAATGCGTGGCATAATTTAATACCGAGTACCATATTTTTTGAAAATGAAAATGATGAAAGTTTTGAAGGCTTTCATATTTCAGAAGAAAAAAGAATTGTACAGGAACTTCTAGAGTATGCAAAAATGGTTAATTCAGAAGAAAACGTATTAAATGAAGAAGCAATCAAAGACTATTTTAACGTTGATAGTAATATCCCGGTCGTATCCCATTTGACCGATGCAGAAATTATAAAGGCTGTGTTAAATGAAAATGAAATTGAAGATGAGGAGTGTAATGATGAAATTGATAGTAATGAACTTATTTCAAATGATAGGTGCATCGCTCTAGCGGAATAATTAATTAAAGGCATGGAACAGAAAACTTTTGTTGATGAAACTCATATGTCATATATTCACAAAATTCAGGAACTTTTTCAAAAGCAAAAACAAATTAACATAAAACAAACAAAAATAACTGATTTCATATAAAAACTTGAACGGTTGATAGTATTAAGATAGATAGTGTTAAATAGTACATGCAAAATATTAGTTCTTATTTTATTATTATTATTATTATTTTTTTTTTTTTTTTTTTTTTTTTACGAAGACCGAAATTTCCGTTTTTTTTAGCTAAGTAACATATCTAAAAGGTAAGTTTTCTTTATATACGTTCTATTACTATTGAGTTATGTTTTAGAATTCAGGAATTTCAATTACAGAAAAAGACCCAAAATCCAGAAAATTCCGAAATCCGGAATACTTCCGGTCCCGCAAGTTCCGGATAATGGGTCCTATACTGTAATAATAATAATAATAATAAAACTTTCAGCATAAAATGCAAATAATAAACAATGTATTATGAGTCTATTCAGAATTCTCAAAACTTTCCCTCAAATAATATTGCATGCAAATCAAATCTTCCCAAATGCTTATTTTGTATGTACTTCACAGATTTAGATTACAGTTTTGATAAACATTTTTCTATTTAGAAAAATGAATTTTTAATTAAGCATAACACCTAAAATAGTAAAGATACAAGCATGCAATATATATATATATATATATTTTTTTTATGAGGAATTTGTTTTCTCTTAAAAGGGATTTTTTTTTTTTTTTCTTTTCCCCCTGACTTTTTGTTTTTCCTTTCTTCTCTCTTAAAAGATGTAAGAAAACTACAGAACATAATTTTTAGAAACTGTAACTATATTGTTATTTAAAAACTCTAAATTCAAATTTCATATGTCTAATACTGTTTCAACTTAAATTGTATACTTATATCCAACAGATAAATTATCAGTATGTTTTTAAAAAAATTAGGAACATTAAAAGCATTGTTTTAGAAATATGCATGGTATAAAACACAACTATTAAGAAATTTAATATACCAAGTGATTAAAAGTCTGGATTTCTCTGAAGCATTAAAATATTTTGACACTAATGCAATTTTGCTGACCATGTTAAATTTGGAAATTTTCATAGTTTCAAATAATCTACCAGATGACACATTACAGATAGAAGGTTATCCTGCAGATGTCAGGACCATGTGACACATTCAAAATTTTCAAACAGAAACCATGGAAATAAACAATAAATAAAAAACTCTGTAAACACCAGAAACTAAGGAAAACTCTCTGTTTGCAGGATCAAAATAATACTAAGAATCCTTTATCAGGCAAACAAAGTTGGCATGAGTGCAGTAAACAAAGTCATAGCAACACATAAAGTTGAGGTGAGTGATGAGATTAAATAAATAAAACTGAAACACAATAAATCTTGCTGTAACAAGAATTTTAAAAGGAAGAGGAAAAAATACATAAATAAAAAGAAAAAAAAAAAATGCTGCATTTTTGCCTAATTTGTTCACTTGATGAAGGGTAGGATTATTTCAGCCTGAAACAACAGATATGAGTTTTTTGCAATGTATGATGTTTGCAATGTTTTTTATTTATTACTTCTCAGCACCAGTCCTCAGTACATTTTTTGCTGCTTAATAACAATATTTTTCACATAAAACATTTTTTTTAAACATAAAAAAGGGAAATACAGTTAAAAAAAAAAAAAAACAGCATTCTTCTGATTTTTAGAGAAGAGCTGGCAATTATGCAATTTATGTCAAGATCCAAGTAACTATATATTTTTATGAAATTTGGTGCACATCATCTTGATTTAGAACTGCCATAAAAATTTTATCATACACAGATATATTCTGTTCCACTCAACTGATAGTTTATTTGAAACAAAACTTTTTGAATTAAAATCAGTGAAATTACTTCCTTATCCAAATATTTCAGGATTAATAGATTTTTGAATCACTCAGCATATTAAACAAAAATAAGGGATTTTAACAAATACTTACATTGCGACGTTGTTTATTGAAAGAAATACTTTGTTGCAGCACAGTGTCCTGTCTGGTTTCTGCCTGAATCTTCCATTTGAAGCCTTTGTTAAAGAAAATATAAATTTGGCTTAAATATAAAGGACACTGAAATAATTTTAAATGCACACACAAATGAAAATAAGAATACAGTCAGACCTTGATTTAAGATCACCCTGCACATATGACCACTTTATGAAGTGACTAAGTCCCGGCTAATTGGACAGGAATAGTGTGGGACAAACTTAGCAACTAATAATAGATTTTCTGTGGTAAAGAGCAAATCTGATAGTTACTACTCTGACCTTCAATAGCCAGGTGCTGAGTTTGAATCTCTGTTCAGGCATGGACATTCATAGTGGTTTAAAAAAAAGGTCTATAAAAAAAACCTTAATGTGCAAAAATGGTCATAGAGTTACACCCCAAATCCTTTGTAAAAAACCGATCTTTTATCAGCGAAAGGTAATTTCTTCCTACTCACTTCTGCCCATCTGGTGGCCAAATAGTTAGCGCTCCTGCCTTCAGTTTTTCGGTGTCAGATTTGAGTCTCAGTTCAGGCATGAATTCACAGTTTTGGAATCCACTTTAAGCCATGGGCCCCAGTCTAATGAACATTAATGTGGAAAAAATAACCGTAGAGTGACAACTTGAAATCAACTTAACAATCCTCGCTTCTTACTTTCACCATCTGTGCATACATTATTTTTGTGAAGAATTATCTGTAACAGTAGGTGCAACTTTCATAAGGAATCTTGTGTTCGTCTGTTAAGTGCTGTGTTGTTAAATTTAAAAGTAATTGTCTACTTATGGGACCTAGCTCACATTCAATTAAATTTATACAATTTTTCAGAAAAAAAAAAAAGCAAAATGAAAAAAAATAAAATAAAAAACTACAACTGCCTAAATCAACAAACATGACTCTGACAGTTGAATATCAAAGCCGAGCAAAAGATCTTTTTGTGTTTGTGTGCAAGGTGTCTGAAGAAAGAAAAATTTTATCACACTAACAGGAAATCCTTGATGATTTTGAAAAATCTAATTTATCAAAAGCATGTTTTGCAAAGTAGTGAGGAATACCAAAGGTTATGGTGAAGAATATTTCATCCTTTCTTTGTTTAAAAAATATATACGTAGAAAGAAAAAAAAAAAAAAAAAACACTAACTATGTTTCACAAGCTGATACGGATGGCTACAGAAAACTAAGAATGCCAGTTATTGGAAAATTTAAAAAGCTACATTCTTTAAAGAATTTTATATCTTTACTTTCGGATTATGATACAAACAAATAAACATTGATAACACTAAACATATGGGTAAAACCTATAAGTTGTTCTGATAGGCATGTTTTAAAAAATAAAATAACAATTATTTTACTCGCTACAATTACATTGCTTATAGCTAAAGTCAGTTGAAATCGCCAATTGACCTTCAGATATTACTAGTGTAGTACAATATTAGAACAACAGATAGCTAGTAAACTGAATGCTTTAATTTCGGCAATTTTTTGTAAAAAAAAAGGTTCATGTATCTAAGATGCAATTTTTTACATTCATAAATGTTAGAACTTGGTATCAAACACATGCGTTTGATCTTTTTTTAGCTATAGTGGTTTTCCTTGCTTTACAAATACTGCCAACTAGCAAGCATTGCCTGCCTCGCTGGTCCAATCCCCATTTAAATGAATTCTCAAAATTTCATATAGCACATTAATATAAAAATCTCACAAATAATAACTGAAATTTGCCAAAACCTCAGTTATTTTACAACTTCCCCCTCCACACCAAAAAGGGAAAATTTCACAAAATTCCTTTATAATGTGTGTTTGGTACACATAACCAACCTACACGTCAAAAAATTGCATTCCTGAGATATTTTAGAGCAGAGTAACAATTGGAAACATGTTTTTGTCCTCCTCCCTAACCTCAAAGGGAGAAAGGGGGTATATTCTGCAAAATGACTTTATATAATGCATGTTCGGTACATATAGCACACCCACATACCAAAAAATTGCTTTCTTGAGATAATTTTTAATGGTGTTAAATTTAGAAACGTATGTTTTTACACACACACACATAGCCAAACGAGGAAGAGGGAAAATTTCGGAAAACCCATTTACAAATTGTTTTAGGCACACATAATTAATCTATACAACAAAAAATTGATTTATCAATGCAACTCCTCGATTCCACAGGACAAATTTAATGCAAAAAGGTTGCTCTTCAATTTGCCCTTTTCGTAAATCCCTCCAAAAAAATTTTAAACCGCAAAACACTGAAAACTGGTTTTTAGAAATATACTCCAGAAAACGCATAGCCATTTTTGGTAGAGTTCTACTGGCAATCGAGATTTTGCTAAATCTCCAAATTTGCAAAATCCCATCTTAATGGGTGTCAAGACTCTAGAATCAACATTCATACCAAAATTTGTGACCAGTCCCACACCAAATCGCCACAGCCATGTTGACTCAGTGGTGGATGTACTCTTTTCATATATATAGATGAAGAGTTATTAGGGGACAGAATTTCTAAAATTCCAGAAACTGGTTTTTAAGTATTTGTATTTGCTATATTTAAAAGCAAAAGTGTTACAGACTCTCCTTATTTGTTCAAGATAGGAAAGATAATGCAAAATAACATTTTCCTCCAATGAAATCAATTCCCCCCCACCCCCCTTGAGGGCAGAATTTATAAAATTCCAGAAATCTATTTTTAGATATTTGTGTTAGCTACATTTTAAAGCAAAAATCTCTTTTTTTTTTTTTTTTTTTTTTGAGATATAAAGGTTTATGTAAAATCATGTTTTGCACACGTGAAATTATGTTTTGCTCCCCTCTCCCCCCTCAGAAACAGAATTTCTGAAATTCCAGACATTCATTTTTAAGTATTTATGTTAGCTATATTTTAAAGCAACTAGGGGGCTCTGTCCCCTGCTCGCTCTGCTCACCTACCCCCCAACTCACTTTAATTATTAACACACGCAGAGTTCTGTACGCCTATTCACTTCTTTTTTTTCACTGCATAAGACTATTAATAGTGCATAACACAAGGGAAAAGCAGAAAAATCCCCATACTCATTTTCAAATTGAAATATATACCGTAATTTCCGGAAGAAACGCTGCAGCGTTTATGTGTTTAAAAGTTAAATTTTTAGCTGTGCGGTGTTTCTAATGATACGGCATTTATGATGATAAAATATATATATATATATAGATATATGCCATTTATGATATAAAAAAATTCTGTTTACAACCCCTATCTGCCCAAACAATCAGTTTTGTTGGCTAAGTTTTCCATTCTTTTGTTTTTTCGCCATCAGCATTATAAATACCTTTTTTAAAGCCTCCAGAGGTCTTATATATATATTTAAAAACATTAATTTGCATGTAAAAGTGTTATTTGTACTCAGCTTTTTAAATCAAAAAATCTCAAAATCCAAAAATGCTGTTGTATTTACATTCTTCTAACTCCACATCGTTAACTGCTATCGGCAAGTGGAAGTAGACATTGATTTCGCAATCTTTCTCATTCATCTCTATTTTTGCGATCGCAACTCTTCTAATTATTGTAAACTATAGGTGAGTTTTGAATTTTAAAAGAAAAAAACCATATTATCGATATTGAAGATTGAAATTTCAACAACACAGAAATATTATGTAATTTAATTTAATACTTAAAAAATGTTTATTTAGTTAGGGCTAAACTAGATCCGATCAGTGCATTTATCGGATCTAGTTTAGCTTTGACTTGATTGAGGGAGAATTTTTTTTTACTGTTGGCAACACTGACTTTTTTTCTTATCTTTCATGTGTTAGTAATTATTAGTATTGCGTCGTTAAATGTGCACGTGTCTTTAGCAAGTGATTTTATTTTTACTTTGAATCTTTGTGAAGTTTATTTTTAGGTTAGCTTTTGTATATCACGTAATTATTTAGAATGGCACCTAAACGTCATAAGAGTTACATGGCAAGTTTTAAACTTTCTGTCATTAAAAGAGCTGAAGAAACTGGTAATAGATCTGCATCTCGTGAATTTGAAGTAGATGAGCATTGTATTTGGCGTTGGAGAAATGAGAAAGAGAAGTTGAAAAATATGCTGCAGCTGAAAAAAGCAAACAGAAGGGGAACTATTAGATGGCCCAACTTAGAAAAAAATCTTGTTGAGTGGATTATGGATCAAAGGAAACGAAGATTTGCAGTATTAACCACTAAAATTCGTTTTCCAGCAAAATTGATGGCCCGCGAAATAAATTTAGATGACTTCAAAGGAGGGCCATGTTGGTGTCATCGCTTCATGAAACATAATAAAATTTCTGTCCGAATGAAAACAACAGTTGGGCAACAACTTCCAGATGATTGGCAATAGAAGAAAGCAACCTTTTTGGAATATGTGAGGAACATTATAGAAGAAAAGAGGTATCTCCCGTCTCAAATTATAAACATGGATGAGGTTCCTTTGTCTTTTGATTGTCCCCCAAATAGAACTGTTGATCTAGTTGGAACAAAAACTGTATCTATAGTTACGACTGGAAATGATAAAACATCCTTTACATATGTTTTAGCTTGTGCCGCGAATGGTGCTAAACTACAGCCTTTGTTAATTTTAAAAAGAAAAACTCTTCCTAAAGGCGACTTCCCTAAAGGTGTAGTGATTTGTGCAAATGAAAAAGGGTGGATGTGAGAGTCCATCATGCTTGAGTGGTTGCAGAAAGTTTTACGATGTCGGCCCGGATTTTTCTTTCAACCGAAAGGATTACTAATCATGGATTCGATGCGCTCCCATTTGCTCCCGTCTGTAAAGTCGAATTGCAAAAAACTCTCAATGGACTTAGCAATTATTCCTGGTGGTCTCACCAAAGTTTTACAGCCATTAGATTTAGCTGTGAATAAATCGTTTAAAGCTGAAGTTCGAAAACAGTGGGAAAAATGAATGTGTGAAGGATTTCACTCCTACACAAAAACTGGGAAAATGCGTAGAGCATCTTATACAGAAGTTGCCAATTGGGTTTCAAATGTAGAGATGCCAACTTTCAATAAGAGCTATCAGTAATCAGAGATATATTTATGAAACGTGAACCGCCTCACGGAATAATTTTTATGCACAAACTCACATATAATAACGAATTGCACAGTTTTTGTAAACAAATATATAATATAGTATTAATTAAAAAATTAGAAAAACTTTTAAACAAAAGTAAATGAATATGTATTTCTTTACCTCCTTACAAAATGAAAGATTTTTTTTAAAACCTGCTATGGAGGGGGAAAAGAACATTTGGATATCCAATCTCTCTCTCTCTCTCTCTCTCTCTCTCTCTCTTTTTTTTTTTTTTTTTTTTGTGTGGGGGGGGGGGGGGGGGGGGGGGAGGTGTTACAAAAAATTATTTTGTTTATTATTTTTTAATAGTCATTTTTTTTATAGACAACTGTTTTTATGGCATTAAGTACTATAACACTGTTATTTTCTTTATTATCTTGCATATTTTTTGTTTAGTGATACAGTATGTATTTTAAATTTATTAAGGAAAAACAAATAGATTCAGCAAGTTCAGTAATAAAGACTAAAAATAATCACATATATGAGAAAGATTGAGCAGTCCTAATCACTTTTTTGGTTCTAGAAGTAAGCCTTGATCAATAGCAGGGAAGGGGGGGGGGTCAAAATATAAATAATTAGATGAATGAGAAATGAAACAATTCTACTTCTTTATAGGTTCTAGAATCTAATAAAGCAAGTTTAAAATGAATATTGACAGTGTTGCTGATGGAGAAAAATTGGGAAACTAAAGAATTTAGATGAGCTTATAATCGTCGATGGCTAGTTGGAGATAAGAAAAGAGGGGGGGGGGAGGGGGGTTAAAAAAATTACATCAGCGAGAAATATTGTATAATTCTATTTCTTTATAGTTTTTAGAATCTAATAAAGCAAGTTTAAAATGAATATTGACATTTATGTAGTGGATGGAGAAAGATTGAGAATTGGAAGGATTCCGTTTTGTGTTTTATTGTCGATCTTTTTTGGGGATTCTTTTTTTTTTTAACGATCGATATCCACAATTTTTTAAAAAACGTATAATCCGTAATTTTTTTATGTTGTCCGTAATGTCGTAAAAATGTAATAATTACGGACAAATCGTAATAATTGGCACCTCTACAAATGCATGGAAATCCGTTAAAACATCATGTATAATATCAGGATTTAGAGAAGCAGGAATTACAGATATCGCCGACATCGCTGAGTTAGAATCACAGGAAGATGATAATGACGATCTTCCAGAATCAGATTTGGATGAGGACATTTTAAAATTATTTCAATCGGATAGTGAAGAGTCAAATTTTGATGGTTTTAATGATGAATTGTTAAGTGAAACCAATGCAAATCTGTAATGAGTGTATTCATATTAGTTATTATATAAATATTTTTTGGAAAGGCATTTCTAGAAGTTTTTTTTTTTTCTTGTATTTTTAATTTTTAAGGGATACATTTTTTCATGTGGAAAGGTAAGTAAATATTTTTATTATAGTGTACTTCATTGTAATATTTAAAGTTTAGTTTACTAATTTAGTGTATTATTTTTTATTTGTTTATTATTATGAAAGCTGATATAATATTCATATACACAAAACATTCCTAGAATTTCATTGTGTATACTGCGGCGTTTATGATGATGCGGTGTTTCTGACGATTTTTAAGTTTTTTATACTAATTTTACTCACGTGCGGCGTCTACGCCAATGCGGCATTTCTTCCGGAAATTACAGTAATATTTAATAGCACATTATTCATTTTTATTTATTTGTATGAAAATTATGCTAAAAATCAGTATTTTTTTTTTTTTAATAGAAAGAAATTTGTAATATCTAGACTATTTTGAATTACATCTTTAGTATATGACCCTTTTTATTTCTTTTTTACAACCATAGATCCAGGCCGCGGTACCCCAGTCGGTAGAACTCCGAGCTCGTAAATGGAAAATTGCAGGTTCGGTACTTGAGCCGACCAAAGACCGTCATGTGCACTAATGGTGACTGGTGCAAGCAAAGTCTATCGTGGCCGCAATGTCCTCCATGTTCCTATAAAAAAAAATTATATCTCTGGAGGTCACCAAAGCAGGGGAGCCATCCCCTCCATGTAGGATCAAAACTGTGGTGGCATGTCTTTGGAACATCCCTAGGAGTGCGTCCCAGACTGTCGCCAATTATCCATAGTGCAGTGATGGTGTGACGTCAAATCCAACCTACCTACCTACAGTCGGCAGCAAAAGTATCCGAGCACTAGCCATAATCCCTGTGTAAAAAAAGTACACTTAATACTGCTTTGTTAAATAAAACCTTGTTGAGTCATGTTCTTAGCTACTCTAAGAACATGATTTGGCAACGCTTTATTTAACAAAATAGTATTAAGTGTACTTTTTTTTATATCAGAATTATTGGCCAGTACTCAGATACTTTTGCTGCCTACTGTACAACCATGGATCATATTTTAATTTTCCCGTGTAAGAAAATTAATTTTACTAAAAGTAGAGAAAAAAAAAAGTTACTAATAGCAATGTTGATATTTATTTTCTTTCATTTTTACAACCATGGTTCCTGGCCATCGTACCCCAATCTGTAAAGTGCTGAGCACGTAATTGGTAGATTGTCGATTCGACACTTGAGCCGACGAAAAACTGTCGTGTATAACGGTGGCTGGTGCACATAAAATCCGTCATGGCCACAAAGTCCTCCATGTTCGCATCAAAACTATATCTCTGGGGATCACCAAAGCGGGGGAGCTATCCCCTCCATGAAAGATCAAAATTGTGATGGCGTGTCTCCAGAACATCCCTAGGGTTGCATCCCAGACCATCGCCAATTACCCATAACGCAGTACTGGTATGACGTTATACCCAACCTACCTAACTACAACCATGGATCATATTTTAATTTTCCCGTGTAAAATGACTTCATGATAGAAGAACAACGTCACTGGGAGAAACTTTTTTAAGGTGGCAAATAGAGTACCATCATAAACCTGTCGTTTTTTGCTAATAACTTCTTTAATTAAAATGATAGAAATTTCTAAGCAGATGAAATGTCTTCCTTGGAGTATTTGGAACACATTGATACTTCTCAGGATGTGAAGAACCCTGCTCTCTCTGAGACGATGCTATCGCAGTCAAAAATATTTGACGCCAGCAACAGTAACTTTTTTTTAATACATAGAGAAAATCTCACATATATCTGGGGTTTTTTTGTTTGAGATATATATGGTTATGTCCCCTTCCCCCCTCCCCCTTGGGGGGGGGGCAAATTTATAAGATTCAAGAAATTTGTTTTTAGGTATTTGTATTAGCTATATTTTAAAACAAAAATTTTGCAGATATCGGGACTTTTTTTCTTTGAGATATAAAGCTTTTTGTGAAATCACATTCTGACCCCCCCCTCCCCCTTTTGGGGGCTAATTTTGTAAAATCGCTCCTTAGTGGGTGTCTACACATAAGGAATCACATAAGGAATGTTTTCACCAAGTTTCATTCTTCTAAGTACTAGAGTTTGGGCTGGGCGATGATGAATCACTCACTCAGGACAAATAATCATATATATAATATATAAAGATGAAATAACAAATGAAGATGAAAACAACATTCCTCTATTTGAGTTAATTTCAAATCACAGAAATTGCAGCTATGTTACAGAAAATGATTAATCAGCATTTAAAGATGAAATTATTACCACTGTTTAAGCTTGGATTTCCAAAACTGCTTTGCAAGACTTCCCAAGCAAGGTCGCAACATAGAAAATTAAGCTCGGGAAAAACTTGTGTGTGTGTGTGTAATAATAAAAAAAAATAGATTGATAGATATAATTACTATAAATAAATAATTTCTCCTCTAATCAATACAGCTTCTTGAAAAATTATAGTATAGGATTCCAATGAAATTATTTCGAACAAGTAAATGTTCGAAATACACAACATGTTCTAGATTTTTAATATTAATTAAACATTTTTCTTCAAGATTTACTTGTTTTTTATCTTTCTGTGCACACAATAAAATTTCAGCAAGTTAAAAGCAGTTACATAAAAAATATATATTAAAATTGAAACAGAAGACTCAAACCAAAATCTAATCAGTACATCTACTATCTATCTCACAACTCAGTCTATTTTTTTAATTATTATTTATTTGTTTGTTTATTTTGCTATTAAAGCTGCAGTTGAACAATTGTAAAAGTTACATTTTGAATAATTAAATTAAAAATTTGAAAATTTAATAAACAATAATATTACAATTTCTGTTATTTAAAAAAGTATGCTGTTTTTATAGATATATTTTTCTATTTATAATATTTATAATTTTCTATAAATAAATAAAAAAAATTAAATTTTAGCATTGTTTTAATTATAAGTTAAATTAAATTTCCCCTTATGGGCCCTCTTCACCCACCAACGCTGGAAGCCGAAGCTAATGTTAGTCTATGGGAAATTTTTCTTTACAAGTTACTTATTAACTAATACATATTTTTAAATTCTGTTTTCACATTCTGAAAATTCCCAGCTGTTAAATTGACGGAGTGAAAACAGAATTTAAAAATATGTATTAGTTAATAAGTTATTTGTAAAGAAAATTTCCCCATAGAATAACACTGGCTCGGGCTTCCCGCGACAGTAAGTGAAGAGGGCCAATAGTAACATAGAACTGGAGACTTCCAGACTACAGCTGTGTATGCTACCAAGTATGCAACTAGAGCATTAAGTGTTTGGCAAAATAATTTGTATTTAAGCAATTACCAGAACTCTAAAGTTTTTTTTTTTCTTTTCTCAAAATTGCTTAGTTAGTGCATGCTACTGCTTTAATATGTTGTTACATTCATAATAATCAGCAATTTTGTACAAGTTCATCCCAAACTGAATTTTCCATGTCGTGATCTCTCCTTATTAAATTCCATTCCATTAGGAACTGTCAAAAACTATCGTAATATGGAAAGTAATGCAGTGGCACAAGCAGAAGCATTCAGTCCTAAATATGTTAAAACAGCTAAAGAACAGGAGGGAGCTGAAGAACATTTCCAGAGAATAAAATACTTAGATAATACTGTACAAAACATGAAATTGAAATCCCGAAACGGTAACTTGTGTGTCACTAGTACATTGGCTCAGCCAGGGCTTGATTAACCTCTCAAGCTAGAAGAAGTTCAATATAACCTTAGACCCCCATTCCATAAGGGGAATTTTTTTTTTTTTTTTTAATCTTTACATACACACAGAAATAAAACTGCTACAAATTTAACTCCCAGGCATATCTTAATATTGTTTATATTGAAATTCCTTTGTCCTACATACTGCCATATAAAAATATCATAGGCAAAAGTCTGTGACTGTGTGTACAGTTTTGCATTCATACATCTGGGTGTCTGGATGTTTCTTTCAACAATGCCAAGATCACATATGATTGGTTAACAGCTTATTGATTAAGAAATTCTTATTTTTTTTAAAATAAAAAAACAGAACTTTCCCAAAATAGTATGAACTTTCTCAAATAAATTAAATCTATTAGAAATTATAGAATTTAAACGAGACATTACACTATAATTAATTAAATAAAACCTTTTAACACTTGCCTCATTATTGGCCATAAATTTTTCAGTTGGGTACCCAATAGAGGTGAGTTCGGGCTCTATTTTGGCAATCCGAGCTCGCCCGGGCCCGAAACATTTTTGAACTGAGCTTGCCCGAGCCTGATATTGAAAGTGGTACGCTATGCAATGCATATACAATAGTAAAACTAAATACCGTTTTCATTTTCAAATTAATTTTCTTATTATCAATCCTCAATTTAAATAACTATAAATGTTATTATAACAATTTATAATGTCTCTGTCTCTATATACATGTATATATTTATAATATATATTTATAGTGCAGCACATTGTTTATAACGCTCCTATCGGGGGAATTTTTTTTTATACGAATGAGTGATGAGGCCCAATATAACAAAGGAGGAAGTATTACAGTATAACACTAAGACATAATATGCATCCCGTTGAAAAAAAAGTTCTATTTAGAAAAAGGAAAGTCAAAGCTACTAAGGTTTGCAAGATTATTTTGTGATTTATAACCTATCATGACTATTATGGCATCACTAAAGGTGATCTCAAAATGAATAAAATTTCATTTTTTTTTTTTCCCCTTTTCTTTTTCCTCTTAAATTTTCCAGTTAGTGAAGAATAAAATGAATGGAACTTTTAGCTTGAATTCGAGCCTGCCCGGAGCATGAAGACTTGCATAAAATTTGAGCCCGTCTCATCTCTAATACCCAACCCTCCTTAGCGGCTTCATCTGTCGTGAAGTTCTTGAAAACATTCTACTTGGTGGTTTTTTCCATAAGGTGGTGCCACACTCCATCTGATGCCATTGTGCCACTGTCGTTGCACACGTGTAAATTTGCGATTTCTATAGACTTGCAGAACATTGCATAATGATAATTGTTATAATCAGCTGATTTCCTAGTTTTGTTAAAATTTACCTCAATATTTTCGTTTTTATATGTTTTTGCAAGAGCTGTGTTCACCAATTTTATCATATTTATGTTCATTAATTCGTGTTTTAATTTTCCTTTGTGACACCGATATATGAATTTCTATTTTTATTTATAAAAGGTATTTTATAGATTTCGGCAGTTTCAAGGGGTGAAATGGGGGTCTTTATCACTGCGTATTAATTGGAAAATGTTTTTATTTGGTTTTATGGGATATTAATACCGTATTTACTAGCTATATTTTTAATTTCATTGGAGGCTCCGCGATCATATGGGATCGAAGAAGTAAATTTCGAGGGGGGGGGGGGGTTGAAAATTCGGAATATTATTGAGGGTTTTTAATCTATTTTTAACAAGTTTATTGGCTATTTTGTTAGGGGAACCTGCTTTTTTAGTGAATTCCTTAATAACATTTATTTCTTGGTTTAAATCATCGGTTTAATAACAAATTAAAATGGCGCATTTGATATATGAGCAGATTGCGTTAATTTTATATCGGAAAGGTGTTTTACTTTTGTAGTGGATAATTTCATTACTATTGGTCGGTTTTCGGTAAATGGTGGTTTCCAGAACTTTACGACAGATGAAGCCGCCGAGGAGGGTTGGCTACCCAACTGAAAAATTTATGACCAATAATGAGGCAAGTGTTAAAAGGTTTTATTTGAGTAATTATAAATTAAATCTATATGAAAATTTGAAACTGGGAATTTACATCTCTATTCTCAGTCATTCTGGAGGACCTGTTAAATTTTAGAGTGGAAGGTTGTGCTTCCCGAGCCTTTTCAGTAATCAGGCCCTGGGTTCAGCATATTTGGATTGCTTATTTGTGCAACATGTACAACTTCATTCTGAATTACATTTTCTTGAATAGAATTTCATAATTTCTTATTGATTCTATTAATTTTTACAACATAATTAAAAATTATAACCTGATAAATTGATGTCTGCATGCTTATACAAACTTATTTATTGACACTTGCTTATTCACTAATTGATATACATGCTCGCTTATAGATAATTTGCACTTACCGGTTATATGGTTATCCTGCTTAAAAGGTCACTTTTGCAAAGCGTAACAAGTGACCTTATATCAAGATCTGACTGTATTTTCAAACTTATTTCAGCTGATAATTGTTAATATATTACAGTAAATCTTGATTTATGAAGTAATTTTCTGCACAATCTTTCGATATGCATTTAATGTTTAGGATTTGTAAAATCCCCCCCAAAAAAAACAAGTACAAAAAGACAAATATTTTTTTAATTACCATAATTTTCGGGAGATAAGCCTCACCACTGTATAAACTGCACCAACGAAAAATCGGCAAAATTAAATTAACTTTCATCAAATAAGCCGCATTGCCGAATAAGCCGCGGCCTATACCATGATTAATCTACTACAAAAACAATTCTTTGCACATACATCGATATCGTTAATCTTGATGTATTTTTTTTGAGCATTTAATTTTTCTTTTCCTTTATTTAATATTAATGCATTAATAATGAAATGATAAAATCTTATACAGTACAAAGCTGAAAAAAACAGAAATTTTTGACTGCATTAATTTCCCACAACAGCGTTTTTTTCTTATTATTATTTTCAACTATTTTTAATTAGATGAATTAAGTTAAAATATTAGATAAACTTGTCAAAAATAAGCTTTATATAACATCCCAACAACATTTTCAGCTGATCCTCTCCCCATTTTTAATGTTTTAATTCATCATTATGAATGATTTTCAGAATTATTTGAGATGCTTGATGTTTTTTTACCTCTTCTAAAAAATTTATATGTAAAAAGTTAAAATTATAAACTAGAAAATTTCACAAAACAAATGTTAAAATAAGTTTAAAGATTAATTAGATAAGAAAAGTTTTAATAGAAATCACTTAATATAGTTTTAATAGAAAATCGTTTGGTTTTACACATTCTGTACTTTTGAAATTAATAAGATTAAAAATTTTTGCTTTCTGGATGCGTATTAAAAAGAATTATTTTAACAAAATAAAATATTAGCTGATGAATTAATGTTACGGACTCTATCAAAATAGTCATGAAAATCGATCACTGAACTTGTTTGCTTGATTTTGTGCAATAATATCAAGAGTTCTGGTTGAAACTAAAAGAACAGAAAATAATAATAATAAAAAAACAAATAGCATAAGTTGTTCTTTCTGATTTTTAAATATACTTTTGTTTGATAAAGATCGCTTCTAAAAATATTTTTGCAAGGAAAAAAATTTCCATATTTTTGTTTCTCTAACAGATAGACCGCACCGTTAGATAGGCCGCAGTTGCCGATTTTAAACTTTTAAACACATATAAGCCGCGGCTTATCTCCCAAAAATTACTGTAATTTAAAAATCCAAATGTGCTATTATTTGAACACATTGGAGTATCAACTTGAAATATATTTAAATAGAGCAGCCTCAATTTCATTTCTCATTTATTTTTTCAAAAAATATATCAATAAATTTTTAATTACAGTAGATTCTCAAAAAAACATACTCACAAAATTTGCAAACTCCAGAAATTCACATATCTCAAACAACATAAACAATGAAATTTATAATAAAGTTTTCACAGGAAAAAAATTAAGTTATCGCTCATATTAATAGCAATTCTTTAGAATCTGAATCTAATGAAGTAAGGAAAGTTAATTTTAAGTGACGTCAAAGTCTAGTAGATAAGTAGCTAAACTATATAAAACAACAATATTTGTGTTTCAACAAAAAACTAATGACTATTCATACACTACAAGAAAAAATTTCTAATAAAAAAATGTCAGTTTTATCTTTATTTCCAAATTGTAACAAAAATTATAATACAAATCTATATTATTTGTATTAGATGTCTATATACTTAAATTTTATACTTTGCTTCTTAGGAAATATATATATATATATATATATATATATATATAAAATAATGATGATCTATTAAGCATAGTAGAAGCCAAGCAACAGATACAAGATCACTGAAACACCAATGACCAATAAGATTAAAAATTTCTTTAGGAATTTCAGAAAAATGAAAAAAAAATTTTTTCAGGGGATGAAATACACAAATTTAAAGAATCCAGATTTAATAATTAACAGCCTGCAAAACAAACGAATCAATAAACTAACACAACAAATCTTAACTTAAATCCATAAACTATATCAAAATTTATGAAAAAATAATTTAAGAAACTTAAGAAAGGAAGGAAGGTGGCACGCAGCAAGACTTGTGACTTGCCTGTGGGGTTAAACTAGTTTCCCGCCGGCAACACTCTCCCAGCCTGACAAGACCAGAATAGGAGTCATATGGATTTAAAAAAGCAAAATTTTAAAGCAGATGAATAAGAATGAAACCACGAAGCAACAATAAAATTCACTGATTGATTACAATGTGTTTAATAGTATGATTAGAATTTTAAGAATAGTTGACAACTCAAAAAAGAAGAAACTGAAATTTTAATAGAAAAAGAAAGTTTGCATAGTAATACAAAGTAAATGCAACAAGCCTGCTTTTTTTTTTTTTTTTTTTTTTTTTTAATTTCACAATCCCACCCAACCATCCAGCTTTACACCACCACCCCACCTCCATAATCAAACATCTGCCCACCCAACTGCCACCTTTTTTTATTGTCTTTTAATATTTTTTTGTTAATATACACTAAAGTGTACACTGTTTCTTTTTTTTTTTTTTTTTTTTGGTACTGACAGAGACATGGTTAAGGATATAAAATAGAAAAAACAAAGTTTTTAGGAAAACCCATTTTAGCAGTGGCTGTGATCAGTTTATTAATATTCTTGTTTTTAATCTTCACAGAGCATACATTATTAATTCGAAATAAATGGTTAATAATGATGTTTCTGAATATCAAAAGATGCAGACAGGAATTAAAATGTGTAAATAAGTTTACTTTAAAATTAAATTCTTGCCGTTTGTCATAGATATCTGTGTAAATTTTATTACCATCAATGATTATTTTGAGATCTAAAAAGTTAGATTGATTAGTGAGAGTATTTTGAGTAAACTTTAAATTAGGTGGATAATATAAGGAAAAGTCATTTTGTGAGCTCTTGTTGAGATAAAATACAATAATATCATCTATGTAACGATAAAATTGAACATAATGGCAAAATTGCTTTTCATAATAATAAAGATAGAGATCTGCCAAAATACTGGAGCTACTACCTCCTTGTGGGATTCCTATCTGTTGCAAATAGATATTGTTGTTGTGGAAGATATAATTTTTATGGATAACAAAGTTAAGAAGTGTTTTAAATTTTTCTGCTATAAAATTGTGAGGAAGATTAATTTGAGTTTTATATTCTTGAAAGACTGTAAATGATATTACTAAGATCTGATAACTCAATATTATTAAAAAGATCTTGAAAGTCAAAAGTCATAATATTGTCTATTGAATCGAGCAATTTGATGTAATGAATTAATTGAAAGCTATTTTTAAGACAGTGTAAATTATCAACTTTGCAAAAACAATTGTAAATTTGTTTTAGAATATCCAATAGAGCTTTATTAGCATTGTTGTTATAAGTGTTACACCCAATAGTGACAGTGCGAAATTTAATTGGAGATTTGTGAAACTTAGGTATGAGAACTATATAAGGATAATTAAAGTTATTGAAGGGAAGTTGAAGTAGTTTATAGTAATTATGTATTTTTCGGTTATTAATAGGTTATTATTAGTTAAACTGAAGATGTTACTATTAGTTACTGAAGAGTTTAAAATAGAGAGATAGTAGGATTTATATATAATGACATAATTATTAGTAGGGATGAAACAGATATCCGGTAACTATTCGGTATCTGGCCTATCCGGCTGAGTTTTAAATATCCGACGGGGTACCGGATATCAGCAGTCCGGATACGGATATCCGGTAATTTCAAGCCGGATATCCGGAGAAGAAAATTCAAGCTTAAATTCCTCTCAGATGAAAAATTTGCAACTTTTTTTTTTAATATAATGTAGCTTGTAAAGGTTAAAAAAAAAAAAAAAAAAAAAAAAATGCAAAAGTCGAATTTGGCCACTTTAGCAAATAAGAGATATAGAAAGCCTTTTTTAATTTTGTGCAGAGTTAGCTAGGATTTTTCAGAGTGATCTATAACATTCCCCCTAATCTTCCCCATAACAAAGAGCTGTTCATTGTTGTTCCTGAACAAAAAATATTCATCCTCTGCAGTGCATATTAGTGCTGACTCTAGGCTGATTTGGCAAGGTGCTCCACCCTGCTGCCTTTTCGAACACATTTTAGCACCCTGCGGCCCTTTTAAAAACATTTTGGCACCAAGTAGCCTTTTCTAACATTTTAAATGTTCAGAGGCCTTTAGGTACTTTTCTTTCTGACTTTTCAACCATCTAGCAGTAGTTCTACAGCATTCCTGGAAAAACAAATGCATATAACCCATATATATACGTGTAAAATTAGTAATTTACTTTTGTCACGCATAAAAATCACAACATAGAAGACCACAAATTATGCTAATAATAACCTTTTTGAAAATAGATTGCCCTTTTTATTGAATCCCCCCGACAGCCCTTTTATTCTAGAGTCAGCACTACATATAACTCTGTTTTCATGACTTTTGTTTAATAAGTTGAGAATGTTTAGTAATATTGTTAGTCTTGGAAGTAAAAGTTGTTAGATTGTTTCGAGAATGAGTCAAATAACGTGCATTTATTGACTAGAACCTGCCTGTTTATTTGCAATCCACTTTTCCCTACACAAGAAAGTTGTTTTTGTGACCATATATTTATAATAGCAGACCCTTTGGCATCATTATCTGTGCCATTACCTATTCAATTAAACGTGTCATCTACCTATTCGATTTGGATTAAAAAAAATAAGCGCTGCAATTTATATAAATGTGCACTTTTAATGGAATATCTTGCTGAAACACCTGAATTTAGAATTTCCCATAGCGCTGCATAGATATAGTCCCAAAAATTAAAATGACTTCCAATAGAAGTAATATTTAAATTTTCAGGAAGTCTGTATTTTCATTTTCAGACTGTTAAAGAATATATATATATATATATATATATATATATAAAGCTCAATTATTTAAAGTTTATGACTTCGTACATTAATAGAAAAACTGAACTTACTTTTAATTAAAGAATTTTAATAAATAATCTAATTTTTTTTCTTATCTGTACAGAATATAAAAATATAAAAAAAAGTAAAAAGCATTTAAAGAAACAAAAATATAAATTTGTTTGAATCATTACTTTCTTCTATATTCAATAGAAGAAAGCCTTTTATTCGTAAAATTTTTCAACTTCCTGTTTTTGGTTAATTTACGCATTTTCAGTGAACCAGAATTTTGAATTTGACCGTTTTTAGAAAATGCCTGTCTGACAAAAATTTTGTGTAGCAGCTCTAGTTCAAGAGTTAATGCACAGAATTTCATAAATTTATACATAGTTGCGCATTTACAAAAAAAAAAAAAAGTGTCCATTGACTTTTGGTGCAAATTACTCAATAGCTGGCACTGCTATACTGTGATTTTTCCCATTTAAAGGAGGACTATATCTCTTCTACTGTGTATAATTAAAAAAAGACTAAGAATGTCACAAGGCTATTATGAAATATGTTTATTTAATTTCTGTGCATATCGGCCAATAGACGATGCTGTTATGCTGCAATTTTCCCGTGAATGGAGAAATTATCTTGGATTTATTTGTGTATAATGACACAAAATTTCGTATGTGAGAGGGCCATTTTATGAAACATCATGTTGATTCAATTTTGGTGCATATTGGTCGATAAGGTGTTATACAATGCTGCAATTTACCCTGTAAATGGGAAGGCTTAATCTCAACATCTATAACATTTAACTGCACTTAACTTGATATGCAAGATAAATAAGAAGAGAACGAAAGCTGGCTTAATTTGGGTGTATATTGACCAACAGATGTCACAGTTGTTCCTCTTCTATGATTCTCCACTTGGCTACATCTCACAATCTTTTGATTAAAATTGCACTAAACTCCATATCCACGGGCGTGCCTGGCGGGGGGGGGAGGGGACGTGTCCCCCCCAAAAATTTTATCTGCATGGGCGGTCCCCTCCAAAAATATTTCTAAACCCTCTAATTTTAAACTTAAAAGAAGGTTAAAATTAAAATCTCTTTGAAGTGTGAGACTATTCTCCAAACCCCTCTAAATTTTGTGTTTGAGAAACACAAACTTAACTCTAAATTGTGCGTGTGTATGTATGAGGGGGGTGACTGGAAAAAGGTTTTTGTCCTCATCGCATAGGAAAAGGAAATCAGCACTAAGTTTTTTAACCAGATATATGAGTATTGCCAGTCGATCTTATTGCAATTAAAACTTTTCTGGAATACCCCCTTCCACTATGTGTTTTTTAGGGGTTTAAAAGGCATCGGAAATTTAAAGTACCTTTCTTTTAACAAACACACACACACACACAAAAAAAAAAACATTTTGCCTGGTACTAGGGAAATCTATTACACAGTTATCGTGAATTATCATCGTTCTTGGCTGGAGATAATGGTTATAATTTTTTATGCTTTTCCTGGATGATATCTGCAAGCGGTGAAGAAGAGAAGAAAAAGTGTAGTTTTCAAAAGCCAGGGGATTTTAGCCCGAGGGTCATCTTTATCCTTTTCTTTCCCTATAATAAATGTTTGTTACTATCTTGGATAGTTTAAAAAGCAATCAACACAAGCAGCTTGCTTTGTATTGAATGACAAACTATTGATAGAAAGATAGAAAAACGAAAATCTGGCAGGCCATTATCTCCTAATGATTACAAATAGGTGTTTAAATTGTCCAGATATTTTAAAGTAACCTTTTTGGACATGTCTAAGTTATTAACGAATTTGAATCACCACAACTTTGACAGAAATATTGAAGTTACTCTTTATTATCAGAAAAAAGGGAAATACTTTAATTTTCAGAAATCCAACTTTGTGTGTTATCTGTTTAGTTTAAAGAACTTGTTTTCTTCCAACACCAAAATTGTTGCATATGGTGCGTCCCCCCCTCCACGTTCTCCATGAATTAAAAAAAAAAAAAAAAAAAAAAAAAAAAAAGAGAGAGAGAGATGAAAAAGTAGGTAATCTGATTATGCCAATGATCATCATAGGCGACAGTTTGGTGCAGTATTTTTGTTTTGAAGTGAAGGAATTCCTGAATTTTATGGGTATGTATATTTTTTTTAATACGTAATATTAAACTGAAGAGTTTATTGAAATGGATAAGTCTGTCATAAAATCTAGACAGAAATTTTTTAAAACGCATTGTAAGCTTGACAGTGTTCTGAAAAATGATGAACAAAGAAAAAAAAAGAAGAAAAGAAAAAGAAATTGAAAATGTGGAATCGATTGCAACTAGTGAGAATTTAAGAAATGCTAATCAAGATCCAAGGCAAAAATGTAAGGTATTCCTTTATTTATTTATTTATTCAGTGAACCAATTATAAGTTCAGCCATCATCGGAGAAAAAAATGAGAGAAAAAAAAAAAAATACGAGTCTGCTGATCCGAAAGCCACATCAAATATTTAAATAATCAGAATTTCTTTATTTTTTCCTTTACCTAAATATTTTTTAGGCATTTGAAGACGTAAATAAATTTCAAAATTGTAAATTTTTTATCTCAAAATTGTAAATCTTTCACCTTCTACCAATCGTTTTTTGTGTTCGATGTGAAATAACGCTAGAATTTTAAATGTTCTGAATTTTTATTACTATTATTATTTTCTGTATCTGAAATATCTTGAAATATTAAATTTTTTCTAATTGCCGTATTCTCTTTTTACATTTTTGGATTTGAAAGTTGGAATATTCCGAAATTCAGGAAATTCATGATTTTTCTGACTGTAAAATCGAAATTTAAAATTATGTATTATTTAATGAGTAATGATAAGGATTTTTCAGATCTGGATGATAGAAAATAACATTCAATTTGTAAAATTTTTGTCCTAATTTCTGAATTCATGAAAACTAAAATTAATCACTTAATTTAAAGATATTTTTATTGAAACTTAATTTGCTATTAGCGCCGAACTGCAGAAAATTAAGATATTCTATTTTCTGTATATAATTTTGAATTACTGTTTACATAATTATTTTATTTATTTTTCAAATTGATATTTTTATATCTTAATTCAGTTTTATTAAAGTTTTTTTTTTTTTTTTTTTTTTTTTTTTTAACTAGATTTTTTTTAATTGCTTTGATGAAATTTGTATTGCGTTGTTAAAAAAAATTATACAGGACTTATATATTTTAATTGCGAACTCTTAAGTTTATTTATCCAATTTCGTATTTTTATTATTTTTATCAGACTAATAATTTCATATTTATTTATTTTGCAGTTTCTATGTTTAGTTTATTCACCTGTTTCTCCTAAAACATTGTGTGTAATCAATCTATTTGCTAAAATTTCAATGTTTATAGACATAAGACATTATAAATTTTATTTTGAGAATTTGGAGAGGGGGGGGGGAGTATGGATTAAAAAACAACTAATTTTGTTGTATTCATTACCAACAACATACGCCCGCTATATTTAAATGAATCTTAGAAGCATTGAATTATTATCACTCTAGGAAAAAAAAAAAAAAAACATTGAAATCTCTCTGAATTTCGCTTCAGGTACACGCTTGCCAACTGCAGCTCTTTTCGCATCCGCGCTGCATAGTGTTTCCACTGCCTGTAACAACGTTTTCCCTCGACACATTAATTTGTCTCAATTTCAACTTGCTCTTTTTTCTGTACTACCATTTGGTTCCAAACTTTACAATAAATAAATAAAATGTTTTCCAACACACAATGCAAAAATGTTTTAAATACAAAAGTATTTTCTAATAAAAAATACAATAAACAAAAGAAAAGAAAGAAATAAAAAATAAAAATAATTATTTAAATTTTTATCCTTTCTAAAATATTACTATTTTTTTCTGATAACTACAATAAATAATAATAAAAGATTTCCTTTTCAAGGAAATTAAATAAATTACTAGAAAACGTAATGTAATGTAACTCGTGTAACACCCGTTGCTAAGTGGCGCAGATGATTGAAATGGATGCAAAAACTTAAGAAAAATTTATGGATAAAATAGAAAAAAAAATATTCAGATTCGAAAAAAATCTTGATGAGGTGCACCCCAGCAGAGTTCAAGGTAACCCTTTGTCAAGTTTTGTAGATCAACGATTAGTAGATTGAGCTCCAGAGTACAGAGACAGCCAATCCTTTTTATGTACACGGATAAAGAAAAAAAAAAAAAACATATAAATATGTGTGTGTATTGAGTTAATTATAAACAATATGCACATAGATTTAAAAAGGAAAGGAAAGTCACTCGATGAAATTTATATTTGTTTGTATGTAGAAATAATTAATAATATTTAATAAGTGTGTTAATACAGTTATTTAATTAAAGCCCAGCCCATGCTGTTGTGATACATGAACATGGACATCATGTCTGCTTAAATTAATTTTGACAAAGAATATTCCCCGACTTTTCATATATCTCAGATAGGACCCGATTAACTTCATGTGAGGCCCGGGACACATACTTTCGTGGGCCCCCTCGCACTTTGCAACAATCAGCAAAAGTACATACAACTGTATGTGGGTCTAACGTGACAGAATGCTGCATTTTATGATACTACTTTTTGTCATTTTTAGGGGCAAGAAAGGCAAAGGGGCCTTTTCAGGGCCAGTTTTAGGGACGGGCACATGCCCCTGCATTAATAGGGCCCTGACCTCAGATGTCCCCCCCAATATTTCGAAGCCAGGCACGCCTATGTCCATATCTAAAATCTTTATTGTGCAAAGCTATTATTAAGTTTCTTCTCTGCATGTTAAACAGCGTGTAGCTTTGTTATGTAGAGTGATATAAAAGAAAGTTTTGTAATGGCCATAACATACTAAGCCATTGCAGCTTTTAGATTTTTTTTTTTTTTTTTTTGCGTCTTTCTTTTATGTTTTCTTATAAATGCCTCAAACGAAAATATTGGATTCATAAAAATTTTCTACATTTGGTATTCACTGGATTTACACATTTTAAGAGTCCAGAACCTGGTTTGATCAATTTTTAAAAATTTGTGTTTGTGTGTGTGTGACAAAAATTCCGTTCAACTGATGCCGGCCTTATTTAGGTGTATATCAGCCGACAAGTGGATCTGCTATTATTTTTCACAAGCCTATATCTCAGCATCTATTGGTTAAAATTGCACCAAACTCCATATGTAAAATATTTATTGTGTGAAGCTATAGTTAAACTTTAGCACAATTTAAACAGTAAGTGGTGTGTGATGGCCACAATAAATACATTTTCTTATGAAAATAATCAACCCTTCAACTATGATTATATTAGTAAAATATTTTGTTTCATTTTCTTTTTAATACATATCAAACACACATTTTTTAGTACTGTAAAAAATGTGTAAATGATAAGTTTTTGTTTTATAATTTTGAACAAAACCTATATATTTGTGACAAATTGCAAGTGTAGGAATGAGTATGTTAGACTTAAGTTTTATTCTTCACCGCAATATTGCACAAATAAATAGAATGCTAAATAAATATGCTTAAGTAAATTATATTAAAATGTGTTTAAAAGAATAGTATATGAAATGTGTTTATATTTTATTGTTTTAAAATAAAGAAAAAGAAAAGAAATATACAACACAACAAAAAACAAAACTAATGTCGGATATCCGTATCCGGCAGGCAAAGGAGCTCCGGATATCCGATATCTGGTATCCGGCAAAATCACTATCCGTTTCATCCCTAATTATTAGGTGATTTGTCAACATAAGTTATCATAAAGTCATCCTGTAGTGATTTGATTGAGTTAAGAAGTACAGATTTTTTAAAAAACACCAGATTTGAATAATTGAGAAATAATGCATTTTTAATTTTTTGTAACACTAAAACTTTCCACTGAGTAAAGTAGGCAATAGGTTTATTATGAGTAATAGATATTTTACAAATAAATAAATCTAGGTCATAAGAAAACTGTAGAAAGATTTGTGGAATGCTAGTTTTAATTGGAAGTCTAAATTTGGTGCTAAATTCCATGATTTTTTTTAATTGATAATTACCAATAATATTGAGATTACCAGTGATAATGTGTCCGTGGTCTCTGTCAATATATTTTGAGAAAGAAGGATCATTACATTTACATGTTACAGTGTTGGTAAAAGAGGCAAACTTAGATACAGAATATATATATATATATATGTGTGTGTGTGTGTGTGTGTATAAAGATTCTTACAGGATTTGTAAAAAATAATTTTCAACCATATTTCCTAGAACCATGGAAACCTCTGTGTATATGCTAATTCAACAAGTCCAGTGTTAAAATAGGAGGCGAGAAGTCTTATGATTGAGAAAATCAAAAAAAAAAGAAAGAAAAAAAAAAGATAAGAAAATGCCGAATGATTAGATGTTTCCTGTTTTTCAAATTGGCATCCATCCAAGCTTTTAGAATCATCCTCAATGCTAGGTGCAGGAAACATGGTTGCACTATATAATTCCCATTAAAAAAGAAAAGGTAAACAAAATACATACACACAAGCATATATATATATATATAAATGAAAGCCATAACAATAATCAACTCTTTATTAGGGGCATATATAGAATTATTGTATGCAAATATAGATAAATTACTATAAATATGTATATAAATATAATTTTGCATTTTTTACTGCATTTATTGCCTTCAATTACTATTATTAAATATTTTACATGTTAATCTATATGTATTCACTATCATTTTTAATGCATTATAGCATTGAAATTTTAGTTTAGAAATGCAAACAAAAAATATCTAAAATCCCCAAAATTTCAAAATCTGTACATCTCTGGAAGAAAGCTGTGCAGATTTTCGGAACTGTACTATATATCACTTAATTTACATGTAAAAATGATAAAACCATGCTTTTTAAATCTTTTAAATAATCATATAAGATAATATTTGGATTAAGGTTAATTGTCTAGGCTGTGGGAGAGGTTTTTCTAAGAGGTCCTAGACATATTCATGGGAGTTTCAGAGAAAACCACAGAAAATTCTGAATGCCTAGTCTAACAAACTCTACTAGGGTTTGAACCAGGTACTTCCTGACCTCATCTTTTTTTTATTAAATAGTATTTTAATTATTAATTGAGAATAAGAAATTATACTTTGGCAGATTTTAACTATTTAGAAATTTTCTGTAAAGTAATCCCCTGAATTCTTCGCATTTTCTCATTTAGTACCTCCTCTCGTTCCTTAATCAAGTGAAGTTTTAAACCTTAATAATTAAAGTTTTTTTTTAGCAAAGTTAAGGAAAATTCATTTAATGTACCTTTACTAGTCGTACACATGTAGCACCACTTTTTAAGCATTTCTTTGGCACCTTTGCTTCATCTTTATAATCTCTTTTCACTTTTTTGGCATCTTGGCATTTAAAATCAAAATCTCGTACCACTTTCCTTTTACCTGGCTTATTAGTATAATAAAGTTGTAAATAATGGAGACAATAATCAACCGATCGATGAGATTCAGCAACAGAACTCTTTTCATCTAGAAAAAAGAAAAAAAACTACATATAAATATATATATACACACACACATATACTATATATATACATACATATATCAGGGGTCTGTCCAGACTTTTCACACAGGGTCTTGTTTTTGTGAAATTGTAAAAAATTCTAGACATAATTTTGTGAATCTAAAAATTCAGTGTGAAAATAAAGTTCTTCCGAAATTTTTGGCCAGGGTCCTCTTTTTGTGAAATCGTGAAAAATTTAATTTTGCAAAAAAAATTACAATTAAGGTTTTATTTTAAACAATGACAATTCATTTTTATAGAGCTGAAATTATACATATGCTTAGAAACCTTTTATAAATCAGAAGTTGAATATCAGTTTTTTGGAGAAATACAGCAAAACACATCTGATTATTCATGCGGCCTGATCGTTTCATGAAGGATTAGTCTTTGAAATGAAACCAGGTCTGTTTTTAGGAGGAAAAAAAATATGAAGGATATGTTTTTAGGATAAAAAATTTAGTGAAGGGTCCTTTTTTAGGATAGGTAATTTTGTGAAAAGTCCTTTCTTAGGATAAGTAATTTTGTAAAGGGTCCTTTAAGATATAAAATTTTGTGAAGGGTCATTTAACGGACCCAAATTTCCCTCAGGAGAAACCCCTGTATATGTATGTACGTATATATTAATGAACAATATTATTTTTTCTGAACATATTTATTTTACTTTCTTGTGATTTTGATTTTTAAAAAGATTGTCAAGGTCAGCCAAAGCCCATGTTATTCTATGGGTAAAATTGTTCATAGAATTATGCATAACTTAATTTTATTATTATTAAATTCTGTTTTACATTCTGAAAATACACATCCATTAAATTAGTACTTATCTTTCAAAAATTTATTTTATTTATTATTATTATTATTATTATTATTTTATTTATTTTTTTTTTTTAAACCTGAATTTTGAGTTTGAAAATATGAAAAATTAAGTGCATTTTTCTCAATCTTTAGCAGTAAAATGAAATAATAAAAATTTTAAAAAATCAATTTTTGAAAAACGGATACTAATTTAACAGTTGTAAATTTTCTGTATGTGAAAACTGAATTTAAAAATACCAATTAGGTAATAAGTAATTCTATAAACAAATTTTGTCACAGATTCACATGTGATTCGATAACAAGAGAAGGAAAAATTGTAAAAGGGATTGATCAGTCTTAAGGATAATATAATCCTTCTATTTAGAGGGAAGATAATGTGAATAATGAAAGTATACCTACTATGATAGCCAATAAAAACAAGATTGTATTTAATTAGAAAACGCATTTTGAGATTTATTTTTTATGGAAAGAAACATTATTTGATCAAATGACTTTATATTTATTTTAAGACTTTGAATTGGAATTGTTTAAATTATTTCTAATTAGCATCTAAGTTTAAATAAACCTTTTATTTAGTATTTCATACTTGCTAACCAATTTTAATACAAAAAGGGAAGATTGTTGTTGAAAAACCAGAAGATTTCATAAAAAAAAAGGGAAGATTTTTTTTTTTACTTTTTTCTTTTTCTCTTTGACGTAATAAACAATACAGTTTTACAATTTTAATATTTAGAAGCAATCTATAAAAACATTTTGCTATAGATTGACATTTTGATATAGCTTTCTATCTACATTAAAAATTTCAGAATTTTTTTCATTAGCACAAAACAATTCTATAATATTATTGCAATAAGTTTTACATCCATATAAAACCTTATTAAAATTCCATGTCAACAAGGGGGGAAAAAAATCAAACAAATATAAAATATGATTTTTATTTATGTACATTAATCATACATATTTAAAAAAGCTACAGTAGTTAATTATCAGTTTCTAATACGCATAAAACCAACTGAGTATTAATTTTCTTAAATTGATTTAGAAAAAATTTTCCTACCTGAAAAATTTAGTCTAAGTACATTTTTCCCCTTGTTTAAACATTTGGAATAGATATTAAATATAGATATTTAATTTAATTGACAAAAAATAAGTAGATTTATCAAGTTCAGCAATGAAGTTTAAAAATAATTACATATGTGAGAAATATTGAGCACTTCTTTCTCTTTATCGTTTCTAGAATCAGGGCCGGCCCTAACGTTTTTGCCGCCGTAGGCAAACCTCAAAAGTGCCGCCCCCTCAAGCTTCAAAAACTTTAGAAGAAAATAGGTTTAATCAAAAAATAAATAAATAAATAAATAAAAATAAATAAGATAAAAATATACAGACACGACATTATTTCATTATTTAAAACATGAAAATCTGACATTGACAGATTTTAATTTAGTGCCAGAGACCTACTGCTAAACTTGTTAATATCGACAAATTCTTTAGTTAAATCGTGACGATCTAAATTCCATGATAAAGTTTTCATTAAATCAAACCAATGTGTTTCAGCTGCAGATACTGTAACAAATAACGTTGGAAGTCCAAACTGTCTTATAGCCGCAAAACAATGTTTTTTCTCTTTTTCCCAATGAGGGGGAGGTGTGCCTTGGGGGGGACTCATGTCAAAGGTGTGCCTTGGGGGGGGACTCATGTCAAAGTTGTACCTTGGGGGGGACTCATGTCAAAGTTGGGCCTTGGGGGGGACTCATGTCAAAGTTGGGCCTGGGGGGACTCATGTCAAAGTTGGGCCTGGGGGGGACTCATGTCAAAGTTGTGCCTTGGGGGGACTCATGTCAAAGTTGTACCTTGGGGGGGACTCATGTCAAAGTTGTGCCTTGGGGGGACTTCATTCAATAAATCCCCATTCAATAAACCGACTGAAATAGGCCCTTAGCACTATTAAGAGTGACGTATAAAAATTCGACAACGCTGTACCGACTGAAATAGGGGTACCTTGGGCAGGGGTGGCGCCAGCTAGGGGGCCGGGGGGGCACAGGCCCCCCCATCGGGGCATACTCCTAAAATCTCTCGGGGGAAAAAATACAAAATTTTTAGTTTTTCTACTTTTGGCAGCATTTTCTTTCCTTGTACAAATTTGGAACATTCCAGTTTTTATCATTCTTTATTCAATAGAAGAAAGTATTGGATTCGTAAAAATTTTCAGCATCCAGTTTTCTATGAATATACACGTTTTGAGAGGCCCATAACACGTTTTGACCACGATATTTTTAGAAAATGTCTGTCTGGGGCACGATGATCTCCAAAACCACAAGGAATACTAACAAATGGAATGGTACAAATATTAACAGTAATATTATTAACAGTATTGCAGTTTTTGATAAATACTTATATAATAAACTCTCTTTATGTAGTGCCCCCCTGTCGGGGAGGTGGTGCCCCCCCCGTCGGGGAATTTCCGGTGCCATTACTGACCTTGGGGGGGACTCATGTCAAAGTTGGGCCTTGGGGGGACTTCATTCAATAAATCCCCATTCAATAAACCGACTGAAATAGGCCTCTAGCACTAATTAAGAGTGACCTATAAAAATTCGACAACGCTGTACCGACTGAAATAGGGGTACCTTGGGGGGGACTCATGTCAAAGTTGGGCCTGGGGGGGGACTCATGTCAATGTTGTGATTTGGGGGGACTTCATTCAATAAATCCCCATTCAATAAACCGACTGAAATAGGCCTCTAGCACTAATTAAGAGTGACCTATAAAAATTCGACAACTGTACCGACTGAAATAGGCCTCTAGCACTAAAAGAAAAAAAAAAAATGATAATCATAAAAACACGGTCTAATCGAATTTAACTAAGACAATAACACTAAGACAATGCAATATTTAAGAAAAAAAAAATTAAGTTAAAAACACAAAATCTTTGAAACTAAAACTAGTACAGACAGTATTTCTAAACCACCAAAGAATAAAAAATACTAGTACGATGTACAAAATTTAAAGTAATCTCTTAATTACGCTCTTAAGGTCAACATTGCTAACCCATTAAGGAGATTTTGAGTAGACACGGTTCTTAAGTAATTTTTACTTTCCGAACACTATAGTGAGGAAAGTATTGTAATCATGTCAAAAATCCGAATTCGAGATTTTGATGTTTCTATACGTTTTGAGGTCCCCTGAGTCCGTTTTCACTATTTTTACGATGATGTATGTATGTGTGTGTGTATGTGTGTATGTGTGTATGTGTGTATGTTTGTGAACACGCTAGCGTCTAAAGGCTTTGTTCGATTAACCTGAAAGTTGGTACGTATATTGTAAGTCACCATAGTACGAACCCTATAGATTTTGGTGAATCTAGCACTTATAGTTTTTTTACAGGGACACAAAGAAAAATTCTTTATCATTATGGCCTATGGGACCAAAATCTTAAAAGTGCGATAGCATCTAAACGCCTTATTCAATTGAGCAAAAATTTTATACCCATATTATAGGTCACAGATACTCAATCTGTATAGATTTTGGAGAATCTAGCACTTATAGTTTTTTTACAGGGACACAAAGAAAAATTCTTTATCATTAAGGCCAATGGGGCCAAATTTTTAAAAGTGTGATAGCGTCTAAACGCCTTATTAATCTGAGCAAAAAAATTGTACACATGTTATAGGTCGCATTTGCACCAACTGTATAGATTTTGGTGAATCTAGCACTACAGTTTTTTTACAGGGACACAAAGAAAAATTCTTTATCATTATGGCCTATGAGACCAAATTTTTAAAAGTGCGATAGCATCTAAACGCCTTATTCAATTGAGCTGAAAATTTGTATGAATATTATAAATCACTGTTGCACTAACTATAAGCATTTTGGTGAATGTAGCATCTATAGATTTTTACAGGGACAAAACGAAAAATTCTTTATCATTATGATCTAAGGGCTCAAAGTTCAGTAGCGTTAAATAAAACCTCGTGTGATATATGGAGAAAAAAACACTCTATTATGGTTTTCTCTCTTTTGTTTGTTTAGCAATTCCTCTTTCTTTATTTTATCTACAAAACTGTTAGTTACTCAATGTTCGGAAAGTCGAGTGGAGTCACTCCAGATTTTTTTTATCATTTTTATTTTCTTCTATATGCATATATAGAGAAAGTATTGGATTCGTGAAAATTTTCGAACTCCAGTTTTCGATGGATTTACACGTTTTGGAATGTCCTGAACACGATTTGACTGTTTTTAGAAAATGTCTTTCCGTCAGTCTGTGTGTGTGTATCACAAATTTTGTGGACGCTGTAACTCACGAACCAATGAAGGAAATTTAACCAAACTTGGTATTTAGTTGAAACTTGACATAAACTGGTTCTGATTAGATTTGTAGAGCAATTGCTTAACAGGTAACGCTGTGATCGCATTTTTTCTATTATGTCAGTATAGGACAAAATTTCGTATAAATGTACATAATGAGAGTTATTTTAAACATGTGATTGTAAAATTAATGTGAATTATTTATAATAGTAGTAGTTAACTAGAAAAAAAATTGTTGTGGGGGACCATCGTTTCCCCCCCTGGGGGGAAGTAAATATTCAATATGGGTGTCTTTAGAAAGATCTCGTCAATACCTTTAAAATGAATGGTTGAACTATAGATCTGTGAGAATTTAAAACAAAGTCATAGTTTTTTTTTTTTTTTTTTTTTTATCTTTTAACGAAAAAAAACTTTTAAAAAAATCGTTTTCTTTTTTCTTAATATATATATACTCGTATTGGCAAAAAATTGACTTTCTTTCGGCATTTAGTGATATAATTCTGCCAGATAAAAATCGTCTGCATTTATAATGGAAAATAATTTAATAAATAATTAATAATTTGTATTCAATGAATTTTGTGTAAAATTATAAGAAAGTCATGTGGTGGCCACATCATACCAGTTAGTTTAGAAAAAGATCTTTCTCCGGTAGCAACTATGCAAAATGTTGACAAAATTTTTTTTAAAGCAATGCTTAAATTTGGCCCAGTGTTAAGGGAGGTATTGAATTTAAGAACATCAACTGGACATTCTTTCTTTTTCAAAGGTGAAGAAATATGGTCTACTTCATCAGCTAATTCTAAAGCGTTCAGATCAAAGGAATCACCATCTGTTAAGACGTTTTCCAGATCTTTACAGTGTACCAGTAACTCATTTTTACACATGTCTTTAAGTTTGTAGACACTGCATAAAAATTCAATAGAATGGTTATGATTATTCAATAAATTTAATCTGAGCTCCAGTGCACTGATCGCCTAATCGTTGTAAAGAAAAAAAAAACTTCTATTTTATATTTCTCTTTTTAATCTTCTATGGGTTCGTCTACACTTTCATTAGGAAAATTTTGTTTTTTAGATCGAACACGATGTCGTGGTGTAGTCAATTCAAAGTTTTTTTTTTTTTTTTTCTACATCTATTTCTTTAGCTAATTTTTCAGCTTCTAAGGTAACATTGTCAAAAGATTCATCTGATCTTAATTCCTTAAAAAACAATTAATAAGCTACTTAATAAATCAGTGGCTTGGGATAAATCAAAAACTTTTGATTGAAGTAGCTTACTTATCGAATTAATGTGATTCAAAATTTTGTACCAAATGACGATCAAACATAAAAACAAATTGTTTTATTGTAATCAATAAACAACTGCCTCATCTCGAATCATATTATCATTTCTGCATCTTCATACATACTTAATAAAGCATCGTGAATATTTTCTATTTCAAGAAATAAAGGTTTTAGGGAACCTATCTATACGACTTTCGCAGCTTACCAGCCATTCATTAACTACTACAGTCATTTGCAAAAGTTTAAGACCAGTAGCCGATTTTCAGTATTTTAACACGTTGCATCATTTGCGCAGATTATTGCGTCATCTCATGTACTGATTGAATCAGAGGCATTTTACTGCTATAAAGGTGGCCGGCACGTTTGTCGCTAGTTGTTTATTGGATTTTGTCGTAGACAGTGTTGTTGTGTAATTATTGTAATGGGTAAAAAATCTTCACTTAATGTTACAAAAAGGTCAGAAATATTGACGCTGCATAAAATTGGATTTTCTGAACGTCAAATAAGTTCGAGGGTGCATGCGAGCAAGACAGTTGTGTATCAAGCTATTAGTAAATTTAAAATTTTGGGAAAATTTGTGGACCTTAAGGAAAACGGCCGTCCTAGAAAAATGAATGCACGTGATGATCATGGGATAAGAAGGATGGTCGTACGATCCAAGAACCTCCTGCAATACGATTAGATATTCTCTGGCTGCAAAACACACCAACGTCAGTTTGAGTACTATTTCAAGTGCTGTTTCAACCTAACTTTAGAATGTAAAAAATGAAGGGAAAAAAAGCTAAAAATCCATAGAAAAATCATGGGATGAAAACGAAAAAAACTCACAATGTCAAGTGTGTAAAAAAAAAAAAAAAAAAAAAAAAAAACTAATACCGGAAGGAATAAAAGGACAAAACTGACTAGAAAAAGACATCGAGGAGCGGGAGGGACGGTCGTGGCATTAAACTTATCGTCGAGGGTTAAATACGTCTCGCCTAGTATAAGACTCGGCGGTGGCGGGGGTGGAACAAAGATTTTTGTTTATCATCCCATAAACCTGCAAGGAAACCTCGACTTACTCCAAATATGAAAAAGAAACGACTGACAATATCAAAATTGGACAATACAGCGGTGGAGTAGGGTCTTATTTTCGGATGAGTCAAGTGTGCAGCAGTTTTCTGCACGTGCTACAAGTGTTCGCCGCCCAAGGGGAAAAAGATATGATGAGATATATACGATTCAAACCGTGAAACATCCTCAAAGTCAAATGATATGGGGTGCAATGTCTGTGTCCGATACTGCTAGTCTGTATTTTGCGCCACCTAAAAACACTATGAACGGAAAGCGGTACCTTAATTTGTTACGTGAGAAGTTGGAGCTTCACATGCGTGTTCATAAATATTGAATTTTCATGCATAATGGGGCTCCCTGTCACAGGGCGAAGATTGTCAAGAAATATCTGAGGGCGCAGAAAATCTAAGTGTTTGACTGGCCAGCCCAGATTTGAATCCAATGGAAAATCTGTGGTGTATTGTGATAAACTGTCACCAAAAAGCAACCTTCCGCTGCTACGGCACTTAAAGCAGTAAAGCATTTCTGGTGCACAGACATTTCTAAAGCTTACTGCAAGTCTCTTATTTATAGCATGCTTAAGAGGATTGCACAAGTTATTAAAAACAAAGGAGGTCTTACAAAATACTGACTTTAATTAAAATAAAAAACAATGCACAGTCTATTTTGTTCTTTTATATGTAAAATATGCATTTTATTTTTGCGGAATTCCACTAAATCTGATTTTTCTATGGGTGATCTTAAACTTTTGCAAATGACTGTAAGTTTGATAAATTGAATATAAAATGCTCTGGGATTTAAAGTTTTAATTATTGATTGTACTGCGAATCAGTCGCCTCTCATATTTGAGCAATTATCGTAATCTTGACCTGTCATATTTTCTAATTTTAATCTATTTTTCTCCAACTCTTTTAATAAAACTTGAGATAATTCCTTACCAGTAGATTTTTCAACAGGAAGAAAACCCAGAAAATGTTCATTAATTTTTCATTGAAATTCCGCTACTGACTGGTTAATGGAAATATATCTTACTACATAAACGTTATCGCTATTCCCATGCAATGAATCCGACGTATATTATTGCATAAATAAAGTGTTATTTTAAATCTGCATCACAGTTGCCAACTCAAATGCAAATTTTGCCATGATTTTACGGACAGCTCAAAATATCCCTACTTTATGACTGAAGACGTCAGTAGGATATACTGAGAATGTCCTGAAAAGAAAGGCTACCTCCAAATAGTCCCTACTTTGTCCATACATGCTGAAGAACACTACTATAAGTGCCTACGCGTAGGGACAAATCCCTACATTTGGCAAACTCTGACTCTCTCTTATTAGAGGGTAAAAAAAAAGTATGTTAAATCAGCGGTGGATGCGCATTTCTCCTTTCTTTTCGCGGCCGCGCATATAATACCTACTACACAGAAATTAGAAGTTTGCCTATTCTTGTCTGTTCTGAATTTCAAAATATAGGAATGGACATAGAAGCCTGTAAATTCTTGTTGTAATTATTCATTTATTTTAAATTATTATTATTATTTTTTTCTTTTTGTAGTTAAGTTGATTTTGCCGCCGTAGGCAAGTGCCTACCTTGCCTACCGCCTAGAGCCGGCCCTGCTAGAATTAATCACTGATCACTATCTGGAGATGGGGAGGGGGAGGAGGAGTAAAATTTAATTACATGGGTAGGAAATATTAAACTCTTTCAGTTCTACTTCTAGAATCTAACAAACAAAGTGAAAATTGAATATTGACATTTATGTTGTGGATGGAGAAAGACAAAATTATAAAACAAAAAAATTCTGCAGAACATCTGATCTCTGATCACTAGTTGGAGATAAGAAAATGGAGGGAGGGGAAAAAATAATTACATGAGCTAGAAATATTTAACAATTCTATTTCTTTATAGGTTCTAGAATCTCATTAAGCAAGTTTAAAATGAATATTGACATTTATGTTGTGGATGGAGAAAGATTATGAGTTGGGTGACTTTCGTAGTGAATTTAATCGCCGATCAATAATGGGGTTTCTTTTTTTTTAAACGGCTGATATCCGCGATTTTTTTTTAAAGCAGGAAAAGTTAATTTGCAAAATTCCCCGAATTAGGGAGGGGGGGGGATCACAGATTTCCGCGAAATCGCGAAAAAATCGCATGCCTGATTGGCGATTACAGCAATTTTTTTTGGGTCGCCACTTTTCAAATTAGGTCGCCATGTGGCGAGTGACGACCACGAGTCTTGACCTCTACTGGTTGCCAACAAAATTTTTTACCTAATTATTTCCCTTCTCTCTCTGGAGAAGATATGACACTGAATAACATGTAAATGCTACTTACCGTCTGTTTTATCAATTTTATCGTCAATGTGGCCTTCTTGATTATTTCTATCTTCTTTTCTAGGTTGATGGGAGAGAGCATTTGTTGGGCCGGGAGCAAAAAACTGAGTATCTGATGAGCTTGGAGAGCAGTTATCAGAGTTTGATGGGCCTGGATAATAGTCCGGAGCATTTGATGGCCCTGGGATACACTCATAGGGATCCGATGGGACTTGAGCTTTATCAGAAGCACTTGATGGGCCTGGAATACAAACAGAAGCACTTGATGGGCCTGGACTATAATCAGGAGCACTTGATGGGCCTGGACTATAATCAGGAGCACTTGATGGGCCTGGACTATAATCAGGAGCACTTGATGGGCCTGGAATATAATCAGGAGCACTTGATGGGCCTGGGTCACAGTAGCGGACTTTTGAATAACCTTGATAATGGCAAAGAATATTCAAAAAACTTGGTTGTTGGTAAGCACCATTTACAGCATCTGGTTGTCTAGGTCGAAAAAACAAAGTATTTGAAGCTAGATGTTTAAAACATTGATATCCAGGATGACATAACACACCATTTGGAACTTGAGGATTAGATTCAAATGACTTTACGACCTGCAAAGAAAGAAAAGCAGCTACTTAAATAAAACCACCATGAGTTAATATAAATTAATAATAATGAAAAATGAAAAAAAAAAAAAAAAAAAAAAAAAAAAAAAAAACATATTTATATATATATAAAAACATATATAAATGATAGTTATCGTAATAAAATTTAACCTTAATATTTAGCAATTAATAGATACAACACAATACCAACACAACAAAAATAGAACTGATTGTAACATTTAGGTAAGACTTACACAAAAATGTTGCGATACAGATTAAGAACCAATAAGAGACAAAAACAATTTGAATTACTTACGCCGACATAAATAAAAATAATAATGAAAAAAAAAAGGACCCTTAAACTTAATGATGGAGAAAGTAAATAAAGGACCACAGAAATAATAATTGGATAAAAATGCTTAAAATTTGAAGTATAAACCTTCAGGAGGCATGTACTTCATAAAGCAGTGAAAGCTGCATCAATTTCGTAAAACAATATAGCTAATTATAGCAATTTTTATTGTTTCAGACCTGATTGAAGCAGCAAAACTGTATTGAATGAGAAATTAATTAAAATATTAAATTAATTCTTCATGGAAACCAGAGAAAAAAAACTAGAAAAAAGCATAATAGCCACATGTAAAACTTTTAACACAAACAGGAGAATAGGATGATGCCAACAAATAAAAATGAAATAAAAATAAAAGCTTTGCAAACATCGATTAATCGATAAAGAATAAACGGCTGAGCCTTTTCATGAACGATAAAATACACAGAGTAATATTTATTGAGTTGGTGAAAGTATTTTAAAGTTAATTAAAGCTTAAGTTAGTTAATTGTTAATTTAAATTGTATGTAATTCAAGAAACATTAAATCTTTCAAAGAAAGGATTAAAGAAAGAAGACATCTATCGTTTAGCTAGATAAACATTAAGTCACTTAAATTATTTCAGGATCAAACTAACCAATGCAATAAGGAGAGTATTTAAGAAGTTTTAACTACATAATTAAGAGGAAATGTGGCACCGATCAAATAATTAGAGTTATGATTAGTGGATCTTAATTTTATTAAAACTAAATTATTTAAACTTAAAGTCAAAGTATTAAGAAGAATTAAATGTTAAGTTGTAAAAATACTCGATCACAAGCAATAATCCCAAAAAGCACACATGTAAGGATAACCAATACAAGGCAGTCTTCAATAATTAAAGTTATTATTTCAAATGTGATGATTTTTTTTCTACTTTTAAATATTATTATTGTTATTAAATTGGATTGATTGTTAAACTAAACATGGGAAGCCACTAATAGCCAAATGCACACAATTAAATTTAACGAAAAAAGAGTTCATATTTCATAGTATTGAGTGTTGTGCAAGTTCATGAAAAAAAATGAGCTAGTTCAAACTCAAGTTCATCGTGCAAAAAATTGGTTAGTTCGCACTCAAACTCATGTCTGAAAAAAAATGAATGCGCTCAACTCAAGTTCATTTTTAAAAAGGAGCGAAACTCATTAAAAGTTCATTTTTTTTTTTTTTGTTGTTGTCTTTTCTTTTCTAAATAGATCTTCTCTGTGAACACTTTCATAGGTAATTTACATTTTTTTAAATTACCAGTTACCATGAAGATTATTTGTAATTTAATGCTTAATTAAACTTGTAAACTTATCATTCTTAATTACAACTTATTAATTTAATTGTAATAAAAATTTATATAGTGGACCCACTGTTTTTGTGTGGTTTTTTATTCTCAAATTTCTAATACATTTGATTATGCACATGAGAAAACTAATTGACTACTGAGAGAATTAATAGGAAACAAATTCCATCATTTGGAAGTTCAGGTTCTGTTGTTTTGAAGTATAATACTATTTTTAAAATAGTGTAATGATTTGACTTAATTAATCTTTGTTTGCGCCACAATCAATGTCGGCTTTGAGTTCTTGTATAAATCATAAGAAAATTTCGCTTGCTATTTAGCTTACTATAAAGGAAAAAGCATGTGTGTCAACTTGTTAGTTTGCGTACAAATTATTTCAAGAACAAATATCTCAAAGGACAACCCAGTTTTAAAAAATATCATTTATGACTCAAAACTTGTAAATATGGTGAAATCGTATTTTCGAAAATTCAGCAAATAGCAATACTTTCTTTAGTATATACGTTTAATGAAATTAAAAATCTGAATTTGTTTAAATTGTTTTATATATATTATATTTCTGAGTGACAGGATTCCCCCCCCCCCCCAATGCCCCGTTCAATTATTTACATATTCATTAAAAAATAATAATAAGTTGTAACGAAATTTTAAATTATGCATTTCAAGTTATTTAGAGAACTGTGTCAGTAACTTACTGATCTTAGACAAAAATTTTAAGTAACATTCCCAGATAATCTTTAGCATTCTAAATTTAAATTTCTTCCATTTATTTCTTTTCATTCATTGCGATAATAGAACCATAGAGGAGCTGTTAAAAGTTTCATTTCTATATTCAAGATCTCAAAATGCAAAATTATCCTATAAAGGCAACGTGAAGTATAGGGCTCTAAACAAAGTTTTGTGTAACATAAAAGTAAGCGAAAATAATTATCATTCTTAAGCAATTTCCCTTCACAAAGTAAATTTTGCCAATTTCCTCAATTATATCCAGTTAAAAAAATAAATAAATAAAATTTATGCTTATAAGAAATACATATTTATTTTGTTTTGTTTAGTGCAGTCTAAATACATGTTAATCTGTACTTAAATGAAATTTCACCCATAGACGTAACTGATTAATTTTGAATGTCCTTGTGCATACCACATTTGTCCTACTTCAGTACAAGTTTCCAAGTAACATTTTCGTACTAAAAAGAATGTAGAGTTTAAACTTCTTTCTAATATTTGTTCTTGAGTTATACTGATATTAGACACACACATATACTTTGGAACAAACAGCTAAAAACCTATTTGTCGGTTTTAGGGAACCAAAAAATGCATAAATATATCAAACTCAATTTAAAAAATTTTACCCCAAACAATACCTTCTCTTCCATACATGAATGAGTAAGAGAAAGAAATAAGCATGGCGAATTAAAAACATAACATAACATAAAGATAAATAATACGATGCATAATATGAAAATGGTTACTTTTTATTATTTTATAAACAATTAAATTAAAAACATGATTAAATTAATTTTGACTGCATTTTTTGTTCTTTAAAAAATACATTTTCACAGTCATAATCATATTAAATTTTATATAGAACACAGCCTGTTTCATATGAATTTTTTTTATAATTACTATTAATGCATTTATGCAATTCTCAATACATAGTACACTGCATTCAATATATATCGCAACTATTATAAAATAGAAAAAAATTGTAATTGATTGTAAAAGCCAAAAATGGGGGAAAATAAAAATTACTTTCAATTATTATTAGTATTATTATTATTATAATGCAAAATCAAAAGTTGATAAGGATTGGATCGTGATTTCTGTCTAGATGTGCGCAAGGAAAAAAAAAAGAAAAGAAAAATAGTTTTATTTTTCAGTGTCTGCCACTATTCAGTTTTATGTATTTAATAAAAAATATATTTAGCTAAGTGGTCAAGACAATTTGCGGAGCATAAAAATGACATTGCAGAATTGCAGAGTTTTTTAATTTTTTCGGAGAAACTCCGCAGAAATCGAAGCAGTTGGCAACCCTGTATTAAGTAATTGTTTAAATTTAACAAATAAATAGTTATATTTCATATAATAAAATATACAGTATTTATTTCATATAATAAATCATAATAGAATACAAAGTTCATCGTTATTATATTAAATTTAAAAAGAAAGTTTAATATAGATTTTTATTAAGTACTTCATACAGTGCAATAAAGCAAATTACTAAATCAAAAATGTACTATATAGGTATCATTTTAGCTCTTTGGTATTATGCAAACATGATAGTTTTATTTGTTTCAATCATTAATTTTGAAGTTATTGGAAATAAAAAAGGTATAAGCCAAATTTTCTGCAGTGTGGCTTTTTTTTTTTTTTGTCCCACACTGTAAATAGGAATTTAATATAATTCTATTTTAAGTATTATTAAAATAAAACAAGATTGAAAATTATAAAAAAGCACCACAAGACTGGTGTTTACCAGTGAGTAGTAAGTAAAAAACTTTTAATACACGCCATAAAATGAAAAAAGCTTGAAATAATTCTTTCAGATCAAAAGAACACACGACCCTTTATCAAGTGAATAAAGTAGGCACGAATGCTGCAGACAAATTGTACGGTTTTTGGTGCGTTATCTAATTTATGAGAAATAAACATAATCAGTGTAAATTTTTCATTAGTGAAGTAAACTAAATATAAACATTAAAATATAAACCTATAAGTGGAATATAAAACATGAAAACAGACCTCTGAAAGAGAAGGTTTCAAAAATAGGATCTTTGAAGCATAGATCTTTGGAGTTGATGAAAAGAAGTAGGAAGACTTGGAAGTCATCACCTAGTTTTTAAAGAAAAAGACAAAATAGAAATAAACTTTTAAAACTAGTTTCACATGTTAAACAAACAACAATATTAAAATAAATTCAAGGAAACATATTTTCAATTAAAATTGATATTTTATGTAAGGCAGAAACTTGATTTGGTTATCAGAGTAGCTAATGCAAAAATATGTCATAATATATCAAGAGAATGTTCAATAGTTACAAATCTAGGGTAAATGTATGATTACTACCATGGCATACTACTTTTTGTACAGAAACAGCTATAACCACAGGTTATTTTACATTATTTTATTTTCCCTTTTATCACCTTTAAATAATATTGGAGAAATTTCCACAAATTTTTTTTTTTTCATGCCCACCTATACTGAATACAAAACAAAGAAACTAAATGTTAAATAATCCATTTATTCCCAACTAAAATCATGTGTTTTATGTAGTAGAAGATTGTATAAAAAAACAAGTGAAATTTCATGGCAATGACATAGTTGGCTTACTTTAAATGCTGTAATGTGACATTATCAAAGCTTGAGTGTTGGTTTGAGTGATATGGTTTAAAAAAGATCTTAAGATCAGTGTACAGGTTGCAAATCTATAAGTGTAAGGAGCTATAGAAAATTTAATAATTATTCACAACCATCATACCATTACTCACATGAGGTTGTAGCGAAAAATCTTTTTAGAGTTGCAAATGGAAAACCTTAAACTTTACAGTTCCAACTTATTCTAAGCATAAGAAACAATTTAAGAAAACAGAACCTTTCTGATACCTTTTTTTAAATGGGGGGAAAGGGGAGGGGGCTTAATGGATTTAATCAAACTCCATTAATATAGATACAATAACCACTCATAAAATAGCCTAGTCAGTATAACTCTAATAATTACGCTATTAAAAAAGAAGCCCTAGAAAATATTAACCTGTAGTAAAGTGGTAACAATCAAGAGCACACAGCACTATTCCATTATCTGATAAGAAAATTAAAGTGAAATTAAGAGAGAAAAGGCAAGAAGTGGAGGAATAGCAGAAAGAGCCACAAATGCACTGAGGATGACCACAGGTCGAAAATATTCTACACAAAGCCAAAGGGCTTTTTTTTTTTTTTTTTAAGGTATCCTATATTTTATGAATTTAAAGTCATTTTACATAAACTGCTTTATTTTTGTAATTATTTCAAGAGACTAACTAAAAAATGGGTAATTAATTAATGCAAATTCTTGCTTATGTAAAGGTTTGTTTTAGATTATTTATTTATTATTATTATTATTATTTTTTTTTTTTTACATCTTGCTGTAAAAAATTTACACTTACATATATCACAAATAATTAATCTATCACCAATTTTAAACCATGTCTCTATTGTTATAGATAAAACTCTTAGATCTACCCCAAAGTCAATGCTTGAAAGACTTCAAGTTTTCCGAAAAAGAAAATTGCATAGGTTTTTAGCAGCTTTTCACTGTGCCCCCAATTGTGTCATTCATAAGGGTCTAAAAAATTGGCACTTTTTTTTCCTTTCTTACTACAAATTTTTATCCTATAGATTAAGTACAAATAATTCAGTTGCATTATGCAGCAACATATCTGCAAACTACTATGTTTGATACAGTCTTCATATCTTTGTCAAGTTTTCTCACCTGTTATCTTATTCACAGGGTCCACCCTCTTGTAAATAAACTTAACTGTCAATATTAATGTCTTTTTTTTTTTTTTTTTTGGAGGGGGGGGGGATATAAATTTAACTGTTTTTAGTGATTGAAAAAAACTTTGTAAATAGTTTTTCTTAATTATTCTTCCCTATTTCTAATTTAGTGTACTGTTAAGGAAAGGGAAAAAGTACATAGAAGTTAAAAACTGTATAACACTCTAGTATGTGTGTGGGGGGGGGGAGGGGGGAGGTAAAGTTCAGTACTCCAAAATATTTACTTTATAAGTATTACATAGCTTTTACACAGGCTTATCCCTAGCCTTTTCCTCATAATGCTTATCATCATCAATTTCAGTTGTTATCAATCCACTGCAGGATGAAGGCCTCTCCTAGGTGATTCCAAACTGCCCTGTTTTCTGCAATTCCTCCCCATTCTGCTCTTCCAAACTGTACAATTTCATCTCTCCAGTGGTCTTTTCTTAATCTCTTAATATCCAATATAAGACTTTGGTGGTACATCTATCATAATTTCTTCTCGCAAGGTGCCCGCCCAGCTCCATTTTAACTTCTTGACTCTAGAAATATCAGTAACTTTGGTTTGCTTCCTAATCCAAGTGTTTCGCTTTCTCTCTCTTCAGGTGAATCCTAACATGCATCTCTCCATGCTTCTTTTGGGCTCTTTGAAGTTCTTGTATATAGGTTTACATGTTAATGTCCAAGTTTCTGAAAATATAAGTTAAAACAGGCAAAATACACTGATCAAAAACTTTTCTTTTCAAACAAATTGGGAGGTCACTTTTGAATATAGTGCTATTTCTTCCGAATGCTCTCCATGCAAGTTTAACTCGGTTGTTAATTTCTTCCATGATGTTCCCATTCATCGTAAAGATTTGTCCCAGATAAATATAACTGTGTATTGTTTCTAATTCATCCTAATCAGAAGTGACCTTCAGTGGAGAAACAAAAGAATTCAACATAACTTTTGTCTTGCTAAGGTTCATTTTCAATCCAACAAGCTTGCTTTCTTTGTTTAATTCCTGAAGCATTTCTTGCAAATCCTCAAATGAGGAGGCAAGCGGTACAATATCATCCACAAATCTCAAATGATTTATAAACTCTCCATCAATTTTTATGCCTTTCTGTTCCCAATTTAATTTTTTAAAAACTTCTTGAAGTACTGCATTGAAGAGTTTGGGTGAAATTGTGTCCCCTTGTTTTACACCCTTTCTAATTTTGAATTCATTATTCGTTTTGTGGAGTTTTAAGCTGTTGCTTCTTTATAAATGTTTCCAATAAGGTGAATATATCCTAAATTAATATTAGTATTCCTTAATGCATCCATAACTGCTAGTGATGATATGGAGTCAAAAGCTTTTTCGTAGTCCACAAAAGCCACACACAGTGGGAGTTCGTATTCATTACTTCTTTCAATAATTTCTCTAATTGTATGAATATGGTCAATGGTACTAAAACCACTTCGAAATCCTGTTTGTTCTTTAAGTTGTGCTGCATCTAATTGTTTCTGTAAGCGGTTTGTCAGAATTTTATACAAAATTGAGAGCAGGTTGATTGGACGATAGCTTCTGTTTCTAATATCTCCTTTTTTTCCTTTTTTAAAGAGTAAGATTATGATGGCATTTTTCCAGTCCTTTGGAACATCACATAATGTAATACATTTGTTGAATAATTCAGTAAGAACTTCAATGGCTTAATTCCCTGCTTCTTTTAAAATATCCACAGTGATTTTGTCTTCTCCTGAAGCTTTTTCATTTTTCATTACTTTTACTGCCATAGCTACTTCTTCCTTTAATATTGCTGGTATAGTGTCGTTTGTATTGGATGAGGTAGGTGAACAACTGAGTTGTTCAGGTGAACAGTACAATTCTGAATAAAAATTTGCTGCCTTTTTTAAAATTTGATCTTAATTCCGAGTGATATTTCCACCTTTTGTCTTCAAAGTTAGAATTATTTTCCCACCAAGCAACAGATTTCTCTTTGCAGTCTTCAAACCTTTATTTTCTTCAATGGCTTGCTGAATCATATTACAACTGAATTTCCTGGTGTCTTCTACAATCTTTTTCTTCAGAGTTTTACATGGTTCTGAAAATTCAACTTTTGAAGTAATATTTTTCTTGTTATATTTTATTTTCCTATTCTTTTCCATAAGCTGTTGTGTCTCTTCCAAGAATTTTTTAACAGGTTTATCTTCTTCTGAACCAGCAATACTTTTTGCTGTTACCAGAACAACATTGACAAAATTCACAGTGAACTCCTTGATGTCTTCGGTATCCTCAAGCAACTGAAATCCGTTTTTTTTTTAGTTCAAGCTGGAACTCCTGTTTTTTAAGCTTTTAGAAGCTGTGGTTGAATTCTCTTGTTTCGAATTTGCATTAGTTTCTATCTTTCTAATGCAACCTGGAACTTCACCTTACAACGTACCAGTCTGTGATCACTACCTGAGTTAAATCTATTTATCACAGCACAATCAGTAAAATTATATTTCTTGACAGTTAGAAATGTAGTGGTCTTTTCACTTGTTCTTCCATTGGGACTCCTCCATGTCCATTTCTTCTTTGGATTCTTTTTAAAAAATGAATTCATGACATAAAAATTTTCACATTCTGCAAATTCAATCAGTCTGTGTCCTCTTTCATCTCTAGTTCCCTTTCCAAATGCACCAACTACACGTTCATTTGAATGTTTGGTACCAATTTGAGCATTGAAATCTCTCATAATGATTCTAAGATTGTGTCTTGTGTTTTTGATGAGGGCCTTCGTAACATCATCATAGAATTTCTCAATAACTTGGTCTTCACATGTGCTGGTTGGAGCATAAACTTGAATTATCTCAGCATTATAATGCTTAGAGAGCTTGATGGTGAGTGTTGCAACTCTATCAGAAAAGCTTGTAGCCCTTATAACTCTATTTTTTTAAGTTCTTGTAAACCAAAATCCTACTCCACTGCATCTTCCATTATCAGTTCCTTGGTAATAAAGCATATTTCCACTCTTCAAATCTAGAAAAGCTTCACTTTTTCTTCTAACTCCACTGAGACCTACAATATCCCATGTAATATGTCGTAATTCTTCTTCAAGCTCAAGGAGTCTATCTTCAGAGCTCAAGGACCTATAATTTAAAGTACATATATTCATTCTTTGGCAGCTGACCCAGTGATTCTTTGCACCCTTTGCCTTCTTGCTTGCTGTCCAGAGCAGGGACATTCCAGCTGCCGGGGGCTGAGGGCCATTGTACATATGAAATACGCATTTTGAAATATGAAGGAGAAATTGGCTAAGTCACACCACGCTGGCTAATGTGCCTTGGTGCGAGCCCATATATGTTGGTTCGTAATGCTAGGCATTATTAAAAGCTGCACCACGTGAAGGTACAGATTGGACATATGGCCTATGTCAGGGCGCGAAATTTCCGCTCACCAGCTCGCTATTGGCGAGTGGAAATTTTACTGTGGCGAGTAAAATTTTGATCTAAATATAGAGAGAATTCATACAGTATACGGTGCTACAAAAAAAAAAAGTATATATATATATATCAATTTAAAAATGTAAAATCATGCTAATCTTAGGTAGTGTGACCAGACATTCTCTTTTTAAGAGGACAGTCTTCTTTTTCAACGCTCTGCCCTCCTAAACGAAATAAGACATTACAGGACTATAAAGTCCTATTTTTTTTATGTTTTTTGACCTCTGTCCTCTTTTTCAAATAAAAAGGATTTAGTCCTTAATTTCAAAAATTTTGCAAAACTGGGAAGCTCAATCGGCTGTTGGCTGTATCGAAAGGTGAGCACTAACTTTTTTCTCCGTTATGTTCACAAAAGAACAACTTTCTAATAAATTTGCCAAAAGCATATTATACTTCATGTCTATTCAGATTCTTCGAATTACAAAAAAATAAAAGTATTCTCTATATTTGTACAGTTCTTTGATCCAGAACACGGAATCACTATTGAAATTGTCATGAAATCATTAAGAAGGTGGTACTCAGGTTGATACGCGGTGGGTGGACATGTGTTCTCACTTTTGCATGAATAATATTCCTCATAAAAATAGGCCCACCACTGACAGAGAGGTTCTGTCCTCAAAGCTGGTATACATGAGACGCTGGGTTCGATATACGGTCGCGCTCGTTGACTTAGCTGCTAGGGGTTTACCATGGTTTTCTCCGAAAATAACGTAAATATTGGCTAAGACCTCTTAGAAAGACCCCATGGAGGACTCTCTTAATCAGGCCTAGAGCCCTAGTGCAGACAATTGGTCTTAATGATAACATACTACCAGTACCTCACAAAAATATGCAAAAGTTAGTTTAATTCATTTTATGTCTTCCTGGCTAAAACACTCCCACAAAGCGAATGTTTTCTTCAATGAACAAAATGTAGACATGCGAAAAAAATTCCCTTTATATACCTATTTTAAAAACTTATTAACTACTAAGACTAATTTAGGTTATACTTGTGAGAATTTTTTTTATAAAATGTTGATAAAGAATGACTGTCCATTAAAACAAATCATTTCATCTGCCGAATATTAATTTTTTTTCATTTGCCAATTTTTTTTTTCTTTTATGATTATATGATTTTAATAAAACAAATGTCTACCAACTTTTTTTGTGTAACTGCATAAAAGTATTACAAAAAAAAGTTTTTGTCTATAGCAAAAATTAATAATAATAAAAAAAAAAAAAAAAAAAAATCTATATTGTCCAGTGACACTTATAAAAATTGAGGATTTTTGCTCTCGTATCCGTATATTATTAATTTAAATTAAGGTGTACTGATCCAAATTCATTATTTGAGATAAAAATGTTTGCACCACTTGTGTAAAGTAGCTTTTGAATCAGTTTTTATAATCATTTTCATTCAATTTTGTGTCCTCTAAAATGACCTCTTTTTCAAAATTGAATGTCTTCTATTTTCTTATAAAATAAAAGACATTGCGTAATTTCTCCTCTTTTTCTAATAAAAAATTCTGATCACCTTATACATAAAATATAGAGTAAGTCAATCATATTTTGTGGCAAGTAACTTTTTTTCTTTAGCGAATGTAATCTAAGTTGAAATTTTGGGCCCTGGCCTATGTCCTGGTCGGTTCCTCCAAGCAGGGATGGAACACAGGCGCAGAATTCATACCGGAATCCGTTTAAGAAATTTCTCTACCTAAAATATCGTTGATTTAAGAAGTAGAAAATTTTCTTACATTGAGAGTGGTATGAATTCTGCGCCCGTGTTCCATCCCTGTCCAAGTCATAAATAATGGAATTGGAGGGTCTCCTCTCAGTTAATAACCCAGACCATTATGCAACCAATGGATCATATGCTATTGTCTATTTTCCTGAACATGCCCACATAGCAAGTACTGTCAAAGTGTACGGAGGTAAGCAAATAGTCTTGTCCACATAGGCACTCTGGGTGTGTAAAACTTTTTAGGAAGGAATTTCAGGTTTTTCACAATAAAATTTTAGGGATATTTTAGGGCTAATTAGATAGCTTACTAGGTTGCCCTTGATTTCACTAAACACTTCTGCAATAAGCATTTGAAAAATGTATAAGCTAATTGAAAAACACTGCTAATAAATCATATATACTTCAAAAATATATGAATATATCATATATGAATCAGGGAAAATTTGGCTGCAAAAGAAAAAAAAAATAGTTCTTTTATGGCATCCTTTGTCAGCCTATCTACTATAAGGTGGTGCCAATTTGGGCAGGAGATAATTGGTTTTTAATTGTCCTTTGGTCTAAAACAATATAAAAAACAATAAGAGAACCTGTTTTTAACTGTCCTTTGGCTAAAACATGCATAACAAGCTATAAGGAAATTATTTTTTAATTGTCCTTTGGCCAAAAACTGCATAAAAAGCAATAAGTGAATTGGTTTTTAATTGTCCTTTGACCAAAAACTGCATAAAAAGCAATTTGTGAATCGTTTGTAAATTGTTTATCAGACAAAAATCACATAAAAGGCAATCAGGGAATAAAATTGAAAATCTTATCTGCTTAAAATTTTTAATTTCTTTCAATCAAATCTTTTATTCTTTTCTTTTCTTCCTTTTTTAAGAAGCTTAGCTTTCTCAGCTTTAATATCTGTTAATTTTGCTTCTAATTTCTTCAGCTGCCCAGTTGCTTGTGAAACTAAGGCTGATGCAAATGTCATTTCAGCATTTTTTTTTCTACGATACTTTTTTTTCAATCTCTCTGTTCCTTCAGTTATTAATCCTATTGCAATGTTCTTTTCTTCTCTTAGCTAATGAATCTCTACATCCATCCATTCACTTTCACATTAATATCATACTTTTCTTATTCGCTTGTCTTTCATTGTTCTCTTTTTCTTTCTGTTTTACTTCTTTCTTTTTTTTTTCTTAATTCTTCTTTCTGCTTATTCACGTACTGCCAATAAACTAAATGTGAATTGTTCATCATTTAGTAACATAGTTGTTATAGGTACATTCATTGCATTGAGGGTGCAGAAAATGTTCAGATCTCGGAAATTTCCCCCAAACACAATCTAAATTTCCGTGAATAACCAAAGATTCCATGATATACAAAGCCATTTATTCTATGCAACAAGTGTTTAAGAGAGTACCGTATATTTCCGAATATAAGCCGATCCGTATATAAGACGAGAGTACGTTTTTCCCTTCAGAAATTTGCCCAAAATTGCAAACCCATGTATAAGCCAAATTGAAAAAATACTCTGTATATCGACAAAACGGTGAAAATATTGACAATCTATAAAACTTTCAGGATAATCTGTCCAATGAAATTGCACGAAATGTGTGCTTATCCAATAGAATTCCTTACCTTGCTTAGCTATGACGTAAAATGATTGCCGTGTGTTCGCCAACAGCAATAGTTTTAACTCTGGCAACCTTATCAGAAGGGAGACTAGCACACGCATAGAACAGACGCTCTCGCACACGCAGTGAAGGACAAGTGCCGGCAGCTGAAAATGATAGTCACCATAATACAAAGAGGCCTAACGTCGATGCTGCAGCCGCTGGATGTTTGCATAAATAAGCCATTTAAAGACCGACTGCGTCTATTTTTTTTAATGATGTTTCTAAATTATTTTGTATATTTCTACTTTTGAGTATTTTTATCAGTGCCTCAAGGCAATCTTCAACAGCAACAAAAAAAAAAAAAAAAAAAACTTCTATTAAAAAAACTGAAGATTTGCCACTTCTTTTGTTAGTGTAAGCCTAGAAACATTTTAAACAGAGATGATTTAATTGTATAAATTAAAAATATGATCGGGAGTCCTGTTTTTTCAAGTTTCTCTTATACTATTTCCGAATCAGACAGAGAAGTTACTCCATTTATGCAATCTGCCGATGACATCAGCTATCAGCAGGTCAAAAAAAAAAAATGTAAACACACATGACTACATCGAGCTGCTCTAGAAATAAATTTAAAATTGCTAATTTAAGAGTTTTATAGTTGATAATTATTTAAAAATAAGGTTTAATATCACTATTTTACTTTATATATAGTTTTTAAGCTTAACCACTTCACTGGCCACTGTAGTATATGGAAGGCTACGTTTTCCCCGAGTTATCTCAGGATGGCCGGTGAAGTGGTTAAAATATATGCATTCAATCATTGTTTCTAATGTACGTTTTTTTTTGCTAGAAATGTGGACTCGTATATAAGCCGACCCCCATACTTCAACTTCCGAAAAATTTCCAAGAATTCTCGGCTTATACACGGAAATATACGGTAAGTAAGTGTAAGCACTTGTAACATAAAAATAAAGCTGTTAGTTTACATAATAGGCATTTCTCACATAATATTCATTGGCAATGAATATTATGTGAGAAATTCCTAGCTGGTTGTCAGCCAGGGTTGCTCAGTGGTAGAGCATCCGTGCGTTAAGCAGAGGTGCCCAGGTTCATTTTTCACACACAGTAGGGTCTCTCTAATATCTCCCTATTATCTATGCTCGCTGTAAAATTAGTTTCGGTTTCAATAATAATTTTGTAAACAGTGAAACTTGCAGTTATCAATTACATTTTGCAAAAGAAATCTCATGTATATACAAAAAATTTAACGTAATTTAATGTTTTTGATCTATTTTTCACACTTTGAAAACAGTTTAAAGCTATTTATTCGGCAAATTCACCAATTGAATTACGCTGAATGCACATAGAGTCCATTCACGGCACTGATCAAACTGCCGATTTGCAATGATTCAATTCGTTTCAAGCAGATTCGATAGCGAGCGATCGCATCGCATCCCGCGGTAAAGAAGAGAAACTGTATAACTGCATAGTTAACTATAACCAATTTACGACTTTCACTTTGCATCTGTTTATGTTTGATTTCTCTTGCCTCGTGCTTGATAATCTTGATGTAAGCTAAACAATTTTATTCTGATCTTACACTATTTTTATTTGCATTTTCTTTACGTCATGTCTGGAATTAAGCGCAACCATGATGGTTTGTACAAACAAAAGCATGTTTCGCTTACAATTCTACAAAAAGTAGAAATTATTCGGAAATTGGATGTGGGAACAACAGCGCGGTCGATTGCTATGGAGTTTGGAATTAGTCAGAGAACAGTGTATGACATTCGAAAAAATAAAGATAAAATTTTGGAGTATTATGCATTGACTGATACAAATGCTGGCCTCTCTGATCGTAAAAGTATTTGTACGGTGAAATCTGCCAATCTAGATGCAGTGCTGTATGAATGGTTTTGCCAAAGGCGAAGCAAAGGGTTTCCGATAACGGGTCCATTGTTACAAGAGAAAGCCCAGGAACTTCACGTTCAATTAGAAATAACTGAACAGTGTCATTATTCCAAAGGATGGCTCTCTCGTTTTAAACACTGGCACGGAATTTGCTATCTCAAAGCGTGTGGTGAAAAATTATCGGGGGATGCTGCCGTCGCCGCCAAAAATTTCATTGATACGTTTTCAGAATACATTAAAGAACAGGGTTTAAGTCCGGAACAGATATACAACGCTGATAAAATTGGACTTTTCTGGCGCTGTTTGTCCAGAGGAACACTTGTATGTGCTGGGGAAAAAAATCCATCAGGGCTTAAGGAGTCTAGGGAGAGGGTGACTGTGTTAGTATGTAGCAATGCTGCAGGCACACGTAAATACAAACGCTTGCTTATTTCAAAAGCTTCCAAACCAAGAGCACTGAAAGGTATAAAAAAATTGCCTTTGATTTACAAAGGCAATAAAAAGGCCTTTGTAAAACAGGACTTGATGGTGGAGTGGTTTGAAAATCACTTTGTTAAGGAAGCCAGGGAACACACCAAAAAAAAAAAAAAAAAAGACCCTCTAATCTGCCGAGGCTTTAGTCCCAAGTTTGGCGGATTAGAGAGAGAGAGACCCCACTGTAGTTGGTAAATAAAAAATATCAACCTTTACATTCCAATTTACTTAAAATGAATATTCACGGTTCATGAATTAAAAATTTCTAAATTGTTATTTTACATTTTTACTTTTTCTCAAGAAAATGTTGAAAATTTCCCCTGAACCTCATTCGGGAGTTCGGATATATTCTGCATCCCTGCAGTTCATGTACCTCCATAATTCCTAATAGCATCTTCAATAGAGCACAAACATTTGATGGTATCTTCACTTCATTATGTTTACTGTTTTACTATTAAGAGAAAATATTTTTCAGAATCAGCATTTCTATGAAGCAACACAAGTGACATCTTAATGAAATGAAATAGACTGGGATACTTTACTTTGTTACGGACATTTCATATTTTGGAGTAGCCATATATACATACATACATTATCAAGTTGAAACTTATCAACAGGACTTCATGTGCTTATTTATCAAATTTTAAGAACTTTCATTCCTCTCTTATGTTATCTTTCATGTGACCAATGAAAATGCTTTTTGGAAATATGCTCTGGCTATCATGAATCAATGGGAGAGTTGCTTTGTTTATGGTAGTTTTGTGAACAGATAGGTATTAGTAGGAATAATGCCAGTTGACTGTACAAGGGTCCTTGGCCCAAAGAGGAGTGCATTTCGTGGGGGTCTTTCTAAAGGGTCCTAGCCCGTATTTATGCAAGTTTTGGAGAAAATCACAGAAAACTCTGAACGGATAGGCTAACGAGCATGACCTGGGATCGGAACCGTTACCTCAAGTCTACCATCTTCAAAGACAGCACCTCTCGGCCACTGGTTTCGTGAATAGAAAATAGAATTTGTAACAGAAAACACACTTTTTTTAGGGATGAAAGGAAAATTATAGTATAATTTTTAGAATTTTAGGGCAAATGCAATTCCTGGGCACTCAATTAGCCTCTCTGATGATGATAATAGATACATCGAAGCAATAAATGTGTTTTTTTTTTTTTTTTAAGCAACTTTTAGAAACATTTATCTAAGTAGGGGAAAGGTGGTTTGAGCTATTTTCAAGTTTACTTTTTAGGTGCAATAAAAAGTTTATTTGGTATGTTAAGAAAAAAGCTTTTGTATTTCTACCAAGCACATAAGTATCAGTATATTTTTTACAAACCGAAGAAAAACCTAAACAGCAGGGCTTATGGTGAAAAAGCACAATTTCCACTGTATCCCCAACTTACAGAAAAATTTAAATCAATTTTTTAAGATCAGTTACTTAAAAATAAAGACAGTATTCCACTAACCTTTTGAGTGGCAAACTTCAAAATTAGAAAGGTGTACAACTTACCAGAAAATACCTGTTTGCTGCTTATCACATGGAGACTTAACAAAAATATAGTAACTAAAAAATTAATGCTTTTATTCTTCTTTTTAACTATCATTGCAAATATGTTACTTTCATGCAATGCATTTGATTTATCAGGAAGTTATTACAGTTATTAATGGTACATTAAATTCTTTAACATATTTTATTTTAAGGCTGCACACATCAGATCCCCACTTTCTTTCTTCCCATGTTATTTTCTATCATTTTTTTTTTGCTTTGTATTAAAATGATATATCATTCAAAAATGAAGTGTGTCTTTTTTTTATTATTATTATTTCTTTTTTAATAGTATTCTTTGAACATATTGTTTTTTAGCTAAGTGAGAATTTTTTTTTTTTTTTTAATATAAATTTAAATAGTTTATTTCATTAAGTAAACTAAGAACTCAAATTTTCAATCTCTAATAGAAATATTTAAATTTATCATTATCATTATTTTATTGCTCCCTAAGCTGAAAGGTGACATGTTCAGAGAGTTATATTCAAAACAGAGAATTTTATCATTTTTAAATGGGATATCCTTATAATACAAAGCTATAAAAATCCCATTAAGATAACATGGGGAGGAAGAAAGGGGGAATCTGGCTGATGCTTTCAGGATGCTTTCAGGCAACAATTCAAAAAAGTTTAGGAGCAGTAAATTAAAAATTTAACAGCTGTGCTGTTATTGCATATCTAAAAAAAAAATAGTTGCATTATAAAATAATAAAAACAAACACATTAATTAATTTAATAGAAATTCATCTGACAAAGACGTTTATTTATCTCAAAAGTTTAAATTTATTAAAAATTATTGAAAATAAATTAAGAAAGAAAACGCTCTGGCTTAAGTACAAATTTGAGAGACAACTACATTGCTCATTTTATTGGCATTCGAAATTTACATAAAGAGTTCATGAAGTAAAAACATGTCAGTTATCTTATACATAAATATTTGTATAAGGCTGATTGTAGCTTCAATTAATGCAGTTAAATCTCGATATTAAATCACCTTATGTTGAAATACAGAAATTACTTAATATAAGAATATCTTTATAAGTGGAACAAAATATTTAGAATTTAGCAAGTAATTTTGGAAGATGACACTATATCTATTCTTTTACTTAAAACCTTTGATTTAATACAAACTGAAATAATAATAATAATAGGCAATGGCTTGGGTTAATGTGATGTGTTTATAATTCATTACAAATCATGAGCAATAAGTTGTCTAACTAATTTGTAAATACATGTATCTTTACAATACCTTTTTCTGGATTTTTTGGTAATTAGACAAAAAAGAAAAATACTTACGAAATTAGGATGTATGCTTGGTGCAAAAATTCTTTCTTAGATTTCAGGCAATCTAAAAATAACAATGATTGTTATTATTTAGTATTCCAGAATACAGAAGGTCGCTCACACTCTATGGAAAAGATTTTATAATTTATTTTTCTCTTTTACAGTTTGAAATAAAAACTTCAGTAACTACACAATAATTGTCTGCTACTTTTAGCTTTTGATAGGAATGTAAAAATAAATTTATTTTGAAAATGACTCTTAAAATTGATAGATGGCTGATGACATAACTGCACTTTCCAAGGAGAAATATTCCTATCACCAAATTATAAAGGTGTGTAAAAATCGAGATTATTGCATTTCTAAAAAAGATATTTATAATATTAAATTTGTAAGGAGAAAAAGTCTAACAAGGGAAGTATGAATGAGTAAAATTCCGATTTAAACCAAATCAATCTTAAATTAAAGAGCATGGTTGAAAACATAGGATAGCGTTCAAATTTGATGCATCAACTCCCCAGGGGGCAAGAAATGACCCTTAAACTTTTAGATGCTTTTTATCAAAATCAAATAAAGACTCCAGCTCGCAGAAGCGTGGTGCTGTGGCAAGGTCTTGGATTCGTGTTACGTAGTTCCTGCGTTCGAACCCCGACGGAACACTTACCTTTTTTTTTTCTTTCCCAAATATGCATATTATACAGATATATTATATGCATACTTTTTTTAATAAAATTAACGAAGACAATTATTAAATTTAATTAAAAAATATATTTAAGTAAATGTTTAATTAAATTATTAAAACATTTTTTTTTCAACTGAAAAGAAAAAATAATAATTATAATAATAATTTTTCTTTGTAATTTATATAAATGACGAGTTTAAGAAAAAATATATTTTATTTACATATTTTTTTTTCTTTCCTAAAGTTTCAGTTAATTTTTTTATCAATATTTTACGTCAAAGCCGCTAGTATCAAATGATGATCGTCTGCTTTTAATTTTGTTATTCTTTGTACATAAAAATGAATAATATTTCTATTAAATTATTAAAACATTTTATTTCAAGCAAAAAAATGCCTTTAATTTTTCTTTCTAAATTAAATAAATGAATAATTCAAAGAAAAATATTACCTTTATTTATTTATTTTTGCTTTATATAAATTCTTAATTAATATTTTTTGCCAACGCTGCTAAAGCATAAAGCACCTCTAAAAGCTGATCGTCTGCATTTAATTGAATTATTTTTCATGCGGAAAAAGAAAGAACTTTTACTTATATAGTTATTGTGATAAATTTTCGTTTATACGGTGCGCTTATAAATTGAAAAATGCTTATGTTTTGATCATTTTTTTATTTCTAATCATAGTCATTACTAACTTGACACTAAATTTGTAAATTTAAGCATATACAGTTGGTTCTCTGTTTAACGACGCTCTACTTAACGACGATTTCTATTTAACGACGATATTTCACAACCCTACCACCTTTGCCGCAAAAATTTTCTATTTAAAGACGACGATGTTTCTATTTAACGACGATTTTTTTCCTTTTTTTCCCTTTGAAACTCTTATCAGTAATAGAGAAATTTCCTGTAGGAGAAAGGGAAAAAAAAAAAAAACTTTCAACAAACACAGAAATTTTATTTCATACATGCAATGTTGCAATCGTAAAAGTGTTGCAGGGTTTACAAGAAAAAGGGGTGGGGGTTACTGTATCTTGGAAAATCGAATAATGAAGCTGTGAGGGAGTGCAATCACTCTATTGTCCCTAACCCCTTGTCATGTGACTTTCTGTAGCAGTTGCCTCCCATTCCTTCCGATAAGGCTGTCTTTGCCTATGTGTGTGTTTATGTTTAGAGACTTAGCGAGTGTGTTGTGTTGAAGTACGGAGTGAGCCGAACATTATGGCATCAAAGCGAAAGCATCTCAGTCTACACGAAAAGGTGAAAATTATTAAGAATGGGAAAAAAGCATTGGAATGACGAAAGTGGAATTTGAAAAAAAAATTTAATTACCTGAGTCTACTCTCAAAGGCATTTTAGCAAGCAGAGAAAAAATTGTTGAATCAGCACAAAAATTCTGTTTCGGATCCACATCCAAACGTAAGAAAGAACCCAGTCATTAGACTCGGGTATCATTTGCAGCATAAAAATTAGAAAATTTACAATCTTGGAAGTAATGCATATGATAACATCAGCTTGTAAAGAAGTTTCTTCATCCACAATAAAAAACTGCTTTCGCAATACCGGCATTCACAAAGAACTTGACGTAGAGCTGCAATGTACGGATGTAAAAATCAATGAAGATGACATTACCCATGATCATGAAAAATGGAGAAGTGTTGTTCAATGTGAGGATATTTCAATTGAAGATTTCTTCCACTGTGATGAATCAGCTTTAACAACAGACTGTAGAAATGCAGAACAAATTTATGAGGATTTAGTAAAGTAATTATAGTGTCAGACGAAGAAAGTGAAGTTGAAGAAACGGAAAATGAGATACCGCCATCATCTTACAAAGAGGCAACTTCGGCTGTAGATGTTCTCCGACGTTATATTGTCTCATTGAATGTGGAAGATGACACATTTAATATTTTAGACAATCTTGAAAAAAGAATAATGAAAACCAGGCCACAGTTGATGCAATCAACACTTTGATTTTTTTAAAAGTTAATTTATTGTATTTTTTGTACCCATTTTTAATGTAATTTAAAATGTAAGTTTTGAAAATAAAGTACAGTAATTGTTTTTAAAAAAACATAACATTTTTAAACACGCCAATATATAAAGAAATATATTAACAGTCCTAAGCCTATAAAGTGTGAAGGAAAACGTTATGCACATAATTTTTTCACATATTCTGTTTAAGGACGTTCTCTACTTAACGACGATTTTTTACGGTCCCTTGAAAGTCGTTAAACGGAGAACCAACTGTATATATATATATTTTTTTTTTCCCCCGTAAAGATATAATTTTACCCTATATTCCTTAATAATATCTTTGTATAGAGTATATTTATTTTTAATTTCATAATTTTCATAATTATTTTCTCTAAAATTATTCATTTATTTTAATATTTTGTTTTATTTCATTTATATATAATAATTAAAAAAAATAATAATACGAGCCGTCGCCTGGGTTTGTAATTTTTTTTTAAATTAAAGAGGATGGTCGAAAACATTCTATAGCGTTCAAATTTGCTGCATCGACTCCCCAGGGGGCAAGAAATGACCCTTAAACTTTTAGATGCTTTTTATCAAAATCAAAAAAAGACTCCAGCTCGCAGAAGCATGGTGCTGTGGCAAGGTCTTGGATTCGTGTTACGTAGTTCCTGCGTTCGAACCCCGACGGAACACTTACCTTTTTTTTTTCTTTCCCAAATATGCATATTATACAGATATATTATATGCATACTTTTTTTTAATAAAATTAAGGAAAACAATTATTAAATTTAATTAAAAAATATATTTAAATGTTTAATTAAATTATTAAAACATTTTTTTTTCAACTGAAAAGAAAAAATAATAATTATAATAATAATTTTTCTTTGTAATTTATATAAATGACGAGTTTAAGAAAAAATAGATTTTATTTACACATTTTTTTTTCTTTCCTAAAGTTTCAGTTAATTTTTTTATCAATATTTTACGTCAAAGCCGCTAGTATCAAATGATGATCGTCTGCTTTTAATTTTGTTATTCTTTGTACATATAAATGAATAAAATTTCTATTAAATTATTAAAACATTTTATTTCAAGCGAAAAAATGCTTTTAATTTTTCTTTCTAAATTAAATAAATGAATAATTCAAAGAAAAATATTACCTTTATTTATTTATTTTTGCTTTATATAAATTCTTAATTAATATTTTTTGCCAACGCTGCTAAAGCATAAAGCACCTCTAAAAGCTGATCGTCTGCTTTTAATTGAATTATTTTTCATGCGGAAAAAGAAAGAACTTTTACTTATACAAGTTATTGTGATAAATTTTCGTTTATACGTTGCGCTTATAAATTGAAAAATGCTTATGTTTTGATAATTTTTTTTATTTCTAATCATAGTCATTATTAGCTTGACACTAAATTTGTAAATTTAAGCGTATATATGTATATATATATATATTTTTTTTTTTTTCCCCGTAAAGATATAATTTTACCCTATATTCCTTAATAATATCTTTGTATAGAGTACATATTTATTTTTAATTTCATAATTTTCATAATTATTTTATCTAAAATTATTCATTTATTTCATTTATATATATTATTAATAATAATAAAAAAAAAAAAAAAAAACGAGCCGTCGCCTGGGTTCGATCTCACGACCTTTCGCACAGGAATTGAATACTCTAACCACTGTCCCACACCGTCTTGCTAATGGAGTCTCTTTTGTAGGTTTTTACAAAAACAACTGAAACTTTTAGGGTTGTTTTTTTGCTCCATGGGGGGTTGTTGCAGCAAATTTATATGCTACCGTATGTTTTTGACCATGCTCTTTAATTTATGCATGGTTTTGTTTAAATCGGAATTTTACTCATTCATACTTCCCTTGTAAGAGAAACTAAAAATGGAAGCATAGCCATGAAACTTCATTCTAAGGCTGTTCGAACTCATGTAAATATCAAGAAAGTGAAGTCTCTGATTCTAAAAGAAAATCCGCCAACTAAAAGATCAACTGCATCAAAACTAGAAATGCCTTCTGGCACTGTAAGTAAAATCATTCATAAAGATTTTAAATTAAAAAAGATGTTTATACCTAAGTTCATCTGCTTTTGGCAAAGCATATTGCTAAAAAGAAAAATAAATTGTAGAAAATTATATGAAAAACACCTAGCTGGTGGAAAAATGGAAATTTGTAATAACACTCGATGAGGCATGGGCATATTTAAGTGACTGTAATTTAACAAAAAAAAAAAAAAAAAAAAAAGATCAACTTTTATTGCTCAGCTGATGGGAATGACCGTACGAAATAGCTTCGTCAGTGTACAAAAAAATTCCCAAAGGGACTCATGACAGTTGCAGGATTTTGTTATATCGGGAAATTAAAAGTAAAAAAGATGTCTCAGGAAAAGCCAAAATGAATCCACTCTACTATAGGGGTGCATTGATCAGCAAATTGGCCGATTAATTAAATTTAGCCCATTGACAATCATCAATGACCAAAAAGCTCAAAAGATCCATTATTTAATAGGTGAGATGATAGCTACTGATTTGCAGCCATATTCAATGGTATCTGATGTGCGATTTAACAGATTACTGAAACAAATTTGCCCAAAGTACAATATTCCAAGCAGAAAATGGTTTACAGAAAACTTCATTCCAGATATCTTTCAAATAGTTAAAAGGAAAATTGAAACCTGTATAAAAAACATTGACCATATCTATCTAACTACTGACATTTCGATCACTTCAACAAACAGTGCTCCATTTTTTAAGTGTAACCGGTCACTAGCTTTCAAAGTTCAAAGGAATTTGCACAGCAAAGAGCAGTTCTTAGGATTATTCCTTTTTCAGGGTCTCATACAGGAGAACATATCGGTAAAGAATTAAACAATGCTCTTCTTTGCACACGTGTAAATAAGTATTGATTTCAATAGATTCATGAAACATTGCATAATTATAATTGTTGTAATCTGCTAATTTCCTAGTTTCGTTGAAATTTACTTGAACATTTTGGTTATTATAAGAGGGCTCTGTTAATTTTACCAATTTTAATATATCATATTTGTGTTCATTAACTCGCGTTTTAATTTTCCTTTTAGTGACACCAATATATGAATTTAAGTTCCCATTTTGATTTACGAAGGAGATTTTATAAATTCCAGCTGTTTCAAGTGGTGCAATGGGGTCTTTGTTGCTGCGTATTAATTGGAAAATATTTTTATTTGGTTTAATGGGGATGTTAATTCCATATTTATTAGCAATATTTTCAATTTTATTGGAGGCTTCGTGGTCATAAGGAATTGATGAAGTAAATTTAGAAGGGGGGGGGGGGTTTGAAAATTCGGAATATTATTAAGGGTTTTTAATCTATCTTTAACAAGTTTATTAATAATTCTACTAGAACTAGGGTAACCTGCTTTTTTAGTGAATTCTTTAATAATATTAATTTCTTGATTTAAGTCCTCGGTTTCATCAGAAATTAATATGGCGTGATTAATGTATGAGCTGATTGTGTTTATTTTGTATCGGAAAGGTGTTTTACTTTTGTAGTGTATAATTTCATTACTATTGGCTGGTTTTCTGTAAACTGTAGTTTTGATTTTATTTTCGGTTCGTATAATTTTAATGTCTAAAAAATTGATTTGATTATTTCTTGATTCTATTTGATTATTTCTTCTTCAAAAGTTAACTGTATATTAGGATCAATGCTGTTAATACATTTCAATAAGTGCTGGGTATTACAATCTTTGTCAATAATGGCAAAGACATCATCTACATACCTATAAAAGTAGAAAATTTTATTTTTAAAACGTTTAATTATTTCCTTTTCTATAATTCTTAGTTTAAATTCCGCTATAAAGCCCGAAATGGGCGATCCTATTGGGACCCCCTTCTTTTGCTGGTATATTTTATTATTGAATTTGAAGTAGTTTTCATTGAGTAAAAGATTAGTGGTAGAGATAAGTGTTTGGGCTATTTTAGGATCTTGAAAATTACCTTTAATAGTATTATTAACAATTGGATTAATTTCTTCTATATTAATGGAAGGATATAAATTAACTACAGGAATGGAATATAGGAGGAATGGAATATATGCAGAGATAAAATTACCCAATACCATGAAATAGAAAAATACACTATTATCAAAAAATATAATAAAAAACTTAAGTTCTGGCTTACGAAAAACAACTACAAACCAAACACAAAGACTGAATATCCTTATATTAATTTATCAAAAAGTCAAATAAATAGTCACCAAAATGAACTACTAAAATTGGGACCAAAATATATTCTAGACCAATCCGTTAATATCAAAGACAGCATTGCTAAAATAGAATCAGGTATCAGCCAAGCCCCGGAGAGAAAACAAAATAAACATTAGAAATGTTGCAGTCACGGAAATCACTAAATCCGCACAAAATCAGAACATTAATAAAGAAGACCTCCGCGAATTAAGAAATCTTAAAAAGAACAAAGAAATAACTTGTACACTTACCGACAAAACACATAAAATTGCCATTCTTGATAGAGATGATTACACAAATAAAATGGAGGAAACAGTCAGGGAAATTGGTGTTAAAGAAATAGATAGAGATCCCAATAACCAATTAATAGAAAAAAACCCGGAAAATAATTAAAGATGGAAAATGGCCCGATTAATTTGTGATGAAACCGAGGACTTAAATCAAGAAATTAATATTATTAAAGAATTCACTAAAAAAGCAGGTTACCCTAGTAGAAGTATATTAATAAACTTGTTAAAAAAAGATTAAAAACCCTTAATAATATTCCGAATTTTCAAAACCCCCCCTCTAAATTTACTGCATCAATCCCTTATAACCGTGGAGCCTCCCAGGAATGGCGCCAGCTAGGGGGCCAGGGGGGGGCACAGGCCCCCAAGTCGGGGAGTCCGGGACCCCCCCCATCAGGGCATATCCCTAAAATTTGTCGGGGGAAAAATAGAAAATTTTCAGTTTTTCTCCTTTTAGCAGCATTTTTCTTTCCTTTTACAAATTTGGGGCATTCCAGTTTTTCATTCTATATTCAATAGAAGAAAGTATTGGATTGTACTTTCGGTTTTACTTTCGGATTGTACTTTGAGAGGTCCTGAATACGCTTTGACCATGATATTTTTAGAAAATGTCTATCTATGTGTGACAAAAATTTTGTTCTAACTGTATCTCAAGAACTAATGCACAGAATTACATATAAATTTGTATGTAGTTGCACCATAACATAAATTAGTGTCTGTTCACTTTTTGTCCAAATCGCCCTATAGGTGGCGCTGCTCTACAGCAATTTCTTTCACTTAACTGGAGGCTATATCTAAGGTTCTATTTTATATAATCGAACAAAACTTGATATGTGAGAGGGCCATTATGAAACATCTGGTTGATTTAATTTATGTGCATATCGGCCGATAAATTGCTCTGCTGTTATTTTCCCTGAGAAGAGGAAGGCTATATCTCAGTTTCTATTGTATATTATTGCTAATAACTTTGTATATGACAGGGCCGGCCATTATGATACATTATGTGGAATCAGTTTCAGTGCATATAGCTAGATAGGTGAAGCTCCTGTGCTTTAATTTTTCACGTGAACGAGAAGGCTATATATCAGATTCTATCGTATATAATTACATAAAACTTGATATATGAGAGGGCCATTTGAAAACAATATACTGAATCAATTTAGGTGCATATGAGATGAGAAGTGGCGCTGCTGTTCTGTATTTACTCCGTGAATAGGAAGACAACTTCTAATGAAAGGCCACCTCTCTAGAGAGACAATTTTCTATGGCACGATTTCCCCTTAGGGAAATTCGACTATATATATATGTCTGTGATCAACGGGTTACGAAGATTAATTTTTTCTTAAGGATTTTCCTTCATGCACCCTGCACATATTTTTTCTGTGGAAAGAAAATATTATACACTGAGAGAATAGCACGATGATCTCCAAAACCAGCAAATGGAATGGTACAAATATTAACAGTAATATTATTAACAATATTGCAGTTTTTGATAAATATTCATATTATAAACTCCCTCTATATAATGCCCCCCTGTCGGGGAGGTGGTGTCCCCCCGTCGGGGAATTTCTGGTGCCACTACTGGAGCCTCCATTAAAATTAAAAGTATTGCTAATAAATATGGAATTAACATCCCCGTTAAACCAAATAAAAATATTTTCCAATTAATACGCAGCGACAAAGACCCCCATTGCACCACTTGAAACAGCTGGAATTTATAAAATCCCCCTTCGTAAATCAAAATGGAAACTCAAATTCATATATTGGTGACACTAAAAGGAAAATTAAAATGCAAATTAATGAACACAAATATATTAAAATTGGTAAAATAAACACAACCCTCTCAAAAACCTATAATAACCAAAATGTTCCTATAAATTTCAACGAAACTAGGAAATTAGCAGATTACAACAATTATAATTATGCAATGTTTCGTGAATCTATTGAAATCAATACTAATTTACACGTGTGCAATGACAGTGGCGCAATGGCACCGGATGGTGCGTGGTGCCACCTTATGAAAAGAACCACCAAGTGAACTCATTCAAGAACTTGAAGACAGAGGATTGCCACTGAGGATGGTCGGGTACCCGGCTGAAAAATTTACAGCCAATAATGAGGCAAATGTTTTAAGGTTTTATTTAATTAATCAATTTCTATTGGCATAATTTAAGACAGGATCCTACGTATTTCTCAAAGCAAGTACAAAGAGCGGAATCTGTCATGATTTAAGCAGGTTTCTGTGCTCAAGGTAGGCATGGGCGTCAGCAGAATGGGGCAAGGTGGGGCACTTCCCCTCCCCCCTGGAAAATTCTACTAAGCATTTTTTCTTTAAATTTAAAACTATGCTATCAGAATTTTATTTAAAAAAAAAAAAAAAATTCAGGTTGTGCCCCCTCCTGAAATTTTTTCTGGCGACGCCACTGGAGGTAGGACTAATATTGTATTCACTCTAAAGGTAATATGAACTCTTTTGACTATCAAGATATACTGGCTAACAATTCTGTTCCATTAAAAGATGAGCTTATGGCTCAAAATTTGATTTTGTTACAAGATAATGTGCCTGAGCACAAATCTGTTTTAACCATTTCTTGGCAAACTGAAAATATCGTAAGTTATATGGAATTTCCAGCCAAAATTCTAGACTGAACCCCATAGAAAACATGTGGAATAACCTTGCACGCAAAATATATGAAAATTTTAAACAATACTATTATGTTTCTGAGCTCAAATCTGTTATTTCAAAGCATGGGATGAAATATCGATTTTAACATGCAAAAATTTAGCAAATTTCATACAAAATAATCTTTTATAAATAATTCATGTGAAAAGAAAACACATGAAGTACTAAAAATTAGAATGCAATACTTTTAGTTAATGTTTAACTTTGTGGTCTTAAACTTTTTCCACCCTTTTATGTTGTGAAAAAAAATCACTTGCATATAATATATAGTTACAACCATTCTTCTATAAAACTATGTGACGATTTATTATTTTGTATTCTATTTACACTATTTGATGCTTTTTTTTTTTTTTTTTTTTAGTTTGTTAGCTCAGAAATCTTTGAACAGCCCCTGCCTGCCTGGGCTCTCTTAAGCTGGGCTCGGCCAAGCTTAACGGGTCGGAACGGATAAAAATAAATAAATTTAAGTGATTAAAAACCCAAGTTAAAAGTGTGAAAACTGCTAGTCGAAATTATAAATCGGGAATAATTCATAATTGCCCCTATTAAGATTGTTTTCTGGCAGAAGACTTTATCACTCAAAAATCAGAAAATGAACGAAATTATAAGTCAAAATTTGTTGGCGCTTATGCAATTTGCAACTTGCGCTGCATCCATCATGCATATTAATTGATCCCAGAAATTCTTTTAGAGCCCCAGGCGACCTCAGTGGCCAATGTGCAGCTTAGAAATCCCGTATAAAATGTCAAATATAAAAGCCAACTGGAGGACTTTTGCCATATTTTTCAATTGTTAAAGTCACGCCGCACTCTCCTCCAAAATTACGTAGGTCTACAAGCTTCCTAACAGATTCTGCGGTGGCTGCTGCTTTTTCCATCCAGAGATCGACAAATCGCTGGTCTAAACTCCAATCCCTTACCATAAAGTCCCGACTTCAATTTTGAATAATAAAGATGTTTCATGCAAGAATTCTGAGTGTTCCTTGGGTGCCAATGACTGTCATATCTCTAATATGAACAATCATCACATACATATATATATGTATATATAAAGGGGAATTTTTATTGATTCTTATTATTTTATTTATTCACTATTCACTTTTTTTTTTTTTTTTTTTTTTTTTTTTAATTGACTTAATTAGCCCCCATTACACATTCATAATTTCATTTAATTATTTATTTAAAAATATGTAATAACACGTAAGCGAAAACACTTATAGAAAATTTTTATATACTAATATGAATTAATTATCCTTGAATAATATATGAAAACTATTGTGCTCAATACAAAACTTCTATCACTTTTTTCACCTGTTCATTAATTACTAATCATTTATACTTTAATAGATTGAGTTATTTCATTTGTGAAAGTGCTGTTAGATAAGAACTATTTCCTATCATGCTCACACAACATTAAAAAAGAAAAAGTATACTTTTTTACTCTTCATTTATTGAATATATTCGATCACGTGATAGAATTCATTAAAAAAAATAAGGAGTTAGTGTTATTCCATAGTTTATAAAATCTTTAGCGTTTTGTTATCTTACTTTACATTAAAAAAATTCTTATGTGATTATTACACACCATTGAAAAATAAAATATTTTTTAAAGCAATTCCATACATATTTAAACAACATTTTGGGAAAATAAAAATTTTATACAAAATCTAAATAAACATTTCTTGAATATAATCTCTTACCTGCAGTAAAATTCATTGAGAAAGTAAGCTTCTAACAAATTTTTGGTGTACAAATAAAGTTGTGCAACTTAAAATATTCATGTTGCTTTTAACATTATGTTTAAAAAAAAAAATTTAATAAATAAAATCCTCGACACCTGTTTTCTTTTTTTTTTTTTTAAATACTTACAAATAAATCTTGTAAGATAGCATCTTACGAGACATGCCTATACAACATGAATAAAAACTTACTTGTATACTGCAGCAGATACATTCATGATAGTGTGTTTGTGTTTGCAGAGTAAGGCCGATTCTACACTAGGGTCCTAGGCCTGAGGAGGGAGTGCCCTCTGTGGGGGTCTTTCTCCACAGAAAACATCAAACGGTTAAGCCGACGAGAGCGACCAGGGTTCGAACCCAGCACCTCTTGTCTACCACCTTTGAGCGCAGAACTGCTCGGCCGCTGGTGGGCATACATTCATGTTAACAAATGAACCACCAGAATTAATTCTATTTAAAATTGAGATTTTTAGAGATCTCCTCTCCACCTCCAATTTACAAACATTGATTTTTGCTATGTTAATTGAATAGCTGAAAGCAAATGTTTCCTGTCTGTTACCTAAAGGGCTTCAAATACTATTTACTATTATTATTACAAATACTATAGTATTATTACAAATACTAAATACTATTCAAATATTATTTGAACTGTATTTCTAAAAATCATGAAAATACATAAAAGAAAAAAGGTGAGGGGTGATATATAATTTTATTAAAAATTTTAAAAGAAATCTATAGCTTAACTTTAAACTATGACAATAAGCATTGTATTAAAAATAGTTTTCAACTTCTTCATAAAATTAAAACTTTCAAACATATTACAGACATTTGTACATTTGATTTTAATGATTTATTCAATAATATTGACATTGATGACTTAAATAACACTATGTTAATTATTTTTAATGAACATAAACACAATATTACAGAAAAAATATTACTTCATTACTTTAAAGCATTACTAAATTTCATATTACATCTTAATTTTATTCTGTACAATCACAATATTTACAAAAAATTAAAGGTATTCCACAAGGTGGTTCTGCTAGTAGTTTATTATCTGATTTATGTCTTTATTATTATGAAAGAAACTTCTCTTTATGTAACGACTGAATGTTCTACAGTCAGATATACCGATGATATTATCATTTTTTACTTTAATGATAGCAATACTAACACCTTCATCTTAATAGACTTTCACTGACTAAAAATGATATGATAAATAAAGAAAAACTTTCTAGATTTAAAAATATATAATGACAGTGGAAACTTAGATTTTGATATTTTTGATAAGAGAAAAGAATTTTCTTTTAAAGTTAATTTATTTACTCATTACAAATCATGTTTACATTAAACTATTTACAAAAATATTCTCATTAACTTCCTATATAGAATAAAACATCTATGTTCTGATAAATATAAAAGTACAAATGTTAAATCTATTTATTTTCAGGCTAGACTTTATGGTTATGGTTATCCTAAATTTCTAGTAAATTCAATAATTAAATCTTACTTATAATTTCCTCTAATCCTTGATTCGGTGTTTGCTTATATTACACACAGTCACATGCACAAAAAAAAATGTTATTGCTTTATAGCAGGGCACGAAATGTTCGCTCGATAGCTCGCCATTGGCGAGTGGAATTTTTACTGTGGGGCAGTGTTTCTGCTACGGTAGCATTTTTCGTGAAATGCTAAAAGACTTACTTATCCAAAATGCATAAATGAAATAACATGTTTTCGCTTTTTTGCTAAAGCATCTTACTAAACACAAATTAAAAAAAAAAAAAAAAAAAAAAAAAAAAAATCTTCAGCGAAAATATTATAACGAATCTTTCATGGAAAAAAAAAAAATCGCAACATTGATCAAGAAAAATGTATTCGTTCATGCAAATAAGGAAAATCAAACACTGAACTACACATAAGAATCGCATGCAGGAAATCAACTTGTAAATAAACATGAGGCATTTGTAAAGTGGTCTAATATGAATGAAAGAAAAATTATAAATTGTAAACCAAAAAGCTTTGAATAGTAATAAACAAATTTAACTTATATTACAAACCTTTTTTTTAAATTTTGGTAAGTTATGTTTTTATTTTCAAATACAGTATAAGCTTAATGTAGTTTTACATGCTATAGTGCTAATTATATATACAGAAAAAGAATATAAGTCGTATCTAAGACGTTCATATTGCTTTAAAAAAGTTTACAATATAAAGTAATAATCTAAAAAGTTTAATGTTTTTCATGTCTGCCAATAAATGAGTTAAAATATATGCTTGTACAATATTGAAATTGATCTGGTTACAGTCTTACTTTTTTTTTTTCATTTCAAATTTAAAAAAATTAACCTTCTGTGTATAACTCTTTAAAGACCTGAAAAAAACTTTTAAGTTTAAATGACAAATGAAAATCAAACATATCGAGACGTTTAGAATAATGCGTAAACTGATATTCATCTTTTTCTACTATTTCTGGAATTTTAGCATTTTGCTAAAGCTTTTCTTCTGATTTTAGTTTTTTTGCTAAAGAAAATTTTTACTCAGCTTAAACCCTGTATGTGGGGAGTAAAAATTTGGTCAAGTTATAAAAAGAATTCATACATGATATAGTGGCAGAAAACATTCTTTTTATAGATTTAAGTATGGCAAAATCTTGCCATTTTGTAACCGCATATTTAACCTCTCCTTTTTAGACTCTCGGTGAGCCGTGTCTGTGTGTGCATTGCCCGAGATCGCCCCGGCCTGGGAAAAGAAAAATGCATAGTGCATACATTAAAGTCTTGACCTCTTCGGCAGTTTTGTTTCTCGCATTGTTATTTCTCTAAGCAGAGTGAGAATAGACGAGCAGAGAGTTTCTTTCCCCATCGCCCACTATCCGGGAGAGAAGACAGGGGAAAGTTTGCCTATGTGATATTGCCTCATGAAAATGAGCTCGAGCCCTTTTTAAGATACTACCTGTGTTTATTTTGTCGAATAATGATCAAAACACAGTTCATATTTTTCAGTTTTTTACTGAAATGCCAATGGTTTGTGCTTGTAATGATTTGTAAGCAACGATTTTATCGAAAAAGTTATTCCGAAATGGCTAGTTCAAATGACAACTATGAACAAGCTTTACACATACAGTGCAGCCACATATCCTAAAACTAGCAGTGAGGACGCATCCAAAATGTTGGAAGGATGCCAGCTTGACTGACAGTTTGAAATTTGGAAAACATCCAGTAAATCCACGCTATGTGTGCTATTGCTCATTTTCTGAGTCAGATGACTGTCACCTAGAGGTCAAGATTCACTGTCACCACTCACCATGTGGCGACCTAATTTGAAAAAATGCTGATTAAAAAAAATTGCTGTAATCGCCAATCAGACATGCGATTTTTTCATGAATTCGCGGAAATCTGTGATTTTTTACCCCTAATTCGCAAAATTTTGCGAGTTAACTTCTTTTTAAAAAGTAGCGGATATCGTTCGTTTTAAAAACCAAAACCCCATTAATGATCGGTGATTAAATTCGCTACGAAAGCCACCCGATTCCCAATCTTTCTCCATCCACAACACAAATATCAATATTCATTTTAAACTTGCTTAATGAGATTCTAGACCCTATAAAGAAATAGAATTATTAATATTTCTTGCTCATGTAATTATTTTTTGCCTCTCTCTCCATTTTCTTATCTCCAACTAGCGATTGGCGATCAAATGTTCTGAAGAATTCTTTTGTTTCCCAATCTTTCTCCCTCCATAACATAAATGTCAATATTCATTTTAAACTTGCTTTGTTAGATTCTAGAGGTAGAACTGAAAGAGTTTAATATTTCCTATGCATATAATTACTTTTTTACTCTCCCTCCCCCACTTTCCACATGTAGACATAAAAGTTATTGCAGTTATATTAAAGAATTTTTTTTCTGTGAAGTAAAAAACCGTGAAAAAGTTTAATGTAGATAAAAGCTATAAATGTATATATATAACTGTTTAGGTAGTAATTTATTAAAAGTGACATTATCAATGTTCAATCAATTAACTAAACAATCATGTTAGCAAAAAATAATTTCAGCTAATTTTTAATTTTAGCGATTGCATGTCTGTTAATAAAATTAAATCTCAGATAATATGCCAAAACAGATTTTTTGCTCCCGCCTCCCCCCCCCCTTCCCCCAGACTCAAAATAATTTTGTTTTCTTCTAATTCTAGCCACATCTATTTTCCGTTTGGAGATAGAGATGTCACACTAAATGAAATTTATTAATGAATCAAATATTTGCATTTCTTTCATAATGTAAACAAAGACAAAGTAAATATTCTTGAAAAACACGAATTGTGTATGAGAAATAACATTATTTTGTTTGTGCGTCATCATTATAGCCTGCTGTTTTCCGCATCAAAATGAAATATAGTGACTGACATGAACTTTTCCAAATTTCTTGACTCCCTCCCCCCCAATAACGATTTTTCACCATTTTCCCTGACTTACACTGTTTTTTTTCCCAAAAGATTTCAAAAAATTATCGAATAATTCAGCAATTTACAATAACAAGCTTTCAAATATGGCCTATTTTTACAAAATGTGTCAAAATTCCCTGACTGGTAGCCACCCTTGATTTGTGAGCACAAACCAAGGTTAGAAATTAGAATGTGAAAGGTTTAACTTAAAAGATAAGGTACCTATTTATTATTATTATTTTAAAAATGGTTTACCCAAGTATAATTAAAAATTACTTATTGAGATCATAGAATAATAATATCAAACTCAATAGCATACATAAATATATATATATTCAAAAAAAACATTTCTAAATTTGAGTAATATGACGTATATAAACCCAAACACATGAACAAATTTATGCTTTAAAAGATAATAATCCAAATGATATTTGGATGTAATCTTGTGGTAGTCAAGCTTAAATTTCTAGGTACAAAGTATAATTAACGACTGCTAAATTTGAACCCTGAAACATGCATTTTTACTACAAGCCATTTTGTTTATGTTTTGTTTGTACATATAGATTCTCCTTACATATTTATTTGCATAAATTTTTTTAGAAAATAAGCAGTGGTAATTAAAAGCATAGTATTCAAACAATAACGAATGAGTTTACATGTACAATTTTTAATCCAAACAGAAAATTCCATATCAGTGATGATCAGTGCCTGATTTAAGGCAGGGCATTCGGGGCATGTGCCCTGGGCCCTCACACTGAGGGGGGCCACCAAGAAATTCCATCATACATATTTTAAAAGAAAAAAGAAGGAAAAAGGAAAAATTTTTCTATATTGATCGTTGTTTTTTGTTTTTTTCATCAATGGATGGAAGTATTACTGTGCTGTTTTATAAATCGGCAGTATGGTCTTTCAAGGAAACTATCAGCTCATCGGAAAAATTTGAGATATTTTTGCTAAACTTAAATACAACTGCATACTGCCAATACTGCATTCCAAACTCTTACTAAGGATAACTAAATCTGAGGCACGCACCGCAGCTCGGATACATGGGTGCAACGTATGTTATGTTGATCCGATAGACAAGCATCGGATTTAATTTAGCCTTACTCTTACCAATAAAATGAAAAGTGAAGTGAATTTTTAGACGCATAAATTGAAAATATGGGGTTTATTTTGTTTGTTGTAATATTAAAGTACGAGGAAAATGGGCCCATTAAACATGAGTGCCCTGGGCCTCCAAGTGAGTAAATCGGTCCCTGGTGATGATAATAATAATAATAATTTGAACCCATAGTCATCCCATTAAATAATTTGCTATACAAAAAATCAATGTCCTTTTACCATTTATTTTTTTCAGACGAATTAAAAAGGGTGTTTTTAATTTTTTTTTAAATAAATATAAGAAGGCTTTAATTAAAGAAAACATTTGAGAACAAAATTAATTTAAATTATTTTAAACTTTAATAATTTTAAGAATGTAGTACTTTATTAACATTTTAAAAAAGTAGTATATGGTTAAATTTCGAAGAATAATGTCTAAATACTCTCATTACTCTGATGAGATAATTCTCAAAGAGATTATTACCGAAATAATATTTTTAAAATTTAAATTTTGTGATGGGGCAGCTATAGGGTCCCATATTTTACCTGGAATGACTTAAATTTCGAAGAATAATGTCTAAATACTCTCATTATTCTGATGAGATAATTCTCAAAGAGATTATTACCGAAATAATATTTTAAAAATTTAAATTTTGTGATGGGGCAGCTATAGGGTCCCATATTTTACCTGGACTGACCACCGATAAGAATTATTCAAAGAAGGGAACATCTCGCATTCGACATGTGCACAGTGTAGCGTAATAACAAAATAATAGTAATAACAAAGCTGACATGTTAGCTTTGTTATTACTATTATTAACAAATAATAAAAAGAAGGGTTACTTACATATTCTTCAATACTGAAGCCAATCAATAAAAAATTATTAATCTCTGACTAAATGGCACTAATGAAGCAAAAAATGTCAATTATCAATTTTAAAATTCAAGAGCACCACGCCGGCCGGAATCGGAATTCGAAATACTGAACAACAGAACAACACAATGCAAGTTTTTGGAAGAGAGCGCCATCTATTGAATGTTGCAAAAAATATTTATTACTTTTCTATTTTTGGGAAATATTTTCAGAGTTTGAGCTCAAAAAATGTGAATTTTCACAAAATGCGTTTTTCTCTTTTTTTTTTTTTTTTTTTTTTTTTTAACAAAAAATGAAATACTAAAAATTTTAAAAATCAATCTTTGGAAAATGAGTAATAATTTAACGGTTGTGAATTTTCTGAATATGAAAACGTAATTTAAAAAAATAAATTAGGTAATGACAGTGGCGGATCCAAGAGGGGAGGGGGGGGGGAGGAAGGGGCTGAAGACCCCCCCCCCCCCTCAAAAAAAAAAAAAAGAAGCATTGACATTCACAAAACTTATAATTAAAGGTAAACAGCTTAAATTCATATTTGAATGATTGAATAACATTTTCAGTAAAATCTATTTAAATAATTCTTTCATAAACATCAGCAATCAAAAACCTCTCTAAAAATCCACCTCTATTTAAGGGCCACCTCCAATTTTTCTCGCTCCCAAAATTTCCTTTTTGACTTTAATACGGATTTACCTCGATTCAATGCCCATATACAAATGCAAATGCATTGCGAGAGCAAATAATATTATTTAACTCTTGTTGTGAATTGACCACTTTTCCTGTGTAACTCCTTTTAAAAAAAAATTCTTATTGAAGGCTGTAACCAAAAAAAAAAAAAAAAAAAAAAAAATGTAGGGGGCTTCAAAATTTAGTACATAGTTTTGAGTATTAAAAGTGAAATTTATTTTTAAAAAATTTCATCAAATCTGCAGAATTTCGGGAAGTGTTTAAACCCCCAACCATAAAAAATAAATAAAAGCATATCTGCTTATTATTATTATCATCTATAATAATAAATGGAAAGGTCTGTCTGTCTATCTGTCTGTCTGTCTGTCTGTTCTTTTATACGTTCAGCCCCTATTGAACGCAGAAGTACAAGAATTGACATACGGATGCTCTGGAGCCTTTCCGATGTTTTCCTCGAAACAGAATTTAAAAATCTTAATTAGTTTCGGAGATATTAATTAAAATGTTGACCCATATCGATCACAAAAATGACCAAAAATCCTTATTGCTTAAAAAGAGGCATTCTATCAGCATTCAGCAGACGATTTTAACGGCTGTCTCTAACGGAAACAAAACATGTGCAAGTCATTAATGTCACATGATCTTTAACTGGGGTTAAAAATTGCAAATTTCAAAGTGCTTCAAATTTTCTTTTTCGTACACAACACTTACTATACAACCTATTCAGCACAAAACCAACCTGCAGTTAAAATTTCATCAATTTTCATTAATAAACAAAGCAGTTACATTTTAATTGCAAATTAAATTTTATTAAATTCTACTAATTTTATTAAATTCTACTAATTCTTCTAATTTTATTTAAATTCTACGCTGCCGAAGGCAGTGGGGACCCGGTGCGACATTTTTCCCGATCAGAATTTTTTTTCTCTTTTTTTATCACATGATAAAAATTAATGCAATTTTGAGAATTCATTAATTATTGTGATTCATTTAAAAATAGTGACCAGCGAAGCGGGCGTAGCCTGCTAGTTTTAAATATACGGTTAGTCACTCACATTCTCTCTCTATCTCTCTCTCTCTCTCTCTTTTTTTTTTCTTTTTTTTTTTTAAACTAACATATTTACAATAATAAAACATATTCTGCATGTTTTAGGGCCGACGGTAGGTGCCGAGTGCAAATCAAGTTTGTCCTCGTCGGCTAAACTGCTCGGAGCTTATCATTTGAATACCAGGACACTTTAGAAAGACCTCCTCAGGCTTAGATCTATTGTGTTTGTATAGACAATCGGCCTTAATTCGTAAATCCCATTCCCACTTCATATTTTAAAATTTTTAATAAGATGGTGATCTTGATATTCGGTTTAAGGTCAACTGTCTACACTTGGAACTTTGTCCTAAGTAGGGATGCCTACCGTGGGGGGTCTTTCTAAGGGTTTCGTAGCCCATATTCACGCAAGTTTCGGAGAAAACCTAGGAAAATTGATTGGCTAGGTCGATGAGCGTGACCTGTGTTTTCGAACCCCACACTTTACCTTGGCCCAACAATGCAAATTGATATTATTCTCAGCCTGAAGTCTAATGATATAAAAATTGGAGCAAAATTTTCAGACCTGACTTGGTTGGTTGTAGGATTTAAGGCCGATTGACTCCTGATGTGTCCTAGGCCTAAAGGGGGAATGCCCTCCGTGGGGGTCTTTCTAAGGGGTCCTAGCCCGTATTTACGCAAGTTTCGGACAGACCTGACTTGGTTAATATCAGAAGAGCAACCGATTTATTTATTTGTTTGCAATGTATGCCATGTCTTGCTTACTTAACTCCCCCCCCCCCCCCCCAAAAAAAAAAAAAAAAAAAAAAAAAAAAAAAAAAAAAAAAGATACATTTCTCTAAATGCTATTCCACAATTAAAATTCTTAAAAATATCGCATGCATTTCTTTGTGGGATTTCTTAAAAGTTATACTAATCATTTGGACAATGACATGCAAATGGAGATTCACTGAAGATTGATATGTAGTTAAAATAATAATAATAATAATGTATGGCTTAACATTACAAATCTCAAAAAACGAAAAAATGCCTCTGTTACTCATTATATATTTATATATATATATATGTGTGTGTGTGTGTGTGTGTGTATATAAACATATCTGCTTAATTTTCTTTCAATATACAGTTAGTCATGCACATTATTATTATTTTTTTTTCTTCCACTAACATTTACAATTTTAAAAATTTATGCATGTTTTAGTTTTAAGACAGGCAGAAGGTGCCAAATGCGAATTCAGATCACTTTCGTTTTCAGACATGACCTGCCTTAGTATGAGAAGAGTTCAATTCATTTATTGCCTGGTTTCGATTCTAGGTCGCGCTCGTTGGCCTAGCCGTTCGAAGTTTTCCGTGATTTTCTCCGAAACTTGTGTGAATATGAGCCAGGACCCCTTAGAAAAACAACCACAGAGGGCACTCCTCCTCAGGCCTCGAAACCTAGTGCAGTCAATCGACCTTATTCCCTACAACAACAACAATCCATTTTATTTGTTTGCAAGGTATGCCCTGCCGCGATTAACAAAATAAATAATAATAAAAAAAAAAAAAAACGAAAAAGTTACATTCATCTAAATGCTATCCTCCTCTAATGCTAAATTCCTCTTAGAAATATTGCATACATTTCTAGGATTTCTGTTTATAGTACTTTTCAAATGTCTATAGTTTTAGAAGTAGAATATGGAATTAAAAATTTTACTCATCACTTAGACATGCAAATGGAAATTCATTAAGGATTGATATGGTTTTAAATAATAATAATGTATGGCTTAATGTTACAAATATCTAAACCGAAAAAAAAAAAAAAAAAAAAAAAAAAAAAAAAAGAATGAGGGGTGGGGTTATTTATAAAAAAAATAATAATAAATATAAATTTATGCTCTTAATTTTTTTTTTTTAATATATGGTTAATCACGCTCATTATCATTTTTTTCACTAACGTATTTTCAATATTATATATATGTTTTGGGATCGGCGAGAGGTGCCAAATGAGAATGAAGGTCGTCCTCGTCGGCTTAGCCGTTCGGAGTTTATCGCTTGAATACCAGGACATTTTAGAAAGACCTCCCCAGGATTATCGTGTAGGCAGTCGGCCTTAATTCGTATATCACACATAAATTTAGTGTTGGTGTTTGAATTTAAACACCAAATATGATATCTACACTTGGGACTTGGTCCTAATAGGAGGTGCCCATCGTGGGGGTTTTTCGAAGGGTTTTCTAGCCCATATTCATGGAATTTTCGGAGAAAAAACATAAAAAATACGAATGGCTTCCACGAGCGTAACCTGCATTCAAACCTGGCACTTCCGGTCTACCAGATTTGAGCGCAGAACCGCTCGGCCACTATTAATAAAGTGGTAGTGATACTGGTGTGAAGATTTAGGCTGATTAACTATACGAAGGTCCTAGGACTGGGTGGTGTGCCCTCCGTGGGGTCTTTCTGAGGGGTCCTAGCCCGTATTTACACGAGTTTCGGCGAAAACCACGGAAAATTCTGAGCAGTTAAATCGACGAGCGTAACCTGCATTCAAACCTGGCACTTCCCGTCTACCACACACAGAAAAATGGAAAATCGAAACTTGTCAAGAAACGTGTTATCTTTGTCATAGTACACGTTTTCCTAGTATATTGACAAATTTGCACAAAATTACGCAACATTTTAAACAATCAAACCACTACCTGACAATCCCATTTAGTCATGAGACACAAAAGTCGTTTTATTTTACCATGTATCTTTAATGTGTTTCGTCTGATGATCCGTTTTGCCTCTAAAACTTGTCAGATGACTAATTTCCCAGGTACAGTTTTCATTTTCCTCAAATTTGACCGGTTAGTCAGATGAGAGAATAAAAATAAATTGTTCCTGTTTTGTCAATTGACTAAGAAAAATTTGTTTGGCTAGTCCAAAAGCTCAGCATTATTATTATTTTATTTTTTATTTTTTTTTGTTTATTTTTTTTTTATTTTTTTTTGTCTCCTTCTGACAACTTGAGTTAGTCAACCGAAATCGAATAATTTAACCTATCAAATTTGGCGGGATAATGCAATCGCAGAATTCGAAATCCAAATACTTAGAAGTCTGAAATCATGGATCCGTTGATGTTGTTTCGGTTCCATTTCCATATTTGTGATAATTTTCATTTTAGAAATAGATCGAGAGATTTTAATTATCTGCGAATCGAGTTTACGGTCAAAAGTAAGTGCTAAATACTTTATTTATTGTGTGTATATATATATATATATATATATATATTTATTTATTGTAAAGCTTTGTTAGAATAGTAAATTGTAAAATTGTAAAATTCTAAGCTTTAGCAATCTTCTAACAATATCAATGGTATTTAGAATTTGTTTTAATTTATAAAGTTGTTTAAAACGTATAAATTTTAAAATACGTTATTATAAATCTTAGTTTTGCGTATCGTTGTATTATAAAAATAAGTATTTTAATTTGTCTGAACTATAGTTTTTTACATATATTTTTAACATTAAGCTCATATTTATATTTTTTATACACAGAATAGTAACGCTTTATTTTCCCTTAAAGGTGGTTCAGAAGGTATTTGGATTCCAAGAGATAAAAATTCAAAAAAGATATGGAAAAATGCTATTTATAAGGATTTTGAATAACTCCGAATTCTAAGGTATGTTTTTAAATTATCTTTTGCTGCATTTTATCTATCTTATCTCCGAACAAGAATAATATTCATACTTTTTTATATTTAAAATTTTTAATGAGATGAATTAAAAAAATTAAAAGGTTCCTCGTTTATCTGTTATTTGTTCTATTTTTTATTTATTTATTTATTTTTTTTCCAGTTCTAAATAAATAAATATATCTTTATAATTTAAATATTTTTGGGAAATGGTTGATAATTGCATGTAATAAAAAATGTCTTCATTTATTATTAAATGTTTGATAACAATTTTTTCAGAACAAATTTGAGCAAAAATGATATGAATTTAATATCACATACTATATTCTTTTCTCAATTTTTAAATTGTTCTTGTGTACAATATTAATTATTAGCGATAAATAATAGATGTCTTAGTTAAAATTAAATAGATTTAACTTCATGTTACTTGTTTCATTCAAATGACTGATGATTGTTTTTTAAAAGTTGATATTTTTAGTTATTAAAATTTTGATATCATATATATATTTTTTTTTCTTTAGAATAAATTTAATCAAAAATAATATGAGTTTAAATTATTAGATACTATTAAGTATTCGTTATAAACAAAGGTATCTTGTTAAAAATATGTACTTAATTTCATGTTATTTGTTTCACTGAACAAACTGAAAAAATATAAGTTATATGCTATAAAAATGAGACAAATTACTATAAAGATACAAAATGATTTTAACCTTCGACAAAACGAGTCATATAGTCTGAGAAAATAGTGCTCAAAAGCTGAATGACAGAATCAGCAGCTATCAGACATTTGTTGATATGTATCATTACAAAAAAAAAAAAAAAAAGTATAAGAGTTTCAAGCCTGCCTTTTTTCTCCCGGGGAGAAAAAAAGAAGAAAAAAAAATGTCATGTTGACGCCACCACAAAACTAACTTTCTTCTACCTTTTCCTATATAAAATCATGCAATGGAAATTATTTTTTATTTTTATTTTTATCTATTATTAATGCAGACGATTTTCATATCACAGAGGTAGTCTAAAGGTTCAACGGAAGTAAATTTTTACCGTACAGATGATCACGGGGAAAATTGCAGTATAACAGCGCCACATATCGCCTATATACACCCAATTTAATAAACATTACGTCTCTTAACCCTCCGTCGGGCGCACCCGGCCTCAGAGGCCCGGTAAATACTTTATTGTTAAAATACTTTTACTACAATCAATAAATTCGTACTTATGCATCAAATTTTCGTTTATTACTTTCTATTCACTCCTAATAAGGTCACGATATGGGTGTATTTGAATTAAAAATCATGTGTAAGGTATTTAGAGAATAAAAATCAGAACGGGCCTCTCAGGCAGGGTGCGCCCGATTTTGTTCGTTCTACGGGTGCGCCTGACGTAGGGTTAATGGCCTTTTTATACATTAAATATTGTTCAATTATACGCATTAGAACCTGAGATATAACCCTTAAATTGCAAAAATAGCTGTATAACAGCTTCACCTGTTGAGCGATTAGCACTAAAAGTTGACATAAACTAATAATTTATGTGAAGGTGCATCTACATATAATTTTATATGCAATTCTGTGCAGTAGTTCCTGAGATAGAGCCTTCCCTGAAATTGCAGAAATCGATGTATAACAATGCCACTTGTCGTGCAATTGGCACCAGAAGTTGGTAGACACTAACTTATGACAAGGCGCATCTGCGTATAAATTAATATGCAATTTCGTGCATTAGTTTCTAAGATATAGCCTTTTCTGAAATTGCTGTAGAGCAGCTTCATCTGTTGAGCGATTGGCACCAAAAGTTGATAGACACTAATTTATGTCAAGGTGCATCCGTATATTAATTTATATGCAATTCTGTGCAGTAGTTCCTGAGATACAGTCGCCACAAAACTTTTTGTCACATACAAACATTTTCTATTGTCAAAACATGTTCTCGAGCTCTCAAAACGCGTAAATCCATCAAAAACCGAAAATCGAAAATGTTTACGAATCCAATGCTTTCTTCTATTGAATACAAAAAAAAAAAAAAAAAAAAAAAAAAAACTAAAGAATAGTATGTGTCTAACTGTAATGCAAAATAATTTTAAATTGAAAAAATAATATAAAAAATATTAAGCATAAGTTTAGATTAATAACAATTAATATGAAATGATTGGGCTTCTATAAACATCCATAAAAGAACAACAGAAGTTTTAACTAAGTGTTAAAATTCTTATGTGAAAACTAAAATTTAAGACACAAAAAGAACCAACTCATTCAAAAATTTATGTTTTATCACTCACAGCTAACTGCTCAAGTGCTTTTTCTTTCTTTGTTCTGTTTTATTTATTATTCTTAATATTATTATTATTTTGTGTGTGTACGCGCGGAATTTGGTTGCGAGGAAGGGGGGGGGCGGGGCAATTGATTGCACAATCAAAACTGAATCAGACTCAAAACTATGAAAAAAAAAATGTTTTTCCTATTTCTATCTTCCCTTCTCTCCCCCCCCCCGCCCCTTTCTTATCGGCTAAAGTAAACAAATACGTAATTTTTCCCATCCGCGGTCATTAAAGTGTTTGTTTATTTATGTGAACTGGATTATTATTCTTGTAGCATTTTAGTCAATTAAAAAAAAAAAAAAAGAGTTGGAGATTTGGTATTTTCTCTAGCTTGAATGAATCACTAAATATATATCACCGAACTTCAAATACTTAACTTTAGGGGTGGGGGGTGGGGGGGGGGGGGCAGGGGATGTAAGTAATAGGTATTTAAAAAAAAAAAATAAAAAAAAAAAATACACTTGTAACAGAAGAAAACAGCTGCCAATTTGTTGTTTAATATTAGAAAGTTTGTTTTTTCAGTATATTTTTACTCCATTACCCGACTGCCGTAGGTAATGGAAGTATTGTATCCGGTCCAAAAAATCGATATCAAGATTTCACCTGATTTACATGCTTTAAGGTCCCCTGAGTCCAAAAATGTGTTTTTTGGCGATGTCCTCTGACTATGATATCTCCTAAACTAATAAAAATAGAATCACGAAACTTCAGAATTGAGACAGGTCTGGTGAACATATGAATTTTTTAAGTTTTGGTGAAAATTAGAAAAATAGGAAGTGGGATATCCGAAACCGGAAGTGAGTTCGTAAACCCGTATCTCAAAAACGGCTCCAACGATTTTCTTCAAAGTTACTGTATAAACACTCTATTAGATGTCCTTTCGAATGATATAGTTGGTTAGTTCAGGACAATTGATAGGCGTCCTGTATGAATAGCTCAATTTCAGGTTTCGCAAGTGCGTTCCTTCCAAAACGACTGTATGTCAAAACTATCTCAAAAATGGCTCTAACGATTTTCTTGAAAATTGTTACATAAACCCATTTTAGGTATCCTTTCTCATGCTTTACGTGGTTATTACAGGACAATTAATAGTCATCCTGATCAGTTAGATCTGTTTTAGATCTTGGAAACTGGTGTTTCAAAAAGTAAAATAATAATTAAAAAAAACTACCCCCCCACCTTTTTTCTTCTTCTTTTTTTAAACTCGCTATGTAAACTCTGTTTTATATGTCTTTATGCTGTATTAACTTTCTCTTACTGGAAAATTTTTAGTTGTCTATTTCATTAGGTCAATTCTATGTCTTCTGATCACATTAACTCCAAAAAGTGCATATAACACGTGTAATAGTGGATAATGGAAGTCGTGTGGTTGTTTCACACCAAATTTTTTTTATTTCCGTTTTCATTTTTATTTTAAGAAAATAAATATTCAAAATTTCCCCCGAACATCGTTCGCGCGTTCGGACATATTCTGCACCCCTGGAAATATGTTAAAAGGCACTTTAAAGAAATTCCTTCCATAGACTGTACTGTATTGGACGTTTCGTATTTGTTTGAACATACATAAATTATATAAATAGCATTTATAATACGGTTGCCAGCTTCCAAATATGTTTAACAATAGTGTACTAACAGCAATATATTCATTTAAAAAAAATCTATAAAACCAGATCGATTAAAAAAAAAAAAGCTTGTGCGTGCGTAATCAAGTAGTAAGTAATCATACGAATACGAATCATACCCAAAGTAATCATACGAATTATAAAGTAAGTGAAATATGACAATATATATATGTATCATCATTATCAATTTCAGCCTTTATCAATCCACTGCAGGATGAAGGCCTCTCCTAGGTGATTCCAAAGTGCCCTGTTTTCACATAAAAATTTATAAACGAGTATATAATAATTTATGCATAGATTAAGAAAGGTTTTGATATATGCAACTTCCTAACTAAATGCAACCTATGCAATGAGGTGAAATTTACACCTCATATAACGTACTTCTTAGCGACATCCTAATGACCTTTTTTTTTTTTTTTTTTCATTTTAAGGTTTGCGAGCTCCATTTTAAACCTGGTGAAATTATACAAACAGTAACATATTTTAATGAAAAAGAAGAAAAGTTATATCAAGTTCCAAGAAATAAACCAATTGTTAAAGATGGTGCTATTCCTACGATTTTCATTGATTTGCCATCATATCTATCAAAGCCAAGTACATGAAGACAAAGACCTGTGGAAATATTTCGTTTTTGTTTAAGAGCTATTTAGATTTGTAAATAATTAAGTTGGAAAAAGTTACCAAATAATGACTAAAAAAATTTGAGAAGTATTGCAAAAGCCAAGGCAAAAAAATTACGTTTTATTACCTAATGATATTTGTGCTTTTATATTATTATTATGATTAATTTTTATGCAAATGATAGAAAAATCTTCTTTATGTACATGAAACATATTTATAATTTTCAATAAAATTATTTTTTTCTTGATTTTTGTCTTTTATGTCTTATTTTAATTACTTAGTTTCTTATTTAAATAAGCAAATAAATCTATTTAAAATCTTGAGATTTAAAATCTTATTTAAAATGTTGGTCTAAAGAATGTTGAAAGTATGTTATCAGGTAAGTGAGAGTTATTTTGGATGATCAAATACTTGTAAATTATTGCTATATATTAAAATTTATCTGTGCATAAAATTTACAGAGATGATTAAAGGAAAAAAAAATTCTTATTATATACGGTAAAAGGTGTTTTTAATGCAAATTCTATGTCCACCCTCACCTTAAAAAAAAAAAAAAAAAAAAAAAAAAAAAGGTGTATCATTAATATTTATGATTTTAAAACTTTAAATAACCGGAAATTTGGAGTTTGATGTTATTTATAATTTAGTACATTGTAACTTCTATACCTTATATATCGTTAATATTGTCTATATCAATACATTGTATCGTCGTACCTGTTTATAATTTTAATTTGGTGAAAAAATCCATTATTAAAAAAATATATGCATATATTCAGGTGGCTTAACCCTTTTTATCCCACGGGGTCTTTAAAGTCCTACCAAAAAAATTCCTCAATATAGCCTAAATTTACTACAGGCTTTCATTGGAACTTCAAAGTCCCTATAATTTAAACTTTCTCTATTGTTAAGCAAAAGTAAGCTAAATTTAATATGAGATGTTTCTCTTTCAGAAAAGAAATATAATAAAAAAGTTTCAAACTATTTTTCCAAAAATAAGGTGATTTGGTATGTAAAGGGTTAAGTAAATTAAGTGTTTGAAACATTTTTTATTTTATTTTTTAATGTTTATAATTTGTATTTTAACTAATTACAACATGTATGTTTCCCAAAATTTTCATATTTTTATTTATTGAAAAGTTGTGATTATTAATGGATAAAATGGATAAAACGGTGTTTATTTATGTTATATTAAACATAAATAAACACCGCTCAGTTGCTTTATTAGCTATATTAATTCGTACTCTGCTATTACTCCTATTTAAAAAAAAAAAAAAAATATATATATATATATATATATATATTACCTTTGAAATAAATTTATGACTAAATATAAGATTTATTGTTTTATGGAGGGAAAAAATTGGGAATGAAATGGGTAATATTAAAAAAAAGGAACTTAAAAAAAAAAAGGTTTATATTTATTTTTGTAACCACAGCGTATAAAACGAAAGCACCGAGGAGAAAAAAAAAATAAATTCTAAATATAATAAATTCTAAAAATAATTCTAAATCCATATATGAGGATGTGCATAAAAAATGGACTAAATCATGTGGCGCCACAATCCATTTGGAAGGTCTTGATAAGAAGGTGTTGGATAAATGCTTGCGTTAATAATAAATAAATGTAGGGAAGAATGTTTAAACTAGCGAATTCTTTGTTTCAGTGGTTTGTTAAATTTCCAGTATTCATAGCTGCTAACTTTTTTAATTGATTCCGGAATGTTGTTAGTAATGCCCTTTTTTCAAATCATATTCTTTGAGGAGTAATTTTCTTCATATTTAATTGTAATTACATGCTAAAGAAGATTATTCTAGAAAGAATATGGTATGAAGAAAAGGGCGAATGTTAACAACATTCCGGAATAATTTGAAGAAGTTGGCAGCTATGAGTATTTTTTTTTTTTAATTGATAGACAAGTAGTATTTTCCAGAAAAGTTCTTTAAATGTATTTTCAAGGTTGAACACCTTAAAGGGGAGAAAAGATTAAACAATTACAAAAGTAAAGAGGTTAAGACTAATAACAATGCTTTTACAAAAACCCCTGCAAACAAGCACGAATCTCTTATTCTTCATAAAATATGAAGGATTTTAACCAATTAAAATTTTGATTAATCTGCTTACTTGCCAACTCCACTGTTTTTACCAGTAGACTACCGTTTTTTTAAGCTATTTCTACTGGTCTGCTGTTTTTAGGAACTTACAAGAAAAATTGTAAAGTTGAGCAATTTTACTGGAAAATATATAGAGGAAAATATACAGAGAATACATATAATAATGAAATGAGGCTTATTAAATGTATGTGTAAAAATTACAATATTGATTTTAATTAACTCAAAACAAACTTAAATTTTGGGATTTTTTACTTCCATCACCCTACTACCGTAAGTAATGGAAGTACAGAGCTGACAACCTAATCCGGCAAATTGTTAGTACCGCCCCTTTTTCTACACCAGTCATTTCTTAGAGTTTTTTTCTTCTTAATTCATCGTAAATACATTTGAAGAATTTTGCTTTAAAAATTAAGTGGTGTAGAAAAAGGGGCGGTATTAACAATTTGCCGGATTAGGTTGGCAGCTCTGGAAGTATTGTATTCGGTCCAAAAATTCGATATCGAGATTTCACCTGATTTACACGTTTTAAGGTCCCCTGAGTCCAAAAAAGTGGTTTTGGCAATTGGTAAGTGTGTGTGTGTGCGTGGAATCTCCAGGCTATCATATCTCCGAAACTAATAAAGATAGAACTACAAAACTTCAGAATTAAGACAGGTCTGGTGTACAGATGCATTTTCCAAATGTTGATAAAAATTGAAAAACCGGAAGTGGGACATCAGAAACCAGAAGTGGGACCGTAAGTCCGTATCTCAAAACCGGCTCTAACGATTTTCTTCAAATTTGCTATATAAACATTCTATTAGAAGTCCTTTCGAATGATATAGTTGGTTAGTTCAGGAAAATCGATAGGCGTCCTGTATAAATAACTCAATTTCAGGTATCGCAAGCGCGTTCCTTTAAAAACATCTTTACGGATTTTTTTCAAACTCGCCATTTTAACTCAATTTTCTCAAAAAAAAAAAAAAAAGTCTGGTGTGAAACAACCACACGGCTTCCATTGCCCACTATTACACGTATTATATGCATTTTTTAGAAATAATGTGGTCAGCGAACACGTAAAAATGACCTAACGAAGTAGACACCAAACAAATTTCCTATAACGAAAGCTAATATATATATGTGTGCGTGTATGTGTGTGTGCATGCATGTATGTATAAATATATATATATATATATATATATACATATGTAAACATGTAAAACAGAACTTATATAGCGAGTTAAAAAATAAGTGGGGGGGGGAATGAGTTATTTTTTCAAACACCAATTTCCGAGATCTAAAACTGACCTACCTAATCAGGATGACTGTTATTTTTCCTGTAACAACCACTTAATACATGAGAAAGGATATCTAAAATGGATTTATGCAACAATTTTCAAGAAAATCGTTAGAGCCGTTTTTGAGATACCAACTTTTACCAAAACTTGGCGTACTCAATTATTGAACGGAAAACAATAATTACATACAAAAGCATATTTTAAAGTGAGTTACTATAGCGAGTTAGAAAATAATCCGTACAGCCGTTTTTAAAGGCACGACTTGCGAGACCTGAAATTAAGCTATTTATACAGGGCGCCTGTACACCAGAATTTCATCCGTACACCAGACCTGCCTCAATGCTGAAGTTTCGTAGTTTTATCTCTATTAGTTTAGGAGATATCATAACCAGAAGATTTCGTTCGTACATACATACATACACACACATACACACTATTGCCAAAAACTACTGATTTGGACTCAGGAGACCTTAAAACGTGTAAATCAAGCGAAAACTCGACATTGAATTTTTGGACCGAATACAATACTTCCATTACCTACGGTAGTGGGGTAATGAAAGTAAAAATGCATATAATTCGTGAAATAGTGGGTAATGGAAGTCGTGTGGTTTTTCACACCAGATTTGTAAATAATGCTTTGTAATTAAATAGTATATTTACATAGTCATTATGAGTGTATTTTCAGTCAGATAAGATAATTAAAAACTGAATTTTGATCCTCATTATCTTATAAAAATCTGGAGAACATTTTAATTTCTAAATGGAGTGAAAATTTAGTTTAACAATTCTATGAATAACAATTTAATTGTTATTTTCTTAATGAAGCAAAATCTGCTATAAATGTAAAAATTTGTGTTTAAGTAAATATCATAGACAATATTTTTTTTCCTAATTTTTAGGATTTGAAATTAATTCTTTAATACACATAATCTCAATATTTTATTTGTTTTCGTTTGAAAGATGAGTGATTTTTATTTAAAGAAAATTTTTATTTATGGAAAATATTTTGTAAATATTCATATATTTTTCTTTTTGTCTACTATATATTTATATAAATTCAGTCTCTATCGTTAAAAATGTCAATTTACAAAATCTCTACTGTTTTTTTTTTTTCCCCCGATAAAATCTACTGATTTTTAAAACTGATATGTTGGCAAGTATGAATCTATCTCAAATATTATGAGACATGCTAGTCATTTTTTTTTTCCTAACTAATCTTCCTCCACAAATATTATGAGGCAGCTTAATCAAATAGAGACTCGTTTTCCTCTTCAGATATTACCAGACAGGTTAGTCAGGCAAATAATCTTGACTATCCTGCCTCTTCAAATATTCTTTGAAAATTGACTACCTTTCTTAGTCAGATACCTGAGATCTGTTGACTAACTTTCTTAATCAAGTGTAGATTCTGACTAACATGCCTTGTCTTTGAAACTGCTGTTGTTGACTAACCTTCCTGGTCAGATAATTATGATTGTCGACTAGCCTTCTTTGTCTGATAATATTAACCTTCCTAGTCTGGAGTAGTGTTTTGGTGACTAGTTCAGCAAGTACACTTTTTAGTTTTGGAGACTAGTTCAGCAAGTACACTTTTCAGTTTTGGTGACTAGTTCAGCAAGTACACTTTTCAGTTTTGGAGACTAGTTCAGCAAGTACACTTTTTGGCTAGTCAGCTATTTTGGTTAGTCAATTCTGTATTGTCAGTTGAGCATTTTGCCAGGTCACTGTGACCAATTTATTTTTCTGTGTGCAGATTTGAGCGCAGAACCACTCGGCCACTGTTAAGAAAGTGATGGTGATGCTGATGTGAAGATTTAGACTGATTAACTATATGAGGGTCCTAGGCCTGGGTGGTGTGCCCTCCGTGAGGTCTTTCTGAGGTGTCCTAGCCCGTATTTACGTGAGTTTCTGCGAAAACCAGGGAAAACTCCGAGCAGTTAAATCGACGAGCGTGACCTGGTATCTAGCCCGGCTCTTCCCGTCTACCAGTTTTGCATGCAAAACCGTTCGGCCACTGTTTAATAAGGTGGTGGTGCTGCTGGTGTGAAGATTAAGGCCGACTGACTACACGAAGGTCCAAGGCTTGGGTGATGTGCCCTCCATGTTGGTCTTTATTAAGGTCCTAGCTCGTATTTGCGCGAGTTTTGTTGAAAACCGCGGAAATCTTCGAGCAGCTAGGTCGACGAGCGAACCCGGCACTTTCCGCCTACCACGCTTTAATCGCAGAATCACTTGACCACTGGCGGGGCTTTTAATAAGGAGATATATGTAAATTAAAATACTTTTTTAAATTTTTAGCATTAAAAAACTACTGATAACTCAGTCCGATACTTACATACAAACACACATTCGTTAAAGATGGATGTGTTTTAAAATAGAAAATAACATATGGTTTTAAAAAATCATAATATTAATTATATATAGTAAAAGGAGAGGAGGAAGAGAGAAATGAATTTCCCTGTGATTTGTTAAAACGAAAATAAAATTAAATATATCTCCACACAATTTCTAAAATTCCTCAAGTCACAGAAACTAATAATCATAATTTTTTTACGTATATTTACATAAAAAAAATATATATATATATATATATATATTTTATATTATCCTTAAAAAAATTAATAAGTTGATTAACATTCTGTGTTACAAATAAATAAAGATAATTCTTGCTAAATTTAAAAGTTTGAAAAAAATAATGGAAAAAGTACACCAGATTTTATTTAATCATTTATTAATAATTTTCGTTTAATTTTCTTTTCTTTCTTTATTTAATTTCTAATTTTTCTTATTTGTGACACATTTTACTTTGTGCAATCACTTTGTACCACAAGTTATTTGTACAGTACTGAAAAAAATTACTTTTATTCGGATTTTGATCAATACGATCTCATATTTTGTATAACCTCTTACAAAGTCATAAAAATTCCCACCGTTATAAAACAAATATATGTTACTAGCAGGCTTTGCCCACTTCGCTGGTCACTATATTTAAAGGAAACTCTTTTCTATATAGCATTATGAAAAAAAGATAAAAAAAAAAAAAATACTGAAATCGCTCAAAAGTTCGCTTTGGGTTCCCGCTGCCTTCGGCAGCAGCTTGTTCGTCCTCGCAATCTCCGGTGCCTGTCCCTATTGCCTGTGACAATGGCTTACCCGTGGGCGTCCATTTGGGTGATTATCATATATGATAGTTTCGATATGGACAGTATAGAAAAATTTGATGTAGCCCTTTTATATTTGAATCCCAGTTACATATGAACAACATTATACGTGATCTACATAATATTTGCTTTCACGTTATTTCCTATATTTATTTGATTTAATCGATCAATCATAAAATGACAGCAATTTCAAGCCAAATATAATATTACAATATGCTATGATCGGCTACGTCTATCGCATGAGACTTTTTTTTTTTTTTTTTTTTTTCTGGTTATATATATTTCATGCTTAGTTAATAGTAGTTGGTACTGTGTGTCTTATTAGAATGTTATTAATTATTATTTAATTTATGTTATTAATTATTCTTATTAGAATGTCTTATTAATTATTCTTACTGTGTGTCTTATTTTATTTATAGCAAAATAAATATATTAATATGTGAACCTGATCATGGTGCAGCCTTAATGCAGCTCCCCTTGGCAACTTTTGAATTTTTGTCGCCGTTTTAGACCAATATATATAATGCTACAATAAATTTGATGCGCTACTTGGCTTTAAGTTGCTGTCCTTGGCAAAAAATGTCCGATTTACTTCAGCATCAAAATTTAAAAAATTGTCCAGAATTATCAATAAGTAAATACCTTTAATATAATGCTGAATTAGCTTTTATGCCAAGCGTGATTAATCAGTCGTACTAAAAAAAAAAAAAAAAAAAGTTTAAAAAATCTGAAGTTGAGGTATATAAAAAAATGCTATGAAATAAAATTCAGAAGAAACATGCTAGATTTGTAATATTACTATTTTATTTTTAAATTATAAAGTGTCATTTTCTCATTCACCAATTTAACATTTAGCTTTTTTTTTTTTTTTTTTTTTTTTCCTCACGTGAAAGCATATTTCATTTTATGTTGAAAATAAATAAATAAATACCTCGTAAACATTTTTGGCAGCAATTAAAAATTTAAATGGCTTATATTGAGGCAGTTACCAGTTATTATTTTCATATTTTAATTAATTTTAAAAAATATAATCAAATTCCCGGTATAAATAGTAGCCTACTATTCCAGACTATTATCTCTGTGCCAAATTTCATCCAGATCCGTTTAGCCGTTGTGGCGTGATTGAATAACAAACATCCATCCTTACAGGCCCGTGCTGGCCCGGGGGACATGGGGACTTGTCCCCCTGCGCCCTCTGCCTGATGTTTTCTTGGCGCCCTCAGTCACTTAAAAAAAATTTTGATAAATTATCCTCCGCAAAAAAGGAACGCGTTTTTAAAAATGGAGAACAAGATCAGTTTTTATCTCCTTTTTACGAAAAAAGAAAAACAGTCGTTTTCTACGAAATTGAGATAAATACGTGTAAACAATTTCCTTATCTCGATAGAGCACCCTTTCCTTTTTCATTCTTCTCAGGAAGAGGGAAGTGTAGTAAAAGAAAAAGAAAGTGCCCTGGTATCCAGATCCCCAAACTGTTCTCAGAATTTTCATTCTCGTATACTGGGAAATCATATCCGAAGCGGCCGTAAAAAAATACAACTCCCCTTTTCACTAACCGGCTCTTATAAAAATGAAACAGATGAAAATCATAGGAATAACATTTGTAGATCACCCTATCACCCAGTCATGAGTCGATTATTTATATATCAAACCTTCTTACTACATGATGATGATGACAGTACAAGATAGCTTTAAATCTAAATTTTTATTATAAATTTTCTATAAAGTATTACTGATAAATATTCAACTATAATATTACATAGTACGGGAAACACAAACTACGACCAGCTCAAAAATTGGTGGGAAGAACTGACATTCGTTCTAATGACTACATTAGGAAGGGCGCAAAAACAGTGTTACGGGCGCACTAAAAACACACATAATTTAATTATAAAAATATTCATAATTTTTACTATTCATATATAATTTTTTGTGTGTGTGTGTGTGTTATAATAAGGGATTAAGGGTCCAATATACAGAATCATGTGAAAGAGAACGAGAGGGACACAGGGCGCCTGCCGGCCTGCCCTTACAAATAGGTTCAAGTTTAGGAGCTATATATCAATTTTAAGGACGTCGTTTGGCACACCGAAGTTCAAGTAACTTCATTTTTATTTTTTACTTATATATTTAATTCTCTTCTATATTATGATATGAAAATATGACACCAGTATAAACGCCCGCATGATAAATAGTAGTATGGGCGAATTCATTTATAATAACTTCAACAAGCTGAGCTCTATATCAATGCCATAACGCCATGAAGCATCTTTAATTTAACTATAATAATTTATACAATTTTGATTAATTATTTTACAAAAATTTCAAATTATATGTTGTTATGGGACTTACGCACCTACACGAAACTCCAAACGAAAAGGACGGCTTTACTAATGATTTCATAGGGCGTTGTAGCAAAGTTGTTAGGCGCTCCTCTAAAAACTCTATAATTTATATATATATATATATATATATATCATTAAAATGGACGGCCACACATTTAAATAATTAAAATACCGTCGTTGGCGTAAATGGTTCTTTAATGTATTCAGGGCTTGCATCTATTACGCGAAGGAGAGCCCTTTCCTTAAAATTCACATCTTGAAAAAACAACTTCAGACGAACAATTAATTAACTCAAAAATTCCTTTTTCCGTTCAAGCAGAAGCGGTCATGTGAGTTTTTATATAACATACTGGGCTACACAAAAGAAATTTATTTTGTGTTTTCTCTTTAAAAGTAAAGCCATAAAAACAGTTTTTGCGATATGTCCCTCCCCTCCTTCCCTCCACAACTCAAATTGTTGGTTTAAATAGCGCTACTAGTTTGATTACGTGAACTTCCAAAATAATTAAAAAATATCACTTTCTTTAAAGGTTATTTAATATCGTTATATTACTTGAAACATAACTAATTTACCATTATATTTTTTAAATGCAGAAAAGCATATTTCCTGTAGAATATAATACGGTTAGAGTCACTCAAAAAATTCTGATATCTTTCAGGGTGCAAATGAAAATTTTTCGAAGTGCAATTTAAATTGGGTTTTTAATTTTTAAAACAAAATTTAAAAGTTAATGGTTATAAACAGTGTAACGGGTACGTGCAGTAGGAATGTGTTTTATTATCTAAGAGACTCGTATGTTTTTCGTTCTTGTTTATTCTTTATCCGTTGTATTTTTCAGTTAACTTTATTTTTATTTTTATTATTTCTCAAAAATGTTTATATTTATTGAATTAAATATTATTTATTTATTTATTGTTAGTAGTATATATTTACTTATTTTAAACCTCTTTGTGATGCGTCAATAACTGAGTGTCCAGGCTTAAAAATCACCTACGCAGAAAGGCTCGGGCCAGACTTATAATATATAAATGTATATCTGTACCCCTGAGGTAAAGGACATCATGACCATTATTTTGTGAAAGGAATTAACACCAAAATGTATTATTAAAAACAATATTTCCATATAGTACATAATGTTACTAATACTGTGTAAAAGTATCATAAAGTCATTCCTGCTAGTTGCGAAGAAATATGCAAAAAGCTATAAAAATAAAGTTGAACAAAAAAAAAAAAAAAAAATAAATAATTAAATAACAATAATAAATAAATAAATAAATAAATAAATAAATAATAATAAAGTTGCTCTCCAGAAAACTACATTTTTGGACTGGTATCCTTTACGCTTTACCTCTGGCCTACAGACATAAAAACACACACCAATGTTTTGTAATGTTTGTAATGCATTTTTATTAATCTTGAAATTTAAGTTTAAATAACAATAATTTAAAAAAGTCTTTCGAAGCCTTTTTGTAATATTTGAAATAGAAGAGTTGGTATTAATAATTTTCTTGAAGTTTACAAATAGATGAAAAAATATTTGAAAAAATTTGCTCTAGTAGAAGAAACAAAAAAGTTGTATGTAACAGATGATACACATGAATACGTTATATTTTCTACTAGAAGGCTACGCCCGCTTCGCTGGTCACTATTTTTAAATGAATCACTATAATTACGAATTCTCAAAATTGCATTAATTTTTATCATATTGGAAAAAAAAAAAAAATCTGATCAGGAAAACTATCGCACCGGGTTCCTACTGCCTTAAGCAACGTATCTCACTGTGCGCTGCACGCGGCTTTTAAACCTAATAATACTATTTTCCAATGTTCTGTCTGAATTTCTTAATTTTTGCACCTGCACCGTCTATCCTAATAATTTTCCCTTTTGAAAATATCTGCATTTGATTTATAAGTCCCAAAAACCTATACGTACCAATTTTAAACGGTCTAACTCTATTTCTATTGTTTTGCCCTTTCGACCCCCCCCCCCCTCCCATCGCTTCCCGTCTCTCATAAAAATTTTACAAAATCGATAATATACGCAATCGATTTCTAGGTATCAAAAACCTCTATGTGCCAATACGCCTTTCTAAAATTCCAGAAATTGGTTTTTAGATATTTTTGTGAGCTATATTTTAGAGCAAAAATCTCATATATACACATTTTGCCCCTTCCGCCTTTAGGTGCTGAATTTCTAAAATTCCAGAAATTGGCTTTTAGGTATTTGTATTAGCTATATTTTTGACCAAAAATTTTACGTAGATCTAATTTTTGTTGTTGTTGTTATGTGAAATATGTAGGATTATGTGAAATCCCGTTTTGCCCCCTTCCCCCTCCTCTTGGGGACCGAATTTCTAAATTTTAAAAAATTGGTTTTTAGATATTTGTGTTAGCTATATTTTAAAGCAAACATTTTACGGATATCTGTTATTATTATTGTTTTGTTTCTTTCTTTGAGATATGAAGGATTTTGTGAAATCACGTTTTGCCCTGTCTTCCCCTAGGGGGGCGAATTTTGTAAAATCGCTTCTTAGTGGATGTTTACATAACCGAAGGAACATTGTAACAAAATTTCATGCTTCTAGGTCCAGAGGTTTGGGCTGGGCGATGATGAATCAGGCACTCATTCATTAATGCACTCAGGACAAACGATTTTATATATATAGGTATCACATTCAAAAGAGTTAATATACTTGTTTTGTTGTTTCATTTTTATTATGCACACTTCGAAAACTACTTAAAGTTATATTTTTTAAAATAAAAATATTTTCATTCATAATCATAAATTAATTTGCTTTTAGTTAATTAAATTATTAATTGCATTTAGTTAATAGTGGAGAGAGAAATTAATTTTCTACATACTAGACCTGAATTTAAGAAATGTTCCCAGACTGAATATTAAATTCTTGAATCGTATAGTAATTCTTTATTTCAATAAGAAAAACAGAGTATGTAAAGCTTATGACTATTATACGCGTTTTTGTTTTAGATCTCTGTGGAATATTGATGGTAAAAAAAGAAAGAAATCTGGTCATGATTTTAGAAAAGATAAAAAATTAAAGGAGATGCAAAAATCGGCAAAGGCATGTTCCAAAATTACTACGTTTTTTGAAAAACCGCATACAAATACTTTAGAAAACCAAAATAATCTTCAGTCAAGCAGCCGAGAAATTTTGAAAAATTCCAGTTCTTTAGTTAATTTTTATGAATCTGGAAATCCCAGCTGTAGTCCATGTGTAGTTTCAATCACTGATTCTCATTCTCAGTCTGAAGAATTTATCAAAATAGATACTACTCCGACATCTGAACACCATCATGAGTCTCCACTTCGAAAATCACCGTAAATAAATTCTGAGGAAGAGGAAATGTCAACAGAAAAAAGAAGTTACTTTAAAAAACATCAAGATAATCCTCAACCAAGCAGCCAAGAAATTTTGAATATATCTAGTTCTTCAGTCAATGTTTATGAAAATGAAAATCCCAGCTGTAGTCCACGTATCACTTCAATCTCTGATTCCCATGCTCAACCTGAAGAGTTTATCAAAATAGATACCATTCCAACATTTGAACACTATGAGCCTCTACTTCGAAAATCACCCGAAATAAATTCTGAGGAAGATGAAATATTCCCAAGAGAAAAGAAAGATTATTTTAAAAAACCAACTAGAAACAGTTTGTCAGACTATTTTGCTTTTCATCCTAAGCAACTTGACGAGAAACTTTTGCCTTTTGCAGAAAAAAAATCAGTATTTTCCATATCACTAAAGGACGGTCAATCATTCAAGACACAATGGTTATCATACAATGAAACAAACAGGAAATTATATTGTTATATATGTTTAGTTTACAGTAATGGGAATTCTATTTTTTGCTTAGTATTTGAAGATTGGCGTCACGTTCACCAAAGGATTGAACAACATGAAGCTTCCAAAGCTCACATGGAATCGGTAACGTTTTTCATGGCTGCAAAACAAAAAAAAAAAAAATCTACCTATGATTTACTATTCAATAAACAAGTTCAAAGAAAAAAAGGAGAAATTTTAGAAAGAAAACATATTATTCAAGTATAATCGTCGATGTTCTGAAAGAAATAGGAAAACGAGGTCTTGCTTTCCGAGCATCTAAAGAACAAGCATATACATTAAATGACGAATCTATAAATCATGGTAATTTTTTAGAAATTATATTATTGGTTAGCAAGTATGACCCAGTTTTAAAGAAACATTTAGATGCTTCCACAGAAAAAAGTGAAAAACTCCATCAGGCAAGACAACGAAAAGACACTAGAAAGAATAATAAAATAGAGGGAAGGGGCAGTTTTTTTTACAATTTTTAGTAATAGCACGATAATGAAAATAGTTCAAATCATCGGAGAAGAAATGAAAGCTAGGATAGCTGCTAGCATAAAGGAAGCAGGAAAGTATTCAATATTGATGGATACCACAATAGATATTTCAGGAAATGATCAGTGCGCATTTGTTGTTCAGTATGTCCATAATCAAGAGGTATTTGAAAGATTGTTGTCTTTAAAGTGTGTCAATTCAACTACGGCTGATGGACTATTTATTGGCTTCATTGATCAATATGCTAAAAGAAGTTGGCATACATATCGAAGACTGCGTAGCAAATGCTTTCGATGGCGCATCGAATATGAGTGGACCCTACAATGGTCTTACTGGTAAATTGTCTCAGTTAGTACCGAATCACATTCACACATGGTGCTATGCCCATGTATTAAATCTGGTTCTTACGCATACAGCACAAGTCCTTCCTGCTTGTATATCATTTTTTAACTTACTGCAGTTCTTTATTAAAGAGTCTTTGAAAAGAGAACAAAAATTTCGAGAAGAAAGTCCAGTTTACAAGTTAGAAGCTATTGGAGCAACACGTTGGAGAAGTCGAAGTGATGCGTGTACAAAAATATTTGGTAGAATCAAAGACTGGACGAAGTCATCAAACGATTCCAGCTCTCAACCAGCTAAGTATGTTTTCTTTCAACTGTGTGTCGCATTACTTAAAATATCGTCATCAAAGAATTTTAATGCAAAAGTGAGGAATGATGCAGCTGCACTTCTTCAAAAACTTGTGAATTTTGAAACAATTGTAACAGCCATGATTTTCCTCCAGATTTTTAGAATTACAACTCCGATATCTGAATATCTTCAAACGAAAAATTTAGATTATGCTCAGGCGTGGAGATTAATCCACTCAGGAATTAAGAATCTCAAAAATGTTAGAGACAAATTTGATGAAACTTTGCGTGCAGCAAGGAATTTCGTGTCTAAATTTACAGGGCCCGATTAACCTTACAATTGAGAGGAAGCACAAATCCATTTGGGAGCCCCCACTGACTTCTTGGTCTAAAGACTCATACAAACATCTTGAAAAAATTATAAATTTTTCATTAAATTTTGTAGTTACCTGGAATTGAGGACAAGTAAATTCACTTAAGATGTAGACAAACAAATTCACTTGATTTTTGTACCAAGATATAAACGGGTGAAAGACTATATTCACCACAATATATGAAATTATTCCATTATAAATGAATGTGTGAAACTGTAAAAGCTTTATTAGCATGTATCCTATATAATCTAGAAACGGTAGTTGTGCAGTCAGGTAGGACTGTGACGTTTTATAATCAGACAATGCTTTTAGACCACAAGCTTACAATTCGGGGCACATTTTTTTTGCTTAATTTGGGGACTTTTCAAAATTTTCCAGGGGAAACACATGCTTCTCGTGCCTATTGGGTAATCAGAGCCTGTAAATTTAGTACTGACATTGAAAATTATTCAGGCATAGATTCTTTAAGCGAAAGGATTGAATCTGACTTCAGAAAAAAAAACACCAAGAAAAATTAAAAAGATGGCAGGGGAGATTTGTAATGATCAAAAAATTCAATCTTCACCTGAAGAAGAATTCAGAATTCACACATTTAACTGTATCATAGATACTATTATACAGACTATGCAAAATAGGTTTACGACCCATAAAAATCTGTATTTAGACCTAGCTCTATTTCATCCAAAAAGATTTCACCATATTAACTATGACGAATTTCCAAAGAATTCGTTAGAAAAAATTGCAAGTTTAACCCCTTCTTTAGTTATAAAGCTAAATTAAAAGAAGAAATTATTTCTTTTTTAAGCGTTTGGCCCAGTATAAGTAAGAAAACCTTTGAAAACGATTACAAGACTGATGAATATCTAAAGACAGATGCTCAAAATGACTTCTTTGACGAAAATTTTGATGAAAATGAAGACGATATTATTTACATACAATGCAGTGAAAAAAATCAATGCAATGCATGCATTAAGTGTGCGTTTAGAATAATTGTTGATTTTAACATGTACAGCCGCCAATACACAGAACTTTGTAATGTCTATAAATATTTATTAACTATTCCATTAACACAAGTCAACTGCGAAAGAGTTTTTTCTAAATTAAAGCTTATAAAAACTAGATTAAGAGCCTGTATGAAAAATGAAACTCTAGAGGCATTTATTTTGATGAGTACTGGGAGAGACGTTTTAAACTGTATTGAACATGATTTCGTAATCAACAAACTCTGCGAAGGAAGCTCTGAAATGAGGCGACTTCTTTTTTTATAACTGAAGAATCAAAACGTAATATATATTTCTAAATGTAATTACATTTAAAAATATATATTTCATTTTGATTGTATTATTGTACAGTAACATATTTTTTTATACGTAAATAACTTTTTAAAAATTATAAGATGTTCGTTTTAAAAATTTTTATTGACATTTTTGTTCTTCTGATGGTGCTTAAAGTTTAAAAATTAAAAATTATTTTTTTTTTTCAAATTTTTTTAATTTAATATTTAAAGTCATGTATATGGAAATTTTTAAATATTCAAAATATTTTGAAAAGCTATCGAGGCAATATTCTTAGTCATTAGTTTCTACATAAGTATTTGTTAAGCCATAAATTTCAAAGGTCTCGAAAGCGTTTTAACCCTTAAATGCCGTGTGTTGCCTTTCGGCAACATACCCAATTTTGTCTTCTAAAGTATTATTAGAATAATATTGAAGCTCTAGTGCCTCATGTCTGCCAATTAGCAACAAATTGCTTTTTAGCTGTAAACCATAGTTAAAATAAAGTATAATTTTTTAAAGTATTTTTTCCGTTATTTATATAAGAGAGGAAATAATTAAAACTTTTTAAAATTAATAATAAAATATTCCGGCATTTAAGGGTTAAAATATTTTGAGTATTTAAAAATGTTCATCTCTGGCAAAAGTGAAAATCTATATTTTTCTCTAAAATTTTCTTAGTGTTGAAACTTTCATTTATTTATAGCATGTCTTTGCAAGAATAAATTTTTATTTCATGCTTTTCAGGGCTCCACAATAAGAAGCTTCTACTGTTAAAAAATGTTTTTTTTACTTAAATTTTTATTTTCTGCTTTTTAGTTATAAAAAAAAAGCTTCTCGAAAAATGAATCAAAGGATACTGTGTAGACTTTGAAAGTTTTTTTTATTTAATCAATTGACACCTTTTCTTTTCTATTAATTATCAGCAAAAAATAAAGCATCGATCCTTGGAGAATCGAACCCACGACACGCTCTAACCAAAAATCAAACAAAAGTTATAGAACATGCTAAAAGTTTCCAACAAATACTTATACACAAAGAATATTGTCCTCGAATGCTTTTTGAAGTATTTTGAATATTTAAAAAATTTCCCCTCTTGCAAAATGAAATATTTATACTTTTCTTTAAATATTTATATTTTTGTTTCAACAATTTTCTTATTGTTGAAAGTTCTATTTATTTTTTTATAGCATGTCCTTGCAAGAATATATATATATATATATATATATATATATATATATATATATATATATATATATATACTACTGGCCATTAAAATTGCTACACCAAGAAGGAATAATAATAACGGAATGAAATTTGTTGCACACATACATTATAGTAGGAAGAACAATTGATTAAAATTTCAGGAAATTTGGAGCAATATGTACTGAGAAAACAGTACATAAAGCAGTGACCTGACCTCTGTGAGCAATAATAGCACTTATTTTCCTAGGCATTGAATCGAACAGCGATTAGATGACATGTACGGATAGAGCACTTCATGATGTTTTAACACGATGCCACAATTCATCGATCGAAGTTACTGGTGAGTGCTGGGGGAGGGCAGTCGCTTTTCAACGATTAAACAGTCATTTCCATTGGTGCGAGATCAGGAGAACGCGCTTGCCAGAGCAACAGTTGATAAAATTCTGTATAAAAGAAGGTCCGAACAATACAAAAAACTTGCGGTCGTGCATTATCTTGCTTAAATGTTGCGCTACGGAGGCCTCGAATACAGGGCAGAGGGGCGGGCCTTAACCCATCAGAAATTTAATGGCCGCTGTTCAGAGTGCCAGGAATACGAACAAGAAGTAATCGAGATGTGTATCCAATGGAAACCCATAACATCATTACAAATGATGAACAGTATGATGATGTCGAATCCCAGCTGGCAATGTGCATTATTCATAATGCCGTTAAATACGGATAAGGCAATCTTGATGCTGTAAACAGGATTGTGATTTGTCTGAAAGGTGACTTCACGCCATTCCAGCGTCCAGGTTCATCGTTGATCACACATCAATGGCGCCCATATCAGTGATGCAGTTTTGAGGGTAATCAGAATTTTGGTAGCCGCATACTGGGTCACCACATGGTATGTGGTACCATTGGATACACGTCCCGATCACCCCTTGTTTTCATTCTGGCCATTCTAAATACCAGCTATTACATTTCTGACGAGTTAAGGCCCATCGCTCTGCCCTATATTCAAGGCCTTCGAAGTGCAACATTTAAGCAAGATAATGCACGACCGCGAGTTGTTTGTATTGTTCGGACCTTCTTTGATACAGAATGTTAACGACTGTTTCTCTGGCAAGCGCGTTCTCCTGATCTCCCATCCATGAAAATGACTGTGTAATCGTTGAAAAGCGACCCCCCACCACTTACCAGTAACTTCGATCGATGAATTGTGGCATCGTGTTAAAACATCATGAAGTGCTCTAATCGTACATGCCATCCAATCTCTGTTCGATTCAATGTCTAGGCAAATAAGTGCTATTATTGCTCAAAGAGGTCGCTGCTTTATGTACTGTTTTCTTAGTACATATAACTCGAAATTTCCTGAAATTTTAATCAATTGTGCTTCCTGCTATAATGTATGTGTCCAACAAATTTCATTCCGTTATTATTATTCCTTCTTGGTGTAGCAATTTTAATGGCCAGTAGTGCATATATTTGTTAATGCTTTTTAAAAGGATACATAATAAAAAATTCCAGCGTTGTTTTTTTATTACGTTTTTATTTTGTGTGCGTGTTAGTGATTAAAAGAAGAACCTTAAAAAAAAAAAAATAATCACAAATTTTTATATATACATATATTGTTTTGTGACGATTTTGAATATCAGATTATTGCTGTAAATTAAAATATTTTATTAGATATTAGAAGCAAGCTATACTTTCAAATAAAATATCAAACTTTTTTTTTTTTTTTTTTCTGAAATTTCTAAACAGAATCACCCCAGGCCTTAAGTATTCTACCTTTCAAACAGATGAAATGGAATAATTAATAATAATACACAATACAAACGAATTTCGATATTTTAAAAATTAAGAAGAAATAAAAAGCATTTTGTGAAAAATAATTTGTTAAATTAATAGTGTTATAAATTTTGGAATGAAAAAAAATTGTAAAGTTTATAAACAAATTACAAATAGTTTTCAAAATATGAGAAGATTTTAGCGTAAGTGGTGAGACGTCTACATATCTGTAGATTTCGTGATAATCGCACAACATGGGGGAAAAAAAATTAAATCTATGTATTCATAATTTAAATACCGCTTTTTAGTAGTCTTCGCATAATTTTCTAGAGATTAAAAATCCTACAGGCCGATTCAGAGTACGTACGAGCGGAGAAATGGCAGCGACAACGCCCATCTCTGACGTCATTTTGACGTCAGCGTTTCCGGTGAGTGAGAAATAGCAATTCTGGGGCTCATTTTCTCTACTCCATCGTTGTGTTAAATGTCTCGTTTGTTTGCATCGCGGACTCGGCTGGTTCTATGTCGGCGAGAACCGAGAAGCAGCGATGGAGAAGTGTGTATTGACTCTTCAGAAAAGAAATTTGCGACAGATTTTGTGAAGTTATACTGCGTTTTTTAAGAAAATAATCTTTTCGTATTATTTTTTTATTTATTTTAACTATTATTATTTTGTAAAATTATAATCGAAAGTTAGTTTTCAACATTATTTTTAACGAAAATGATGAAGATGAAATTTCATTTTTTAGACTGAATGGCTATTGTTTTATGAATGTGGATATTTGAAATTTTGCCATATTCATAAGCAGTAGGAATTCAGTCCTTTATCTTCAAACTGGATACTATATTATACTAAAAGAAGTATGCCTCTTCTAGGATTAAAATTCAATAATATACCAAAGTATCACCAAGTTTTAAATAGGTAAGGAGAAGTAAATATTTTAGCATTAAGTTTATTTTAGCACAATGTTCATTTACTAATTCTATTTTCTATCAGTTCTATTTATGAAATGCATTAGTTAAACAACTATTGACTTTTGAATTACCATAATGCCTTTTTGTGAAGTTTGTTTTTTAAGCTTTTTTTAATAATAATGATTAATAAATTTTTATAATATAGTTGTGAATCTGTTTTATAATTGGATCTTCTCCCTTCTCACATATTATATAAAATTTTATTGAATGATCATACATTAAATTTTTTGCGAAACTGATATTTACAAAATTTATTGCTTTAAAATTCAAATTTCAATAAATTAAAAGATGAAGGGAAAAAAAAAAAAAAACAGATGGTTTGCATGATTTATAAAACATTTTGCATCTGTACCCATTTGTTACATTTTTAAACCTCCAACTCCTCATCCTTGTTTCAATACAACAACAACAAAAAATACACTTTAAAATTTTTCTACTTATTTTTTAAAATGTACTTGGTTAATTTTATATAAGCATGTAATTTAATCATTAATGCTGATTACACCTTATTCATTAGAAAACATGGTTTTATGGCTCTGAATTATGTATAAATTTTATTATGTTTTGTGATATAAAAGATAATATATATACATTAAAGAAATATTCACATATGCAATATATCAGAATTCTCTCATGAGATTGTATTCATGAACCAGTAGTGCTATTTATATTATTTGTTCAAATTCAAGAGCAAGAAATCTCAAGCTTTACTTTTATAAATAAAACTTAAAATATTTGTGTAGCCTATATCTTATCTAACAATTGAATTTCTCCTCGAAAAATCATATCACAATTGAAAAGACCTATCAAATAATTTTCATACAGGATTCACAGGTTTTTAATGGTTTAAATTATGTGAAAAATCATCAAAAAACCATAAGCTAGTAATTTACTTAAATATTTAGCTGTTATTAAATATATTAGAGTTTGAAAGCATGGGTTAAATTACATTTTTTCTAAAACATAGTTATAAAATCTCTTCTAGCAAAATCTCTTATAAATTATCAAAAGTAACATAAAAGTCAATATTTTTACCAACGTATATTATTGTTATTATATTATGTTTTTTATTTTTGAGAAACAAAAAAAAAAAAAAAAAAAACAATTGTTTTCATTGATAAAAATAAACTTTCCTAGACTATAAATTCTACCTTCAAATATCAATTAATAATTCTATGAAGTTAGATTGTATTTCATAACATACATTGAATCTATTTAATTTATTATTTGCAAGACGATTTAATGTTATTTCATTAATTAAATTGTATGTTATTGTTACCTATATATATGTATTAAAAAACTACCATGTCATTATATAGAGAAAAACAGAATTATAGCTAACTTTCAAATGGCTTCAAAATGCTAAAATGTCAATTTGGCGACTTTTGGTTATAATTTTGAAAAGTTGCTAAATGATGTATTATACTGCACCTGTCCATAAATTTATACATATTTCAGATTTAAGAAATATAAAGATTTTATCAATTTTCAATTAATCAAAGAGAAAATTGTGTTTTAAAATAGATTTTGCTTCTCTTTGCTTCATAACAAAAGTCTTGAGGTTGTTGTTAAAGGTCACATTTGGCGATAAATCGCTTGTTTAATAAGAGATCCCATGTTATAATGCAACAGTCGAGAACATTGAAATTTTCAAAGAAATGCTTTAGTTTATGAATGATGGATATTCTTGAAATATTCCAACAAACTATTATTTACATGACAAAAGTTATGAAAACAATTTATGTAGAGACATAAACTGTGAATAAACAATTTTCAACAACTGTCAAAAAAAATCAACCAATTTATAAATACCTTTTAACTTTTTTGGAAAGTTTAAATATATAAACAAACATCAGTATGCTTGAACAATTTTTAAGTTTACCATCATAACAAGAGAATAGTTTTTTTTTTTATGATACAAGATATTAAATAAAAACATATACATACTACTTTCATATAAGCAATGAATGTAAGAGATAAACAGACATGTAAATTGTTTTGTAAATCATGCAAACCAAATTTTCAAACTTATGTTGTCTCTCAATTTCATGTTAGATTATTTTGTTTTTATAGAATTTTCTCATTTTGAATGTTTAGTTTGCCTTATAATGTTTTAACAACAACTCTCTAAATATCATTGTTATAGGTTTTAATAGATATTTTTTATAATAGGTCATTTATTTTGCATCCCAAATAGTTGTTTTCAGCGCTTTTCAATATTAAGTAGTTTCATCCACGTAGGTCCTAATATTTAGCAATTTATCACTTTCTGGGGAGAAAAAAATGCGATAAATATCTAAGTATTGGCACCTGTCTTAACGTTTGCTACAATAATTTTTTGACAAACTTGTACACAGCGGTAATGTTAGTACTAGAAGAAATTTCATTTTAGTCAATGGAAGTTGGAACATTTATTTATTAGTTATCTTGATACTGCATTACACGACTATTGTTTTTAGACAGTGATTTTAGCATTGTGGAAATTTGCATTACTCCCCTTGAATCAAACAATTTTTAAGTTTTGTTAAATTTCAATTCTCTATACAAAACTACACCGCTCAATTGATCACTACAAAAGTTGGTATCAAAATCTAGTAATGCTTATTTTTCAGTTCAAACAATATTAAATAAAAAAACACTGGTTTAACTTCAAAATTATTAAAAAGTTAAAACAAGTTGATTCCTCCCACTTTCAAAATAATGCATCCAATTTTTTCTTACGTGAAAGGAAATATATATATATGTATATATATTCGGTTTAAGAAAATTAATATTTCTCGCCAAGATTATACTAATGCAATTGTTACAGCTATTTTAATTTATCCTCAAAATGGCAACAAAAATTTAAAAGTCACCAAGATTATCCTATACTAAAATTGTAATATAACATTTTAAGAAATGGATATAGTAACTATTTAGAAGGAGCAAAACACTGTTATGAGTTATTTCATGCTTTTGTATAGAAGAATAGACTTTGAAAAAGGTCCTTCATACTGAACTAAACTCCATCTTGTACAGAATTTCATATTTATTACTCAAAAAATAAAAATAGGTTTGTTTATACATGTATATTTACTTTTTTTCCCTCTTTAAGTACAGATTTTTCTTAATTTGAATTCCAAATGATTAAAGTGTGTATGAGACTTTAAATTTCAAATTAAATTAATGTGTTTAGTTTCTATCAATACACAATAAGGCTGCAAAGCTAACTATTTATTTATTTTTAAATAAACTTCCATTCTATTTTAAATGCTTCCCTTGTGAAAAACATATAATGTCGAAATGATCAAGGCCATTAATTTCATAAATAAACCTGGTGATCAATCTATCTAAATATTATTTTGATTGTTTTTTAACTTAATAGTTATTTTATGTATGTAGAATTAAATATTTTGACACACATGTAATGCCTTATTCAAACATCTGAAAATAATCATTAAAATCTCATATGAATAAAAAAAAAAAAACTGGATCCAAGAAAAATAAACTATGATTCACTTTATTAAGCTGCAAATAGGTAAGAAAAATTACTGATATATTTTTGTATTATTAATCAATACAAAAAACCCTTAATGGGTTAAAAGTTTGTGACGCAGCTACTTTATGGCTATAAGAAATTGAAATATAGGTCTTAAAAATGACATATTTTGTGTGATGCTTTGGTATTAAAAAAGTAAAGCACCATAGTAGAATAATAAGATATACTTTGATAAATTAGCGACTTTTATTTCTATTTTGATAACTTATACAAGATTTTGCTTAAAGGAATTTTTATAACTATGTTAAGAGGAATATGGTTTCACTCGGTGCTTTCAGCATTGCTAAATATAATATATGATACTGAATACTTTTAGTAAATAATAAAGAATTATATTTGGGATATTTGAAATAAATTCTTTTCTTTAATTTAAATAGTGAAAAAACTTAATTTTCATCTGATTAAAGAGAAAAAGTATTTTAAAACCGAATTTTTCTGTATAGTATTTTGAACTGTAAAGATATTACTATAAAGAGTTGCATTTGACGAAAAATTGTTGGCTTGTCATGTATATAGTAATATGTAGAGTTGTGTATAAAAATGTTATAAATATGGGTACAGAATGATTTCATCTAGTGTCCACACCAAATATTATATGTATATATATAATATGCAAGAATTATATGTATATGTATACATATAATTTTTCTTAAAAAAAGTTATACTAATGCTACCAGTTTTATAAATATCAAGTTTTCAGAAAATTAAACATGAAATATAGGAAGATGAATGTATTTAAATTATTAAATTCAGGTATTTTCATTGTTGTAATTATATTTGGGAAAAAACACAGTTTAGAGGAACAGAGGAAAAAGCAACTTTTTTAATGTTATAAAAGCTTTAAAATGAATTGAAAAACTGATGTAAAAAAAGACACAGAATTAAAAACTTTGTAAGCAAACACTATAAATTAAAAAAAAAATTATAACAAAAATCTTTAAATCAATCAAGAATATATATATATATCAAATTTTCAACTGAAATTTAATAATGAAGCAAGAATGTATAAATCACTCTCCTTACCTATTTATACTCCACATAAAATGTTCAAAAGAAATGGTAATCCAATTTGCAAATGACTGAATAATTAATGTTTATGTATATGACAAAATATTCATTATTCACATACATAAAACAATAATATTTCAGTCTGAAATTGAGAATTTATTTAATTAATAAACTTGACGAATTCGAGCAAACACGGACAATTCAATTTCTACAACTACGCAGTAGGCACAACGTGCACGTGCTTTTGATTACAAACAATATTCCGATGAAACTTTTCCTATTGGTTATATCGCTACGTTTTCTATCATAATCGGTAAAACTGACGTCATTTTAGGGACGCCTTCTCGCTTGCTTCATCCATCAGCTGGCACAACTCGTGTGCGAGTGAAAACGGGCCCCGGAATAGCAATTTCTCCTACTCCCGAGAACAGCGATGGAGTAGAGATGAAGCTTTCGGCTACGTCACGTCTCACTCACTCTTCTACTCGGCCGCGCTGTGAATCGGGCTGTTAGTCACTTGTAGAATAACTAGATGGCTTCGTCTCTCAGCACTGTTTTAGTGCTGCCATCTATTGGTTCTGTGGTGAACTGCTTAAGAGCGAACAATACCTATTCTCACCAGCGGGCGAGCGGTTCTGCGTTCAAAGCTGATAGATGAGAAGTGCCGGGTTCAATCCCAGGTCACATTCATCGACCTAGCCGTTCGGAGATTTCTGTAGTTTTCTCGAAAACTTGCGTAAATACGGCTTAGGAACCCCATAGAAAGACCCCTCCACGGAGGACATTCCACTATCAAGCCTAGGGCCCTAACGTAGCCAATCGGCCTTAAACCTTACAACCAACCAACCTATTCTCGCCGACAGCCGTGTCCTATGTTATTCTATGAGAAAATTTCTTTACATAATTACTCATTATCTAACCACAAAATAAATAATAATAATAATAAAAATCCGGTTTACGCATTAAGAAAATTCATAACCATTAAATTAGTACTCATTATTATTATTATTATTAATAGTAGTAATTTATAAACTTTAATTTTGAATTCAAAAATGTTAATTTTTTGCAAAGTGCATTTTTCTCATTTTTTAGTTGCAAAATGAAATAATAAAAATTAAAAAAAATCAATTTTCGGAAAATGAGTACTGATTTATAACGGTTATACATTTTTTGAATGTGAAAACTAAATTTAAAATATATAAATATTAAAAAATGAGTAATTGTGGAAACATTTTCCCATATAATTATATTGGCCTTCGCTGTTCGCTCTTAAGATTAGCAAGTTTGAAGGCAAATTAATATAAACAGCCAGGAGTGGGCTGGTACACCCGGCTACCCGGAGATTGCCGGGTGGGTCAACTGCCAAAAATGAACCAAATGAATTTTTTTTCTTGACATTAAGTATTAGATGATAAGCAAAAGCTAGTGTCAGTATATACTTACCATTCATCAAATTTATGTTAAATTTCTAAAAATCTAATTATGTGAAACCCGACTAGCAAAGAAAAAAAGGTCAAAATATTGCTTTTTGGCCCATATATATATATCAGTGGTGGTTCGTGAGATTCCTTTACAGGGGGGCCGCATCGCTGAACGTCTAAGTACAATTTAAGAAAACAGCGAAAGTGATTTTCTGAATAATCTATTTTAATCAGGGGCTTCAGATTTTGTAATTGTAAATCAACTTTCGCACATTAAAATGATACACACAATGATTTATATAAAAATAATAATAAATAGTTTGATTACATATAATTAATTATATTTATCTGTACGGTCTTACGATAATAACTGCAAATAATTCGAATCTATAGTCCATAATGATAAAGAATTTCTTTTTGTGTCTCTGTCAAAGAATTATAAGTCATGTACTCAACTCATCAAAACTATACGAATCGTGCGACGATTACCTACCTACCAATTTTTAGCTCAATCGGATAAAACATTTAGACGCTCTCACACTTCAAAAATTTAAGTCCATTAGTCAAAATGGTAAGGAATTTTTCTTCGTGTCCTTGTAAAAGATCTATAAGTCCCACATTCATCAAATTTTATACAGTTCGTGCGATGGTGACCTTTAACATACCAATTTTCAGCTCAATCGAACCAAGCTTTTAGATGTTATCGTGTTCACTCTCATGCATATACGTACTCATATATATAACACTGTAAAAATTGCAAAAATGAACTCAGGAGACTTCAAAATGTAGAGCTATACCAAAATTTTACAGTCGATTTTTTTCATGATAACAAAGATTTTCTTACATGATATATGTTCGGAAAGTAAAAAGAAAGGAAATGTATTTCCCACAATTTTACTATGCAAAGTATTTGAAACAAAGATTAACTAATAAATCATCTAAAAACAAAGAAGACAATGCAAATAAATGTACACAAAGAAAAAATCTGTTAAATTCAAAATTATTTTAGAAAAATGACTATTTCAAAGTTCTCTTCTGCAATTAAAGTATATGAACTATCACCAAAAAAGTAAAAAGAGGATCAGCATAAAATGAAACAATTTGAAAATTTTATTTGAATATTTGGAATGATAACTCAAAGCCCTCATAAAAGAAAGAAGAAAAAAAAATATATACATACAACACAAATAATTTACATATATATATATATATATATATATCTTTACTTAACCCCTTACCTGCTGAGGAAAATTTACGAGATTCGCTTCAAAGTGCCAACTCTCAAAAGAGTAAATCTTTCAAAAACACTCTAAAGGTCCTTTTCAAGTTTGTTTTATTGCACTGTCAAACCGCGTCACTAGTTTTACTGATAGCAGTACAGTACAAAGGATCGTACTTCGGAAAAGCGTATATATACGCCCGGGGCAGTTAAGGGGTTAATATATTATTCATGTGAGAATTAATGAATGATGATTGTTTTCTTTTTCTTCATCATTTTACCCCTAAGGAATTCTTTTCGGCGTGTGAATTTTATTGTAATGTTTATTAAATGAACAGTAATGTTTATTAAATGAAACTATTTGAAATATTAGATCGATATAAATCTCAAGATCTCCATCTTATTTCTTTCAGATAAGGATAATAGTATAATCGCTATTTGCTGTAGACGATCTTGAATTTTGCATAAGAAATAATCTACTGCAGAATTTAAGAGTTAAGGAATACGTAACAAGGAAAAACCTGATAAAAAAAAATTACACCTCGGTATTAGATTAAATTATGTTTAACATAGGTATTTTATATTTTTAATAAATAAATAAAATAGACTGAAATATTGATAATTTAAAAATATTAAAATCTTTGGAAAGGTTAATATTTATAAATAATTGTCATAATCTAAAATATTTACTGTCGCTCTTTTTAGCATAAAGAAACATTAGACATATGTCGAATTATAATTAATTATTTATTTTTAAAATTCCTGTCATATTTTATAGTAATACAATGCCGACACACAAGTGCAATTAAAGTGCAATTAAAAGTGCAATTATAGTGATGTATTGCGTTAATTCATTTAGAACCATCCTTTGAAATATTAGTTAAAAGAATTAACAATGACGTAAAATCATGCAATCACATACATTAGATCCCCTATAATACAACCTCCTGTAATAATGCCTCCGAGCTGAGCTCTACGTCATGGAAGATCGGCCGATTTTATCCAATCAACACTTCATATCATACATGTTGGATCGTGGGGATTGGATGAAATCGGCCGATCTTCCGTGACGTAGAGCTCAGCTCGGAGGCATTATTACAGGTGGTGTTGGTTTCATACGGTCGAAACTGATAGGGAAAACGAGTAGGGACGGTTTTAATTATCCTTTCCCTAAAGAAATCCCTTTTTTCGGGAGCTGCATGAATGAGCAGCCCCTTTACGCACTTTGGAGACGTTATCTTATACTATTAAGTGAGCAATCTCTCTATATATTAAAAAAAAGTTACTGTTACTGGCGTCAAATTTTTTTGTCTGCAACAGCATCTTCTAGCGGAGGGCAGGGTCCTTCGCGTCAGGAGAGGTATCAATGTGTTCCGAATACTCCAAGGATGACATTTCAGCTGCTTAGAAATTTCTATCATTTTAATTAAAGAAGGTATTAACTAAAAATGACAATTTTACGAAGGTACATTAATTGCCATTTTGAAGAAAGTTTCTCCCAGTGACGTTGTTCTTCTGTCATATGAAGTCATTTTACACGGGAAAATTCAAATATGATCCATGGTTGTACGTAGGTAGGTAGGTAGGTTCGATATAACGTCGCACCAGTACTGCGCTATGGGTAATTGGCGACGGTCTGGGACGCACCCCTAGAGATGTTCCGGTCACATGCCATCACAATTTTGATCCTTCGCGGAAGGGATCTCCCCCCTCCCCGCTTTGGTGATCCCCAGAGGTATAGTGTAGGTGGGAACATGGAAGAATTTGCGGTCACGACAGATTTTGTGTGCACCAGCCACGATTAGTGTACACGACGGTCTTTGGACGGCTCAAGTATCGAATCGGCAATCTTCCAATTACTCTCATGTCCATAAACTAAGGATAATTCAGATTCACACTGAAATCGAACTTTAATGCAAAAATTTCACCTGTAGAAATACCACACACATCTTTAAGAATAATATGCAAATTATAAGAAGCCATCAGATGACGCCGATATGATGTTACAATGACGAAAGTGTAAGAAGGGGGTAGATAAGGAATGGGAGCAAAGAAGGAAAATTGTTCACAAGCGTTCTGTGTGCCGCTCAGTACCACAACCGAATACACTGTTAAAAATTTCAACAGAAAACTCTGTGTAATCTATTATCTTAAGTCTTACTTAAAATTACAGAGAAAAATAAACGGAGATGTTAAAAAATATCTCTTATACATTCCTTTAAATAACAAATATTAATTTAATTAATTATTGGTGAGAATATATTTCGGACTTAGAATGCTTTATCTAAAGTAGAAACAGTCATTTTTAATTTTAATTAAAAAATTAAATAATGAAATTAGGTAAAAATACAGAATAAAGATTGAGAATCTCGATTATTCATTTTTAACTAAGAATTCCTGTAAATTTACAGAGACTCTGGATAAATATTTACATTAAATTTACAGTAATTTTTAACAGTGTAGTTATGACACAGAGGACGCATGCAGATAATTTTTTACGAGGTAGAATTATCGGCCGACTAGAATGTGGGCGTACTCAGATAGAAGTATCGGGGAAACTTTGAATCGCCCAAAGTGTCATCTCTAGGCTTTGGCAACGATTCCAAAATGATGGAAGTGCCAGTCGACGTTACAGTACTGGTCGGCGACGAGTTACAATTCCGAATGACCACCGGTATTTGGTAGTAACTGCCAAAATAAACAGATAAAGCACAGCATCAGACCTGTCTCGTCAGCTGTCTGCAGCCACGAAAGCCACAGTTTCAAGACAAACCGTGGATAGACATTTGGGAGATATTGGTCTATATGCTCGCAGGCCTGTTAGATGTGTTCCACTCACGGCAATGCACTGTGCCAGCGGTTAACTTGGAGTAGAGAACATGCAATGTGGACAGCGGCACAGTGAGCTTGTGTGATGTTTTCCGACGAGTCCAGGTTTAGCTTGCATTGTGATTCACGCCAGACTTTCATATGTAGCACGTCAGGTACCTGTTACCACCAAAACAAAGTCATTGAACGACACCGCGTGGGGCAGGAGTGCTCGTTTTGGGGGAGGGGGGATCATATTGGGCACCAGAACAGATCTGCATGTTCAAATCAGAAGAATGATAGGTCAAACTTATCGGGACATCAGTCGGGAACAACATGTACGTTTGTTTAGGGGTGCCATGAGCCCAGAATTTGTGTTTATGGATGACAATGCGCGTCCTCACCGTGCAAACGTTGTACACGGATGCCTATAATCTGAATCTATCACTCACATGGAATGGCCAGCATTCTCACCTGACTAGAATCCGATAGAGCATGTGTAGGGCATGCTTTTCCGACGAGTTGTAGTCCGTCAACCACCTCCTACATGTGTACCGGAACTTCGGAGAGTATTGCTTACTGAGTAGAGTAACCTTCCCCAAGATAAGATTAATAATTTAATACTCAGCATTCATAGGCGTTGTAAGGACTGTATTTCATCATCTGAGAGACATACAATGTATTAACCATCATACCAACCATGTAATGTTAAGTTTTTGTGAGGGAGATATTTTTTGTAATTGCGTCAGGGAGCAAAAATCGTAGTTTTTAAAATGGTATCCTACATAAACCACCTTTTATTGTTCGTGATCTTTTGTTTAATAAATGGACTTTATGAATAAGTCATGTTTGTTTTGTTTCTGAACTTGTATTTGCTTCAGCTAGCATTATCCTTAATTTATGGACATGAGTGTACGTGCTCGGAGCTTTACAGACTAGGGTTCCGCGGCCCGAAACCATGGATGTAAAAAGAAGAAAATAAATATCAACTTTTTTTTCTCTATTTTTAGAAAACTAATTTTCTTACAGGTGAAAATTAAAATATGATCTATGGTTGTAGGTAGGTTGTGTTTGACATCGCACCATTACTGCGCTATGGATAATTGGAGACGGTCTGGGACGCACCCCTTCGGATGTTCCAGAGACATGCCACCCCAATTTTGGTCCTACACGAAGGGGATGGTCCCCCGCTTCAGTGGCCCCCAGAGGTATAATTTTGATGGGAACATGGTGGATATTGCGGCCACGACATATTTTACGTGCACCAGCCACCATTAGTGTACACGGCGGTCTTTGGCCGGCTCGAGAACCGAACCCGCAATCTTCCAATTACGAAGGGGTACCGCGGTCCGGATCTAAGGTTGTAAAAAATAAATAAAAAGGATGATATACTAAAGCTGTAATACAAAATGGTCTAGATATTATGAATTTCTTTGTATAAAAAAAAATATATAAATATTATATATTTCAATTTGACACTAAATATGAGTATTTCAATAATAATTTTCTGCTTTTGTCTTGTAATGTTCGCTATTAATATTCCTTTTCAGTGAAAGAAAACAGCGAATAGGCGGGCAGAGCTCTGCATGTGTTAATAAGTAAAGTGAGTCGGGGGGGGGGAGGCGAAGCCTCCCTCGGGGGTTGGTGAGCGGAGCGAGCAGGGGGCAGAGCCCCCTAGTTTGTATATATATATATATATATATATATATATATATTTGTATATATATATATATATATATTTCACTGTTCTTGAAAACGGTAGCTCGGACAGTCACATGATTTAACACAAAGGTGCCCTCCGAAGGATCATTGTGCACATCGAAGTCAGGTTTCCGAATTTTTGGTTAGTTTTCTTTTAATTAATAAAAATATGAAAATAAAACTTTCCATTTCTATAATGACGCACAATGGAGAATCTTAGGAGAGATTTGATTGGTTTATTTGATTTTCATTTATTTGAGTGTATTTTACGTTGAACTAGAATTACGTTGTGAGGAATCACAAAATATTTGATTGGTTTATTTGATTTTCATTGATTTGAGGTAGGGGTGTCCAGTGATGTTTTTTGGTTTTAACATGCGTGATACTGATTGCCGTGGAACCGAGTTTCGTGCGTTTTCAGATTCATGCACAGCAATGTAGGGTGTCCAGTGATGTTTTTTGGTTTTAACATGCGTGATAGTGATTGCCATGGAACCGAGTTTCGTGTATTCTGAGATTCATGCATAGCGCGGTAGGAGTGTCCAGTGATGTTTTTTGGTTTTAACATAACATGCGTGTTATTGATTGCCGCGGAACCAAGTTTCGTGTGGTCTGAGATTCATGCACAGCGGTGTAGGACTGTCCAGTGATTTTTTTTTCCATGTGTGTGAAGCGTACATACTTGCGTTATATTGATTGCTGCGAAAACGACTTATGTGCGTTCTCTGATTCGACCATTAATCGAATAGTGACTTTTACTGTACGAGTAACAGCTTCAACTGTTTTCAGAATAATAGAAGAATTAACATTTCTATTTGACTACTTTCGAGAATATTCGTTTTAATAATAGTTTTGTTGCACAGATTCAAGAAGTTCAAAAAATGTTTAATATTGTCAAGAAGATACCATACTAATACTGTGAAGAAAATAGTCGCCAATCGAAATATATCTATTTAAGCATTTCAGTTATTCAATTAAAAAGAAAACCTTTAAATATCGTGCCCAGCGAAGCGGGTGAAGCCTGTTAGTAATATCAAACATTGTATGCTATCGCAGGGGTGCAGAATATGTCCAAATGCGCGAACGATGCGCGAATTTGAAGATGTGATTCTATTCTAAGTCCTTTTCATCAAAAGAAAGGAAAATATTTTTTTTATGGTTGATACTCTTCTTTTATTTATTATTTTTTTAGAGGGGCGGAGATATTAAAAGAAAAAATATAACTATAAAATTGTCAAAAATGAGTGCTGCTATTTGTAAAAATGAAGCTGTGCAAATTTTAATATGTAGACGACCTCCTAAGCTAATCGGAATGTATATTATAAAAAACTAATTGTTATTACAAATCGATGGGCACCAACTGCATGTTTATACAAAGATTTGAGGAAATATTGGTCAAAAGGTGGCTTTTTCTTTTCTTTCTTTTTTCTTTTCTTTTCTTTTTTCTATTTTTTTTTTTTTTTTCTTTCTTGACTGCACATTTTTTAAAGAGCGATTCTTTTTAGTAAAAAAAAAAAAAAAAAAAAAAAAACTAAACACTAGTTGGCATTTTGTAGACAAAAATGGAATGAAGAATGGAATGACTCACACGGGGTCAAAAAGTAATTAATAAATATTCAAATTTTTACGCATTCCATATGAAGCATTTTCCTTGTTATCTTTTCCGTTTTTCAATGTAAAGTGCTCCATAGGGAAAATTTTTGAAGTAATTTGTATTTTTAATTCCTTAGCCGCATCTGATAAATTGTTCACATACCAATTTTAATGGCAATACTATATATATATAATAATTAAAGTAGATGTTTAAATAAAAATGAACATTCGTATTAATGGTTTTATAAGTTTAGAAAAGCCTTAAGTTATACAGAAATCGTTTCTTAATGGGATGGTGGACGTTATAAATTGTTTATTAAAATTTCTGTCTCAGATTTATGAATTTCTGCATACTTATGCATAGAAATGTATCAGAGATAAGTATGTTAAAATTTCTCGAAATAATTTAAATAAAAAATAAATTAATTAAATTTAAGAAATTAAATTTTTTGAAAATTTTTTAAATGCTTCCTACCAACTACTTAAAAATTTCCATCCATTTTGTAGCTTAACAATATATTTTAAACATATTTGGGTATTACTATACTTTGCGGATTAGCTGATAAGTTAATTTTTTAAAAATATTTTTATGCTTGAATGCTGAAATTTAATGCAATTTTTTATCATTCACAATTGCGGGAAAAAAAAAAATGAATTTTCAAAAAGTAATACCTAAATATATTTAGAATGTATTATTAAATTATAATAATGTAAAATACTAGGCAAAAATAAAACATTACTCAACAGGGAACCGTTTAAAATTTTATAAATATTTAAAAAATTTCATTTAATGTTTTTTATTTGAATATTTTTTAAGAAGATATTTGGATTTACTTATTGCTGTTATATTTAAATGTATATTTTATGCAAAATTTATTAACTCTAATTGAATAAAATGATTTATAATGTTTGCCATCTCCTTAATCGAATTTAAAAACACTTGATATTCATTTTATGAATTACGTTCAAAATTTTCGTCCTTTAATCCTGAACAATAAAAGTGTCTGAGAAATTAGACGAAATTTCTGTATGAGATAGATCTTTATCACTATTATTAAAAGAAAATGGCTGAAGTTTATTTAAAGTTTTAAAGTAGAAAGTTAGAAATTGGATCGATTTGTTGATTGCCTTTTTCAATTGATTGATGACCGTTACATATTGTATTTTCTGATTTGTTTTACTTTTTCGTTCATTATCAAAATTCCATATTTGCCCAATAATTTTATAACTAATTCCAATAATTTTATAATTAACTGTAATGCCCTTTTGATCAAACTAAAATAAATTAAAACTTAATGATATATTACTTCCAATTTTCATTGTGAAATTATTTTAATTAGCCCTAGAAACGGACAGTTTGGTTTTATCAACTTTTAATTAACTATTATGTACATTAATAATTTGAATTCTGTTTCCTCATTCAATTATAAATCATTTATACTTAAAAATTTATATTGAAAAAGATTCTCTCCTCGATAAAATCGAAAAGTTTTGTATAAGATGAACACATTCAAAATATTTTCGAGTTCAAAAAATGAATAAATAAAATAAAATAAAAATAATGATGATGATTGGTAACTTACAAATAATTTAACTAATATCAACTTAAAATAATTTAACTCATCATTCATGAAATCAATGCAATAAAAAATATTTAGTTTAAAGCTTTTTTCACTTTCTTCTATGATCATAGGAAAAACTATTGAATTCGTAAAAATGTTTTACTTCCAGTTTTCGATTAATTTACACGTTATGAGCTGACCTAAATACGATTTGACCATTTTTAGAAAGACCTAACTACGATTTGACCCTTTTAAGAAAATGTCCTTCTTCGTGAGTATCTGTGTGTGACAAAAGTTTTCTATCAGCTCTAGTTCAAGAACTGAAATACAAAATTTCATACAAATGCAAATTTAGTTGCACCTTCACATAAATTGGTGTTTATTTGTTTTTAGTGCAAATCGCCCAAGAGATAAGGCTGCTATGCTGCGATTTCTTCTGTTTACGGTGTGACTACATCTGAGCTTATTTTATGCATAATTGCACAAAACTTTCTATGTGAGAGGGCCACTGTGAGAAACTATGTTGACTGAATTAGGGTGCATATCGACGGAAAAGTGACACTGCTATGCTACATTTTCCCCCGTATACGGGACGGCTATATCCCAGCTTTTATAGCGTGTGAATGCCCTAAACTTGATATGCGTGATGGCCATTAAGAAAAAAAGTCTGACCTAACTTGGGTGTGTATCAGCCGACAGGTGACGCTGCTATTACTCACCTATTGTAATTTTCCACATGGAAAAGACTCAGCATCTATTGGTTATAATTGCACCAAACTGCATGTATAAAATCTTTATTATGAGAAGATATATTGATAAAATATTTGTTCATGTTAACTGGTATGTAGCACTGTTTTATAGAATGATATAGAAGAAAGTTTCTGCGATTGTCTCATCACACTAATTTATTTTAAAAATTATTGAGGAAAAAAATTAATAAGTAACTATCATTGGTAAAAAATAATTTAAGACAAAATTACAAGAAAGAACTTTTATATGATCTTTTAATCATGAATTGATTAGAATCTGATCATTTTAGTTTATAAATAACCCCTTCCCCTTACACTTCTGTTACCAGTAGGGGGGGGGGGGGAGTGTCTCGAGAATCATGAGATCAAAAGCACAACTTTCTCTTTTAAGGCACTTCCTTTAATTTAAGGCATTTTAGTTTCCTTTGCCTTGCTAAATTAAGTAGCTTATCTTGTTCGTGGAATCATCAGCATGATTTTCGAACGGCTTCAGCATTTAGTTCGTGAGTTAACAGCTTTTTTAAAGGACAGTTCTTTAACAATAATTGTGTTGAAGTGAAATAACTAAACAATCTAAGTAAATAAAAATGTCGGTTAGTGATTGCTTGCAACAGTTCAAAAATAAATACGTGTACACGTATCTACTCCTACTTACAGAACTTCCATAAACTAATTTCGAAGGAGCAAGATAAATTTAAAGTTTGTTACTTCCACCTAACATGATTAGAACGACATTCGATAATATTTTCCTGATTTTTGAAAAAAATCCTTTACATTTCGTAGAATTTTTACTATTTACAAAAAACTCATAAAATACAATGTCTTTTATCCTTGCAAAAACTAATAAATAAGTCTAATAAAGATTTTTAAAATGAATTTAAATGATTTAGGGACACAGACCATACAAAGCCCATGGTCCAAGCTCTGAAGACATGTGCCGCATTTAATTGATTAGTGATGTACTCTTAAAAACGCAGTTTTTTTTTTTTTTTTTTTTTTTTTTTAACCAATTATTGTTATTTAGCTTTGAAAAATTGTTTAAAGTCGGCAGCAAAATTATTGAAGCATGCGCTAGGCTGACCATATGTCCTCGAATCTCGAGGACAGTCCTCGAAAACTACCTTCGTCCCCCAAAAATTACAACACATTTGGGGACGCCGGTTATAAAGTTATTAATGTTTTATTATAATTATTTATTATATGCATAATAAATAAGCTGAAATAAGTTCTTTTAGGTGCCTCATACATAAAAATTACAAAAATTTTACAATTTAAAGTGATTTAATTAATTATTTATTATTTGTCCTCGAAATTCGAGGACACCGCCATCTTTGTCACCAAATTCAATGAAAAAGATATGGTCACTCTAACAATAAGCCTACATTTTTCTTTCTTTTTCTTTTTTTTTTTTTTTTTTTTTAAGTTTCATCGCTAATTTTTATCATCGACTAAATTTTTATAAACAGTATAAAACTAAGATCATGACTCAACAAATATTTACTTAATAAAATTACATTAGGTGTGCATCTTTTATGCAGGAATTATTGCTAATGCTTCAATAATTTTGCTGCCGACTGACTGTATCTCGATTTGAATGGTAGAGATTGAAAAAAAAAAAAAAGGGTTTTTTTTTTTTTTCTTTTTTTAGTACTAATCGAACTCACACAAACTTCAAATACAAAGAACATAAAGAGTATCATACTTTATTGATTCATTTACATATACACAGTTACTTACAGAACAGAGATTTAACTTACAAACAAAGATAAACAATGATTAAAATGCTACACTCCTGATTACAGGTAACGAACTATGATAAGAATGTAACTCTTATTATACACTTCATTATTATTCTAATTACCAGTACATTTACAAACAACATTTAGAACTTTCAGAAATATTTTACTATAATGTCAATGCTATACATTAAAAATTTGAAAACATCTTACACAAAAAATATTTGGTTTTGCGGGAATAAGCAAAACATAATTCTAGCGTAATAATAACTTAATACAAAGTTTCTAAAATAAACAAAAAATGCTAATCTCTATCATAACATTCGGAACACAAAATTCTAAAGAGTTTACAGACTGTAATATGAACACAATAATAATGTATAATAACAAAGAAAAAAAAATTACATCTTGCTAACTATGCCTGGAACTTAATGCGCTAAATACATCAGTAGTTTTGAGTGAAAAGTACAATTTCTTCTTCAGTCCATCAATAGAATTTTTATTTTGAATGCTGAATTCTTATGACTAATTCTTACTTTATGATAGGTTATTATGCATGTCATTCTTGTAAAAAAATAACTATTTTTGATATTGATTTTGCCTTATTATTACTTATACTAATGTTTACTGATACACTCGGTTTTTCATTATTGTAGTCATAATTATTTATATATATCTATAAATTAGTTGTTTTGAAACATTTTTATGCACTTGAAGTCTTAAATTCTCATATAAAAACATTAAGAATTTTTAATTTTTTTAAATTGTGATAATTCCACATTTCTTTATAGCAACAGATAGAGAAAAATCAAGAAGTGAACAGTAATCTTCGATAATAAGTAAAAAACTTTAAACAAACACCATAAAATCCAAAAAAACTTGCAGCAATTGTTTCGGGACGAAAGAAAACACGATCCTTCGTCAGGCGAGCAAAGTAGGCACGAGTGCGTTGCCGCTTTGTCTGCAGCGCTCGTACATATTTTGTTCGCCTGACGAAGGGTCGTATACTCTTTCGACACAAAACAATTGTTGCGCGTTTTTTGCATTTTATGGTGTTTATTCAAAGTTTTTAACTTTTTACTTATAAACGCCAACTCTGTTGTGCTTTTTCATAATAAGTAATCTTCTGTGACTTTCCGTCGATTATAGAAAAAAGGAAAAAAGAGAAAAGAATTTTAACTTTTTCAAAAATAAATAAATACTTCATATGGATTCAATAATAAAAAATAAATAAATAAATAAGAATAAAATAAATAAAATAATCATTCTGTTTCTCCATTTTTTTTTTAATTAAATACTTACTTATTTCATTGATTAAACCTCTTTTGAACAAAATAAAGAGAATATTCTAAAAACTTTAGATTACAAAAGTAACATAACTGGAATATCCAGTAACATAATTGCGAACTTTTTTTGGTGTGACGTAGTTTTATAATTTTAAATTTGCTTTTGGAGTAATTTTTTAATTGTGAAAGCTGTAGTTTTCACTCATAACTAGATGCAAAACTTATATTAGCGAAACGATCACGACATCGAAAGCATAAGGGATAAAATATTCACAATGGAAGAGCTGGATTTTTTTACATCATCTCTCATTTGAGAAAATATACTACACTATATATACTAAAAGTACACAAAAATTACTATTCACACAATGTTGTCTATACATATAGTTGACGAAACATTTACATATATTTTTCAACCTGTGTCTTTCTTCTTTACGAGCAGAATCTCTCTCTAAGAGTTTATTTCCTCTATACAAAAAATAATTCTTTAAATGAAAATAAATGTAATTTTAAGAATATTTTAAGATGGGTAGATTCGCTATAATTTACAAAGTTGTCATAGAATTACTGCGAATCAGCATAACATGATCACAAAAAAAGTTAATAATTCTTTTTAAATAAACACATAATTAGAATTAAAAAATTAAATTTCAAAATTATTTAAAATAAACAAATTGATATATTCCACGGATTAAAGTAGAAGCCATTTTGCGGAACTTCTTACAGCTAAGAAAAGTTACTTCTTGAAGTTTAACCACAGATTAAATTTATTTTCAATTTTAAATGAAGGAAACTGCAGATAACAATCTTCTGTACCATCGTATTTATCAGATCTGAACTCACGTAATAATTTAATAATATTTGGCTTCGGTATATTTAAATAATGTACATATTATAGATTTTTTTTTTTTTTTTTTAAGTATCATATCAAAAGAATATCTCTAAAAAACTGCAATTAGTTTTTGAAAATGGTATTGTGTTTTTAGCTTGAAATGTCTAGAATAGCATAATTATATCAAATTATTTGCTTATCAATTTTATCTAGTATCTACTACAATAAAGTTGCTGTAATTTCTCAAAAGAAAAAAAAAGGGGGGGGGAGGTTAATTTTTTTTATGCATGTTTATAAAAATATTTAATGTTTCGTGATACATGTTTTTTACTTTTTGTCGTAATGAATTAAATTGCAACAAACTTAATAAAACTTAAAGATATGTTTTATGCATTTCACAAAACACGAATACAGAAAAAGAATAGATTATTGGTAAACACTTTTAAATTACAGATTAAAAAAATAATTTTTTCTGTGATAATATACAATTGCATATTGAATTGTTTTTAATTTAGAAGTATTTCGAAGAAGAAGTTATAGTTAAGAGGTTACAGTTATTTTAAAATTACTCAAAAATTAATTTCTTCAGGACATGGACCTATATGAACAAGATAATTTTTAAAACACTTTGATTTTTCATCTGCCTTGCAAACTTGATCATAAGTCGAAAAAATATATTTAAAATTTTGAAATGATATATTAATATCTACTTGATATTCTACTACATTCTATTTATGTATTATTTATTTACTTTTAAAATTTAAAACAAAGCAAGTATCTAATGTTAAACGGGATAATTTTATACTCATTTTGATTTTTGTTTTCATTTAAAATATTTTTTACATCGAAAATACTTTTTCGCTTCTTTGAAAGGAAATAACAGTATCTTTAATATAATAACATTTTAGAACATAACAATAATACTTTAACATCTCAATATAATATGTGCACATAATATACACCTGAATATAATATACGAACTTTCTTTAACACCCGATTTCTTTCAAAAGTCTAGTCTTGTACCAAAAATACACTTTCAGAGTTTTAAATGAAATACTTATATCTACATGAGCATTGGCAATTTCAGCAACTAACAGCACCACAAGAAATACTTGAAGCAAATAATAGTTATATAAAGGATGTCAACATGAAATACCTCAGTAACATTGAAAAGTAAAAATCTTCAATCTATGAAATGATAACTATGTGGATTTATTTTTTACAGATCCTCTCCATATTTTTGAATTAGCGCTATGATATTGTCCATGTATTCTTCAGATAATGTAGGAATACAATGCACAATTACACGAAAGAAATTCACCCAGTTGCGGGATTTAAGAGGTTGATAGCTGATCATCATCGTTCCTTCCTTAACAGCTCTGCCTTTTATCAAAGGAGCAATCTATACGAAAAAAAAAAAAAAAAAGAAGAAGAAAAAAAGTTTATCTAATTTATTGTTAACAAATTAAAAAAATATGCTTTTAAAATTAATAAAAATTGTACTGTTACAAGAAACTGGCACATTTTAAAAACCTTATAGAAAATTAAATCTTATTTTTTTGTTAAAAAAAAAAAAAAAATGTATATATATGTATTGAATACATTTTAAAACATTGCTCAATAACAAAAAAAAAAGATGTAGCACATGAATATTCAATACTTCTTCAGGGGTATTGATTGAATGTTGTACGCAAAGAGGTGTAATTTATATTGCACTGTATACAATTGTCAAAATTTTACCGTACCCAAAGCCCAATTAACCACTAAATTGACGCAAAAATTATTTCATTAGTAAGATTTATAAAAGGAAAGATAAAATCTTAACAGGCCTATTCAAATTTAATTTCTTAAAATAATAATGATAATAATATCAGTCAAAAAGTTCATAAGAAAAATAATAAAACTAAAATATTACTTATATAAAAAAAATATATATGTATAGCTATAAAAGAATTCACCAAACTAACAATAAGCCATAAAGCTAAATATAGTTAATGTATAATTATTATTCAGTTTTTAAAATCACTCTTCCATTGATTTTACACTTTTAGAAACAGCAGGGAAATTCTCGTTCGATGACCAACGTTTATTTTATCTGCGGTACCAGAATAAAGAGAAATTTGTGATAATTACTGAAAGATGTAAAAAATATTAGAATAAAGAATTGTTTAATGATATGCTAATATTGAGAAAATGGTGAAATTTACTTCTTACATGGCTTCTTACACGGGTATTGCAATGGTTAGAACGATTATATTTATAATAAGAAATTCCTCGTTTAAATATGGATATTTGCAAAATTTCATTCTCATAAAATGCTCTTTATCTATCACGGAAACAACATGCAAAGCCAGAAATCAGCAGTGCCAACTAATCTTCATTAGTAACATATAAATTAATTTTATCCTTAACTCGGGATTGGATATACACTGTAATAATCTACAGAGCATTGCGTTATCTCTTCATGAAATTAATCATTTCAAAATCTAGGACGCATCTTCAAACGAGGAAACATATTTATAAGAAAAAAAAAGTTTTTCTGTTTAAAAGAGAGAGAGAGAGAGATACTCCCTTCTAAGGTAAAGGAATTTTGAACATTGATATAGCAATAGGCTAAAAACAAGCACATTCTCTCTCTCCCCTCTCCCTCTCTCTCCCGCTCCCACCCCCTCTCTTTTTTTTAATGTAATAAATTAAACTTTTTATTCAAAAATTTAAGCATATAAAAGAGTAACATTTAAACAATATTTTATAAAATATTGGGAGTACAAATTAATTCGGTCCGTTTTTTTTCGTTAAAAAAACATTTTATTTATTATCAAAATGAAAAAACATGTTATTCAAAGTATTGTCCATCGGTAGCCACAACTTTTGTCCACCTTTCTGGCAATTTTCGGATTCCATCTCTGAAAAATGAGTCCTCTCTGGACGCAAACCATGAATCGAGCCATTCTTGAATTTCTTCGAAAGAAGTGAAGCGGTGTCCAGCCAAATCGTGATGCATCCGTCGGAACAACCAATAATCAGAAGGAGCAAGGTCTGGCGAATACGGCGGGTGGGGTAGGACCTCCCATTTCAACGTTTCCAAGTAATTTTTAACGACAAATGAAAAATCGCTTTTCAACGTCGCGCGGTTTCAACTCGTATGGGACCCAATTTCCTTGCTTTTGAACCATTCCCATTTTTTTTAAGCGCACGGAAATTGCTTGCTGAGTGACTCCCAACGATCCTGCAAGCTCTTGTTGCGTTTGGCACGGATCTTGATCGAGCAATTCCTCCAATTCGGCGTCTTCGAACTTTTTCGGCTGGCCCGGGCGCTCATTGTCTTCGACACTAAAATCACCATTTTTGAAGCGTCGAAACCACTCTCTACATGATTTATCAGATGGCGCAGATTCACCATAAACTTCCACAAGCGATCGATGCGCTTCAGCGGCACTTTTCTTCCAATTAAAAAAGAAAATCAAAACTTCCCGCAAATGTTGTTTCTTTAGCACAAAACTCGACATATTGAATGCTCAAAAAACCAATGTTGTTGTATAAAACTCGAAGCTTCGTTGACTGAATATGGTTAACAAAGGTCAAACCTTTCTAACAATGCCAAAAACATCTATCATCATTCAGTAAACATAGCGACCCTTTACTGAGAGATACGACAAGGTGTTCATACTTTTTGATTGGTGGAAAGCTCCCTTTGACCGCCCGAGGCGATTTCCCGCATCGCTACCACAGACATAAGGCAGAGAGAAATTGTGACTTTCAAAAATGCTTATAATTCATATTAATTAAATGTAATTAAAAATTTTTGAAGCAAATTTTCATGTTCCTAAATGTTTTTCCTATTAATAGAAATAAAAATTTTCATTGATTTTCGTCAATTCTTTTTCTAAATAAGTACTTTTCTTAAAACAGTTTCGTATTTGGCGATAACTTCAATAATTACACAGCCAACCTCTTTCGGAAAAAATCGCACTTTTAACGTGCGGCGTTCGGTTTTTTCCCCCTTCTTTTTAGAATAATTTTGAAAATAAATTATGTAAGTTAACATTAACTAATATACACTTATTATTATTTTATTTATTATCTATTTATTTTTGTTTTACCTGATCTTATTAAAAATTATTTTGATTAATATAACAAACATTTAGATATAAATACAATTAATAGAGTAAAGCATATTTTTGGAAATTTTAGTGTTAAAAATACATAACTAATAAATAAAAAGGCCTTTTAATTATTTAGTTTCTTTTTTTATTTCTTCAGGAGTATATAAATAAAGGCTAGTACATTCATTTAATGCATAAAGCTTAAACTGCCTTATATTTTTCTTATATTCATTCAAAAATACGGAATATGAGGGGGAAAAGAATAAGGTTAAAAGTATTAAAATGCTTATTGTTCTCTTATTTATTAATTTAAAAACATAAATTTTTTTTATTTGTTTATCTATTTTATTTTATTTATTTATTTTTTATGGAGAAATCAAGGCATTAATAGAAGTAAATACCTCTATGGTGGCCAAGCGGAACTGCGGTCAAAGTTGGTAGATGGGAAGTGCCGGGTTCGGAGTTTTCCGTAGTTCTCTCTAAAACTCGCGTACTAGATTCACTTAGACCCCCCCCACCACCACCACGGAGGGCATTTCTCCTGTAGGCCTAGGCCCCTAGAGTAGTCAATCAGTCTTAAGCCATACAACCAATCAACCATTCTTTATGAGATCAACATATGTTAGAATTTTATGTTGTAAAATTATAAGTGCTAATTTCTTTATTTTCTTTATTTGTTTATTAACTAATTAATTTATTAATTTATTTATTTTTTAGTGTCATATTTTTTTTTATCACATACGTTATTTTCTCTCTCTCTCTCCTTTTTTTTTTTATCATACTTTATTCAAAGGTACAAAATACGAAAAAAAAATATATATATATTTGTATTACATTTGAAGAAAAATAAACTTTTGACATGAACAATAAGGATGTATAAAACTTTTAAAGTTAATAAATATTTTTACAAATATTAATATTATCAATGATTATGCATTTAACTATAAAATATTGGTATGTTTTTAAGCATTAAACTAATTCAATTTTCCTAAACTGAATTATTTTAAGGAAAACATGTTGGTGTTAATGTGCCAGTTGCCTACAAAAAAAAAGGCCGAGGTATGGGTTGAATAACTTAAGTAAGGGGTGGTCTTTTTAAGGTGTTCTAGCCCATATTTACGCTTGTTTCGGAGAAAACTGTAGATAATTTCGAAAAGTTAGCCCGATGAGCGCTACCTGGTATCGAACCTGATATCTCCCGTCTACCAGCTTTGAGAGCAAAGTTAATTCTACAGTCTCAAAAACATTTGACCCCCTGAAAAACCTTTTATAAACCAACTAAAACATTTTTTTAACATTTAATGTGCTGAGAATGTATATATTTGTAAGTTATTGCAATAAATAAAATTAATCATAAAGCTAAACGGTCATCTCTCAAATGAATATATCAAATCAAGTTAACTGTTAAATCATCAAATTTTTACCAATTAATCTTAATATCGATGAACTTTCTTACCAGTAACTACAAGGACAAATTTGATAAAATAAATTATTTTTTAAATAAATAAAAATAATTTTATTATTATTATTATTATTATTATTATCAGTTTGTATAAATATATATTTTTAGACTACAGTTAAAGAGTATTAAAATTCAGAATTTTTGATAGGCAGTATGATAAGATGGTGTAAATTATTTCTATGAATATAGAAATGTAATCTAAATTTAAATAATAATTATAATAATAATAAAACGAATGTAACGTAAAGCATAATGTATCTTAGTTTGATTGCAAAGAACTTTTTTTTTTTTTTGCTTTACTTTAGAGAATATCTTTAAAAACTTACACCGATAAATCACCAAAATGCGCGATCAGCGCCAAGCATTGTAAAAGGTTACTGTAGCAAGAGGGAATCTGGACAAGCGTTTGTCCAGTGAGCATGCGTACTAAGTACCTGTCGTATCTCTGAGATTATCCAGGGTTTCTAAGTAAACAAATCAGCCAGAGCCATCTATTGAAAACGGACCGAATTAATTTGTACTCCCAATATTTTTTAAACGTTAGTTTTTTTTTTTTTTTTTTTTTTTTTTTTTAATTCCATTAAAAATTTTGGAAAATTCAGCCGATTGATCCTGGTTTTCTGACACCTTTCAGAAAACAGATGCAGACGATTTCTTAAAAACTAATGAACCAATCTTATTGAAACTTTGCATACTTCTTCAAAATAGAATTTATTAGTGCTTGAATGAAGGATTAAAAAAAAAAAAAATGAATTTTTTGCAGAGTTGTATGCAAAGACAGTACAATTTTCGGTACATTTTACCATGCGTATAGCCTTGTAAAACTCATTGAAATTGAAAACAAGAACGAAAAATCATGCGGTACGCATTGATTATTAACACTTTCCAACTGTACGTGCTCGTTGGATCATATAACCTTTAAATCCTAGCCTACGCCATAACACAACGTACAGACAGAAGGACAGAAAGGCAGACATATAGAGGAAATGAATTCATAATTACTCTTAAACATTTTGGAAAGTATTAAAAAGGCTAACACAAATGGAAATGCAGCCTTTAATGTACCAGAATATTTTAGTCTAGCTCTATAAATCTGAAGGTTAAGCATGTAATATTCTATACAAAACATTATTTTAGCATATTAACAATAAATGACAGTTTTTTAATGTATTTTGCGGTAGAAAAGTTATTTAAATGTGATTTACAAAATGTATCTCCTAAAACGCAATGCTTTGAAATTTTTTGGGTCTCCCTGTACACAAACCAGTTATACAATACTTGTTGATACCCTTTTAAATAGGGAACATTCCATAGTGAACTTGAATAACATATATCATTTTTAAGAAATTTTGAAAGTATTTAAAGACGCTGGAGATGGGCAGACGGATAGACAGATATACTAACTAAAATCTATTTATACTTAAAAATTGTTAGAGAAATGTTAAAAACGCTTAATTAAACGAAAATGCAATTCCCGCGAATTTCTAATAATAGCTCTTGATATAACAGAATATTTTTGTGTGGCCCTATAAATGCTAATGCTAATCATACTGTATTCTATAGAAAGTATTCTTTTTTGCATATGAATAACATATTTCAATTTCATTAAGATTTATGCATTGTGAAGTTATCAGAATATGGTTTATAGAAAATCTCTAATAGAACTCAATGCTTTGAAATACTTTTGGATGTTCCTGTACGCAAACCAGTGATGGTATTTACTCCATTTTAAATAGATAACATCTGATAGTGAACTTGAATAATACATATCAATTTTACTAAGATTTGTGTAAAGTAAAGGTATTAAAACATGTTTTATAAAATACCTCTCATAGAACGCAACGTTTTAGAATACTTTTGGGTGTTCCTATACACAAACCAGTAGTAGTGTTTACTTCATTTTCAATAGGGAACATACGATAGTGAACTCAAATAACATGTACCAGTTTCAAGAAATTCCATGAATATTTACGGGAGTTAGAGCGCGGACAGACAGACAAACTGAAGTCATTAACAACTTTTAACAAGTCTTTTCAAACTTGTTGGAAAGTGTTAAAAAGGAAAATGTTTCACTCAAAAACTAATCCATTTTATTTTGAAGAATTGTGCAAAATTTCAATAAAGTCGGTGCATTAGCTTTCAAGAAAACGTGACCACCGCTTTTCTGAAGGGTTTTCGGAAACCATGACCCACTGGATGAATTTTGAAAAATTTTTAATACAAATTTTATGAAATATTATTTAAATGTTGCTCTTTTATATGTTGAAAAATGTTAATAAAATACTTTATCTATTAAAAAAAAAAAAAAAAAGTTAATAAAAAATTATATATATAAGTTGAGAAAATACTTAAAAGAAGAAATAAAAATAAAAATAAAAATAAACCTTTGAAATTCCTGTAACACCTTACAAATGAAGCCAGTGGCTGGATTAAATATGTTATGTGTGGCAGGGGGTTCCACAAAACTTGCACCATTTCCAAAGAGTGCATCAATTTACCATCCACAAAAATAGAACAAAGTTGCAAAATTACTAAAATCCCATCTCACAGTTTTAATAGTATTAGCAATTTTGCGCAATGAGTTCGAATAATTTTGAGCAGTCCTGTAAATTAATCATTAACATTAATCACATCATTATTTGTCGTGTACACTAATGGTGGCTGGTTCACGTAAAATCTGACGTGGCCGCAATGTCCTCCATGTTCCCATCAAAAATTATACCTCTGGGGGTCACCGAAGCGGGAGAGCCATCCCTTCCGTGGAGGATCAAAATTGTGATGGCATGTCTCCGGACCACCTCAAGGGGTGGTCCGGAGACAGACTGTCCCAGACTGTCGCCAATTGCCCATCTGCGCAGCACTAGTGCGACATAAAACCCAACCAACCAACCACAACATTATTTATAGAATACATACGATATTACATCTGAAAAACATATGTTTATTTCGTACGTTTAACGCAAATATGGTTATAAAAAATACTTCTTTTAGACAATAATATATCAGAATTCTTTTGTTAGCACTTATAAAAAAACACTATTGGTATATGTAATTAGAGTAGAAAAAGTTATACTCTAAATTAAAAAAAAAAAAAAAAAAAAAAACCTGAGAAATGTACATCAGTTTTATGGAATTCTAAAATTAATTATAGAAATGAAAACGGAAACAGACAAACCGAAGTCACAAACACTGTTAAATTTTGTTGAAACAGCCAAAGAAAACATTTGATTAAAACTAAAAAATGTATTTTGTTGAGATTATCTTGTTATTTTAAGCGAAATTTTCAACAGCATTAAAAAACAGTTTTGTTGTGATAACACAAGATATATTATTAACAAATTTACATTTTTTTTTCTTTTGTTTTCTTGTGTTAAAAAAAATATTTTGTTTAATTTTGCATTTATTTTTGTATCTTTATAAGTAAAAAACAACTTTTTAAACAATTTTTGTTGCGTACGCAAAATGTTTACATTCAATAAAACTTTTTTCTGAGTTAAAATATCTTTCAAACTCTTCTTGTATAAAAAAAAAACTAAATTATATCAACAAGTGGAATTATTTTTGAATTCGTGCAAACATTAAAACTATAGTTAAAAAAAAAAAAAAAAAAAAACATTCAATAAAACTTTTTTCTGAGTTAAAATATCTTTCAAACTCTTCTTATATATATAAAAAAACTAAATTATATCAACAAGTGGAATTATTTTTGAATTCGTGCAAACATTAAAACTATAGTTAAAAAAAAAAAAAAAACATTCAATAAAACTTTTTTCTGAGTTAAAATATCTTTCAAACTCTTCTTATATATATAAAAAAACTAAATTATATCAACAAGTGGAATTATTTTTGAATTCGTGCAAACATTAAAACTATAGTTAAAAAAAAAAAAAAAAAAAAAAAAAACATTCAATAAAACTTTTTTCTGAGTTAAAATATCTTTCAAACTCTTCTTATATATATAAAAAAACTAAATTATATCAACAAGTGGAATTATTTTTGAATTCGTGCAAACATTAAAACTATAGTTAAAAAAATAAATAAATAAATAAATAAAAAATTGTAAATTCATCATTTTCTTAAAAAAAAAAAAAAAAAAAAAAAAAATCGCGTCTGTACTTTTTTAATTTCTAAAATTCTGACTGAGAACACTGATATTTATAGAACTTTGGTATAGGGAAAAAAAAAAAAAAAAAAGAAATATATATATATTGTCAAAGAGAGCGATAGGAAAAAAAAATATATTGTTATAAATTCCAGTTCTTCATTGACACGTTATAAGAATGTTTAAATAGTTTAGTAATATAAATTTTCAGTACGGAATCTATAACAGCTGCTTCCGTGTGTATTTTAATCCTTTTTACTGATCACTAAAGAGGGGTATTATAAGTTCGATGTCTTTCCCTCTGTCTTTCTTCTCTCTCTCTCTGTGTATGCATTTGACTGTTGTGTTGTAGCTAAAAAAAAAAAAAAAAAGAAAGAAAGAAATACACACATATAGATAGATAGATATTCATTTTTTTTTTTCTTAGAACGCAGATTTTTCCATATCTTGATCCTAAATTTTCCAAATAAACTGCATGGAAGTATATGAATTGCACTTATCTATCTTATGACTTATCACCAGCTGTGAAGACATAAGTCAATAACAATAGCTTCAGTTAAATTACGTAAATCATATAAATCATTGAATTATTAAAATATCAGCTTACTTTAGAAACCTTTTCCCAGAAATCAGGCTCCTTTTCTTTTCCTCGAAGGCTGGGTGGTATGTACCAGAAACAAATATTTGTGCACTCGAACTTAAAAAAAAAAAAAAAAAAAAAACATAAATAAATAAAAGTAAGAATAAGAAAAATAAGAAAATTATGTTAATTATACATGATTTGGTATTTGTAAAGTTGGCAGCACATTATAAATGCATATGCATTCATACAGACATATGCGTATCAACAATGCGTACAACTGCATCCTCCATATATTTCCTCAGATCAAACTTGGATATTTTCTTTAGAAACATTTTCCAGTTATTTACAGTGCCTCTTGATATTATTTGCAATAAAGAAATGTTTATGTGCTTGTAAAAAGTTAATTAAAAGAAAATAATTCCTCGATGTACCAAATGTGATCAATTCATTTACTTGTTGCTTGTTCTAAAAATAAAGTATTCTAAAAGTTTAAAAGTTTATTTGTTGTTAAATTCATAATTCATGAATTTTAATACTTAAGTAAACTAATGGTAGGAAAATTGAGATTTAACTTCTTAAAACCCAAATTATCTCTTACGATATCATGTTTTATGCCATTAATTAATATCATTTAACCATAAAACTTTTAACCTTATGAGCGGACAATACCTGTACGCCGACAGCCGTGGCCCATGGGAAAATTTGTTTCCATAATTACTCATTAGCTAATGTATTTTTTAAAATTCTGTTTTCACAGTCAGAAAATTCACAACTGTTAAATTAGTACTTATTTTCCGAAAACTGATTTTTAAAGAATTTAATATTTCATTTTGCGGTTGAAAAATGAAAAAAAAGCTCTTTGTAAAAATTCGCATTTTTTTAATTAAAAATTAAAACTAAAAAATTAAAGAAATCACTTTTTGAAAAATGAGTGCTGTTTTAACACTTGTGAATTTTCTAAATGTATAAACGGAATAATAATTTAAAACAATTTAAAAAAGGTAAAATACATTAAAACTTTAAAAACATTAAAACCCGTTTAAAAGATTACCTCGCTAGCGCTTTCGACTGCATCACGCAGCCTTCTTCTGGCGTTTTCGCTCTTGTGAACTATCGTACACACGGCTATGTATTCTTCTCTCTTCCTCTCTCTCCAGAATACTGCGCCATCTCGTGTCGATCTCTGATTGGTCGGTGTTGCATGAACCTTCATTAGCTAAAATTTCGATAGTTTCCCGTTTTGTGGCATAGAAATAATTATTGTAGTTTGCTAGTTTTTTGTAATTTTTAAAATCTATTTCTATTTTTTCTGTTTGGTTTATTTTAGTTAAAGCTGTGGTTGTATGGTTATATTTTATATCATTTTGGTGTTCTTTGATTCGCGTTTTTATTTTTCGCTTTGTCATTCCAATGTAGCAACCGGTTTTTTGGTCATCTTTGTTAAAGTTTATTTTATATATACCTGCAGTTTCAGAAAAGTCTATTTTATCTTTATCGTTCCTAATTCTTTGGAAAATATTTTGGTTTGGCTTTATTGGTATATTAATATTTAATTTAGCAGCTTCGTTTTTAATTTTATTAGATGTACCTTTATTGTATGGAATTGGGGGGGGGGGTGTATTTTTGTTTTGGTTTCTGTGCATTGTCTATGTTATTAAGTTTTTTTATTCGATTTCTATAAAGTTTGTTTACTAAGTTTTTCTTATAACCTGCGTTTTGAGCTATTTCAGTGATTTTTTGGAGTTCTTGTTTAAGTGTTTACTTAAACAAGAACTCCAAAAAATCACTGAAATAGCTCAAAACGCAGGTTATAAGAAAAACTTAGTAAACAAACTTTATAGAAATCGAATAAAAAAACTTAATAACATAGACAATGCACAGAAACCAAAACAAAAATACATCCCCCCAATTCCATACAATAAAGGTACATCTAATAAAATTAAAAACGAAGCTGCTAAATTAAATATTAATATACCAATAAAGCCAAACCAAAATATTTTCCAAAGAATTAGGAACGATAAAGATAAAATAGACTTTTCTGAAACTGCAGGTATATATAAAATAAACTTTAACAAAGATGACCAAAAAACCGGTTGCTACATTGGAATGACAAAGCGAAAAATAAAAACGCGAATCAAAGAACACCAAAATGATATAAAATATAACCATACAACCACAGCTTTAACTAAAATAAACCAAACAGAAAAAATAGAAATAGATTTTAAAAATTACAAAAAACTAGCAAACTACAATAATTATTTCTATGCCACAAAACGGGAAACTATCGAAATTTTAGCTAATGAAGGTTCATGCAACACCGACCAATCAGAGATCGACACGAGATGGCGCAGTATTCTGGAGAGAGAGGAAGAGAGAAGAATACATAGCCGTGTGTACGATAGTTCACAAGAGCGAAAACGCCAGAAGAAGGCTGCGTGATGCAGTCGAAAGCGCTAGCGAGGTAATCTTTTAAACGGGTTTTAACGGAATAATAATAATAATAATAATAAATAATAATAAAAACATTAAGGGCAATGAGTAATTATGGAAACAAATTTTCCCATTGAATAACGTGGACCACGGTTGTTGACAAGATTAGGTATTGTTCGCTCTTAATGTTGTTTGCATCTGCATGAAGTTAAATTAATCAAAAGGAATTAATCTCTTGACTGATTATTAATAAGTAAGTAAGTAATTCTTTTCATCGTTGGATTCCCCACAGAAAGATATGTAAATTATTGGTAATAACTAATTTTGACTTAAAAAAGTAAAACAAAATAAAAATTTATTCAGAATGGTTCATTAGACGTTGCGAAAAGTTTGTTAATAGAAATGGTTTTTTTGGAAATACGATGCGAATGGAGTCATGTAGTTAAATACTGGTAGAAAAATGAATGAATAAACTTCAGGAAACTTACTTCAGGTAATACAGGAACGAAGCCTTCTGTAGATCTAACCTTTTCTGTTAAGTACCTAAAGGAAGACAAAGTCAGTGAATTTAAACGAAATTACATTAAATTAGGCTTAAGGAGTAGACATACATACATTTTAATTAAAAATATTATCAGCCAATTAATTAAAAAAAAAATTATAAGCCAATCTTTCAACGTACTTCCTATTCATTTTTCTTAAACGAAAATGTAAAGTATCAAAAGAAATGACAGGCCTTCAAAGAAAACGTTTATTTTTAAAAATAAAAAATGTGTAGAAAATGTCGGTTTCTGAATTTTACATGTGCTATAGATTTTGGTTTTATTTATCCAGTAATTCGAATTATTGGGCTGAAATAAAATTACCTATATGTGTAACTGTTTATCTTTTAATTAAAAAATCATTAAAATATTTTTGAAAGAATTTTGAGATTTTTTTTTAATGATACAATGATATAGGTAGTTCGAGTCCATTTTATATTGATGACTTTTGAACTAAAGATCAACTATGATAACCATCATCAATTAAAAAATATTTGCATATTTTCTTTGAGTATAAAGGAAAAGCAAGCAGTGGAGAGGGATGGGGATTAATTCTTTCTTTCGATCCCATTAGCAATTTAAATTTTATTTCAGAGCGCATTTTTAAATAATAGTATGTAGACATAGGTTATTAGATTAATGTCAATCTTTATTCCGGAAATCCAAAGCAATGCATCTTTATGAGGGCCCGAATAGCAAATTTTTGTGTTCAGGGCACTTTCAACTTTTCGTGCCCCCTTTGAAGATTCAAACTTCACCCCCTCCCCTAAAAAGAAATGTTTGTTATTATTATACTACGATTTATAGAAGGCGAAAAATCAGCACTGACTGGAAAAGGTATTTGGGCAAAAAATTAATATGTTTCTGGCTTTAATAAAATCATTCCACTGAGCCAAACAATATTTTATTTTAAAATTTTATTCATAAAAATAAAACACATTTGAGTAAGAAAACGCGAAAACGCGAAAAGAAAAAAAAAAAAAAAATGGGGGATTTATATAAGATATTTTTAACCATAAGAAAAATTTTGTGCCCGTCAGATATTTCGTGCCCAGGGCTCGAACCCCGGGTGCCTGTACGATAGTCAGGCCCTGATCTTTATGTATTATAACTTTTGAACTTCGCTGCGATATTAGGAAAGTAAAAAATAACTAATTTGAAAAATATTACTTAAAACAACATAAAACGTTCAATTTAGTTATATATAGAGAAATCTTAATCATTAGTTAAAATGCGAAGAGAGAATCTAAAGAAGGAAAAACTAATCGTCAGTATCCTATATATAAAAACACTAGGACATTTTTTTTAAGACCAAAAAATTGTTCATTGGAGTATATGTAGAAATATTTGAGCTAATCAACACAATCATATTATAGGATTTTTCTGTTATTAGACGTTGTAGCAAAAAACGAGAGAAAAAAGAAAATTAGATTTTTTTTTTTTTTTTTTATGAGTTTTAAAAATTGTCGCATCCGTGTTGTTTACTATTTTTTTTTTTTTCTGTTATTACGCCATCTTTAACTTCTTCAAAACTTTTTATTGTTGTTCTTTTTTTTTTTCTTTCTTTGTACGTATAATTTTTTAAGTGGTCAAAAAATATGAAATTTCGATACTCGATTTAAGCCTCATTTTCAGAAAATTTACAAACTTATCTTCAATTTTGTAACAACAGATGCAGTTTATGTCACAGCCACATAGTTAAAGGAAGAAAAAAAGTTATCTTTTTAGCGATAGCAAAAAATTTAATCAATTAATTTCAGAAATATTTACCATTAACTTGGCTGAAAGTTACAAAAGGAGGAAGTCCCTTTTTCGGTGAATTGGCTCATTAAATATTTTGAACTTTCCAATAATTTTTCTTGAAACACGACCTTAGGTCGCATACAGACATTTCTCAAACACACTTGTAAAATTAATTTCATTTATTCTTAAAAATTCGCTCTCAGATTACCGTTTTACGTTAAATCAGTATTACATTTTTGTACCTTTACGAAATTTTTAGTTAAATGTAGAAGGACTAGTGTAAATATAATGTTTCCACTGTTCTGAAAATTTAATATGTATATTTCAGTGATTTTTTACATTATTTAAAAGTTTAAGAATACAAGAGTCTTATTTATTTACTTATTTATTTATTTATTATTTATATTTTTATGAATTTATGGATTGAACATTTTATACTTTTCGATCACTTCCTGAAAATCGACTCACATATATACACACACGTCTTTCGAAGCTCCTTAAAATTTGTTTTGAAAATTTCATTTTTAAATGGCTGTTTGAACTAAGTCACTGAATACCAATTTGATCAATGTTGCCGAAGGCATCAGAACCCGCTTCTCTATCTGCTGTATTGTATTAAAAAGGGGCCACACGGCTAGATGGGTGAAGCTTGGCTAATATTCATTTAACATGTACGGAGTTCACGTTGCTTCACACACATACAGAAAAAATTTATATAATTCTAATAAACGAAAAAATACATTGACTTTACTATAGATGCTTATTTATAAAGCCATGCACGCAAATAGCTAAATAAGTATTATTACACATAAGTCTTTATGTACAAAACTGTTTTAAGATTCTTATTAAGTTACAAGTTACCTAAAAAAATTGTGTTAATCTAGACATAATCTCTTATTTCTTATTATTATTCACATTTCATGCTGTATGATACTGCTGCGCGCTTTTAAAATGCGAATTTAATAAATTAAATAAATAGAAAGGCTCCTGGAGTTCAATTTTATTATTTGATTACTAATGTCAAATCCTTTAAAAACTGAAATTTTAAGAAAATTCTCAATGAGATTAAAGTTATTGCCATATATATCATGTGGATTCGCTAGCTGACTAGTTTTCAAATTAAGTGCTTCTGACTGCGTCTGACGTATTACGGTATAAAAATTTTAATAAAAAAATAAAGAATTTTCTGCATATTTTTTATTATTTAAGAATTTTCTGCATACTTTGCCATAGCAAATGCTGTATCGACTTGTTTTTCGAGTCCAAGACTTCCACGAGCTTTCCAACAAATCCAGAATTTGAGACAATCAACTTTTCGGCTACACTGAATACTTTCGTCTCCTAAATCGTAATGCGTATCATAATATGTGTCAGGTTGAAACAAGTACTCAGCATGAAGAGCGTTACACTTGTACAAAATGCCCTAGAAAGAGAAAAGAAGATAACGATATTAATAAATAAGAATAAAATGCAGATGTGTTGTTTCCATATCAGATTTTTGGTTGTTTTCGAGGAGAAGAGTGGAAAAATTTTGTATGCAAATTCAAGAAGTCTTCGTTAAAAAAAAAAAAAAAAAAAAAAAAAAAAAAAGACACTAGTTGGCATAAGTGGACTCTGCTTAATTCCCCATCATATATTTTTTCTAATAAATTTTGACTATAAGGCATACTATATGCATGTTAAGAGAAATGGACATCACGGAACGGTTAAAGACGGAAATGACCACCCACTAGGCTATCGCCCTCCGCTTCGATACATCTACCTTATCCTAATTTGTTGTTTAACTTTATTAGAGTCGGGTTTTCATATTTTAGTTTTTATGTAACTTCACATTATTTTCAATTTAATAGTCAACACAATGCAAGTTTATGTGGAACATCGCGCTATTTTGACATCTTAAGAAAATCGTAAATTTCAAATAACTTATAAAGTATTCAAAATAGATTGTTCATAGTCAATGATGTTCCTGCTAGTATCATAAACGATATTTTAAAATGGTTCAATACCTTTACGATGAAAATAATCCTTGTAATATACGTTTACGCAAAAATTTTCCGTTTTTTTTTTTTTTTTTTTTTTAACATGGTAAGAAAATCGTAAATTTCGAATAACTTACGAAACTTTTAAATTATGTTGAAAACTAATAGCGTTCTTGCCAGTATCGTAAGTGATATTTTAGAGTTAATCTGGCCTCTTTACGTTTATTTGTTCTTGGGATAATGTGTACACTGAATAACAAACTAACAAGCTAACTGTCTAATAAGAGCTAACGAACAAAGTGACTGCCCTACGGACGAATTTTTTTACTGTTTGGATTCATCACACATGAAAATATGAAAAAAAAAAAAAAAAAAAAAAAAAAAAAACGCCGAAAAACTGAAGTCAAAGCATCATATTTTGACATCTTTGGTTATCTCCTGATTTATTACTGATAAATATCGTTGTGCTAAAAAGAGCTATTTTTAAAAGAAATCCATATGCCAGGTTATTTACATATAGATTTTCCCAGACCACCTTTAGGAGTGAATCCCAGACTATCGCCAATTGCATAACTACCATGTTAAACCTACTCAGCTGATACAGATTTTGTCGCGAAAATTATGAATAAGTTTTAAATAGTCTTATTTATTAGCAGACGACAATAATTAATTTAATACAAATAATGATTACTTTAACGACAATAGGATAGGCATAGCGTCCATTTACTGTTGGAATATAGGTAATACTTTACGTGAAAACAGAATAACCTCCTTTGACGATCTGTCTATCGAATTGCTCTAGACAGGATTACACACTATGCTCTAGACAGATTATACACTGTGTTAATATAATATTAGTATAGAACCACTTTTCGTAAATGTTAGGGTTGGCCATGATTGATGTAATTTACAATGTTTTAAAGTTTTTATTAACTGTAAATATTTAATGAATAAAAAAGACTTACCTTATGTAATAATAAACTGTGTATGTACAAGGTACAACAGTCATCACAAATTAATCTGCTGTAATGTGAAACGACTGTTATTTAGGGACTGAAAATATATTGCGGATAAAAAAGTGACTTACTTCTTATCACCGTGCATTGATGAGGAATTCTAGACGAAGCAGTAAGATTTATATAATTGTAAAAAGGAGATGATAGATCAAGTTATATAATATATATGCTATTTTAACTAAAAACACATTAGATAAAAAAGGCTTACCTTATGACGTGTCAGGAATACTGTACATTGAAAAGGAACACCAGACATTTTATGAAGATCAATTGTCATCGAATCAACTCTGCAAAAATATAAAACAAGATAATATTTTAAGTTAGATCATTTATAATTTAAGATTTAAAAAAAATAATAATAATAATCTTACTGTTTATAAATAATAAATAGGTCAGAAAGTGCGACATTAAAAGTATCATATATCGTTAGAAAAACATAAAACCATTGATATTTATTTTATACTATCATGGAAGTCGGTGAATTAAATCAGATAATAATTATTATTTTTTTTTAACCATGCAAACTATTTTACATAAAAGTTTCGATTATGTGTTCAATAAAACAATACTAAAATAAGTTTATTTTCATGATTATGAACCTAATGCCTACATAGCCTCCATTTTGCATTAATATTACTAATTAAACTATTTTTTAAAGTCTGATAACATATGTATTTATTGTGGCATATTATAATGCGTTAATTGCTTAAATTAAAGACGATAGGCAGATTGATACGATTTGTCTTCGGCAATTCAATGCTATTTTTCTTTAGAAGTAACTGAGTGATATATTATTTTTTGTAAAAATATTTCTCTTGCTGTTTTTTCTGTTTATAAACATATCATAAATTCCGAGGAAAAATAATAAGAATAATTTGCTACAGTAATAATATTAGTATAAATATTCAAATTTGAGATATTTTTAATGCACAATATTACATTTAACTTACCTATCCATTCCATCCAATAAACGCCTATGAGTTCTTGAAAATATCGTAGATCCACCCCATGCTCCCTAATACAAATAAATAAATAAAATAAGAATTCCTCTTTTTTTTTTCTTTAATTTGTTCAATTAAAAATGCTTTTAAAAACAGATATTGTCTTACATCAATATGAAGCCATAATTTATGCCTTTTGCAGACATCGGACAATGGTTTTAATGGGTCGTAAGCTCCTAAAACTGTTGTTCCAGAAGTAGCACAAACAAAAAATGGTACTTTACCCTGAAAATAAATTAATTACAACAAATGTAAAATACTTAATTTTGTTCATTTTGATCACAATCAAAATTGAAGGAATTTCAAATTTAGATTTTACATATAAAAGTTACACGTAAAAATAAAGTCATAGTGCTGTAAGTTACATTTCTTTCAGTGCTTCGCTATTTTTTTTTTTTTTTTTTTTTTTTGAAACATCCAAGTGATTGCGTACTGATTTAAAAACTTCGTGATGCTGTTAACCAGCAGTTTTGTGAATTGCGACTTAAACCACTTTTCCTATTAACAGTTTAATATGTATAACACTGCTCGCCATGAAAATTGCTCCCAACACCATTTTTGCAAATTCTTATGTAAAATGACCTTCTGAATCAGAAAATTATACCTCTGGGGGTCACCTAAGCGGGAGAGCCATCCCTTCCGTGGAGGATCAAAATTGTGATGGCACGTCTCCGTCCCAGACCGTCGCCAATTGCCCATTGCGCAACACTAGTGCGACGTAAAATAAAACATCCATCCAACCAACTAGCCAACCTCCTGAATCCGAATATGACGCCCATTTTGCCCTATCACCCACCGTTTTTGGGAGACGCCCCCTATTTTTACCACTTTTCGGTAATTTTATGGCTATAAATTTGATTTATAGTAGAGAAGAGAAATATCTTAACTGTTAAATATCTTCTGAGGGCCTAAAGAGGTGAAGAATTCTATAACATGAACATTTGCAGCAAGGTGAAGATTTAGGGGTGGGGTGGGGGGATTTGCCACTGAAATACATTAATAAAATATAATAAATTTTATTATATTTTATTAATCAATTTATTATTATCACTTATTATACATTATATATTTTTATTTTTAAGGGTTAAAATAATTATTTTCCATTCTCCAAATCAAATTCATGGCCATAAAATTACCGAAGAGTGATAAAAATTGAGGGATGAGGTGACTTCTCGAGAAAACGGTGGGTGATGGGGCAAAATGGGGGGGGGGGGTCATATTCGGATTCAGAAGGTCATTTTACATAAGAATAAGAATCAACAAAAATGGTATCACGGCACGAATTTTTTTTTTTTTTTTTTTTTTTCAGCGTTGTGTAATTAGTTACTGTGCACTTAGAGCAATTTAAAAAAAAGTAATTTACACCACTATATATTTCACATATACAACTATAGATGGATGAGCCGCCAATCAGGTCTCAGTGAGTAGGCGTGCGAGCTTCGTGTTCTGTAGTGCTGCCATCTTGTGTCAGCTGTTAGAGATATTTTCTTTTCTGGAAGGCTTTTTTCCTTTCTGTGCTTTTCTTCTCTTTTGAAGGCACGAAGGCAGCAAATTATTGAAGCACACATCCATATTTTTCGTATTTTTGTTTTAGTTTGATTGCTAATTTTTATCATCAACTTATTTTTTTTTATAAACAGCATAAAGACTAAGATCATGATTCGACAAATATTTACTTAACAAAACAGTTTTACGGGCACATTCTTTATATACGAATTATTGCTACTGCTTCAATAACTTTCCTGCCAACTGTATTAGCTTCCTTTAGCACGTTTTAGCGCTTTTTCGGGCAGATAATGCGAGCATCGTAAACTCGACGAAAAAATGCAGCGAATAAATTTGGAAATAATACAGAATGGACGGTAGAACTTTACGAAATTTATTATTCTTTTCAAATGACATATTTAAAAGTCCAATCGCCATCACCACCATATCACGAATTTAAACAAGTAAAAGACCTGCCTATCGCTGAAATAAGAGATAATTATCCGGAGTACGAGCCTACAAATGATGCCAAAAATGGTGAATTGATGGATAAGCCGAATAATAATCCTGCCACTGCAGAAAATGGCGTGAGTCCCTCCTTGAATTTTACATTCAAAAAATAGCATTTTTTATTTTCCAGAAATTTATGGTTTTACAGTGAAACCAATGATCGTTAACTGGCTATTTTTTCTCCTAAACAAACTAATATAAAAGTTGCAGAGAATAAATTAGATACTTTAGAAATCTAAAACATTTATATTTTGACTTATTTATTAAGAAATTCAAATAATGATTTATTCAGAAAAGAAGCAAAAGTGTCGTGTAAGCAGTGTCACAGCACCAGGCGCCTAGCGAAATATTGTTGCTACAGCTCTGGCTTTATTATTTCATTTTTTACTTTATTTACAAATTTACGAATTTATACATAAAATTAACTGTACTTACTAATTGTTTTACCAGAAAAAAAACTTTATATTCATAATTGCAAAATGTTTAGTCCATATAAATTATTTAAAAAGAAAAAAAATATATAAAGATATATATCCACATACATACTTATATATATATTCATATAATTCCAGAAAATGAGATATTTTAAGAAATTGCAGAAAATCCAGGAAATGTTCATTTTCTACTCTTATGTTGCGTCTTGCGAAATTCGACCTTTACTGGCGTTTGGTTTCTCTCAGAAACCAAATATTTTACATGAATTTTCGGACAGTTCTGTTTATTTATATAAAAAATTTAAAGTTGCAACTTATAACTGAGAAGGATTATAGTAAGTTCGTGTGATATTATTTAAAATAAATATTTTTTCTTTACTTTTAAAACTGATACAATTTTAGAAAATTAAAGTGACTTCTATATCTGGCTTCATCTGAAATAGCATTTTTTGGATTTTACTGTAGTGCTGCCATGTAGCGCAAACGGAATGAATAAGAGTTTAATATTCCATTAACACTTTGTAAAAATACTAAAAAATTGCTGAAAAAAAAAATGTGCAATGTTTGGTTTCTGGGTGAAACCAATGAACATTAAAGGGTTAACTCTCACGCGTAACAAATTCCAAGCTGATAAAAGTAAACTCATGTCTCTATTATCTCGGAATAGTAATTTAAACTTTAAGAATAAAATGCTCCTCTACACGTCTTACCTCCGTCCCATTCTCACCTATGTATGTATGGTGTGGTCATATACAGCCAAAACCCATATCAAGTTACTCATTAGCAAACAAAATGCATTCGAGAAATTCTTAACATGCCCTGGTATGTTCGAAATTTTCACATCTACAGAGAGATTTTCAGTCCCAAACTTAATGATTACATTCGATACCAATATTCAATTCCATTTGACCCTGGAAACTTTTGACGATCCTACTTTAAAACACTTGCTGTATAGGATCCCAACGATCTTGTCAATAGACGAAGACCCAAAGTGGATTTCTGTCTTGACCCCCCACTTTTAACCGTTTTTATATAAAATTGTACAGTCTGTTTTTCTGCACTTCACTTTTCTATTGCCTTTGGCATTGACTTCTCCTTGTGAGATTTACCCCGTGTTGCCCTGTGACCGTCCTCTTTGTTAACCAAAAAAAAAAAAAAAAAAAAAAAAAAAAGGATAGCATGCTGTTTTGCACAATAGCCGGGAAAATGCCTTTTTCAAGGCAATTCTGTCTTTGACAGACAGAAAGGTGAGTACAGGCTGTGTGTGACTCCTTCTAAAATGAAAATAAATTTTTAAAAACTGCTTTTATGAAATTCAAAAATATTCTTACTATTTCTCATCTTCCTACGAGTTTTGTAATGCTATACTTAAACTTTCTTAAATTATTACTTTGTGCTTCCTCTTCTGTTTAGCAAAATTACTGTTGTTGTTTTTTCTTTTATGGTTTTCTTCCCCATTGGCAATGAATTTAAATTTAGGACACTCCACCCTGTCAGTCTCTACTTTTAAGCAACGGAAGATGCGTGGCTCTGTTACAGGTGCTTTCGTCCAAATTCTTTAAAAGTCAAAATCAAGTACACAACTAGATTTCAGAACAATTGCTAAAAACTGTTGACAAACTGTAATGTATCATAATATTAAGCGGAAATGGAGGCTCAACAGAATAAAATCGTGTTGCGATACTATTCAAAAATTAGAAAAATTCATTATTGTTCAACAAAATGCAGAAAATTTTGAAATATATCTGAAAAGAAAAAAAGCACTTATTTGATGCTGTGTAAGAAGAAATGTAAATATGTAAATGAAACCCAATAAGTACTTTTGAGAAACATTTCGGGACTGAATAAGTCCTGCAGTGCAACATTTCATACATCGTGACATGATTCGCACATTATTCAAAATTGACTGTTTACATTACACAACAGCAGCTGTTGAAATATTTTATCCTATCACTCTATCAGTGAACAGATGAAAGTGTTCCTGTTTATTGGAGGAAGTTTTTTCTCAATAGGAAAACTTTCCGAAGTATTCAAACATTTCTTATAGGGTTTAGATCTGGAGAAGGTGCAGGCGTTTAATATCCTCACTATTGGGACAATCAAAAGAAAGTAATGTTCAAAGATATGGAGCATATTCATCAAAAAAAGAAAATCGCAAACTCGTAATAATACGACTGTGCATATAATTATCTAAGTAATACCTGGAAGACACGTTGAAAATTTTGAACACGTCAATTAGTTTGTTGTACATAATGTTCACTTGAAATAAGTACCACCACGCTTCAAACCATTGAAATCTCATATCAGAATTATCAAGTAACGGGGAAAAAAATGAAAATTGAAAAACGGTGGTTGCAAATGAAAACTTTTCTTAATATATCCCACACATTTATTTAAAATTTCCTATTTTGCCTTCTTTCATTTTGTATTTGCAATGGGTGATAGTGTTATTTGTTTTTAACAATTGTCCAAAAGTGTACTTTCAATAAATAGCCGTTTAAATTAAAATTGCTTACGTTAAACTTCTTTCTAAAAGTATTCAACGATTTTTTGACCCAGATAAGCTGGACGTGAGGTAAAAGTACGCCATGTGACCTATTCAGTAGTAAGCTATTTAATTTATAGCACTTATTGTGTCTTACATTAGACAAATTAAGCTTTCTGACTAAGTCCACAAAACCAACCTTTTCTGTTTTACTTCACTTTTTATAGTTTATTTATTTATTTATTTAACAGAACTAATATTAATTTGAAATACTATATGACCATGATACATACATTTTTGAACTTCTTTATCAAGTACCAGAATGATAAATTAAACAGATGATTTTAATATTTGCATTTAAATGCAACGTGTGAGGTACATTCTTTGTGCTAATTTTAGTGATATTTAATTAATTAATTATTTTTATTTTTATTCATATTCATTTAATATTTAATTAATTAATTAGTCTATCAATTTAGTTTATTTAATTATTTAATAAATATTAATTTATTTGATAATTTATTTAATGTATTTAATATCACAAGACCATTTAAATTCCTCTTCAACATTTACTTCAGTTAGTAAGTGCAAAAATATTTAGCTTTTTCATTAAAAGTTAATTTTTTTTTTTTTTTTTTTTTTTTTTTTTTAATAACGATAGCACTTATACCTTACCCGGAATTCAATTCCGGACCCTTTTGTTCCGGAATACAGCTCCTTGCCAGCTGTACCATCGTAGAGTCATAACAGTTGCATGCACTGGTAAAACAGGAGCTCACTGTTTAAAAAAATGCGACTTTGCTGCCAGAAATTCTCTGTAATTTGAGAAAAAAGTCGTAAATTACGGAAAAATTACGTTGACAAAACGTATTTTTCTGTCATTACAGAGAATTTCTGGCAGCAAAGTTGCATTTTTTTAAAACAGTGATAGCGTTGCTAACTTTTCAGGTTTTTTTTTTTTTTTTTTATTTAATAATTACCACAAATTTTGAAGAATGATGTTTGATATATTTAATAGAAGCATAGTTGCGTTTTTAGGTATATGTCAGTGGTATATGTTGTAGAAATATATGAAAAAATTCTATAAAAATTTTCCGGTTGCCAAAAATCGTAAAACTTGGCAACTATGAATAGTAGTTTAGACAAACATACAATTAGGCAAACATTACAATTAAAAATTAGTGATGAATATTGAATTTAACATCCCTTACAAGTTGCCAACACTATTGGAAAGTAAAAATATGTGTGTACTAACTTTCATCAGAGGTAACTTACTGAAATAATCAACTTTAAGAATAATATAAAAAAATATGTGTTTATAGTTCTTCCTTGAATTAATTAACACTGTTGTAATATAGCGCATGCACTAGAAGGAGTTTATATGTCTCCTTGATGAAAATAATTGCTGAAAAGGTTAATTAATAGTTATTTAAAATATTAAATTAATATTATTTAGTATCAAAGTATATTTTTTGAGCAGATCGGCCATATGAAATTAATTTCATTTACCTCGATCATGCATACTATCAAAACTTAAATGCAACTCTGAACTTATAAGTTAATTGATAAATATTTAGGCTGATTTCATACACTTCAAACTTAAAGTAAAAACAATTTATAAGTTTTTTGTACAAATATTGTCGATTAAAATTAACTTACATCACTTTTAGCTTTCACAACAGCCTCTTCTAATTTATCGGGAAGCATGCGTCCTTGTGCGTCAGTAGCAACTACGATTACGTTGTCTGTTCCTAGACCAAGGAACAATGCTCCTTTTTTAACCGAATAATGCGCCTGTAAATTAAACGAAGAATATCATTTTGGAACACTTAATAGAAATTTAGAATAACTAATCAGAGAAGTGTGCTTTACATTTAATATTACTGTCGAACCATAAAAGAACTGAGAAAAATGTATGTTTATAAAGTCCCAATCTGAAACTTACTTCCTCAGAAATAAAGCATACGAGAGGAGGTAGGTCCCGAATGCCTTTGGTTTTGACTGATGGGTGAAAGTTGAAACGCCCCAAAGACATTCCGTACATGTTAGCCATAGAACCTCCTAATACAAAAGAAATAATGTTTTAAACAATTGTATGCTTAATATGTATGAAAATATTGCATCAACATATATCAAGTTAAGGGATATCACAATTAAAAATTATTCATTATTGAGGTAACAGGGTTAGCTAATTAACCCTTTAATTGCCCCGGACGTATATATTCGTCGCACTATGCCGAGGCGTTAACTGCCCCGGGCGTATATATATGTCTTACCGAAATACGATCCTTTGTGCTACGCTGCTATCAGTGAAACTATTCTCACGGCTTTGGAATGCAATTAAATGACTATGACAGTGTTTTTGAAGGGTTTACTTATTTCAGAGAAGATGGGGAGTGGGAGAAATCGGAAAGGGAATGTTTCTGGAACCTTGAACGCATAACTACACGCACCTGTGTAAAAAATAGTGGCACTGGGAAGCAAATCTCGTAATTTTTCGTCGACAGGTAAGGGGTTAATAATAAATCGCATTATAACATCACTACAAACGTTATTACAACCTTGAAGTCTTGGCGATAGTTGGGTTGTTTTAAATGACGATTATGATTTTAACTGCCCGGTATGGGGAACAGAAGACAATTATCTTCTTCCAAAATGTTACTAAAAAATGGAAATTTGAATTTTAGGGAAGAAAAATTTAAATCATTTGTAAATGTTTAAAAATGTAAATTGTGTCAGAATTATTCTGGGAAATATAGTTTCTAATATTCTACGAATTTAGAAAACCAATTGGAAAACTAGCCTCTCGTGTGCCATTCATATTGCAAAAACAAGAGAACATGGCAAATTCCAGGTTTGGGTAAAATCTAGAAGTGCATATCCAAGTTTTTAATAAAACATTCTTTTCCATGGCTGATGTTATTTTACGGGTAAAATGTATAAGCCAGCGCAAATGAATGTATGAGCCCGTAGAAGTATCACACACCCACACACTCTCGTACTAATTTTAGGAAAACAAAATAGAAATTTGCTGCCTTAACACCCTCATTATAATTTAAATATAAATGTATTAATAACCACATGATTAGCAGGCTATGAAGGGGGGTGTACGCTGAAAAGGGTGGAAACCATAATATGTTACCCCTGTAGTGTGAAAAATTTCCTGTCTGAAACATGTTCTGATTTCTGGCTGCAATTTTTCCAAAATTAAAACAAATTTTCTTTATAAATATTTTATTTCAAGTGGAATGAATGAGTGAGTTTTACGTGGCAGTAGTGCTACGCTTTATTTCAAGGGGAAAGACTAGATAGGAAAAGGCTCTCTGGATAACGGAAATATGAATTGGTTATACGAATAAAATGAGATTTTTTAAAGCTAAATTCATTCAAATTTAATGATAGAGAGACAATTGTTTCACCTTTTAACTTTCTAGGTATTCTTATTGCACATGCTAATTATTAATAGGAACATATATGTTTATACAGTAGAACCTCGATCCATCGTTTTTCATGGACTGCGTGAAAAAAAAAAAAAAAAAAAAAAAAAAAAACGATGAAAGCGGGAAAACAATGAATGCGGATTAAAGTCAAAACACGAATAAAATAATGTTTATGAAATAATACACGCAATATATATGGTATACTACTAATAAAAACTAATTTGTTACTCTCCAAACTGTCAAAGAAATAAATCAAAGTTCTAGAACATTAAGTGATATTTATTTTTAAAAATCAGTAATTTTATGTTGGATTTTTTGTTCATTTTATAAATTAAACGGGAATTTTTCCAGATTTACAACATTTTTTGGTCCTTTTCTCTAATTTCATGTGCATATAAAACAATTCGTACATTTTCAACTGCCGTAATTACGTCAGATGCACTTGGCACTGGCGTACGCTCAGCCTCAGGAATGTGACAAAATGTAGCAGCTAACCATAATAGATGCATTCATTCTCCTCTATACACAAAAAAGAATAACTTATTCTCCAAGCAACAACACACGATCCGTATACAGTAATTCATAGACACATGTTACAATATCTGCACAATCCTTGTTCTTCACCTAAAACAGCATAAAGTTGAGTCGTTGAAGTTGGTTGGGTTTTACATCGCACTAGTGCTACAATATAATCAAATGGCGACTATCTGGAACTTAATTTTGAGGATGGTTCGGCGACATACCATCACAACTTTGATCCTCCGTGGAAGAAGAAAAGAATTAGGATAAAAGAAGTAATTCCAGTTTGAATGCCATATGGAATCGTTTGATTTTCAATTTCATTTCGGTCAGAAGAAAAATTTTACAACGATGAATGCGGGAAAATGACTTTTTGAAGAACGATATATGCGGGTTCCGTTAACATTATTTAAATACAGTTTGTGCAGGGGCCATAGAAATAAAACGATCAATGCGGAAAAACGATGGATACGGGAACGATAGATCGGGGTTTCACTGCACTAGTAAATGTTTTCGTCTGTTTAAATAATTTATTTTTATTACTTAATAAAAATCACTTTATAACATATGCTTAGTTCTACATCACACTCTTTTACTCATATTAGTAATGGTTTTCTAAAGGAACGGTACAACTTAAATTAATTTTGATACCTTTATTGAAATGGATATTCAAACATATTATACAATAAACACAATTGTAACATGAGTTGAAAACTTTGAATAAACACTGTAAAAGGCAAAAAACTCGCGACAATTGCGTTGTCACTTTGTTTGAAACACTCGTGCTACTTTGTTCATATGACGAAGGGTCGTGTTTTATTTCTTCCTGAAACAATTGTTGTGAGTTTTCTGCATTTTATGTTGTTTATTCAAAGTTTTTAACTTATTACTTTTTAACGCCAGTCCGGCGGTGCATTTTTAATTATAATATGATCAAGCAGAAGATAAACTGAATATATGGCTTTGCTGACAAATGGTCCTATTTAATCTTTTTTAATTCTTTATCTCCTCGTTAAAACAATGCCTACTTTATCGGAGAAGAATATGAAAATAAGAGTACAACTAAATTTTACTATTCAACAAGAATGAATGGCCTGAAATCTTATAAGTAAAGTTGTGTCATTTCGTATAATGACGAATGGTGTAAATAAAAACTTTTCTGTTTAAATGAATAAATTAGATAACGACTTGGGTGATAAATACTATTTCCTCACAATTTGTCGCGTTATGTGAGAAGTCCTTCAGATAATTAAAGCAAATATATATCCCCTTTTTTTTTTTCTTATACCAATTTTGTTAGCATTATATCCTTCCATAGAACGTGAGTTGTTTTTATCATTGGTTATTAAATTTTGCATACATCAAACTTTGTAAAGTAAAGTTTTGATATATTAATGCTTTTGTTTAAATTTGATTTATATAGCAAAATAGAATGTTTTGTCTGAAATTATGGCTGTATGTGTATAATTATTTAGCCTCTTTATGTACTTAATTCAGTAATAAAAATGGGATCCCCTTTTAAATTTAATTTATTAAAATGGACTTTCAGATATATTATACAAGAAACCTAAATGCAATATATCCGAGCATAAAATAATTTGGTAATAAAGTTTTACAAATGTTCTCATTAAAAAATTTTTGACGCCTTATCCCCATCATTAAAATTGGCTATATTATCCGATGATAATCTGAAAATAACTCCCAGTTCTGTACATCAAACAGGCATGAATTGCATGAAACCTTATATATAAAGTTCTATCATTTTATATAACGATGCCTGGCGTAATTAAAAATGATGAAAGTCTTCTGTTTTAACGGATCTATTAGATAATAACTTGAGTGATAAATATTATTATTTTATCACAGTACATTGCGTTATGTGAAAGGTCTTTCTGAGAATTAAAACTAATGATTCCTCAGATGAAGTTTGTTTCGGGAAAACTTATCAGGGTTATATTCTTCCATAGAACATAAACCGACTTCACCACTAAATGTTAAAATTTACACACATGAAACTTAGTAACATAAATTTTCTATACTTATGTTTTTCAAATATGATTTATTAGCAAAATGCAATGCTTTATTTGATATATAGCTGTACGCGTATGTTTATTTAGTATCGTTATGTATTTATTTTAGTAATAAAAATTAGATTTATTTCTGAAGATAATTATAACTATGAAATATATTAAAAGACTGATTACCAAATGTAAGAAAACTAATTTTTAAATGAAAACTTTCAAAAATTCGATTTACAAAAATGTACGTTGTTATGGCGCTACGATATTATTATGCCTGTTTATGCTTATACAAATAATTACATTACAGGAAAAAATAAAAATAATAAAGAAAATTTTTGCAAGTATATTTGCTGCTTTTTACCTAATTTTTATGATTGAGTTTTGCAGTGAAAATGTACCGATAATAAAATAATAACAGTTACTTTTACGTAAAAAATATAAAAACCCTTATCGTCACAATTGTGTCGAATAGGATAGATGAATAAAAAACATGATTTATTTTATTATTGCTATTATTATTATTATGAAGATGCCACAACTTCAGTATTTCATTTTAAAATATTCAAAACCAAATTAACATCTGGATTTTATCTCGTGTGGAAAAAAAAAAATTGTTTTTAATAAATTTATTTATTTGTCATTAATTTTATATGAGGAATAGTTATACTTTTTATTGTATTATAAACACCAGAAGGATTTAATTTTTCAAAATAAACATTTAAAACTTTAAATTACTTTTTAATATCGATTTGAAAAGTGTCATATTTTGGCTTATGATGTTCATTATAAAAGAAACATTCGTAAAAATTTTACATGCTTTGTAAAAAAATACTTAAATTTCAATTGTGAAAACATTCAATCAAGAATGTATGAAGAACCAATTACTTTTTTGAATTCTGATAGTAGTTACATTTCTTGTATCTTGAACTATCATCATATGACTCCGCTTTGCATATGAAGGTAAGAGCTAATTCTTTCGAGGCAAGGCATGTTTTTTTTTTTTTTTTTAAGGAGTAAAATTCCTAAAATTGAGTTTTTTTTTATAAATTCTTAAATAATTTACTAATCAAAATTATATATATATTACAAGTTTAAAATTAATCGAACAAAACGTCCCCTCCTTTTTTTTTTTTTTTTTTTTTTTTTTTACATTTTTAGCGATTTGTTTTCATTATTATTTCTTTCAGATTATAAAACTAGTGTATCTTCATATTAATTGCACAAAATGATAAATAATGTTTTCGGTTGAGATCTAGGGAAACAAAAGAAAAAAATCAACCAACAAAGATAAAATAATAATTTTATCGTATGTTCAAACTTGTTTTGGAATAGATATTTTCAGTTTTACAACTGCAATAGTACCTTTTGAAATTAGAGATTTTTGACCACATATCTGAAGTTAGTTTTGTAAATATGTTATTCAGATTAAGATAGCTAAATTTAATGTGGATAGACAAATTAATTGAGTGTATTCTAGAAGTGAACCCAGATGACTTCACGCAATAAACTGCTAGATGTAGACGCAACCTTTACTTTGACTGGTTGCTAAATCTCTAAATTTTTCCATTGGCGCTAGAAAGCTTCCATCTAGAAAGTTTTTCTGGGTCAGTATATATATGCACACACAGACGTCATAATTCTTCGCATAAGCTGAATTGTTGTTATTATTATTATTATTATTATGTAGTTTCGACAACAATTTCGATTCTGAGCTGGTATCGTAGCAATCACTATTTTGATTATTATTTATTTATTTATTTTAAAACGGTAACTTTGTGCAGTATTATTCTTTAATTGAATAATAGGAGGGTCGATTTTTATAAATAGTGGTGTTAAAAATAGTGACTGCTATGAGCCTTGTAAGTTAAGTAGTTTAATTTGGTCGGCGTGACTTGTTCTCTAATATTTTTTTTTTTTTTTAATTATTTTCCCGTTATTGTTCTCCTCTCTTGTAGTAATAATTACAACGAAAAGGCATTATTTTTTAAGTATTAACACACAAAACACCCAATTTTTTACATGAGACAACGAGAAATGACAAGAGGACGCGACAGTATTTTCTATATAAAAGTAACTTAAAAGATAGTTGCAAAATGAACGTCTTTCGATAAAGGAATATATGTTAGCGAAAAAATTTTAAAATTTATCCCAAGAGAATAATATATAAAGGTAATTTTATGAAGCATTGTTGTTTACCCTAAGGATCAACAAAAATTTTTGAGTATAATAATAATAAAATATATCCTTTAATAATGCAAGTTTAATCTTTCTTTGAGCTGCGGACTGTATGAAAAATATATATATATATATATATATATATATATATATATATATATATATATATATAATATATAGATTTTTTTCGTGTACAAAATTACACGGAATGAAACAGAAAATTAATTTTATTAAATAGCAAAAAATTTGTGGAATAAATTTTGAGGATGTCGTTCCTTTCTTTTATTTACATAGAATTTTATTTTCTTAAATGATAGTCACATGAATGTTATACTTAAAAGTAGCATAATAAAATATTTGTGAAGTAGCTTAGAGATATTCATATTACAGCCATTAAATAATTACCTGGGCAGAAAATTCCTTCACCTTCTTCCCAACCAACTAGCTGGATCATTGCATCGAGAAGAGCTTTTTCCAATAAAACAAATACTGGAGCCACTTCGTATGTTGTTCTGCATGGAGGTAAAAAATACTGTACTTTAACAAAATCCTTCAAATTTCTTCATTTATTATTCCGATTATTATTATTTTAATGCAAACTGAGTAATTTAATTTCATCCAAGAAATAAATATTTAAAACTTTGTTTCTTAGAGTGCTGTTTAGACACTTCACAACTTTTAAGTTCAAAAACAAGCATTGTTTGATGAGTACCGGATATTTTAGAGCTCAAAATATTGGGTTGTTCGATAAATGATGTCGCTTTTTTTTTTTTTTTTCACGTTTTTCAAAGTGAATTTATTTATATTAACAACTAACATTAATCAATGATATATTGTCCATTTTGTTGGATGACCTTTTGCCATCTTTCGGTAAGTTGAAAAATTCCACGTTCGAAAAAGCCTTGGTTTTAAAAAACGACATTATTTATCGAACAACCCAATATTTAATTTATACTTGTTTATTGAAAGTGAACCAGTGAGGACTTTTATAGACTATAGTAGAATGTTCCTAGATAGATATAAATTTTGATGCCACCATTTTCAAAACTATATAGTTATATTTATCTATTTTGAACGAAATTTTATTATGTAGGCATTTGTTAACCCATTCAAATAAACTGGTACAGTTGCTTTATTGAACCAACATATGGAATTGCCTCAATGGATTTATTCCAATATAATATTTATACTCATCTGTGAGAAAAAATTATCAAGCACTAATTATTTATCTATTTTTGACTTATTTAGCGATACTATAAAATAATAATTACTCGAGAAAAAAAGTTTATTTTTGCACTATTAAGCTTTAATAATAACGTAATGATAATTTTATACGGTAACCGCAAATTCTAAACTTTGTATTCCAGTATATTTCAGCTTCTTAATCATACTGTAAAATAACCTTTTTATGACATTATTGTCTTTTTATCCTTTATATCTTACTTCTTATTAGCGTCTACACTTTTTCAATTCCTCATTATCCATATAAATAAATTCTACATAGAAATACTGAAAATATATTTAATGTGCTATGGTGATTTTTAACAAATTAAATTATTTTTATGAATTGTGGCATTAATTTAACCGAAATTATTACCTTGAGAAAATTAATTATACTAATGGCATGAATCATTCTCTTAACTTTTATAAAATATTGTAATTTTTATGAATTATCATTATGAATTTGTATTAGTTTTATTTTCGAACAGACTTAAGCAATACCACATACTCAGACAGTACGGAGAAATATTTAAGCAAATTATAGTACGTTTATGGAGTTGTGCCAAAAAATAAACTAAAATTATTACCTTAAGAATATGAACAATTCTAATAACATGAAATATTCTCTTATTTTTTGTAAACCCTTATTACGAATTTGTATTATGTGTATTCTTAAGCAGATGGCTCAGATAGTGCGGGGAGAAATACTTTGTTTTCTTGCAATGATTGTCCTATCGCCGTGTTACAACATGTACAGGCATTGAAAGCCATTTATATGGCATAAGAGGATGGGACTTAATAAATTAGCTTTTTTTTTTTTTTTTTTTTTTTTTTTTGTGATTTTGACGCATTTTTACAAAACTTCAGTTTCGATGCTGTAGAGCTAATATTTAAGGAGTTAGTTGAAAAACTCTAAACTTTTCGCGACAATATGTCAAAAACTATTTAATGCTTAGTCACAATTTTTTCCTCTTGCTTACATTTCAAATGGCAGCCTTAGACATCTAATGAAGTAGAGTATTATGAACAATGGAAAAAAATAAAGACAAACAAATAAACAGAGTGCTAAATCACATACTGATTAGTGTTTAGTGCTTCCGTAAGCCACGCCCCTGCCAATCCGTATCCATCAACGCCTTGGTAGAGTCGGCTCACGAACATTGGGTGACCTAATATTAGTTTAAAAAAAAAAAAAAAAAAAAAAAAAAAAAACTTCAATTGTAGATACTATGCAGTAATTTTTAAATTTAAGAATTATCATAAATATTACTTTGGTAATATACATATATAAGAAGTAATTTTACTAGGAACAACAGATAAGTTATAAAAGTTTGATTTGATTTAATATTGATAAGTTAAAAATATCTATAACAAGGTCAAAAAATCTTATAAACAGGATTAAATCATAAATAGAAAATAAAATAATAATAAAGGAAATCTGGAACTCTTCAATACAAATAATATATATATATATATATATATATATATATATATATATTAATGAAATATAATCTCAAAGTGAAAGCTTATAGGTTTAATAACTAATGCTAGCGAATGTGACAATATTGTAAGTTAGTTTGCAGTGAAATGTGTAAACTGATTGCAGTAAAATGTGGCAAAAAACTGGTATTAAATAATGGAGAATAAGAACTTTGTAAACAAACACCATATAATGCGCCATACATTGGTCATCATTATTATCATTATCACGAGGATTTGGGAGAGTACGTGCGGCGAAAGAGTCCACCGTTTGCTACCATAGAATTCGACTATAAACATAACACTGGCTTGGGTGAATCACTAGAAAAAAAAAGACTGAACGCTGTAAAGAGTTGATCCGTAATTTTCAACACCACTTTATTTGTACATATATCTTTACTTTACTTTATCGTATAAATTGTGTTGTTATTTAAAAATAGTGGTGGAAAAAAATTACGGGCAACGACTACCTTACTATGGGCATTACAAGGTTAGGTGATGTATATGTGCTCAAACAACAACAATGTGATAATATAATGAAAAATGTGAGTCTTGGAGGAGAAAATGAAGCTATCTGAAAGATGTGCCGACATATTGACAATAATAAGCAAAGAATGTTTTTTTTTTTTTTTTTTTTTTTTTTTCGCTTGAGAATAAAATTTAGTTTTTAACTTAATATTTTTCTTCTAAAATAAATTAGATTTTAAAGATAGTAGGTAAGGGAGGACTAAAAAGGGAAAAAAAAGAAACACATTTTAAAAGGGGATTTTAACATTTATATTAACACAAGAAAGAAGCAAATATTTAAAAGTTTATATACAATAAATCAAGTCAAAATGTTAAGACTTGATAATAAAGTAACAGGCGAGGGAGCTTGACTATGACGCGATTACATAAAAAACAGTAGTTTGCAGATGTCGCGGATAATCAATTGTAGATAAATAAAATACATATTGATCAACTGGTTGGTCATTCTCTAAATTGAAGTGCTGAAAACGATATGCATTTATTTATAAAATAACAAGGTGTTTATAATCTAATGTACTCATTCCTATGCTCTGAATTTATACATGCATAATTTTCATGGATTTTCGCCTCAGGCAATTCTGCGAACACTTTTTTCAGAAAATCTACTTCAGATCACTTGCCTAATCTTTCATTAAAATCATAACCTTGTTGCTTCTAAAACAAAAACGTAAATGAAATTTTATAATTGGCTATATTATATGCGAAACTAGACAAAATACCATTTGATTCAAACATTAACCTGCCAATATACTTTTTCCTGTAAAATTTTAGGTATGGATTACGCGTAATACCATCATAAATAGCCTTAAAATAAAATAGCTTATTAATACGAATGTAGACCTTTTTTAAAAACAGTACTTTTACTGTAATTTTTTTCAAGCAGAAAAATATAATTTGTCTTTCTAAGAAATAAAAGGTACAGCATCTAATACTGTCTATGGATTACTTAATATTTTTAGTTATAAAAAGGCACCACAGAACTGGCGTTTAAAAGAAATAACTACAAACTTTGAATAAACACCATAAAATGTAAGAACTGACAACAATTTTTTCAGGTCGAAAGTAGATACGGCCCTCGTCAGGCGAACAACATAGGCACGAGGTGCTGCAAACAAAGTGGCGGCCCGAAACAATTGTTGCGAGTTCTTGCATTTTATGGTGTTTATTCAAAATTTTGTACTTATTATTATTTTTAATCTAGTGCTAATCTTTTTTAGGAGCTGAATTTATAGATATATAATTTTTACGGATTTTCGCTTCAGGCAATTATGCTGACACTTTTTTCAGAAAATCTACTTCAATTTGATTACCTAATATTTCATTAAAATCAGAACCTCGTTGTTTCTAAAGCAAGAACATGAATGAAATTTTTTAAACGGCTATATTGTATGAAAAACTAGATAAAGTACCGTTTGATTCAAACTTTAATCTTCTAATATGCGTTTCCTTGGAGAAATTTAAATATGGATTATGCGTATCATCTTAAAAACGCTTAAAATAAAACAAATTGCGTTTCGATATTTCTATAATATACCATTTCCTGATATGAACTGTACTAATTAGTTAGACTGCCAGAATGACACAAAAAAAAATTTATAAGTATTATTTTACCTTTTAAAAGTTAACAAAATTCAGTATAATCAATAAGTATTTTCATGCTAATTTTGCTAAATTTTTGAATGATATTTAAGAATTAAAAAGATGTTTATATTTTTATTATTATTATTATTTTATTGAGGAAAACTCCCATAATTCTGCAGATAGAAGAAGGGTTTTTTCCTTTTTCGTTTGAGATCTTAAATACTGATGGCTTTTATACTACCGGAGAAGCTATCTTAAAACAGAAATGATGAAGTTGGCAGTACTCACATGAAACATTTTATGTAACGCGACAACAATTTCCGTTTTCTATTTCACCAATTTGCCAAATGAATTAAATTAGAAAAGTGGGAGATTTGAAGTGAAGCCTATGTAGAATGGTTTCTAACTCTGTATCTCCAATTTATTCTGACTGTGAGTAAATTTCCGTTAAGTAAGTCTACGATTAATTGCTGTGGTACTTTGGCCGCACGCTTGATAAAGCTCATATTTAGGAAGTTTTTTTTTTTTTTTTTTTTTTTTATGTATGTTATTTTTGTATATTACTTTACTTTCTTTCTTAAAGTCATATGACACTGTAAAGGAAATTATATTTCAACTAAACTAAATTTTGTCTTATTCAAACATACTGAATAAATGAGTTGGCAAACGATGAAAGTAAATCAGGTATAAATAATTGTCTATTAAACTGTTCGCTTCTCAAAAAAGAAAAAAAAAGTTCTATATCTGTTTTTATAGGGATTAAATGGACTTAACTTTCAAGAAAATGTAACGTGCGCGAAAATACATATAAGGGAGCGTGTTTTTCTTTTAACGTGTATGTTATATTTTCTATTTTACTTTCTTAAAGTCATAAGAATCAATAACATTGTAAAGAAAATTATGTTTCAACTAAACTAAACCTTGTCTTGTTCGAACAAACAAGATAAATGAACTCGCAAATGATGAAAATACAATTATACAGGTATAAATAACTGTCTATTAAACTGTTCGTTCTGAAAAACAAACAAAAGTTTTATTTATATTTTTATGGTAATTAAACGGACTTAACTGGCAAGAAAATATAGAGAGCGCGAAAATACCTATAGGGAGCGGGTTTTTCCTTAAAAATGTCTGCTCTATTTTTTATTTTACTTTCTTTCTTAAAGTTATATGAATAAACAACACTGTAAGGCAAATTATGTTTAAACGAATATAAACCCCTTTCAATTGTTTCTTTCAAATGAATAGAAAAGATGGCCTCACAAATGACGAAAATATAATTTTATAAATATAAATAATTGCCAATTAAACTGTTCGTTTCTCAAAAGCAAACAAAAAATGATTTTTATATATTTTTTAAAGATTAAAAATGGAACGGAACAGTGAATGAAACATACAAGCGAAACTTTCCTCGTAAAAATGTTTTTTTTTTTTTTTTTAAATTATACCATAAGCATAAATAACGCTGTAAAAGACGTAATGTTTCAACTAAAATGAACCTTGTTTTTTTTTGAATGAATAGAATAAATGGTCACACAAATGATAAAGTAATAATTATATAATGTAACAATTATATATTAAAAAAAAAAAAAAAAAAAAAAGGGGGGGGGAGCATTAATTTTTACGATACATTTCCATTTTTTGTGTTTAAATTGCAAAAACCTAAATTTAAGTTGTATTAATTTTTCCAGGGAATTTCCCTAATAAATATACTTTTTTAAATAAATGTGTAGTGTTTGGATTAAGGCCATTTGTACACTAGGGACCTGGGCCTAAAGGGGGATGTCCTTTGTAGGAGTCTTTTGTTTATAAATCATAGGAACTCTTAAATTCTGAGATTGTAAAATAATGTTCTTATTATCTAGATATTGCAATCCATTTATTTACTCATACTAGTGAGAAGTAAACATTATTTCACTTAATCGTAAAATGATAATAATCTTATGTTTTCTTTACATTTTTGTGTGTAATTGTTAAAAATGTTTAACAATTTATAAAGTCTTTGAGAAGATTTTCTTTATTATTCATATTTGTCTACGCACACACACACAAAGAAAAAAAAAAGGTAGTAGCATACTTTAACTACTTTTCCCTTACTTTTGAGATTTATATGCCAGCGTGATATAATATGAGAATAAGCATAGAGTAAGATCAACGTCTTTAGGTAACAACTTAATCTATCACAATATAAAGTCTATATAAAGACTTTCACTGAAATGAAAAAGCATTCCAAGTGCTTGTATGATGATTTTTTCAAGGAATAAGGATATTTGGTTAAATGAAATACTGCAACGATTAAAATAAAATAAAATAAATTAAAACATACGTTTTAATTTAATTTTTTCATTATTATTATTATTATGTTAGTGTTTTAAAATGTTTAAAATATTATCACGATTTTTGCCAAGGGTTTCTTTTTTATGCATATTCATCTACGTTAAAAACAGCATAATTTACTGACTTTCTTACTTTTGAGATTTATATCGCAGTGTGCTCTAATATAAGAATAAACTTAGTGTAAGATCGATTTCTTTTGGGTCGGATATGCCAAGTTTCTGAAATTCAACTCGACTAGAGACTTTCATTGAAAGGAAAAAAAAGCACCCAAGCACTCGCATGACAATTTCTCAAGGAATAAGAGCATTTGGATAAATGATATATTGAAACACTGAAAAAGAAAAAAAAAAGTTTCCAAGTAACTTACGTTTTAGATTATTTTTTTCATTATATTCATATTAATTTGTTTAATAATTTATTAAAAAAAAATCTATTCTGCATTTTTGTCTATAGGTTAAAAAAAAAAAAAAAAAAAAAAAAAAAAATGTGCAGTCACTTTACTGTTTAAAATATCAGAACTCTAAGTACTTTTTTTTTTTTTTTTTTTTTTTTTTTTTTGAGATTTATATACTAGTGAGCCCTAAGTTACATTAAAACGAAGGAAAATCCCAAGCGCTTGTGTGACAAATTTTCGAAGTACAAAGAAAACATCAACAGAAATTTCAGTACTTTAGAGGAGAATATTAAATAATAATAATAATAATAACAATAATAATAAATTGCACTTACAAGTTTTGACACTATATTTCAGAACATCTTGGCACATTTTTACCATCTCTTCATGCGTAGAAGGCTCATCTTCAATTCTTAAATCAAAGATTTCCTGTAGATGATAAATTCTGATAAATCGGAATAACTTTAAAAAAATTTTGTTATAACTAATCTGGTTATTAAAAAAAAATCGCTTATACTTTGCATATTATATTTAATTTAGTAGTTTTCGGATGATTTTAACGTAACTATAATTATTTTTTAAGTTAAAATTTTATTCAAAATATTTTTGAACAGTTTTATCTAATTATGTTTTTCTCATGTAGAGAGCATTATATAATTAATGACCTGGATAGACAATCTGATTACAGCCGGACCTTCTCTGATCTTTACCAATACGCTTATACTATGTGTTAAGAACTTCATAAGTGTTTTCGTTTGAATTAGTAACTAAAGAGTAAGTTTAATATTTTAAAAACAAAATATCCCTGTCTGTGATAGCCAAACATATGTATTATTGTGGTGTATGTGTGCTCTGTAAGAAAAGAGAAAATCACAGAGAATTTGGGTTTTTCTTTTCAGTAAAATTTTCGTGTCTCTTTTTCTGTAAGTATGTAAAGAAAAAAGCTTTAAAATACGTTTTATTGTAAATTTATAGCAAAAACAAAAGCGGACATCTAGATTTTCCGAAGATTTTCCAGAGATTCCCCTCTCCCTTCCTTTTTTTTTTTTTTTTTTTTTCATTACCGTGCGTAAAATAAAAATTTTATTATTAAATAAACTACATTTTATTATTTCTGGCCATTACTTATGGAACATTTATCTCTTTGTTAAATAACACGTTATTGTTCCTTTATATATATTATGATAATTGAATACCTAAAAGTTGCGATTTAGTTTTTTTTTTTCGTAGTAAATAAATAAATAAATAAATAGACTTTTTTTATGCTATATATATTTAACGATACTCTTTAATAATTTTTAAAATACATTGAGTTAGCCATAAAAAATCTTTTGAGTCACTAAATTAAAAATCTGTTTCAAGTACGATTTAAGAGCAACAAAAGTCATTTAAGATTATTTTTCTAATCTCACTGAATCTGTAATATTTTATCATAATTTTTTTTCTGCCTGTTGCTAATAGTTATCAGTGTAGTAGATCGTTTATTTTACTAAATTCTTCAAATCTCATTGTTAGTTTTTAAATATAAAATATGGTTGTGCGTTTTAAATATAAATTGTGAAACTGTCATTGAATCCTAGCTCTAATTAAGGATTTTAATCGTAGTTAAATGATTTTACCGAAGCTTCTTCTCGATTTAAAGAAGTTTACAAATATTATGATTATTGAAATTTACCTCCAGTTCTTTAGGATGCCTGAATTCTGTGACTTTATGCTTCTTCGTTACAATTTTGGGATCCTCTATGATGTCAGAATCGAGGATCATCCGTGTTACCTCACGGAGTAAAGGTAAACCCTCCATGTCTTTATCTGAAAAAAGAAAAATAAATGTCTTGATTTTATCGTTCAGAAGCTTTTAAATCAAATATAAAAAAAATTTGCAAGTACTAAATGTCATCAAATTATCATTATATACTATAAGCATTATTTTAATTTCAGTTTGCGTTTTGAAAATAATATTTTTTAATTACTTTTAAATAGTTAATTGTTTAGATTTAATTCTGATTTGACACACAACTTTCAGATCTGCAGTATGTAAAACCATAGCCTCCTAAACTAGATTCCTGTCGCGTTGCTCGTAAACTTGGCAACAGTTCAAGCGGTAAACAGAGCCACCTGGTACAGATTGCGCGACTTTTTTATTCAACAGCCACCAAAAATTTTTAAAAGTGGGATTTGATGTACATAAAAGGCGAATAGAATCGAAGAAACGTCGATTACATATATCATATATCACTTCTTAAAATTATTGGTGAGAGTTGAATAAAAAAGTCGCGCAATCTATATCAGGTGGCGCTGTCTATCGCTTGAGCTGTTGCCAAGTTTAGGAGCAACGCGACAGGCATCTAGTTTAGGAGGCTATGGTAAAACTGTTGTCTCGAATGATCCTTTACATAATTTTCAAGTTAAATAATGCGATTTTTTTTTTTAAATTCAATTTTTTTGAGCAGATAACACAGAACAGATTTACACTATGAAGAATCGGAAGTTTAATAACCAAGGTACTTCACACTGGATCATCGGAAGTGGAACCTGTCTCCATGGCTCAGTGCCTCCACAATTGAAAGGTAACATCGTCGCGTACTATGCGGTGGACTTTGGTTCGATTCTAACTGATATAACTTCATAATGTTATGTCAGCATGTTACCACAGCTATTAGGTAGGCCTCTCTTCTGCAACACAGGTATATAAAAACGTGGTATTATCAAGTTGGAGTTCTTCGAAACTCGCTTAGTTCATCGTCCCGTTCGTCTTGCCACCTTCATGTTTTCTTCATCTTCAGGTGGAGGTAAGCTGTGGTTTCGACCACTGTAGGAGCTCCTAAATTGCCTGTGATGATGAGGATGATGATGATGACAGCAGACGTGGACCATAGTGCGTTCGTCACACTGTTTAGAGTGCCGTTATTTTTTGGAGCTTTTACTTATATATTAGCCTTATATGTCAATCTGAAAGTCCATTTGTAAGTCTTTGTTGAGACGAGAATATGATTGGACATTATTGGACGTTTTTTTTTTTTTTCAATTTTTATTGTATTTCTATATCAGATGTGTACACTTGACTCGAAGTCAACTTGTAAATCTTCGTCTAAATGAGAAAAAACCAAAATTAACAATAACTATTATTTTATTAATTTATTTTTTATTGCAGATATGTATCAAACTTGTATGCATGTCTGCAATATCGCTCGTCAGTCTTCATCCAACAGCCTCTCCTACAAGACGGTGAAGACGCAGACGGGATTCTCTCATGAAATTGATGGCAGGATTGGAATTGTCATTATTATTATTGAAAACATATATCAAACTCGTATACTTAACTCGAAAGGTGCGAGTGCGACATGAGAGACACAGGGGTATTTTATAATACAGAAAGAGATTCATATATATTGCCTCGTATATGTTGTTTTGTTTAAATAAAATGTAAAATCGAAGCAATAAAACAAAAGAGATGAAAACTGATGCCATGCACACATTAAAATATTTATTTATTGGCTATTTTGTAATAAAATAAAAGCAAAGTTCGTAGTTTTATAATTCCGATTCCCTTCTAAATGTTAATGTATTTCAAAAGAATTATAAAATCTTATTTTATTTGCTTTTACACGCTATTCATCTCTACATATAATAAAAGAATATGTGTGTGTGTGTACGCCCGTCGCTTTGTAGGAAAACGGTTGATCACAGAGCTACAGAATTTTGCATGGAGATCCGCTTCGATCTTTCCTGATGCACCTCGAAGCCCGATTTTTAATTTTTTTTAATCAGTTTATTTTATAATTAATTAAAATTTTTGCAGTTGGAGAAAGTGTCTGGTGCCGCCATCTTTTGTCATAGCGAGAAAATTATAGATAATCTCTTCGAGAAATATCTGTCCGAAAAATGTAGTTCTTAAATAATAGCAGCGCCACTTATCGCCAAGTAAGCATCTTAATTGAAATATTCGGATAAGGTGCAAATGCAAGCAGTCGGGACCTGAAACCGACATAGCGTAGGCGGAGATCCGAAGTGAGGTTTTAAGCGATTCTAATTTAATCGTTTTTTCTTTTTATTTATAAACTGATTTAAAATATAGTGATTAATGTTTTTTAAAATCTCTTTAAATATAGTCACAGATCTCTTTAAATATAGTACAAAGTCTGCTAGTATTAAGTAAATTATGCAATTAATAATATAGTTAAAATATAAAATTCGAATTCGTTTAATCTTAAAGCAAATCGTGTTGATGGTGTGGTTTAAGACTGATTTTCTACTCAAGAAAATTAAGTCTAGCGGGAATTCCCTCCGTGGGGGTCTTTCTGAGGTCTCTAGATAGTAGTTACGCAAATTTATGAGAAAGTTCCAAAATGTTAAATCAACAGACGTGACCAGGGTTTGAACCTGGCGCCTCCCGTTCACCAGGTTTAAAAACAGAGCATCTCAGGCGCTGGTAGGGGACACATAATGCATTTGAATTCCATAAAAGTCTATCTTCTGTTGAAATATTTTTTAGTTTTACCCTAAATGCACTTAAAAAAAATCTTTTTAAAACTCTTTTTTAGTTTACTTACTTTTGTATATATGTAAATATTTTGTAAATGTTTACATATATACAAATATATTATATTTTGTAAATATTTATTTAGTTTCATCATCAGTTTTTTCCCTCATAGTTTGAGAAGATTAAAGAATATAAAAATTTGTAAAACAAAAACATTAAAAAATTCTTGTATGATTCATTGATAAAAAGTCATATATTTCTCACTGATTTTAGTAATTTACACTTTCGCTTTTTCTCATTTTTTCTTCTTATTCCAACTCAAATCATAAATTTTATGTTAGTATTTATTATACATTAAAAAATAATTTCATACATAATTGAGTAAAATTTCCAATTATTATTTTTAAATCTTAAAAAACTAAACAGCATATCTTATTTTCGTTTTAATATGATTTAATTGTTTAATCAGAATTGACTGCACATTATAAGCATGACCGCGATGTCGTGTTCCTAAAATAGACTTAAAATTCAAAGTTACATATCATTTTCAGAAAGATCCTTTGTCTTCACAGAAAATGAAGGTTCGTTGTCCGATACTTTAGTGTGAAAATAAGAATACGTGTAAATTTTATGCTTTTATGAATAAAAATCAGATTTAGAACGATAATTTCATTCTAGATTAATACTAATCATTTAAGTGTGGGATAAATATTTACTAAGATAATCGTTAAAATGTAACGCTTATCTTTCATTTCGGATTTAAATACACTGTCTTTTAGTAGACTTTACTCAAAATGAAGTTATTTATTTATTTATTTATTTTTAAAGCTTGGGCAAAAAGCATTTGAAATATAGCTTTAAAATTTCCACGTTATTTAAATATTCCCATAATCATGCAAATGAACCAGGATCATGCAGCTCTGTTGAACTAACACACGCACGCGCACACATCATTGTTTTTCTAATTTTAATAACTAAAAACTTATAATTCTTTAAACAATGAAACAATTATAAATATTTTAGTTCTAATTATAGTCCAGAGAATTGTGTTTCATTTAAGGTAAAGTTTATACGAATTACGTGAAATTTGCATGAGCTATCTTATCTTGTGTTAGGTGCAACATGATTCCACACAAAAATTTTCATATATCACTTCGAAGCTTACCCACATAGCAATTTTAGTTTGCAGCTAGACTGTAGAAATCTTGCTTTGCAAGCCTACAAACTTGCAGTAAGCTCAGCATGACAAGCCTGTAAGTGCATAACAAGACTACAAGCAAGATAACGCAAACTCCGAAGTCACGATACACTAAATTTGCTGCAAACTTGTCGTTCAAGTTGCCCTCTTGATGTATTAAATTTGTTGCAAACTAGCAGAAAAGTTAACTCTGTCATATCAAGAGTATTGCAAATTTGTTGCAACCAACAATCTTCTCATGTCACACCATCTTCTAATGCATTATAAACTCAGATTCCTGTCACATCAAACTATCTCCAAATAAGTATAGAAATGTAATACATATTTCATTCGACTTCGAATATCTTAGATGCCTCTATGGCCAATGCCACGCATCTTCCTCTGTTAAATAACGTCAGCAAGATAGCGTTATGGAGCCTTGTCAATAATGCACTTCGAACATTACGGTTGAATTTTATATTCTAACATTGCTATTTTAGTTTGCAGCAAAAACGGCGTGAAAACGAAAAAAAAGCAAATATTAATTAAAACGAAAGATGGATTTATACTCTGTCTACCTTGCGGAAGTTTCACTGCAAATTTATCATGGCAAGAATAATACCGTATTTTCCGTCATATAAGTCGACCGGCGTATAAGTCGAAGGCGTTTTTTGGAGTTAAAGTGTGGAATTTCAGCTATATTCGCCATATAAGTCGATCCGACTTTTACGAAGAAACTTGAACCATTAAATTCAAGGCGCACATCGAACTCGTGAATCGTCTAATCAGCCAGCACGATACGATTTCTCTCTTCTTCCTCGCGATTTTTAAAGGATTTTTTTTTTTTTTTTTTTGGCTTTTTACCCTCGACTTATACGCCGGAAAATACGGTATCAAGAAAAATCAAACTTGCTGCAAACGTGCATGCTGTCTGGCTACTCATTATATATATATAAATAAATAAATATATATGCATGCGTGTGTGTGTCTTATTGTCATATTATATGTAAATTTGGCGCTCGCTTTCAATTAACTATAATCTAAAAAAATTATGCGTGCTCCTACAAATATATAACTAAAGAAATAAAAATAAATAAATATGGAACGCGTCAAAAATTTTATACTTTCTGTAAATTTTAAGTCTGTATACTTCCCTTAAAATAATTATATATCGAAAGAACTCCGACAATAAAAATTAATAAAATTAAAAGGATGATTACTTAATAAAACAAGAACGAAAAATCATGCGCTTCGCATAGATTATTAATACTTTCAACTATACGTCTACGTAGCATCGTTCCTTTCAGTGCCCTTTAGCTATGTGATCATACAACACAGTGGCAGAAGCATAGAAACATGGACAGCTAGTCTAACTGAATTCATAATCACTCTTAAACTTGTTGAAAAGTGTTAAAAATCCTTAACACAAACGGAAATGTATTTCTAGCAATTTATAATTGTAGCCCTTAATGTATCTGAATATTTTAGTGAGACCCTGTAGATACTAGCACTAAACGCAGCATACTCTATAGAATTTTTTTTTTTAAATTTTATTATACGTATAATAAATGTTAATTTCATTATACTTTGTGCAATACAAAGTTTTTAAAATAGGATTTATAAAAATGCTCACCCCCCCCCCCATAGAACGCAATGCATTGGCATTCTTTTGGGTATCCCTATACAGAAACCAGTTGTGCTATTCTATTATTTTAAATGGGGGATATTCCATAATGAACTTGAATAACATGAACCGTTTGAAGAAATTCGAAAAATATTTACGAACACTAGAGCGTGAACACACGGACATATAGACAGACAAACAATCGGACAGACAGAAATACAGACAGGTAGACTAATTGAATCATAATCACTCTTAAACTTTATTTGAAAGTGTTTAAAATGCTTAGTAAAAACGGAAGTGCATTTCCAGCAATTTCCAATTATAGCACCTAATGTATCTGAGCAATTTTGTGTGGCCCTATAAATCTCAGTGCTAACCATACTATATTCTATAAAAATATTTTTTTTTTTTTTTTCTTTTTTTTTTTTACATATTAGTAATAAATGTCAATTTCAATATGATTTGCGAAAATAATGGTATTAAAATATGGTTTATGGAAATACCTCTTATAGAACGCAATGCTTTAGAATTATTTCGGGTGATCCTGTATACAAATCAATGGATAGCATTTACCCCCATTTCCAATACAGAACATCCCATGAGAGACTTAAATAACATGTATCAGTTTCAAGGTATTCCATGAATGTTTACGCGAGTTAGACCGCGGGCAGACGAACAGACAAACCGAAGTCATAAATACTTTTCAACTTTGTTGGAAAGTTTAAAAAGGGTTAAATTTTCATTAAAAAAATAATAATAAATAAATAAATAAATAAATAAATAAATAAAATAAATAAATAACAAATAAATAAATCATTAAAAATATACATTTTATTTTATTTAGGGATAATCAATAATAGCAATGACGTATTTTTTCTGGTTAGAGCTCTTTTTCTTTTAAAACGTATCTAGAAATTTCAAATTTCTAAAAGTTTATTTTAAAAGGACATAACTTTTATGTGGCTCATCTATTTAAAAATTCTTCATTTCTAAAGTTCTTTTTTTCTGTTATATTTAGTTGATTATGTCTGTCAAAAACTTTGATGATTTTTATATAAGTAATTAAAAAGAAATTTTACACTAGACTATGTTGATTTTGGTATTACATAATAACCAAAACGATTATTAATAGCCGGATCTCAAAAGGTAGAACATGATAATTTGACGTAAACACGTCTCATTCCCTTTTGCGTATGCATTTTTTTAAGTTAAAATTTTAAGAATGTTTACTCCAGAACCTCATGAGTTATGAAGTCAATATTATGAACTGTCCGTTAGGATATAACTCACTTCCGACAAACATGTCATCAATCATTTTTGACAAATACTTAGAAATACGAAATTGGTGCTCCTTGTTACCCTTTTATATTTTCTTTCTCATTCGAAGCGGTTTAAACCTTGAAATGGAGGGTCATCGTGCAACAAAGCAGCTTCCTATATTTATGACCGACCATTAAAATTCTAATATAGATGACGACGTCGAATATCTTAATAAGTTTGTACTAGAAAAAACTTTCCTACAAAATATTTTTATGGTATTTCTGCGAAATTGTGAGTGTTTATACCAGTTTTTCAATCAAATTCATAGAAGAAAGACTGTTTCATACGTAGATAAATGTTTGACCTTTTTCATAATTTTCTGTAGTATTTTGAAGTTCAAATACTATAGGAAAATCTACAGAAAAATATAACTAAGTCCTATAGTAAAAACAATAACATTACGCAAAATTAAAAGAATTAGGAAATTTAACTTATAAAAAGTAATTCGACTATTTATTAATGTGACATTACAGTTTCATGCAAAAATCATTCCGTAATAAACATATAAATATTTATTATATATCTTATATAATTACACCAATATATATATAGATAGATATATATAGATAAACGTATTAGAAAAAAATTATGATAAAAAATAATTAATCTAGGCCAGTGGCAAATACAGTTTTCTTTCTTTCTTTTCTTTTTTTTAAACATATTTCCATACAATTTAATATACTGTCATTTATGATATTTTGTAGGTAAAACGTTTTCAAAATTATTTTAAATTTAATGAAGCTTTAGAATTTTGGATGAAACCTTAAAGAATTATTAATAAAATTTTCAACATTTATTTTTTTTTTTGGTTGAAACCCTAAAAGTTTAAAAGGCGCAGAATTTAATTATTAGAAAGTTTGTTTACATTAAATATACGCTCTTTATTCCAGGAACTGTTTTCTAACTTACTTGATTTTTTTTTTATACTCAAGGATTTCTACTTCTTCAAAATTTCAAGAAAGCACCTGAGATATACTGGTTTTAAAGGTTATTTAAAGGTTATTAAAAAAAAAAAAAAAAAAAAAAAAATTTTAATCGTCTGAATAACTGTTTTATTTGAAATAATAAAATATGCATATTTTTTTTTATTTATTTAATTATTTATTATCATTATTACTGGCCATGGACGGGAAAAAATAAAAAATGTAGGTGTGCATAAGTAGTTAATGTAGTTAAGTATGAGATACGTCATGCGTTCCTATTTAATATTTAGTTATATGTCGATGCAGAAACATTATTATACATAGGATATTATAAGCCTACTGTAAAGTAAACGTTACATGGTCGCACTAGAGCTATGAAGGGAGCAATTGGAAACAGATTAAGATTTACCCCTCGGTATGGTCCGGAGACATGCCAACACAATTGCGAGCCTCGATGGAAGGATGGCTCTCCCGCTTCAGTAACTCTCAGAGGTAATATTTCAAAGTAAACGTACGGTAAATATTATGATGAGAATAAAATACTCATCCAAACCTTTTGAAGATATTCATTATTCAATTAAACACAAGTGTTTAATTACATTTCATGTAAAATGTCCGGATAAAAACATGAAAATAGTATTTTCGTAGAAAATTTTTACATGCTCTTTATCGTAGTTGACAAAAAGAAAAAAACCGAGAGGGTAAATAATTATTATCATTATAAGGATAAAAAAATTTGATTATTTCCCTTTAATGAAAACAATTCTGAACGCTTAACTTAAACTGACATTTATCCAGCTTTGTCTGCCGATGAAACGGTAAAAGTAGCCGGCCAAAAAGCTTCTGTATTTTTTCTTTTTTTTTTTAATCTAAAAAGCTGGAAACTTAAATATCCTTTATTATTTCCGGTGCATTTTAATAACGTTTCATTTTTCTTTTTCAATTTATTCAATCATTTTTTTGCAATTAAACGCAATCATCATGAGAATCGAAGCAAATTTGAAAGTATGTACAGCAAACTGGGGTTAATTTACTAAATTTTGTAATTAACAATTATAACAATATATATATATATATATATATGTGTGTGTGTGTGTGTGAATTTCGTCAAATTTGCAACAATAGTATTGTCAGCGAAACTTTCCAGGTTTATTACAAAATTTACTTATGCTTTTTCGAATTGTGACCAGTAGCCAGTAGCCGAGAAGTTTTGCTCTCAAAGCTGGAAGAGAGGAATTGCTGGGTTTCAAAAATAGCTTTCGTCGGCATAGCCGTTTGGAGTTTACCGTGGTTTTCTTCGAAATTCGCTTGAATACGAGATAGGAGATAGGACCTCTTAGTAAGACCACTACACGCAGAGAGAACATTCCTTCCAGCCTTAAGGTTCTTGTGTAGTCAATCAGCCTTTACTCCCTACCATTCCGATTTAGCGTACACTCATATTGCATATGCATGAACGTATTTGATATCCAAAATACGAACGTGTTTCATAGAACTGTGATCGTGATATGCTAATAGTTTACTGCTACCTTTCTTTAATTGTTGATTTCTTACTAGAAATTATTATTTAAATAAAAATTATTCCTCTTATATATATATATATATATCTTGATTAAAATAGTTTTATAATTTTGTTTCCTTTAATTTTTTCATCTCATGTGATCTGCATTATTAATATTTCACATATAATATATATGTATATATATATATATATATATATATATATATATATATTTAATAATAATTAAAAAAATAATAATGTAAATAATGTAAATAATAATAATAAAAATATATATTTAACAAAGACTGGACAAAATTCTAAAAAGTAATTTCTGAGAAAAAATAAAATAAAATAAAATAAATAAATAAATAAATTCTAATCTGTGTATAAAAATGGCGTTTATAAGATGAAATGTTAAAATAAAAGCCTTAAAAGCTTTATTTAAAAACTTTCGCAAACCTTATCTTTAAACTGAACATTCAAAATCAATATCCATACAAGTCATCAATCGACGGTGGAATGCGTGTAAACGAAATTTTCTGTCAAAACAAAATATGTTGAAATTCAAAAAGCAATTCCCAATGTTTTGAAAATGGATTTTCTTATATTTCGCCACTGCCTGCTGTAAAACTGGAACCGGAAATAATTTATCCTAATCCATAACGCAATGCTATAGGCATAAAGTAAAACGAGAATTTAAACGGCGGGATTATTATTTTTTTTCTAATGTGCTTTTTTCACAGTATCAGCTGCACCAGTCATGTGTTACCCACGTGAAAATAAAATCTGTAATCTGAAAAATATTCGACAACCGTAAAAGTGGCTTTTTTCTTTCATACAATTTCTTAACGGATTAAAAAAACCGAGGATACGGAATATGGGGGAAAAAAACAAAATTCTAGAATGCTTGACAAGATGTCCGGAAACTAAATTAATTTTCGGAGAATTTTCGGCTTGGGTAATGATAAAATAACAGGGATTACGCATTTTGAATATCAAGTATACCGCTAGAAATAATTGTTGGTTTCTCAATATTCAATTTTCCAAGGAAAACAGTTATTTTCAGGTAATTATTTACTAATCTTTTGCGGATGTCAAAAAATTTCTTAGGGAAGAATAAATGACTTTATAAAAAAAAAAAAAAAAAAAAAAAAAAAAAAAAAAAGCGGAATTAACTTATTAAATTTTAAATAGATAAGACGTATTCGGACTGAATTAAATATATTTCATATTTAAAATTGAAATTTAATTTTCGTAAGAAAAAATTTTTGGTTATTAAAAATAGTGATTTCTCTTACAGGGAAAAAAAAAAAAAAAATCAGTGTTAAGCATTAACAGATAATGGATTTTTTAAATTGTTTCATTGTTTACTTACAAAATTCTTAGCGATTACGGATAATTTTAATATCTGGAATTAAACTGAGCTTTTTTGAAATACATTTTGAAAACTGTCAAAATATTAGGAGTTCTGACAAATAATTTGTTTTAAAGTGATCAAAACAAAATTTCTTAGATTTACAAATTAAATTTTAACAAGAACTGATGGATTCAGAAACAAATGGTTATTAAAAAAAGAAAGAAAGAAAAAGTAAGTAAAACGAAGGTGGTATAAAGTCTGTATATTTTATCTAGAGTTGGCCTTTGAAATATAAGGTAAATAACTTTGTTTTGAGATTGTTATTTTATATTTTACACGATAAAATTGTTTTAAAAAGTAATAAGAAGCTTATTTATTTATTTATTTATTTTAAATTCTGAAATAGCAAAAAATATTTAACTCGAAACAAAAATAGCATTTTGATTGATCTCATTTTAACTTATTATAATAAAATTAGTTTAAAGGTAGGGGGGCAAATACTCTCATTAACATTTAAATAATTATTATTCAATATTGTTTAATTTACTATTCTTAGCAATAGTATTCAGAGACTTGTATCTAAAGTGCTATCCGTCACTAATAATTTTTATTGGCTTCTTTTGTAAATTGAATCTAATGGCGTGCAAGTTTTATTGCACTCCACTCCTAGTTTTAATAGGTTAAAAAAAAAAAAAAAAAAAAAAAAATCTTATAAATTGGAGAAGTCATTATTTCAATATTATTCACTAGCTACTATTGTAAAAATAAATTTGAATATTAATAAACTGTTTTTTTTTTTTTTTTCTATTAATATTTTTTATAAGTTCGTCGTGAGTTAGAGCTCATTTGCTGGCGAAATGAACATATGGCTCTGGCCTTCAGTTGCCGGCTACCAGGTTCGAGTTCCGGCTCAGGCATGGATCTTTGTAGTGGTTCGGAAACCAATTTAGGTTATAGTTTCTGATCTAATTTGCCTTAATGTGCAAAATTCGACCCTAATGCAACAGCTTTAAAAACCGCCAGGAATTAGAAGCTACCAAGCCCTCCCACCAGATGGGGAAAAGAAAAAAAAATGTTTAATAAAAATAAACTTATTTATTAATTTATTTTCATAATTATATATCTGTTGATGTATCTTGGGTTATTTTAAATTCTGAGTAAAGATAAAGTTATTAAAATAAGAATCTGATGTTATTTTATAGGTCTAATTCCCAATGTTTTATATAAATTTCCTAAATTTACCAACTTTGCATCGTTGTTTTTATGTTAAAGATATTCTTCACGATTTCAAGATCAAAAATAAATGAGTCTAGAGCTGTTACAATAAAAATATACGTAATAATTATAGAGAAGTTGAAATAGTATGATTAATAAATAAGGTTGAGCTTCTAATTAGTTTGTTACAATTAGTACTTAGAACTCCCCAGAGAAAAGTTGCAACAACGATCAATTACGTATTTTTATATAAATATTACTGATGTAATTCGAATTACATAAATCATGGAAAATTAAAAAATATATATATTGAAACATTTCCCAAATATTCCATTTTTTCCTCCCATCCTTAATCCTGTAAAAATACTTATATACACATTAAATAATTACAAATTATTTAATATATACATGATATATTTCTTCTTCCAAATACAGAAAACTTTTTAAAAATATTTGAAAAAGTGAATTGTTTTACAGACGAAATATCCATTTATTTATTTATATATTAAAATACTGTCTCAAAAAGATCATTTGCAATTCACTTTTTAAATTCTAGTTCCCAATAAATAAATAAATGAATAAATAAATATATTCTTTTCTTAGTTAAAGTAATTTTATCTACTTGTTCTTGATAATCTTTAATAATAATAGTGATATAATGACTTTAGCAGTCAATAAATCATTATGCAACCAGAAAGAACATTCAGTTCCCCGATGTTGCTACCCCATTCGTGGATTATTGAGTGAGATCATATATGCCGAATCAAGCTGTTCATGAAAACAGATTGATCAACACTGCTTATTTAAGAAAAATATCCCTTTACATAATGTAGCATTAATGATCGTTTCGTAACTTGGTATAGAATTTATATTATTATTTTTATAGAAAAAAAAAGGAGATCAAATTAAAAACCTGCTCATCTACTCATTTATACTGCAGGAATACGAAACGCAAAAATTTCTGTATTAAACTCTTCAGTTTTCCCGTTATATACGAAACTGTATTAACAGGGGCAATCTTTCTTATTATTTTTGGAAATTAGAACTGTGTTTCATGTATCGTGAAATCTAGTTGTTTAATATTACTTGCTTAATCGCGTCTAATTTTTTAACTTCCAGAAAAAAAAAAAAAAAAAAGATTGTAACTATATATGAGATAAAATTCGAAAGAAAAATACCAACATCTGAAATTTTTTTCCTTCGTATAAACTCTCATTTACGCAATAAATATTAAAATTAAAGTATGTAACATATATTTGAGCTGAAAACACCCATTTTAAAATTTATACTGCAGGACTCATTTATACTGCAGGAATACGAAACGCAAAAATTTCTGTATTAAACTCTTCAGTTTTCCCGTTATATACGAAACTGTATTAACAGGGGCAATCTTTCTTATTATTTTTGGAAATTAGAACTGTGTTTCATGTATCGTGAAATCTAGTTGTTTAATATTACTTGCTTAATCGCGTCTAATTTTTTAACTTCCAGAAAAAAAAAAAAAAAAAAGATTGTAACTATATATGAGATAAAATTCGAAAGAAAAATACCAACATCTGAAATTTTTTTCCTTCGTATAAACTCTCATTTACGCAATAAATATTAAAATTAAAGTATGTAACATATATTTGAGCTGAAAACACCCATTTTAAAATTTTAAGATTTTTAATGAATATTTTCATTAACGTGAAAAAATAATAATAATAATAATAATAATAATAATAATAAAGAGAAGAAAAGTTTGAGTAAAAATAAATGCTCATACATGGCCACATTTAAAGATATTTTTCATGCTCAATGCAAAATAATTTAATGGAAGTAATGGAAAAAAAAAAAAATCTTGTTTATGTTGTTTAAAAACAATATAGAGAATTTTTTTCTTATTATATTTATTTGGTAATAATTATAATGAATACATGATTAAATTTTGAAAAGTTATTTATAAATAAAAAATGGTGTAAACGTCAGATTTTAAGTGTATTAAAAATTTTGGGTAAGAAAATTTCAACGTGTCTAGATTATAAGATGAATTTTATTTTATTTAGACATTTATGAAAACAAACAATAAAATTTACTATGTGTTGCATTAATAATATAAAAGTCCAGTCGATCATTAAAATGCCTGTAAAACTTGTCAAAACATTTTTTACGTAATCGTTATTACGGCAAACTTAAATAATAATAATAATAATAATAATAATAATAATAATAATATGAGACTTTTATAGACCATAAGGCTACACTAGCTCTCTTATTTATTCTATAATTTATGAAAAAATATTTTTAATTTCTTATTAATAAACATTGATAACAAATTTATATCAACATTGAGGTTTTTATTTAAAAGTTATATATTTCATTAAGTCTCCCTGGAGCTAGATTTAAAAGCTACATTTTCCGATATTATATATTTTCTATTTATATATAATTATGGTCTGTTAATTACAAATTCATCAGCATTGTAACTGTAATTTAACAATTTTGTCAACTTTCGATTATATTCATTTCACATATTTATCCTGTAAATTTTTCCGATTAAATATTTTTTTCTTTATGAAAATATTCTTAATTACTTATATTTGCAATAGAATTTTTATTTAAAATTTTCGAAAAATGCTGAAACATCAAATTTATATTTTAATTTCAATTTTTTATTTTAAATGCCGTATTTTACACATTTGGCCACTAGAAATTCGTGAAAAACAACAATTAAAAAGTCTAATAAAAGAAAAGTGATTTCATAAATTTTAATAATAATATTTAATGATGGTATTTAAATACTTTTTTAATCAACAGTATCACCTTAGATAAAATATATCAAACAAGTACATTATAGCTATTACTGTAGTAGTGATAGTATTTTGCATAATAAATAATAATTTAGTGTTTAGTATTAATTTAAACACTATAAGCACTAAATTATGCAATAGAAAAAAAATTATAAAGAAGAAAACATTTGTATACAAGAGCCATATATTTCAAAAACACGTAACAATTATTTCGGATCAAAATAATTATTCATCTAGTGAAAAATTAATTGGCACAAATGCAATGTGAAAGCAACAATACCTTAAACACTGCTTATACTTTACGCCTGATGAAACCTTGCACTTAGTTATTTCGACACAAAGCAATTGTTGGGCATTTTGTCAGTTTATGGTGTTTGCTTAAAAATTTTTTATTCTTAAAAATTCAACACAAATTTTTCTATGCGTGTTACAAAAAAAAAAAAAAAAAAAAGAAAGAAAAAAGAAAGCAAAAGACTGCTGCCATAAATTTATTTATGTATATGTAATATTTATTTCAATTACGCTGTTATTATAAAGGTGCAACTCAATAATATGGGACAAAATTTAGTTATTTCATGCTGTTTAAATTGAATAGAAGTTATTTTATATTATATTTTTTAATTACTTGCATATCAAGTTACATCTTTAAGTTTTCTCTCACGCATTACGCTACTTTATTGATTTAATTTTAATTAATTAATTTTTTATACTATTTTTATAAAACGTAAATATAAATTTAATTTTGGTTTTATTAGTTAAAGCTTACATGAATTTTAAGTAAAAAGTATTTATTATTTTACCTTTCATCTTTTATCTTTATATATATATATATATATATATATATAACTTTTACTTGAATATATGTGAAAAAATAATAATCGTTGTCTCATGATCTAAACTGCATGAAAGTAAAGTTGCTTTTAGATCTATTTTAACATTTATATATATATATATATTTTTTTTTTCAATATCCTATACAGTTGCAGATCTTTTCTAATAGTTTTTCTTATATTACAATGTCTATTATTATTATTATTATTATCATTATTAGGATTATTTCATTCTAGTATATTATTTATAGCTTATATGCATTTCAAAGTAACGTGTAATTATTCGTCCTAGTACTTCTTAAACGTTTTTGTAATTTTGTAATTTTACATTTATTTTAACATTTACAATTATTTTAACGTGTTTTTTCTATTTTTCATCTTATGATATTTGGGCTAACTTCAATCCGAATTTCATTATTAACAACAACACGCATTTAAAATATGCGGTTGTCATTTTAATTCATTTTTAAGATAAATTGTTGCCATTTTTTAATTCAAATTCAATATTTTATTATTTTACGGTTCTATCTTGTCATCTCATTTGGTTATTTTCAATGGAACATTTTATCATTGACAGCAACTCACTTTTACTTTGAGACAATATCAGTTTTAGGAAGTATGTCTGTCTGAACTCCAATTAGTAAAGAACAGAGTTAAACGTTCGACTATTTCTTCTTCAGAGAATGAAAGGTTTTAGAAAGAAAAGAAGCCATATGAAATCTTTCATGACAAAGTCTATTCTCTCAACAGCTTTTTCATTTGGATCAATTAATTTCTAAATGCTCCATAGGCAAGAAAATATAATTATATATATTTTTTTATCGGCTTGAAAGAATGGGTTTCTAATTCTTTTACGTGGTATAATTTATCAGGAATGTTTAAATTTCAAAAATATAATTATTCTTATATTATATATATTATTGAGAACAATTTGTAATAATATTTTAATGTTTTTCATGATAGTTTGACAGGAAATCTATTTAATAATTCGTATCATAAACAATTTCAAAGGGAAAAAAAAAAAAAAAAAAAAAAACAGGGGATGAGTAATAACAAACCTTTATAACAAATTACTTCGATTATGAAACTAAACAAATTAATACATAGTTTATCTTTATTTTATGGAAATTTAGTAATTTATTTTCACATATTTTTTACCATTTTTACAAAGTAAATTTTTATCCACAGTAAATAATTTGTAAGTAAATTGTGTTTAAAATTTAAGAATTATGAATACCTTTCATTTTTTACACACCATTTTCATTTTAATGAAATTTTCTCCAATGTGTGATTACGATTAAATAAGAAGAAGAATACCTATCAAGAAAAGTGGTGTGAAAAAAAAAAAATAAAAAAAAAATAAAATAAAGGCACTAACAATGCTTCGAAATAAATTAAAATTTTGGCACGTCTGATAACGTAGTGTACGGTACAAAATAAATAAATAAATAAATAAATAAATAAATAAATAAAAGAAAGAAAGAAAGAAAGAAATATACTTCTTTATATTTACATTTTTTCCCCTTACACTGAGAAAAAAAATATATACCGCTTTCATCTAGAACGAATAGGTGGTGCTTTTCTAAATCTCTAAACTAGAAATATAGATTTCCGAGCTATGAGAATAAGGCACGCTAATACACTGAGAAAAAATTCTATAACTAACATTTAGAATCTAAATTGTGGCTCTAGAAAAAATAGTTCCATGTCATCCTTATAAATTTCTTATAAAAAATTTTCTAGTCCCTTTCGAAAGTGAATTCTAGAGACCTCTATTAGAATTCTTGAGCGTTTGCCTATACTATCGAGGACAAACCTATTTGAAAATATCTCCAAATAAATGAGAATACAAGAGGCGGGTTTCAGCAGCTATAATCTTGGTTTATGACCCAATTCTAGAAAATTAAGCGAGAATACAAAAGATTCAGAATATTCAGAATATTGTCTCACCATCTAGAAATGTGTAAACTAGAAATTCTCGACTATTTCATCTATTCAGTTTATTGGCGTGCCTTATGCGCATAGCTCGGAAATCTATATTTCTAGTTTAAGGATTTAGAAAATGACCATTTATTCATTCTAGATGAAGGCGGTATATATTTTTTTCGCAGTGTAAAAAAAAAAAAAACAATTATTTGTGTTCATTTCTTTTTGAAAAAATCCTTTTCTCTTAATCCCACCCTTTTCCTGAACCCGTGGATAATCCGCAACCCGTATAATCCGCTCGCGGATAATTGGGATTTTACTGTAATTTATGCATTTACTTTAAATTCCCGTTGTATAAAATCTGAAAATGTTAATATTGAATAAATGTAATTACATTTAATTTGCATCTCCAGAATAAGTGATCGATTTATATGTGTGATTTTTAATCTAAAAAAATGAAAGAACCCCCAAAATATTCTATAAACCATTTATTTATTTATTTATTCAAGTGTAAATTTTTAATTATGAAAATTATTAATTAATATACTTATAATATTAGAAATTTCAGGTTATGTTAGAACTACTAGATGAATTTGTGATATTAGATATTCATAGAACAAATTGGCGATGTTTGAAATGTAGGTTTATAAACTTAAAGCTCATATTTCTCAACAGTTCTTAAAATAAAATGAAGTGAAACTCGAGTTAATTTTTTATACCCAAGACAAAAGAAACCATTTTAGGAAAAAAAAAAAAAAGAAAAAAAAAAAGAAAGAAAGAAAGAAAACGTATATTTAGTTTATATATTGGACAACATGGTTTTACACTACAAATTACTGCTATTAAAAATCAATTCTAAATCTGCATTATTATTGATAATTATAAGAATAGTGATTGTTTTATTCAATCCATATTCAAAAAGTTTTAATTCAGTTTCTATCGTGGACTCTAAACTGAACTCTAAAAGAAGTAAGAAAACAACAAATAAAAAGTTAAAACATATAATAAATGACAGAACTGAATCTTTTAATTCAGCTCTAGAATCAATCCTCTTTTAATTAAATTCCTGTCAACAACTTTAATAATCGAACTATGAAATAAATAAGGGAACAACAAGTAAAAAGTTAAAAAAAGAAAAAAAAAAATACAATTGTGAGAGAAATTATTTAAAAGTTGTTTAATCAGTTTTGTGTGCATAACGGAGAATGCTTCCCGAAAAAACTCAAATCTATAAAACAAGAAAAACAGTTTAGTGCATTTATAACAAAATAAAATAGCTTGGTTTTATTTTGTTATAAACATGATTTTTTTTTTTTTTCTTCTTTTAAAAATGTGTCACCACATCATTTGATGTTTCCAAAAATCGTTCAGAGTTTTTTTTTTTTTTTAATGACACAGACGTTTGACCCAGACAATATCAATTGTATTTCTTTACAACTGATATAGTGTATATATTTAAGAGAAAATAATTTTGAGACAAACTTTCTTATAAAAGAATTTAATAAATTTAAGCAGCATATAAATGCGGAAAAAGATTAATTAAAATAAAGCAACAGGATAATCAAAATCGAAATATATTTCTTATCAATTTTAAGAATTTTACATTTTCACCCCCCCCCCTACATTTTTTGGGGAAAAGTGCTCATGGTTCAATGATGATCATTACATATGGGTGTGCGTGTATCTGCATGTGAATGCATGCATACATACGTTTATGTGTATGTGTGTGAAACCACACATCTATCACGTAATGTGGGAAAGTGTTTCACACTACTTTTTTTTTTCGATTGTGTGTGATAACTAATTGAAAGAAATAATCTTTGTGGTCTAATAATCATTTGGTTTATTTTCTTTTCCTATATGTAAATCATCTTAAAAGGAAAAAAAAATAATACAAAAGCTTTATTAATTTTTAGATATGTGAAAATGCGTATCGCTAATAAACACGTTTTCATTTTAAATTAAAAATGTGTAATCGTTAAATGAAATCAGTTAGCACATGCTTAATTCTTGTTAAAATAATATAATTTTATGTTAATTTGTTTTAAAGTACAGCTGGTATGTTGATCATAAAAATTATAAGCTGTATGATATGCTTTCATATTGAAGGAAAAATCCATGTGAGAAAAGAAAATAACAAAGACAGTACAATGTTTTAATCGAAGAAAGCAAGAAAGCAAAAAAATTGATTATTTTGTACATGACTTAAAATTTTCACTTTTAAATATAAGAATAGCTTATTATTTAATTTTTAATAAAAGTCATTTGTATCATAGAATCACATATTTGGCGAGCAAAGATTTTTTTCTTTTTCTTTTTGAGATTTTTTAATGCGTTTTATTTTATGTCTCTTTTGATTAATACTAATATTTGGAAGGGGGGGGGGGGATCTTTGTTTGGAATCATGCAATGTAATAAGTTGTTTCTCAATAAAGAATTTGGCAGATTTTGTTGAAGATATTGAAATATGTAACGCGAACAAACTTATGAACATCATTTTACATTTTTTAATTCGTATTTATAATAACTCGTGGACAACTATACATAGGATCTCGATCAAAAATTAATAAATAAAAAGATTTTTCTTTTTTTTTTTTTTAATTTAATGGCACTGTTAATTTGAGTTAATAAATTTCACAAGAATAATGATCGGTGTTTTTTCAAAACTTGATTCCAACTGTATTAATATTACTGCACTAATATTTGAAATAATAATAATAATAATAATAATAATAATAATACATGCTTTTATTCAAATAATATGCATACTATATGTGATAGGTTTTTTTCTTTTTTTAATCGTTATTTCCTTTTTGATTAATTTGACAATTTATAAATGAAAAATTCATTTTATTTATTTATTTATTTATTTATTTTATTTTATTTTATTTATTTTATTTATTTATTTATTTATTTTATTTTATATATATATATATATATATTATTATTTTTTTTTTTTTGGGGGGGGGGGGGGTTATTCTATACAAATTTAGAAATTACGAAGCAACGGTGTAAGCAGAGGGCGAGATTGACCAATTTTTTTCAGTGGTCAAAAATAAAATATATATATATTTAATTATAAAAAGCCAATAATAAAAAATATAGTTATTTAATTTATAGCCATGGGGGAGGCTCAAGCCTCCATGGCTACACCCTACCATGAAGCAACTGTTTATCAATTTTAAAAAATTAAAATTAAAATAAAGATTTAATAGAAGATTTAACAAATTTCAAAAAGATATTTTATACAGGTGTTTGATTAATTTTTGTTGCTAAATGAGAGACGATAAGGTTTTTTTTTTTTTTTTTTTTTTTTTTTTCACTTTTAATTTATTTATTTATTTTATTTTATTTACTTATCATCCAAGTTAAAAAAAAAAAAAAAAATACAATTGTTAATAAGTTTTTAAGTGGTGTAATAAATGAATTAAACTGAAATGTTATTAGTATTTTTTCAACCACAGAAAGAATAATTAATTATATTTATATGATATTTATTAAGGGTAAAAGGCTATTTCAGTGACAGAAGAGTTGTTTATTTGACTAAATGAAATGACTAGTTCATTTCTCTCCCTATACATTATGTATAATTGCTATTCTATTTGAATATTGAAGTAATATTCAAATGGAATAGAACCAAATAGGTCAAGAAATTAGCAATTGGTGGTCTCCGTTATTCATAACACGTGTTCCATTCAGAACAAATATACCGTCAAATTCCAGGGTCTGCCGACTCATTAACCTGTCGATGTTAGAAATTAAGTTAAGTGGGAACTGAACGAAGCAGACGGCGCGACTGAATCACCTGTAGAAGGGAGTGGCGCGACTGAAAAATAATAATACTAAAACAGAGGAGGATTTCTCTAGAACAGGGCTGGTCAACCCGAGGCCCGCGGGCCGCATGTGGCCCGCCGTGTAAGGTTCGGTGGCCCGCAACAGAATTCACGAAATTTCTAATTTTACATCTTCGTTCAAAATATCTAAAATTAAAAAAAATATTTTCTGATTTTTTTAAAAATGAAAATACTGTTTAAGGTAGCTAAAGAAACAAATATCGCTCTCATTGATGTTAATAAAATATTACCAGATCAATATATGATTCCTATTATTACACTTATGAATATATAATCATAAGTTTTCGACTTTTTTATAATTATTTTATGAAAAAAGACATATTTAATATTCATATTTTCTGTTTTCGATCCTCACGAGCCCACCGAAAAAGAATTACTTTACGTATATGGTTCATGCATTTATACAATGCGGCCCACCTGAATAAAATAGATTTCCAATGCGGCCCGCCATGTATTTTGAGTTGGGCAGGCCTGCTCTAGAAAATGGTTAATGAATTTTGCTATTTCAGATACACTACTTAAATAAGAAAAACTACCGTTAAAATATTTTCAGATTTATTTATTTATTATTATCATTATTATTTTACAGAAGAATTATTTTGATTAAGAGTGTGAAATGAACGTTTAAGTTAATTATATTTGTAGTTATATTATCTTATATATGTGTGTGTGTGTGTGTGTTTGCGATAAAATGCTGATTGTTTGTTAAGTTGATAACTTAATACTTCATACATATATTATTTATAATTACCTAACAATTATTTTGGGATAAAATACTTAAGATTTTTATAATCTTACTTATATAATTTCTGTAAAATTATTTTATTGTAGTCTGTAAGTTATTTTTTTAGCATAAATAAAAGTTGAAGAGAGATAAAGGTTTTGAAGTCATTCTATTTTCTTTTAAGCAAATTGTTACAAGATAAATTTCAGGAAAATTTTATTTTTACGGAACCAAAGATGTACTAATTTTGATATTTTTCAATCTATTGTAGAAGTTTTAAGAGTCAATCGATTAAAAGTAATACCTAGTTATATAAATGAATCCTTAAATATATATATATATATATATATATATATATATATATATATATATATATATATATACATATATTATTTATCTCTTTCTAAATTTCAGTGTAAAACGATAACAGTGATAGAATAGTTATTATTTAATTTCCGAAAAGCATTTTTACTACAAGAACGCTCTAATTTAGGAAGAATACACCATTTTAGCAATGAAAATAATAGTAATAGTTTGCATAAATAAACAGATAATAAAATATTATTATTATTATTATTATTATTATTATTATTATTATTATTAAAGTCTTTTAAAAAGGTAATTAAAATTCGTTGTGTATTCTATCTATATCTTACATTTAAGTATGATGCATGTTTTATAATATGTTGTAATATCGCACGTACAATAAGTTGTATTATGTAAGTATGCATGTATTATATGATTTAGGTAATTATGTATGTATGTATGATTTGACTGATTAATTCAATAACGGAATGATTTAAAAAAATAAAACATATTTAGCCATTTTAGTATGAAAGTAAAAGCTCTGTCAATGATAAATTTTTATTTCATTTTATGCTACAATTACAATGAAAAAATAATATCCCGATAAATTTGCTTTGTAGTACAACATGCATACATACTTCTTCCGATTTTCTCATATAAGTTTTATCCTTTATTTATTTTTGTATTTGATTCTATACATATAAATATGTATAATCATCTGTTTTATTCATTTGTTGTATGTTTTTCTATAAAATAAGTTTCAATATTTAAATGTGTATGCGTGTCGTATTTATTACAAAATTCAGATAATTATGTATATGTGTACAGGAATATTGATTGATTGATTCCTTAATGGAAGGATTTAAATATATCATTCTTAGTGTTATCATAATGTATAGTTAGTCACTCTGGTATGCAATTATTGAATTCTGTGATAAAAGGAGAAAATGATACCTCTTATTAATGATACTATATGCTGCATCGCATTCATATATATTTCCTTTGAGACATTTTATTTCAAATTTTATACTTTATTTTTATTTATTTATTTCTTTTATTGTTTGATATAGTGTTTTATATTTCTGGTACTTAAATGCGCACATAATTCCAGTGAGATTTCTATTGTAAAAATTACCTCTATAGAGTGTTGAGTATTTTAAATAAACGTCAATCAACTTTTGTGTGTCTCCGCAAAATATGATGATTGAATTGTTAATAAAATTATAAAAAAAACTGAATAGATGAAATGATCGAGAATTTCTAATCTACACATTTCTAGGTGGTGAAACAATATTCCGAATATACTGAATATTCTGAATTTCTTGTATGGCGAGAAATTCTCGCTTGAATATTTAGAATTGGATCATATATCAAGATTATAGTTGCTGAAACCCGCCTCTTGTGTTCGTATTTATTTGGAAATATTTTCAAATAGTTTCACCTCGATAATATAGACAAACGCTCTAGAATTCTAATAAGGGTTTCTAGAACTCACTTTCATAGGGGACTAGAATTTATAAGGATGACATGGAACTATTTTTTCTAGAGCCACAATTTAGATTCTAGATGTCAGTTACAGAATTTTTTCTTAGTGTATTGTTTCAATAAGATGCTTTGTTGAAACAACAAAAATATTGTTAAATCTTTTTTTTTTTTTTTTTTTGGTTAATATAACCTTAACAAAGATTTTCTGTTTCAACAAAACATTTTTGTGTGTGTGTGTGTGTGTGTGTGTGTGTGTGTGTGTGTGTGTGTGTGTGCGTGACTTTTTTCTGCACTCAAATAACAGTTTCGAAGCTTAAATATTAATATTTAAAAAAATTATATATAATTCGATTAATAGATTTCTATTAATAGAATTTCCTATTAATAGAATTAATTCGAATAATCTATTTTCTTTAATAGCTTTAATCAGAATTTTTTGCGCTTTTTTACTTCGATGATTTATTAATACATATCCGAGATTTGTAGATTTATTTTATTTTATTTTATTTTTAAATGCATGTTATTTGTCGCATTCGGCAGATGTATGCATGCAAACTAGTTTGTTTAATTTAATCAAATAAAACTTTAATTTATTCATTCAATTCATAGTTTGAAAATCTCTAAATTTTAGCTTTTTGAGGAATAATAACTTTGCAGAAAAAGTACAACAATACCAATTTTGGCCAATCGCTAAAATTTGTTTAATCAGTATATAAGAAAATCAGTTTAGATAAAAGTTTAAAAGTAATATTAGGCTCGTTTGAGTCGCAGCATCTACAAGTTAATTTTACATTAATGAAAAAAAAGGGGGTGAGAGAGATTATAGGGGATAAGGCATATTACACCAAATAAATGAAATAAAAATCTCCGTTAACTATATAAAAGCATTCCAAAATTGAAAATAATAAACCAAAAATGCCGTAAGTTGGTGAAATATTACCCGAATTTGAACAATTACAATGTAATTATTATAAAAAATCGAAGACCTAAAATGACATCATATAAGATTTTTAAAATTCCTAAAGATAACCCGTGAGAGAAAATCAAAAATTTTAAATTATGTTTTCTGGTTAACGTTTTGTTTATCACTTTTTAATTTTTTCTAAAATATTTATTTTTATACATTTTTAAGGGATAGTTTTCTCTATAAAGCTTTGTCACTTAAACTGTAAAATACAAGCTTTAGGAAGTATACTAAATAAATAAGTAAACTGAAATATGTATGTTTTATGGAATATCTTTAAAAAACGAACATATCGCGTGCACATGGGTTCAACATTTCGGGGAAAGACTGATGCTGTCCAGGATCCTTAAAGTTGAAATTTTTCAAAATTTAAGTTGCTTAATAAATAAATAAATATTTTTTTTCTTTCATGTCGTTCAATTTTGAACATCTCGGTACCCTCCTTATAACCAATAAGTAAAGTAATAAGACAAAACTGTATGTAAAGAAAACTAATAACCTTAAAATAATAAGAAAAACTTTATAATGGTAGTTGTATGTAACCGAAAAATCGTCGAAAACTACTGTTAAAAATTTGAGAATAAAAACTTCGTTAGCAAGCAGGATAAACTGTCAAAATGCGCAAAATTTTAACAGTTGTTTCGGGTTCAAATAAGAAAGCAGGACACTTTATCAGACGAAAAATGTGGACGCTGTTGTAGCATGAAAGCGATAACGTACAAAACGTGTATAAAAAGGCAAGCTAAAATAAAATGAAAGTATTTTCTTAAAAATATTGAAGTTTTTAAATTAAATAAACATTTTAAAATGTCTGTTTTTGAAATTTATGGTGTTTGCTTAGAAAGTTTTTTTTTTCGTTGTGTATAATAATAATAACAATAATAATAATAATAATAAACCACAAATTTGGCTAAAGGAGCTCTATTAGGCTTTAACCGATTGATTTAACGAATAATTATTCAGCAGGAATGCTAGAAAAGAAAAATATATATGTCCATTACATACATCCTTTAGTTGTTTATATTATATCTATACTGATAAGTATAAAGGATTTAAGTCCAAAAATGTCAATTTTGAGTTAAGCACATAGTTAGACTCAAAAAAAAAAATTCTCTATCGATTGGTATAAACGATTTAAATTCATGTCATTTGGTCTTTGAGAAAATCCATTGGTAAAAAAAAATTCAAATCATAAATTTAGCATTAATCTTCGGTATAAAATATTTAATTCAATTTTTTTCCTTTATTAAATGAAGGTTGACAATCATTGAATGGTATAAAGGGTATAAATAAACATAATCCTTTTTTCCTAATCGATTCTTCTGTTTAGTTTTTCGATAGTTTAACTTTATTTTTCGTCTCCTGAAAAATCAAGAATATGGACTTAAATCCTTTATACTTATCAGTACAGATATTATAGATGTGTTTTAATTTTGCATTTTAATGAGTAAAATTGGGTAAATTTTCATTTATTATAAATATGAATCTTATGCTGATAATATAATTTTCCGAAACATTAAAGAAGTAGATGAAAAATTTAATGCTAGTTGAAAGGGGAAAAAAAAAGGGTTTGTATAAGTTTTTACTTTTATTGTTAAAAAAGTAATTACTTTTCATTTTTAATTCTTGACTCAAAATTTAGAAATAAGTGGTGGATTTTTAAATACTTCTGTAACAAATTTATAATTATATTTTAATTAAAAAATGAATCTATAATATATTTTACGTTATTATTATTATTATTATTATTATTATTTATTTTACTTATAAATATATTTCCTTAATCTATAAATAAATATTTATTTTTTCTTCTGGTAATGATGATTAAAATTACTAACATGAAATTTTTATCTAGTAAGAAATAGTCATAAATGATTAAACAATCATATTTATTTACCCCACAATTTTAATCGTAATTTTGGTTAGCCTAGAGAAGGTAAATACGCGTAGTTTTAGAAAATTCTTTTGATGGACCCCTACGACTAATCATTCACAAAAGTGTTTTCCCAGAGCTGGGGTCAAGCAGAGTCGGTCAGTCAGCAGCGGGCTTTTTCATACGTTACGTTCGTATTTTATATCTCGTGATAGATATCTCGCGAAGAAAATCAAAATTTTCAGTTTTCGTCTTTCAAGTTTTCTTCTTAAAGCTTATATTAATTTATCTTTTTTTAATATATATTTATATGTTTTTATTAAGTGATAAATTTCTCTATAAAACTTTATAATGTAAAAAGTATATAAATAGATATTTTAGGGAGAAATTGTAATTGTAAGTAAAAGAAGATATGTTTTAGAAAAGATACACAAAAGACAGAAAATGGAATTTTTTATTTTTATTTTATTTTAGATATCATTAAAATACGAGCATACCGTACGCGTATAGGTTTAATAATCTGGAAAGAAAACTCACTTTTCACTGACCAGGTCTCTTAAAAGAAGAAATTTTGTTATTAAAACTTCTCTTTATTAAGTTATAAGGTAAAGCTAGAAGAGATCGCGCGGGAGGAGAGATTGTGCACATAGGAGATCGGAGGGAAAGAGTAGTGTGGGCGAATTGAAATTTTTGGTGGTTGTACGTTGTACAACACCAATAGTGAAGTACCAGCTTGAATTTGCATATTGATTGCTTCAAGAGTTTAAGATAAAACGTGGTTGATTTGTCTCGTTCTCAAAAATAAATGCTTGAATTTTCATAACCCTTCCTAAGAATTTCAATACAATGGTAGTAGTACAAAATATTCTTTAATTAAACATTTTCTCATAACCTACTGACCTAGACTAACGGTAAAAGCACCACGATTTTCTCTAAAGGTGAGTAATTATTTAATATAACACTGCGCAATCTCTCCTACCTTCACATGTACAATAATATGTGCAATGACTGTGGACAACGAGAGATTCGGTCAGCAAACAAGAAACCATCCTAGCTGAAAAGTTAATGTACTAATTTTAAGTTAAACGTGTTAACTAGTAACTTAATATTATTTTCTGGTCTTATTCTTTATCTAATTTTGTTCTTTTTTCCGTTTCTTTAATATTATTTCTTTAAATAAATTTTTGTAGTTATTTTTAAATTTCTTTTACTTTTCTGATTTTTTAATTATTGAACTAAAATATCCATTCGCAATGCAAAAATATTTGTTTACAAATACCTTATAAAAATATCGTTCAGTGAATTATTATTATTTATAATGTAACTGTAGTTATAAATAAGCGCAATCTCTCCTACTCATGGGCGCAATTACTCCTACCCTATAAGGAGAGATTGCGCAAAGTAGTTCTCTTGGTTTTATTACTACTGTTGTTTTAAATTACAATAGAGTAACAAACTAGCAACGGAAATACATAGAAGAAGGACCAATTCAAAGTTATGTACCAAGCGTTTAGCAAAAAATTAATATTTGGATTTTTTATATCATTTTGTTGAATTGTGCGCAAACTCTCCTAGCTTTACCTTAAATTACCTATTCAAATGTCTGTGGGAATAACGCGAAAAATTTTAACTAGAATTTTATTTATATGCCGTCAACTTGTTCAAGTTAGTGAAAACTCTGATCTAGAGATAAATTAAAATTTAACGGCAGTAATTTTAGTAAGAAAATTAAGAACAAAGAACATTTTTATTTATGTTTCTAATCATACATTTCTGGTTTTTAAATATTTTAACTTTTTTAATAAAAGTAATCATAATTTTAGTAAGTTTCTTTCCCCTTTTATAATTAAATTATATTTAATTACAAAGTTAATACTGCGCAAAGATTCAAAATGTAATATTCAGTTTTAGCTGTTTATATAAATAGCATAAAAATCGTGTTTAAGAAGTACAGATGCTATTTTAGTTTAAGCAACTTATTTATTCCGAAGTAAATAAATAAATAAACATAAATAAATACAAATAAATCCTTAATCAACAAATAATATATTAATTTATATAATTTTTTTAAACTTCCAGTAACATATGAAAAAAAGAAAGAAAAAAAAAACCTTCAAAATGAAAATTATTTTTAACGTCCAAAATAATATTTGTGTTCATTAGAGTAATAAATTTCTGGTATTTCTGCTTATACCCAAGGAATTACCAAGTTCGATCTCAGGTCGCACTCGCTGACCTAGTCGTTCAGTGATTTCCGTGCTTTCTCTGAAAAGACCACCACAGAAGACACCCTCTCTCTTGGCCGGGGTTCCTAGAGTACGTAAATGGCTTAATCGATGCACTACACCACATCATCTCCTCCACCAACACACACCGAATTTCATTCATTTTAAAAAACAAACTTCTTAAATTAAAAAAATATAACCTAGATTAAAATTTTGTGGTTTGCTTTAATTTATACATATTTAAAAAGGCCATTCGTATTTCATTCAATACAGAATTTAAAAAAAAAAAAAAAAAAAAAAAAAGGTAGAAAGTGATGCAAATGTTAAATACCATATAATAATCAGATTTCTATCTCTTAGAAGAAAGAGAGAAAAAAAGAAGAAAGAAAGAAACCACCGATATCCTTTCGATTACTAAGAAACATATTAAGGAAGTTAACTATAAAAATATATATGTTTAAATAATGATAATATTGAAATAACTGCACTTAAATTGAGCTGAAATTGTACATGGGTGTTCTTGTGACGAATTTTTTTTAATTTTTTAATTTTTTTATTTAATTTTTTTTATTTTTTCCCACCCACAATTTATTTTAACAATAATATAGATATGATAGTTTTCTAGTAATTTATAGGAAATAATAACAATAAAAATAAAAATAAAAAATACCGTTCGACAATACTAGTTGAGAATAAACCAGAACACAAACAGCTCTGGATTGTATCATATAACATAAGGCAAAAATAGGACAGCGCAGCGAGTGATATATAGCGCAAATTACACTAGTCTACAGTGGTTCGGTAACAACGGTCAAATTATTATTTTTATTATTAATTCTAATTTTTATTTAAATATCTGCAAGTAAAAATGTCCCACCACGTCACATTTTCCTGTTAGAATATCAGAAAATGGCAATTTTTACGATTTTGTATCATTTTCACAGTATCACAGGTGGTAACCCTTCCTGCTGGCAACCCAGAGTCCTGGCAACTCAGAGTCCCGGCAACCATGTTTGTTCCACTTTTTTGTTAAAGTATCAGAAAATGGCAAACTTCACTATTTTTTTTTTATGATTTTTACGATACAGTCGACAGCAAAAGTATCCGAGCGCTAGCCAATAATTCCGATGTCAAAAAGGTACCTTTAATACTATTTTGTTAAATAAATCCTTGTCGAATCATGTTCTTAGACTGACTAAGAACATGACTCGACAAGGATTTACTTAACAAAGCAGTATTAAGTGTACTTTTTTTAGACAGGGATTATTGCTAGTGCTCAGATACTTTTGCTGCCGACTGCATCACACATGGTAACCTTTCGTGATATCAACCCTGCCTTCTGGCCATCCTCTCGGCTGGCAACCCCTGTTTGGCAACCCTGTATTCTTGCCTTATCTGTTTATTTTATTTATTTATTTATTTCTGGTATTCTAGTTAACAGATATTCTTTGTTAAGTATGATTGTGCTGTTTTATAATTAAAATTTCATGTTCAAATTGGCAAGTTTTCAGTGTAGAACTTGCAAAACCGTACCCGATAAGTTTTGCCGTATTTGTGACCTATTCATATTAAAATCACAAGGTAGACATTTAACACAAGACGTAAAAAAGACTGTTTTTTGTATTTTGGTTTTAAAATAACAAATATAATAACAATTCAATCATTTAGTATATTTTCCATGTTTTTATGTTCTACTTAGTCTACAATATGTATATTATCTCCATATTAACAGTATTCCATGCTAAAATAATAATATTGATAGTAATAATGCATGCCTTCTAAAGACTTTTGTACATTGCTTCCAGTACAGATTAAATAATCATAACAAAAAAACTGTACGTGTAACCGATTTTTCACTACTATTTTTAATTCTGCACTACAGAATTAGTTGAAAATAGCTAATTTCATTTCTGTTACCCCCGCCCCCCCCCCCCCCAAACTTTTTTTTTGTCGACTAGTGTTATCTACGGGGCAGTTTTACAAAATAAGAAAAGCAATCAGAAAATTAAAAATTGAAAGATTGCATAGCTAGTTAGTAGGTTGTGTCGCAGTGACTTATTCTCATCACATATTACACAATCTCATTTCGTTTTGCAGTAATCTTAAAAAATAAATAAATAAATAAATAAAAATTCTAAAATCAATAAAAATTGTAGCTATTATTAAAATTCATAACGTTTGTTCTACATCATCTATGTCCTTTCTTCTCTTTTAAAAAACTATTAATTTCCCATTTCCCCTCTCCCCTATTTATATTATTATTAAGAATGTACTTCAATAGCCAATCTACTTTTTCGCAGGATAAACCATATTATTTAAAACATTTATTTATTTTCACTCTGTTCTAATAAAAATAGACTTTATAATCTTCAAACCAGTATATCAAAACCAACTCTAGAAATACATTTCAAGAATTCGAAATGTACCACCATTAAAAAACGAGATTTAAAAAAAAAAAAAAAAAAAAAAAAGATTTATTATTATTATTATTATTATTATTATTATTATTATTTAATTTGTATACATAGTTAAATATATATATATATATTTAGTAAATTAATATCATATTATAATGAAAATTAAATTTCTATTTCTTATATTTTTTTACTACAATATATTTATTCTTAAATTGAAAACATTGAAGTTTTTATTAACATCGTAATTCCTTGGAACTTTAAAAATAAAATAAAATAAAGTACAACATGTCTATGTTAAATGATTTAATTTCTTTCTTTCTTTTTCTTTTCTTTTTTTTTTTTGGAAATGTTATATATTAAGAATTCTGGAAAGTGTAAACTCTGCTCCAAATTTATTGACAGTTTGAAAAACACCTGTTGCTCATGCATTTAATAATAAAATATAAAGCATGGTTCAAGCCATTCATAAAAAATTCACTTATGAAAAACAATTAATTTTAAATGAGTTAATTCTTAAAAACTTTTCATTAATTTATTATTAAAGAAAAAAAAAGTTTATTAATTTTTAACAAAAATAAATCTTACAACAATTAAAGTAATATATATATATATATATATATATATATATGTGTGTGTGTGTATATATATATGCTATTTTATTTAATAATAAAATAATTATGTATTAAATAATAATAATTAATATTCACATTTAATTATATAAAATAAATTTAAATCTCAGACAAATGTCAAAATAAATAAGTAAACAACATAAATAAACAAATAATATAACTAAAAAAAATTGTTTTTTATTTTTAAAATCTTAATAAATGAGAAAAATTTAATTTTCTTTCTTTTTCTTTTTTTTTTCTTTTTTTTTTTCTTTCTTTTATTCTTTTTTTTTTTTTTTTTTTTTTTAATGTAAACTTCGGGTGAAAATTAAATTATTAGATTTTTCTGAAAGTAAAATGAAATATGATCACAAGTGCATAATCACTTTTAACTTAAATAAAAATCTCCATGCTAACATGATGAAAAAATATTTAGTTTTACACGCGTTATTTTTGTTGATATATAATCATTTCAACTTTTCTCCTCATTGTTGCTTTTCATTTGTAAGAATGGAAAAGAAAAGAAAAGAAAAAAAAAATCCAATTAATTAGAATTTAATTAATTATTTTAAATTTTAATTTAAGTTTATATCCATGCTAAGTATAATATGGAACTATATATAAAATAGCTTTATAATATCGCATATATGTTTTAATTAGATCAACAAATACTTTAAAAAATAATTTCCTTTTCTATAATTATTTTTCCTCAGTTAATATAAATAAATGTTAAACAATTATATAATAAAATAGAATGATTTGTACATTTAAATTTATCCTCGCAATTATTTTATTGTTATTTAAAATTAAAATTTCAAAGAACCCATCATTTTAAGTTTAATAATTAAAAATTACATTAAGAAAAAATTTTTAAATATTGAATTTAAATTAATGTAAATCTTAAATAAAATATTAAAAAATTACACATACGCACTGATTTTTTTTTTTTTTTTTTTTAATTAATTTGAATAAAAAAATATTTTATTTGAAAAAAACGAAAAAGTTATTTAAATAACGCAATTATATTAAAAGAAAAAAAATAAAAAAGAAAAAAAAACAAGTTATATAATATTATAAGTTTTGTCCAACTTAAATTAATTTTATCGAAAACGTTTTCTAATTTAAATTCATAATTATGTTAATAATTTTAAGTTGGTAAATAATAGTTTATGTAATAATAGTACACTTAAAAAACTGTTTAAAACAAAGTAAATCTAAAATTAAAATTAAACAATGATACTGGTATAATTCAATTTATCGAATCCGTTTATTTAAATTATAAATTAATTGAAATTAATTTGAAACATAAAAAATAATAATTTAATAAATACTAAAATATTTTTAAATTAAATTTAAAGCAGAATAAAACAGCATGTACTTACGCGGAGGGTAGAGACCAACACGTGTTGCGACAGATGGAAGAATGACAAACGAGCGGCGTCAAACTCTAGGGAGTGTCGCGAGAGACTAGAGTTTGAAAGCTCGCGCACCCCCTTGCGTTTTCTGCGCGCCAGCTTCTGATCTCAAATTTTACTAGGAAAAAATAAAAGTCCTAGTGTAGGTGAGTCTATGGGGTCATGATATAACTAATGACTTCTTGACGCCAATTGGAAAAAGTGGAAAATTTTTAAGAGCGGAGCGGTCATATTTTATTTTTAGACGAATTATTATTTTCTATTTTTTTTCCCCCTCAACTAATGCACTTTCTTTGCACAGGACGATATTCGTAGCATAAGATGGATGGCTATGGTAGACACGCATTATAGCAACACTGCGGGTTTTTTCGTTTTGATTAATATATTTTCCTGGTTTGTAGTAATGCTTGAAATTAAAGTTTCCAGACAACTTTGTGATAAAATAAATCTAGAATCGTATGTATTACTCCATCAGAAAAATATTCCCGCATTCCTGTAATGTAATCTAGATATGTTTATGGTGATTATGTTTTGGAACTCAAAAGTAACCGTCAACAGTAAGTGAACAATTTGAGTAAATTGAAATACTAAGATAACCACTTAAAGCGAAAAAAATGGTGTATATATATATTTTCCAGATAAAGTGTTCCGACTGCAGAAAATATTCTTTTTGTTCTGAAGTATCTATGATAGAATTGTAATTATTATAATTACAATCAACGTGTTTTTGTGAACAAGTTTTAAAAAGTTTGAGCATCTCACATAAAATCTCAGATCATATTAAAAAAAAAATAAAATAACAAGGAGAGTATAAGAACAGAAAAATATAAGTAAACATTTCACAAAATAATATAAAAGGTTAACCCTTAAATGCCGTGTGTTGCCTTTCGGCAACATACCCAATTTTGTCTTCTAATATATTATTAGAATAATATTGAAGCTCTGATGTCTCATGTTTGCCGATTGACAACAAGTTGCTTTTTAGCTGTAAACCCTAGTTAAAATAGAGTATGATTTTTTTAAGTATTTTTCCCGTGATTTATTTAATAGAGGTAAGAATAAAACATTTTTAAATTGATTTAAAAAATAATCAGGCATTTAAGGGTTAAAGTAAAAATTTCTGGATAATATGTGAATCTAACGTATTTCAGCTGCAGCTGACACTTCGATACTAAACTTATAAACATAAACATGTGCCTACACCTTTGTCTGTTGAAAATTTTCACTGACTTCGATACAAAAATGCACGAAAATTAGTCAAGGTAAACAAACTCACCGAAGTACTCAGGACTCTACTAGAGCTGCCAAAAGGGCTACCAACTTCACGTATATTTTGTGTTTCGCTGTTTATAACAGTGATTTGTATTTAAAGCGGAGTAGTTTTGAGCTCTTTGGTATTACCATTAATTTGGTGGTACAAAATAACAAAATAACGATTATATTTACTCTCTTGATTTTCACTTTCTTCTCTTTGTAATAACTAATATTTGCATCGACTTTCCAACCTCTGCTTTTCTTCCTAATATTCAGGTATCATAAAAATAATATAATACACCAGTATGCAAATATATATGGGATACTTTAACGTTTTAAAGTTTCATGCTCATGAATTAATTTGTGAAAAACTCGGTATGAAAATAGGAATTACTAAAGTCATAGAAAAAATTTTGGCCATGTCAGCCATATTGCTTTTAAATGGTACATAAAAAAAGAGAAAAGATTAAGCTGAATTAATTAAAATATAATAATAATAATAATAATAAATCTTGATTTTTTTTTTTTTTTTCTAAAACGCTTTTATTTTACACCAATCTTAAAAAATATTCAAAAATGGGGTTATCGAAACTGACAACCTAACATTTTTTAACCAATCTATAGCTAAGACTGATGTATTATAGGATGAAATTTCCATTGTATAATTAAAAAAAAGTAAAAATAAATAAATAAATAATAAAAAATATACAATGAAATTTATTATATATCAACAACACTCGTTAATATATACCAGTAGGTTGTGAGTCCGATTACTACAGAAAAATTTCCGTAATAACCGGAATTCTATGATTGTCTAAGCTTTGCTAGATTCACTCACTAACAAAGCAGAATACTTATATAAACTTCAGTATGTATGTATATCCTTTTATCTCAATAAATTAAAAATAATAAAGAAATTAAAAATGTTTTTGGAATATTTATCAGTCAAATTTTTTCAGGTTATTTTCATTTTCATTTTCATTTTTTTTTTTTTTTTTTTTTTTTTTTTTAATATAGAAGCAAATGATTTATATAATGACAATATTTATTGAAATGATAAATTGATCACAAAAAAAAAAAAAAAAAAAAAAAAAAATCTTATCTTTAAAAATTAACTATTGCGTTTATGACCATGCTTATTTAGGTTCGTGAATTTTTATGACATCTAAAATAAAATATTTAGATTTTAACTCAGTTTTTTTTTTTTTTTTTTTTAACTACTTTAAAACAATTAAAAAGATAAGCTAATAAATTTAGATTTTTTACATTGTAAGTTGCTGAAAACAAAAACTGAAGGTTATTTCATAGAAAAGGTAATTTGTTAAGAAATTTTCTTGCATCAAGTATTCATTTACGGCAAATTTCAAGAAATCATCTATTATCAATAAACTGATTAAAAATTATTTGTTTTTCTTTCTAGAAAAACCATATTAATTAGAATTAATCAAATTTTATTGACTAAATAATTAGTTTAAGTTTAGACTTCGCGTGTTTTGAGCGTGTTTTGACAATAGTTTTATTATTAATTTTGAAATACATCTAATTAGAAAAATAATAAAGATGGTATGTAAAGATCAAATTCATATGTTTAGAGAGAGTCAGAAAGAGAGTAATATTTGTTTGTGCGTGCAAAAATCGTTAATCAGAAAAACAGACACTCATAAATTGGGAAACGGTTGGAGTAAGTACATTTATCAATTTCCTTTAAAATAAGTAAATTATTCTTTAAAAATGTTATGTAAGAGAATATACCTAATAATTATTTTTAAATCTTTTTAATTGTTTATTTTATATGCAAAAACGATGTGAGAAATATTGAAATAAATATTATATATAACACACACATATACACACAAACACACACACATATTTGTGTGTGTGTGTCGTGTGTGTATAAGCGCCAATTTATTTATAAATTGAATAATTTAATTACCAATTAATAATTATGCAGCATAGCCTTTTTACAAGAAAATTAATTTAAAGAACAAGAATTTTGAAAGAAATCAAATAAATTTAAGAATTATAATGCCAGTTCGTTGCTAGGCACCACTTGTAATAGAGTTTTTATTGACCGGATATACTGAAGAATAATTTGAATATAATTTAAAAACATTATTAAAGTACTTTGGGAGCATATCGATAATAACACAGGCGCAATCTAAAAGAAATAGGCTTTTTCTTTTCTTTTTTTTTTTTTTTTTTAAGAAAAACATAATGAATTTTATTACACATATTTTTGACACATTTAAGTTTTATGGTGACCAATTAAAAATAATAGATCAATTTACGATAAAATTTAAATGGTGAGGAGTGAGGGCCCACACGAACGGAGATCCGTACAATATTGTACATACGTATTCTATTTACGTATTGTATATCAATATTTGAAATAACGGATTAAATAAAATTAACCATATTTAAAGTAAATTTAAATAAATTAGTTTAAAATAAAATACTGATGAATCGACTCGTCACTGAGTTTGAAAGGCAAATTTGACACCAAAACACTTTTGCCCCTCCAATGCCAAGGGATTTCTGTTCTCGTACCTGGTAGACGAAAGGTGTCATGTTCTAACACAGATCACGCTATTCGGCCTAGCAACGTAGTTTTCTTTTAAACTTACGCGAATACGGGTAAAGACCCCCATGGAAAGCATACCATCCAGGCCTATAACCCTCGCGTAGTCAACTGGCCTTCACCCTAACACCAAGAACACATTATCATGGGGTTTTCTATTATTATCTCTAAGTTGAAATTTGTTAAGGGAAAAAATAGAAATGCTATAAGAAACATATTGAAATAAACCAACTACGGTGAAAAATAATGCTAAACTTACGTGGTCAATGAAAATAGGTCATGGCATATTAACATAGGTCATCTAAGTAACTGAGTATCTGATGTTTTGCAAAACATTTTCAATAAAATTTCAATTGAATTTTCCAGAAGGAATTGGTAAATATGTTTGTAAGTTTCCGAAATATCTTGTATTTTTATCATTAATTTTACTTTACGATTTTATTTTAAGGAAAAAAAAACTGAACTGTTGAGTGTGCTTGTAAGTTTTCAAAATATCTTGCATTATATTCGGTACACGTAGCAGCATGGTGACATAGCGATAATTGTCCCTAACTCCTTATATATATATATATATACCACCGGGTGTCCCATAAGCTTGCAGACATTTTAAAAATTCATAAAAATTGAAGTAATTGGTAGAAATGAACGCACTTTGCGAAAAAATTATTCTCATTAAAGGGATTTATTTATTTTTATTTATTCACTTGCTTATTTTGTAAAGAAAAGACAAAATAATAATAGTTAAAATTTTCGTACTAAAAATAGATATAAAAAAAAGGTGTGCATTTACATATTTTTATCTACGATTTTGCATTATTGCACCATTAAATCGTGATATTGGTGGTCTTTCTGGATCACTATATTTTCACTGCTAGCGTGAACTGTCCATATATACCTGGTGTATCAAAAGGATGGGACCGGTTAAATATCTCAAGAAATATACCTGATTAAAGAAAGATACATTTATCCATTTTTTTTTTTTTTTTTTTTCGATAGGTATCCGATGATGACAAAAGTGAAAATATCCCATTAGTTCTTAAGAGTAGGTAAGTGGGGATGGACTTAATTTTTTCAAACGGGAAGCCCTATTTTAATTTTCCATGGGTTGGGTATGCAGAACTTAAATATTCGTAAAAAAAAATTATATATATGTATTTTTTTTTTTTTTTTTTTTTGACTTTTTTACACGTTTTGAAGTGTGGGGAATCCGAAAATCACAATACTGATGTTGTGTCTATCTTGGTTAGCCAGTTTATCAGTTCGTTAACTAGCTTAGCTAGATTGTTAGCCTTTGTAGATATTATCTGAAGTACAAATAATCGTACAGAGGTCAGATCAGTTTTAAAATACCACTTACAATACTGAAAATAACCCTATTTATTTGCAAAATTATAACTTAAAAACTTCGTAACTTATTCGTAATCAACGATTTTTTTGAACATGGGAGAACAGTGCGAAATTTCGCTTAAATGTGCATTAAAAGGAATATTTTTATCCTGAAGATACCAGACTAGTTTTAAAATATCAATAATAATGCTAGCAGAAGCATTATTAACTATGAACATTTTATTTTGAAAACTTCGTAAGTCATTCGAAATTTAAGATTATTTTAACATGGCAGAATAGGGCAAAGTTATGAGGATTATTGTTTTGGGAATAGTATGAAACTGCATGAAAAGTAAAATGCGAAATTTACAGCAATAAAAATAAACAGTCAATTTGGATAAGGTAAATGTGATATGTGTACTGAAGCAGAGGGAATGGTAGAATAGTGGGTAAGGCATTTAAGTCTATGTCTGTACCAGGTGATCGGCTGATTACTCTTAACATGAATATAGTATGCCCTACAGTAGAAATTTATGAAAAAAGTATGTAATGGGGAGCTGAATTGAGTCCATCTATGCCAACTAATTTATTAAACATTTGGATTTTCCATAAAAAAAAAAAAAATCACAGTAATTTGATTTGACACACATCACTGTTTTTTCCATAGAAGAGGCTATAATTATTAAAAACGAAATATATATATAAACATTTCAAAATACAAATACTTGAAAAAATACGCTTCGGTTTGAAAATAAAGAAATGCATGTTTTAAATATTTTTTTTTTTTTTTTAAATATCCAATGATAGCAAACGCGAAATTACCCTTCATTTTTCTAGAGGCGGGGGAGTGGGCAACTTAAAACCTTATATATTCTCACTTTTTATTGCAGGTTTAGATTTGAGTGTATGAAGCTTAATTTATAAATTAAATGCTTAAAAGTGTACATCTTTTTGTCGAAATCGTGTAACTCTTCCAACAGAGAATTGAATAACAGACGAAATGGAGTGGCCAGCTAAGCTCTCTCTGTTCGGTGCCACTGGACTATTTTCTTTGAGGTAACATGATAAGCGATATCTACCGAACGAAATCAAATAGATTATTTTTGAAATCCAAATCATTCAATCCAATATTGCTATAAATAGTATAATTTATTTTATCAAGGAATGAAATATTATTAGAACGAATGGTGTACACAGTTTATAATTCAAATTGAATTGCATACGCGTGCCAACTAAATCAGCAATATAAAATGGGAATTTTTATTTAAACTTTGAAGTTGCCCCCTGCCCCAAACCAGAAAGCGGAAGCGAAGCGTAAGATCAAATTTGCCACCATTGGATAACTTAAAGTAAATAAATAAAATAAAATAATATATATATATATATAGGTTTTGCTATATATAGGGTTTGCTATAGGTATATCTATAGGTTTTGCTATAGGTTACCTACATCTAAGTTTTGCATTTCCTTTCGCTGCAATCTTGCGCATTGGTTTGTAATTCTCCTATTGGTTTTTCTAATTTGTAAAACTTACATATTTATAAATTTTCCTGTCAATTGTTTTCTCTCTCTCTCTCTCTATATATATATATATATATTAATATTTCGAACAGAAGAATACTTTTTCAGATATTTGTTTTTTTAAAAGTTCATATTTTTATACATTATTGTGCCGTCTGTGAGACAGAGATGTAAGTCAGATAAGTGTAATTTTTAATGGAGAATCCAAATCTTTAATAAAAAAGAGGGGTTGGCATCATCGTATAACTTTTCGAAAAATATTGTATGTACTTTTTTTTTTTTTTTTTTTTTTTTTTAAGAAGAAAAAACTGAGCTGTTAAGAGTGTTTGTAATTTTCCAAAATATATTGTATATACTTCTAGTTTTCATTTTAAAAAGCAAATTAAGATTTTATTTTAGGATACCTATTAAAATAAATAAATAAATAAAAATTAAAAAAAAAAAAAAAAAAACATCAAAGCTAGCCTATTCTATGAATTAATACAGGCTTTTGGGAAGATAAATTTTAAAATGTTTGAATGGTTAAATCAGAGGCCTGTTGAGATATGGAAATGATTAACATTTGAATTATATGATTCTATGATGCTAATATAATGAAGTAATTTAGTTCATTTTTATTTATTGATTTATTTATTGATTTTACTTTCTTGAACATTCAATAGACGATATTGGTTTCGTAAAATCTTTCAACCTCGGGTTTTCGATGGATTTACACATTTTGAGAGGTCCAAAACACTATTTGACCATTTTTTAGAAAATGTCTGTCTTTCAATTGTGTGTGAGACAAAAATTTTGTGCCGACTGTGTCTCAGTAACTACTGCACAGAATTGCATATAAGTAAATATGTAGATGCGACTTGACAAATATTAGTATCTTTCAACTTTTGGTGCCGATCGCTTAACAGGTGGCGCTGTTATAGAGTGATTTCCGAAATTTAAAGGAAGGTTATATCTCAGGTTGTTTCGCTTATAATCAGACAAAACTTGATGTGTGAGAAGACTTTTATGAAACAATATGTTGATTCAATTTGGGTGCATATTGGCTCATAGGTAGAGCTGCTGTACTCAAAACTTCCTCGATAACAGGAAGGCTATAGCTCAATTTCTATTGCATATAATCGCACAAAACTTGGTACATGAGAGAACGATTATAAATCCCGGTACTGATTAAATTTGGGTGTATATCGGCCGAAAGGGCTGCACTGCAATTTACCCCCTGAATAGGAAGGCTAAATCTCAACTTCTATGGCACATAACTGCACGAAACGTGATATGTAAGATAACCATTATAGAAACGAATACTGAATTAATTTAAGTGTATATCGACTGATAGGGGAAGCTGCTATTGTGATATTTCACATGGCTACATCGCATCATCTGTTGATTAAAACTGCATTAAACTCTATATGTAAAATTTTTGTTGTGAGAAGCTATAGTTAAACTTATATATACATTTTAAATAGTAAGTGGCACTGTTATATAGAATGATATTAGGAAGGTTCGTAATGGCCCCAGAATACTAGTTTTTAATTAGAGGATCTAAGTAAGCTTTGAAAAGTTAAATATTAAAGTTATTTATTTTAAAATTATTAAAAAATTAAAATATGGATCTATTAATTATTTAGGATTTTAGAATATATGAGGTTAATGTAAATTCAATAAATTAAAAAATGTATACACTGTTAAATATTATACCGAAAAACAATTGCAAGTTATTAAAACTTATGTAAAATTACCACAGAAGGTAAACGGATATGCTAAAAAATCTATTTTATACATACATTTTAATGGTAAGCATTATTTTAATTAAGGTAAGCATTATTTTAATTAATTGGTAGTGAAAACATGTTACTTATCTATAAAACTTTTCTAAAACAGAAATATTAATTTTTAATTTATGTTCTAAAATTAAATATTAATTAGAAGTACGAATATACAGTAAAGATTCAGAATCCTGATTATTAATCCCCTTCCAATCAAAATGTGGGGGTTTATAAAACGGAAGCCTTTGTCTATCTCTCTCGCTGTGTATGTGAGTGTACATATGTGGCATTACAGCACCCAAAGAATGACCGATTTTAATGCGGATTTTTCTATTCGCACAATCAGTGAGGTTCTTGGCTGTGTTTTATAAAAACATAACACTGCTCTGCATGAAAATTGCCCCAAACACCATTTTTGCGAATTCTTATGTAAAATGACTTCCTGAATCCGACTATGACGCCCATTTTGCCCTATCACCCACCGTTTTTTAGGGACGACCCCCTATTTTTATCACTTTCCGGTAATTTTATCTCTCTCTCTCTATATATATATATATGTATATATATTTTGGGGGGAGGGATTATTTTAACTGTTAAATCCTTTCTGAGGGACTACAGAGTTGATGGTTGGGTTTTACGTCGCACTAGTGCTGCGCAGATGGGCAATTGGCGACGGTCTGGGACACACCCTTAGAGGTGGTCCGGAGACATGCCATCACAATTTTGATCCTCCACGGAAGGGATGGCTCTCCCGCTTCGGTGACCCCCAGAGGTATAATTTTTGATGGGAACATGGAGGACATTGCGGCCACGACAGATTTTACGTGCACCAGCCACCATTAGTGTACACGACGGTCTTTGGCCGGCTCGAGTACCGAACCCGCAATCTTCCAATTACGAGGCCGGCGCTCTACTGACTGGGCTACCGCGGCCCCTACAGAGTTGGAAAATTCTAAAACATGAACATTTGCGGCAAGGAGAAAATTTAGGGGGATTTGCCACTGAAAGTATTTATGTATTACATTTCTTATATTTTTTTAATCTATTATTAATTTTATTTATTAAACATTATATACATATTTTTTTTTTTTTTTTTTTTTTTTTAAGTGTTAAACTAATTCTTTTTCATTCTCCAAATCGAATTCATGGCCAAAATTACCGAACTGTGATAAAATTGAGGGAGGGGTGGTGTCCCGAAAAAACGGTGGGTGACTGGGCAAAATGGGAGTCATATTCGGATTCAAGAGGTCATTTTACATAAAAATCAGCAATAATGGTATCAGGGCTCGATTTTTTTTTTTTTTTTTTTTTTTTTCAGCGCAGTGTAATTAGTATTTTTATTTTATTTTATTTATTTATTTTTAATAATTAAAATGTAACTTTTATCAAGCCTCTTTGTATTCGTATTTTAAAATTTGCGAGTTGCCAATTTCCAAACTTCCAACACACTGGATATGAAAAGTCACACGATTTTTAATCAGAGTATAAATATGCTTTTTATAAAAAATTGGGAATTTTCAACCAATTTTACGAAAAATTAATAATTGGTTATAAATACGATTATGAATTCACCGTCCAAAAATCTCTAAATTTGGTTGCAAACTGAGATTTTAGGAAAAAAAAAAGAAAGTTTTAAAATAAATTTAAGGGCAGCCATGCATTGACATTTCAATTTTATAATTTGGGAGCTGGAACCTTTTATTTGGTCTTACAAGGAAAGTCTCCATATGCGAATACCGCCCAGAAAATTTTGAGAAAATTGCAAAAAATTCTTCTCATAAAATTATGTATGTTTATTAAAACAAAACAAAAAACAAAAGTACATTTTTTTTCGGCGGAATCGGTAGATATCGCCTGTAAAAAATATTATAAAAATGTTTTCTTAGCTATAATACAAGGAAATTTGAAACAAAACCTTTTTTTTTTGGGGGGGGGGGGGGGAGGGGGTAAATTATCAAAGAAAGTCCTTTTCTGTAACCTTCTCATAGAAATAAATTAAATAAGATTATTTCAAATAAACGCCTTTATATCTACAACTTTGTCATAAATATTTATTTATAAATGTATAATTTGAAACATAATTGTCGTACATTACCGACCAATGGCAATTGCAGAACATTTAAATGAACTTAAAGATTGAGATTTGCATGTTATATTTAAAAATAAAACATTATATACCCCTACATTAGTAATGAAAATATACAATTTTCCGGGGATTAAGTTTTTATTACATGAGTTGAATAAAATTTATCAAAAAACGTTTTCCAATTTTACGTCCTATATTAGCTTAAATAAATTTAACCTGAATATATTTATGACTATAATTTTCTCAAACATGTATATATAATGTTGGTTTATTCAAATTTTAAAACCAATTTTTATTGAAAAATTATGAAGGGTTAAAAATTTTAACCTGTAAATGCATATCGATGTAGATCTACATGGTATGTTTAAAATCTCATATTTCTTCATGTAGCAACCTGCATAGAGTTTTTTTTTTTTTTTTTTTTTTTTTTTTTTTTTTGATTTTACAAAAACTATTTTATAGTTTACGGACGCAACTAGAATCTTTGACAGTTTACATAGTTTATATCAGTATATGTGACAATCTTTATTTGTTGGCGCGCATTTCGGCGGGTGTTACGAATTACGATTACTTATATAATAATATTATATATTTTTAAAAAATTAAAGAACACGCTTTTATTGAAATGTGAACTAAAAAGCACAACATATCTATATTTATAGTATTAAAATGTAGGGTAAGAAAAAATCGTGTGAGTGACACACCATAATAGTTACATCTTTAATAATAAAAAAAAATATATATATTTATTGTTGCCACTCAACGTTATACAAATACGGCCAAATCCTGTGCCACATACAATAGAGTTTAATATATATATAGATCTTTTTGTTTGTCCCTGATGGGATAGGAGCCTGGAAACACTTGTATGTAGTATTGTCATCGACTATGAAGTCGTGTGCAAAATTTCAGGATAATCGAACGAACAGAAGTGGTCGAAAATTGAATTCCAAGATTCCGTTACATACATTAATAGTTACATCATATCAAGTTAATAAAAGCATGTTAAAAATAACATAATGAAGGAATGAGAAATAAATAATTTAGAATTAAACAAAAACCATTTTTAAAAAATCTCCCTTGACTGAGCTCGAACGTTAGACCTTTAGGTTCGTAGCCCGGAGCTTTACTTCACAGCCACAGCTTTCACGTAAGGAAAGTCTTTTTTTACAATATAGATTTTTTGTTTCCACCCAGAGCGGTTACAAACATACATACAGGTGAAGCTAAAAAAAGCGTGTTAAAAAGTAATAAAAACATACAGGAAAATTTGTTTTCGATTTTGCACATACAGATAAATTTATGCAAGCAAAATGAAGCTTTTTTTTTTTTTTTTTTTTTTTTTAGTGTAGAAATACATCAATACGTTTTTTCAAAAATTCTTATGTGGATTTATTATTGTTATTATTATTATTATGTTTGTATTTTTCATTACAACCCTTTCCCGGTTTCTTTCAAATGTTATTTATTAAAAATAAAAATTCATACATTTAAGGGTTAAGCATACATTGAATTTAATTTATACAGTGAGGAAAAGTATCGAAGGCCATTTTATTAATAAAATGTCCACAAAAACGAAATTATTTGTGTTAGAAAACTGTTTGACATTGGCATGTGCTTTGAAGGTGTGATCCTATCCCAGATTCATTCTATCAAAAGAAAGAAAATACTTTTATGATTGTTTCTCTCTTTTATTATTTTTAATTCTCATCTTTTATTTATTTATTTATTGGCGAGGGGAATGAAGTTCTTAATATAAAAACATATTTTTTGCTAAAATGCAAAGTGTTCCGATTTCTGTAGTCGTCTTCATTCATTAAAGATATTTTTTTTAATGAAAATATTCATAATTTTGCGAAATATATTAACTTTATAAATGGGAATCAGTAAAAAATACTAGGAACAATAAAGTAATTTACACACACACACAAAAAAAAAGAAAAAAAAAAGTAATGAAAGTTCCGTTTATATAGTTACAACTGTCCAAAATTTGAGTTCCAAATGTAAAATGGACGGGTTTCCGATTAATATCTTAACAACACTGTGTACTTGTTGATTTCTAACACCTTTACTTTCAGCTAAAAATCAATATATATTTTTTAAAAAATTGGTTGGGTTTTACGTCGCTCTAGTGCTGCACAGATGGGCAATTGGCGACGGTCTGGGACTCACCCCTAGAGGTGGTCCTGAGACATGTCATCGCAATTTTGATCCTCCACGGAAGGGATGGCTCTCCCGCTTCGGTGACCCTTAGAGGTATACTTTTTGATGGGAACATGGAGGACATTGCGGCCACGACAGATTTTACGTGCACCAGCCACCATTAGTGTACACGACGGTCTTTGGTCGGCTCGGGTACCGAACCCGCAATCTTCCAATTACGAGGCCGGTGCTCTACCGACTGGGCTACCGTGGCCCTTTTTGATTTTAAAATAAGATCTTAAAAGTTAATTAAAGTTAAAAACTAACAAGTGCAATCTGCAAAATGCAAAATTCATAGGATTTTTCAAACAAAATAAAGTACTAAATACACGTATAACTTAGACTTATGTGGCCTAAACATTTGTTAATTATGCAATAAAAAATATTTTTAAGAAGTAAAATTAAATACTTTCGATCACAAGTCACGTTGGTATATTGTAGAAGCTTATATAAAAAGCAATGATTATTTTAAAGTTATTCAATATTATGTTATTCAATAAACATTTGTTTAATATGCAATTTTCAAATTTAATAAAAATTACTTGCATTTGGCGAGAAAGTACGTTGTTTGTCAAATCGTATTGTGTCTTTGGTTTTTCTTGCGCCGAATATTCAAAATTATTATTATTATTATTTTACGGATTATCTATTGGGATACCGCCGATAAATTTGACTCACCTTATAATACGAACGTAAGTAGTAGAAGTAGATTATTATTATTATTATTATTATTATTATTATTAAGAATATTCTGCGTATGCACATGAAAGAGACTTTCCTTGTTAGAAGATAAATCAAATATTTTCTAGATTAGAGTGTAAAAAAAGTTTTTTTTTTTTTTTTTTTTTTTTTTGCGTGAATATTTAACAGATTTAAACAAAAAATTGGCTATAAACTATGATTATAAGTGCACGGTCTAAAAAACTTTAAAATCAGTAAAAATTACAAATTTATCAAAAAAATAATTAAATTCAAGGCCAGCCATACGTTAACATTTTATAATTTGCGAGCTAGCGTTGTTCTATTTGAAAATTACAGATTTAATACAAAAAATAATATTTAACAAAATTAAAGATCGGGGCTTTTGTAAAGTTAGTTTACACTTGGTTATTATATGAAAACTAGTATGAATTTACAGGGACTTTTTACTGCATATAGCCAAACCTTGTGAATAATATACGGGACACTTTCTTTTTGTTCTTTTGTTCTTTAATTTTAATTTTTTGCTTTTTTAATAAAAGGCCACCGGTTAAGAAAGCAAAATTATATCTCTTTGAATTCAGCCTTGAATTATAAAGATATCGCCGTAAACATTTTTTTTTTCTTTTAATGTGATCCTTTACTAAAATTTGACTATCATGCAGAATGAAAATTCTGTTTTCCCGTTCTCAATATTTGAAATACTTTATTAAGATAATAGGGATTGCACTAAATCAAGAAAACAAGTACAGCCGCCTTTTAAAGTTTGTTCCGTCTGTTTTTTATAGTTGAACTAATAAGCTGTAATCAGAAAGAAAAAAAAATGTAGAGCTGTACCCTGATCCAATCCAATCCTTTCATTAAAAGTCATATATATATGTTGTGAAAAGGAAAATTACGTTATAGCAGGTTTTTCTATTAAACAATCCTCAAAAAAGAAAATGAAGAAAGAAAAAAAAATAGTAGAAAAAAAAAAGATTGTTTTTAAGCAGAAATTTAAAGCTGTATTTTTAGATACTGGGATACTAAAACACTACTTTGAAAACTTTCATTGATTTTATATTTATTTCGACACCGCTGTCAAACATGTCCGTTTTCGTTTGGGATTCTCTAACATTGTTTTTATTTTTTATTACTTTAAAAAGTAAAAAAAAAAAAAAAAAAGTTAAAATCTTGCTTTTTAAAAACTGCATTATACAGCTAATTCTAATAAAAAAAAAAACATTATCAGTATATATAAGTTTTACACCTACTATAATTTCATCGTTAAGAGAAATCAATCGAGGAACTGAATAAATGTTGCATTTTATTCGACAATATTCCAAACTTTCTCTTTATTTTGAATATAACTCTTATTTTCTGTTTATTTCTTTTAATTAAAATATTTTAAAACTTTAATAAGGTAAGAAATTTACTTAGAATGTAAATACATGTAAAAGAAATTAAAACTCTATCTTGTATTATTATTATTATTATTATTATTATTATTATTTTCTTTTATATACATAAGAAGAAATTATTGCATCCGTGAAAATTTTCGACTTCCGTTTTTGATGATTTACACGTTTTGAGATTTCTTGAACACGACATGACCACTTTTAGAAAATGCCCCTGTCTGTGAATCTTTAAATCTATCTGTCTGTCTGTGTCTGCACGCTATGGAAATCCTGTATCTCAAGAAGAGATGTGCGGAATCCCCCCCCCCCCACACACACACCAAAAATAAATAAATAAATAAATAAAAAATAACTTAATTTGTTAGGACATTGGTGTAAATTGGTGCTGATTTGAATCTTGCATAAATCACCCTGCAAGGGGGTGCTGCTGTGTTGTAATTTCCTCAAAGTTTTTTTTTCCTCGAAGACTATATCTCACGTATCTCAGCTGCAAAGTAACAACCATATACAACATAAACCACAATGCAGCCGTAACAATCGTATAAGTGCAACTAGTTTGATATGTAAGATTGTTAAGAAAAACTATGCTGAATAATTTTGGGTGTATATCGGCTGATAGGTGGCGGTTTTCTGTGTTGCAATATTTCTTATTTGCGAGAAAGCTCTATCTCAACTACTGTAATGTATAAATGCACTAAATTTGATAAGTAAGATTATTATTGTGAAGAATTATGCTAATTCAGTTTGGATACATGTTGACCGGTAAATAACTCTGCTAAGTTGCAATTTCTCCCCTTTTACGAGAAAGGTATATCTCAGCTTCTGGTAGGTTTTAGTAAACTATATTTCATACGGGAGATGGCCATAATGAAAAACTGTACTGATTTAATTTTGGCGAACATTGGCCAAAAAATGGCGTTATTATGTAGCTATTTTCTGATTTGACTATTGCTACCAATACATAAAATGTTAAAATCATATAGAAAAAGGTTTGTGATACACAAACCACAGTGTACTACTTTTTTGAATATTATGAATATTAGGACTGTACATACTTTTTTAATAACATATCCCTAACGAATTGATAAATATTTGTTGCTAAAATAATTTTCATTAAACTTAGCATCATAAGATTGCTACAAATTAGTACACGAATAATGAATGTATATAATTCACTTACATTTTATTCATTAATACATTTTTTTGTAGCATAAACTTGTAATTATTATTATAATATTATTCTTTTTTCGAAATAGATTATTCCAATACCGTTCTTCTAATTCTATAAAACTATAAACTCATTTTCAGAAATATTTAGTTTGAAATGGTTATTTGGAGATCGAGTTACTATGATTTTTACTCTTTCACCAAAACATACTTGATGATTTTGAATAGGGTATATATATATCTATCGAGAAACATCTATTCACCGTCAAACAATACAGTAAATGAGAGAAAACTGTTTCGTGAAATAACTTGTTACCAGCACCGGATACAGCTTTCGTGGAAAGCAACCATTACATTTTTACATTGCTTTTTAAACTCCTAAAAAAACTTATTTTCTGTATAAAGGGGGTTTATAAACTCGTTAGGAAAGAAGCGCCCTGACGAATCTTTCATTTCCTGAATGCAGTATTTTTAGATGAATGGAGGATTATTGGGCGAAATTCAATAGTCCGATGTCTTACATTTGAACTTAGATATATTTACACAACATATTTCAAATGGAAATAGTTTTTTTTTTTTTTTTTTTTTTTTTAATAACTTTAGGAAGGCGTTGAATAATCAAAAATTAGGTTGTAAAATGTATGGTTTTATTACTTTCTCTTACTCATAAGGTAGAGAAAGTATTGTTTTTGGGTCAAATTTTCGAACGCGAGATTTTGTTATATTTACACGTTTTGAGGTCCCCTGAATACGAAAATCATGTTTTTAGCAAATGGTCTGTGTGTATGTCTGTGTGTGTGTCTGTCTGTTATCAGCATATCTCAAAAACAAATTATGGCAGAAAGTTCAAACTTGGTATTCTAAATGTGTATGATATAGGAATGCTACAGTAAGCTTTTCGTTAAGATCAAGCAAATGGTTCGTGTACAGGGACAATCAAGAGAATTCTAATACATTACGTCTATGGGGGAAATTGCAGGTAAGTACAGTTTAACGTCTATAGACTGCACTAAACCAAATGAAACGAATATATATTTTTTGTAATAGAGATAGTTAACTGGGAAAAAAAAAAATTGTGTATGTAGGAGCCTCGCCTCCCCCCCCTGGGGGGGAAGTCCCCCCCTCGAGGGGAGTAAATTTTCATGATGAGTATCTTTCAAAAGAGCTCGTCAATACCTTTAAAACGAATGGTTGAACCATCGATCTGCGATAATTTAAAACAAAGTTATCGATTTTTTTTTTACTTTTAACGAAAAAAAAACTTAGAAAAAAAAATCTTTTTTTTTTTTCTTTTTTTTTTTTGTTTTTTTTTTTAGAATAAAATGGACTTTTTTGGGATATTTGGTGCTATACTACTTCTCTAATATGGAAATCGTCTGCATTATCATAAAAGATAATTTTTTTAAGTAATAATTTTAATACATTATTTTTTAAAAACAGAATTATTTTTTAGTAACCGAATTAAATTCTATATAAATGAAGGTGCATTAATGAAACGGGAGGCTTGAGGGGGGCGGTAGCCCCCCTCACACAGAACTAATTATCATATAAAACTCTTCCGAAGCCTAATTTGAATTGTTTAACACAGGTTTACATAACAGTACCCGTTATATTACCTATTAATCTCCAACTTATATTTATAGTGTTAAATTTCAGGGTAAGAGAAAGTCGTGTGAGTGACACACCAGATTATTTTTTAATGTTATGATAAATTGTGCATGAAATTTAATGCCTTAAAAAATATATATATATATATCAAACATAGTTTTCCTGTATTTTTAAGAAAGCGTACAAAATTTGATCTCTAATACTGTACATTCTGAAATTGTTGCGACAAAAAATGAAGTACTTGTACTGATGGAAATGTACGTAAGAAAAGAACTGTAATTTATGTGAATGGACATATGAAATAAAGTTTAAAAGACATAAATAAAAAAGATACGACGTGTTATATATTTATCAGAAAACAGTTATTTTACGGGTGGAAATGTGGCTTATGTTAAAACTAACACATATATTGTTATCTAAGTTTAAAGCATCTCAGAAGTATCATATTTACACCGTAATAAATGAAAATAGTACAAGTACAGAAAAATACTTCTTATTATATTCTTCAAGTTTTGAGTTTTTTTTTTTTTTCAATTTAATTCTGTCACTGAATTATTTTGTTTATTTATTTTTTAAGTTTAGAATTTTTAATAGTTATTTTTAAAATGCATTATGCATATATGTTAGTATTACTTAATTTTTCATTGTGAAGTTATTGAAAACGAAGTTTAACTCTCCATTAAAATACATAAAATAAAAAATTGTAATATAAAACATTATGGCAGTCATTGATATTTAAAACAGGAGATTATCTATAACTATATATGTATAGATTTCAGAGAAGTAATTTTATCGATTTCTTTAACTAGCGAACATGAATCAGATGGTCTAAAGTTTTATTACATTTAATGACGCGTTCTATGAAATAATTGCTCTCAAAATAAGTTGCTTCTTAGAGAGAGAGAGAGAGAGAGAGAGAGATAACTTAAAAGTTATTGTTACTTTTCTATGTTAAATTTGCGAGTTCTCTCTCTCTTTCTTTTATGTTTAAAATAGTTAGCAAATTAAAATGCATCTGTTTTTAGACATACTACAAATTATTTAAAAACGAAATATATATTACAAAAAAAAAAAAAAAAAAAAAAAAAAAAAACTTTCGTATTCATAAAAGCATTAACCTTAATTCCTGTATTTTCACATAATAATAGTAATTAAAAATTATTAATTAAGATAATTTTAAATCAAAGTATTTATGCTTAAAAAACTTGGTTATGACAGTTCTCTCTTATTTGTGATAAGCAAAGATATACTCAAAATATCGTTTGCTAATACCGTGTGATGTTATTATTCAAATTAATTAATCTTTTGTTCTGAATATTAATAATAATTTTAATGGCCACTGATGCAATAAATTATAATTATCAATATTTTAAATATTAATAAATCATATATGCGATAGAAATTGTAAATTGCGTGTTGCCATAGTAGCATCTGTTTAATTTAAAGAGTTGAATTGATTAACGTCGAACTAGAACTGCATAGTGGGCCATTGACGACATTATTTAAGGGAATAATGGATGTTTTAAATCTTTTCTTGTAGATTCGTACGTTAAAACAATGAAAATTTTAATACATATATATCGAAGTATACTAATATTAAGTATATTAAAATTGCTGAAAGGCTATTTAAGTTACAAAAAACTACTAAAATTCAGAAATTTAAATTTAAAGAAAAGTTTAAGGCCATTGGTGTAATAAATTGTAAATATCAAGATTTTGAATAATAATTAAACATATATGCAATATAAATTGTAAATTGTGTGTTTCCAGAGTAACATCTGCCTGATTTAAAGGGTTAAGTTGATTAACGTCGCACTCGATCTTCATAGTGGGTTACTGGCGACTTTATTTAAGGGAATTATATATATAGTTATAGTATATATATATATATATATATATATATATATATATTTGTAAATTACTTTGTTAAAGCAATGAAAATTTTGAAGTATAATAATTTTAAGTATATTAAAATTTCTAGAAAATTATTTAAATAAATAATAATAATAATAATAATTAAGTGCTCCTTGATGATTAATTTTCCAGTCCTCCTCCCTCGACTTTACAATATTATAATTTAACAATATGTTCTAAAAATATTTAGTTACTACTTTGTAAATTCATTGATGAGTTTATTTATATATATATATGTATATATATATGCTTAAAGGCTGTAAATTAATGCATTTTTTTAGCATTCAAGCATGAAAATATATTTTTTAAAATTAACTTATGAATTAACCCACAAAGTAATAGCCATGTTTAGAATATATTGTTAAACTCTAATAGCGTAAAATCGAGTGAAAAAAATTAAAAAAGTAATTAGCTGGAAATATTTAAAAATTTTCCAAAAATTATTTATTTGAATTTTTTTATTATTATTATTATTATATTTATATAGTTTTCAAGAAATAGATACTGTTGTTATATTGCAATGCATACGTGTGCGAATTTCTATAATTCTAAGAGAGACAATATATACATATATATATAAATAAATGATAGATTTATTAATAAAAATTTAACCTTAATATTTTAGCATTTAATAGATACATGTCAATACCGACACAACAAAAATAAAACTGATTGTAAATAACGTCAGCTATCCTTTTTAACTGTCATCAATTTTTCTTTGCCATCATTTTCCATATATATGCCAAGTTGCTTATATACAGTGCGTATCGAAATGATAGGTCCACCCGCATTTTTCAAAATTTCGGCTCTTAATTGAGAATAAGAATCACTTTTTTGGTAGAGATAATTAATCAGTAATTGTTATAATTATTTATGAAGAAATTTCTTAAAAATAAATAATTCCTATTTATTTTATGCAAATTTTCATTTTCAGACCGTTTCGAAAAGATAGGTCCGCCTTCAGAAATTTTGCACCAATCACGTTTATTTCCAGAAAATTTGCATAAATATCGTTGCTTAGTCTTACTGCGGGATTATGCTGGCTGCTGTGGAGGTATTTAAACAGATTTGAACATCACGTGAGGTATTTAAACAGATTTGAACATCACGTTGTAATCAAACGAAATGGGTCGTCGTTGCAGTCTTTCGCTGGTTGAGCAGGGGAAAATTGATGCATTTAAAACGTGTGGAAAATCGAATAGAGAAATAGGTAAACTTTTAAACAGATCACATAATGTTGTAAACAATTGTTTGCGACTTAGAAATGCTTATGGCAGTAAAAAATCATCTGGCCGCCCATCAAAAGTGACACCCCGACAAAGAAGGACTATCGTAAAGGAGTTAAAATCTGGAAATATGAGTTTATCCACTGTGGCCAGACAACAAAACTCTCCAATATCAAAATCTATAGTCCATAGAGTGGTAAAGAAGTTCGGCAATATAGTTTACGTGAAGAGGAAAGCGACTTCGAAATTGACTAAAAAGCACAAAGAAAAGAGATTGAAATTCGCACATGAAGTGATGTCCTGGAAACAAGATTGGCATCGTGTGATATTCAGTGATGAAAAGAAATTCAACCTGGATGGTCCAGATGGCTGGCAGTACTACTGGCACGATCTGCGTAACGATAGACAGATATTCTCGAAGAGGCAAGCTGGTGGTGGTTCCGTTATGGTATGGGCCGGATTCGGAGGTGCAGGAAAAACTGATATAGCATTTGTAGACTATTGTTTGAATGCTGCAGGCTATCAACAGCTGCTTGAACAATATTTTCTTCCACAAGCAGAGCGCATTGGGGGCCCATTCTTCATGTTCCAACAGGACAATGCTCTGTGCACACTGCAAAGTCCACTTTCGAATGGTTTCTGGATAATGGTGTACATGTTATCGATTGGCCACCTTGCAGCCTTGATCTGAATCCGGTAGAAAACATGTGGGGTATACTCGCAAGAGCGGTGTATGCAGGCGGAAGGCAGTACAACAGTACTGCAGACTTGAAAAAGGCTATTTCCTCCGAATGGTCAAAAATCGAGAAAAAGTATTTGCAAAAACTTGTAGAAACCATGCCGAATAGGATTTATGAGCTTATTCTGAAACAAGGTGGAAAAATTTCTTATTAATTCAACATTAATTTGATGCTTGGTTCAGTGGACCTATCTTTTTGAAACAGCTTTTTCATGTAATTTTTGTTTTCCTTATTATTCCTATTATTTGTATATTATTCATGTATTATTTTACATTGAAGGAAGTAATGTAGTTTATAAAATAGTACTTTGTACACAATAAAACCTTTTTTACCAACATAACTTTCGTTTTTAGTGGTGGACCTATCATTTCGACACGCACTGTAAAATATATACCGAGAAAAAAAGCAGCAGTTTTGTTTTGATTAAAATATAACAGATAGAACAAGAGTTTAAATTTATATAAATATTATTAAAATTATACAATAATATTTTGCATAAATTAATTTAAATTTATTTTATTTTAGTAATCATTCTATTTCATTTATATCGGCCGGAATGTTACACCATAACGTTGCAAATGCTCAAATTTTACTTACAAGATACGCAATTAAAATTTCAAACAATTAAATGCTAATTATTTTAATTAAATTCATAATAATAGACGTATATTCTACATTTTTATTTTTTAATCAACTGAGCCAAATTATCTTCTAAAATATTAGACATATTAATAATTAAGTGTTTGCGCGATTGGACGCAAAGTTTACGAGACATTAAAGATAAAAAAAATAATAATAACAATAATAATAATAAAATAAATAAATAAAATAAAAGATAAAAAGAAGTTTTATTTATCATCTACATTAAAAACAGAGGTTGTAGTTGTGTGGATTAAGGCCGACTGCCAACACTAGGGTCCTAAGCCTATAGGTGAAATGCCTTCCGTGAGGGTCTTTCTAAGGAGTCCTAAATCGTATTTACGCTAGTTTCTGTAAAAAATCGGAGAATACTCCGAACAGCTAAGCTGATAAGCGCGACCTGTGTTAAAACCCACCACTTCTGTCTTCCAGCTTTGAGAGCAGAACCTCTCGACCACTAATGGGGTGAATAGCATAGGGAATGCATGTTTATTTTAATTTTATTCAAAACGAACCATTTGCAGTTTACCTGTTTAGCAAAAGGTTTTCCAAAATTGTCTAGCAGAATTTTATATAATTATAACATATTATACCATAAACTAACGAGTTGGAAATGACCTATAGTTTTGATGATTAAATTAGTAGAATTCATCGATTTAAAATTTTGTATATATACGAAAGATGGTGGCAGTGCTTCAGAATTACTGAGCTATGTTTCTTGCAATTCGGACTATTATAGAAAAAATATATTTTATATAAATGTTATATAAAATTTCGATAAAATTTTTAATTTATTTTCTTAATCTTTAAATTTTGTAAAGTATTGTAATTAGATTTATATTATGTATTATAGTAAGTTAAATTACCTGTGTTACTTTCTTAGCTATTTTTAATGTTCAAATCCTTTTCTTAAACTGCTGAAAACAACTCACTTTTTAAAGTAAACTTAATGCTGAGTGTTTCCATAGCTCTGTATTTTGTAATTTTCATTATTCTTTTAATTGTTAATTTTATCTTTCAAATTTATTTTATTTTATTCCATGCAAAATTAGTCACACCCTGTAGAATTTAGCTTGAAATAGCTTCTATAGAATGAATTTTTGCATTTTGATGCTCATCGAAGAGATGGGGGACCCCGATGATTTATTTCTACAGTTTGAGCGATTTTTCAACAGTATCGATTTTTAGTAAACTTTTTGTTTGCACTCATGATTAGCACAAGATGAAAAGCACAAGCTAGATTTTTATTATTATTATTTTTTTCTTCTACGAAATCATAACATTAAGAATTACAAACATCTCTAAAATTCCATCTCTGTTGAGGGGCCATTTTTTCCGATCACAAATTTTTGCTATAGGACTTAATGTCTATAGGATTTAATAACACTATCCATATTAAAGTCTTGTGTATAATCGTGTACCTCTCTCAGGAGACACATTTTAAGAAAAAAAAAAAAAAAACTTTATTTTTCTTTGATTTGAACTGACCACTGTCCACTATAAAACTGAAGTTAATCTCCAAATGTGTCATAATAATCTGTATGCAGAGAAAATAAGTAAGTGGTAAGACTTCATATTTCTGAATACGCATAACTTATAGCAGGGTTCTTATCCGAGGAAAAAATTGGGCGAAAATTTCTCACCCTTCTTTAAAAACAAAGTGAGACTTTTAAAAAACTATGTGAGATTTCTGAAAATTAAGTGAGATCCCAAATAAACTTTGAATAATAATAATAATAATGTGTTTTTTTCATGACACAGGTCTTTTGAATGGATGGAGGGAGATCAAGAAGTCGCATATACTTGAGTACACTAGGGCCCTGTTTGTTTGTCACATAGTTTTTTTTTTTTTTTTTTTTTTTATTGTCATAGGACAAATATATAAGTCAAGAACCGATTAAAAAAGCTTTTTGTTCTGTTTTTTTTTTTTTTTTTTTTTTTTTTAATCGATTCCTGAACAATGAAAAAGTGTGAGAATTTCTCGCAATATTAAAATTTTTCAGACAGAAATTGAAAAAATATACGAGATTCTCGTGGTCTCGCGCTCTAATGTGAACTTTGACTTAGAGATCAAGTTCAAGCTTGAAAAATTAAATTATATGTCATGCTATCACTTAGTTGATAAATTTCAAAGCAATGACATTTGAATGGGTAATTCTTCTGTTAAATGACAGAATATAAACAGAATTATCAAACTTAAAGATTAAAAATCAAAAGCTAAAATTACTGTGTTTTGCCAGGAAACTTTAGTGGAAATTTATAGATTAATCTTGACTTCTTTTTAACGTAGAAATGACGCGAGGCTGAACAATTCGTTTTAATATATAAAGTAAAAAAATTCTTTAGGGGGGAAAAAAAGAAGCAAAAATACTTTCAAAATTGAAACAAATTAATATTGATGATTTTTAGAAACCTATATAGACGGAAATGTAAATTAATTAAAACGATTATAAAATTGTTTCCTGGATTAAGATTTTATGAACGGCCTATCTTAAAAGAACATCTCTCTATAGAAACAATTTTTTGTAAATATAATTAATTTATAAATATAATTAATTTTTTCTGAAATAAAAAAGTTTTTTTAAATTAATAAATAGTCGAATGGCTATTTCTTTCTTTCTTTCTTTCTTTCGTTTTTTTATAAAGCATAATATCTTCTTGAGAAAAAAATTTTGTTCGTACTGCTTATTTATAATAATAATAATAATAGTAGTAGTAGAAGGAATAGCAATAATAATGACAAACAAATAAATATATGAAAAAATCTGCAAAGTAGGGATGATCATTAGATGTTTTTGATTTGAAAAAAAAAAAAAAATGTTCATCAAAACTAAAAGTAGTATATATATATTTCTATATATGCAGTAGGTAATCAAAATTATTCGATTTTTTTTTTTTTCTTTTTCTGATGTTTTTTTGATTATCTAAAACGAAATAGCCTGAAACTCATACATGCAAAGAATATTTAAAAAACTCATATTTTCCATTGTCAATTTAGTCCAGACTGCAATTAGGGGACCACCTACAAATTGAAGAAGAGCGAAAATACTTTGGATCACCCTGTATCCCCAAAAGCTACAAATGATTTGTAACTTTAATACTTTGTTGCGCGTACTACGTGCAATATTTGTATGTTTTGGTGCGGAAATTGCGCAATTATTTAGGCAGATTTTTTTTTTCTCAAAATCACTAATTATTTTTAACATGTTTTTTTGCTGATAGCTAGAACAGATTTTCATAAAATTTTGCAAAACTTGCTAAAAAAAAAAAAAAAAAAAAAAACTGACAAAACATTAGAGAGAAATTATTTTGAAACACAAAATTCATACGTGGAATATTCGTTAAGATATGAGCATTTTTAGTAAATAGTATTTAACTGCGCATACGCGAAGGATAGAAACATTTTTATTGCATAGGTTGAAAGCTAAATATATTGAGCAACTTTTGTCAGAAAGTTATTTTAATAGAATAAAAATTAAGTAAATTGTCGGCAAAAGAACGAGCTAGATTTTAGGTATTTTCCAGAGTTGAAATTTCATAAGGGGTTTTACACATACCGCGTATTAAATTTGAAGATCCAATTATTTCAATCACGTTGCAAAAATTCTTTTTTGCGAAAAACCCCTTATGAACTCACAAATCTTTGTTAATAAATAAAAATATGTTAAAGCTACAAGTCTATAAGGGGCTTTTCACAGAAAAGAACTTTTACAATGTGGTTAAAATAATTGGATCTTCAAATTAAACACGCAGTATGTGAAAAACCCCTTATGAAATTTCAACTCTGGAAAATACTTGGAATCTAGCTCGTTCTTTTGCTGACAATTTGCTTAATTTTTACTCTGTTCAAATGAGCTTTTGATAAAAGTTGCTCAGTGTATCTAGCTTTAAATCTATGCAATAAAATTTCTTCTATGTTTCGCGCATGCGCAGTAAAACAATATTTACTAAACATGCTCATATCTCACCGAATATTACACATGTGAATTATATGTTTCAGAATAATATGTCGCTAATGTTTTGTCAAATTTTCTGCAAGTTTTGTAAAATTTTATGGAAATCCGTTCTAGTTATAAAGAAAAACTTGTAAAAAAAATTAGTAATTTTTGAATATATATATATCCGCCTAAATAATTGTGAAATTCCCGCACCAAAATATATAAATATTGTGCATAGTATGTGCAATAACGTATTAAAATTACAAGTCATTTGTAGCTTTTTATGATCCAAAGTATTTTCGCTCTTCTTCAATTTGTCGTTGATCCCCTAATTGCACTCTGGACTAACTCAATAGTTGAAAAAATGAGATTTTAAATGTTCTTTGCATGTGTGAAGTTCCAGGCCATTTCTTCTAGTATTTTACAAGAAAATCGAAAAAATGTCAAAATAAAGAAAAATTCTAATAATTTGATCACCCATTGTATGTATATATATATATATAAAATGAAAAAAAAAATGTGGAATACAAGAGAAACATATGTCATTGCCATATTCATCCATAAGGTTTATATAAATATAACCAAGAATAGTTAAAATAAATATGAATTAAATGCAGTACTCACGCTCACGCATTATAGAATCTGCCTTAGACAGCCATGAAAATTTTATTCTTCGGTGAAATAGAAATATACTGTTTGGCGGAAGAAATAACAATAGATAAGTTTTTAACTTGATTCTCGTTGTATAAAAAGCTCTTAATTATCGTTATATGGTGAGGAAATTGATTAAAAAGGAATGGACAAAATAGGAAAACAGGATCAAACCCTCCAATTTTCCATATATTATTAAAGCCAGAATACAGGAATATACAGCATAGATCAGGATCCTTTGTTGCAAAAATTAGATTGTAATTTCCTCTTCATAATTATTTTCCCATAAAATAGAAATATTAAAAAGAGAAAATGAAGAATATGAGAATGACTAAAATTTGTTTATAATTTTCGAATTTTTGTAAATAATGTTTTTAGAATTACAGATAAAATGCATTGTATAATTTTTACTTAAATTAGCAATAGTACTTCATCATTTATAGCATTTATAAGTATACATCAAGCAACTGATTTTTTTTTTTTTTTTTTTTTTTCAAACCATTGCCACAAAAATGTAATCAGCAATAAATTATTATTGTTATTATTATTTTATCTCGCATTTCCTCGCACAAAAAAAAAAAAAAAAAAAAAGTGCGATAAAAGCATGATGGTTATTTTAGAATTACATAAAAGAAATCTTGAACTTTTAAACTTTCTTCTTCACATAAACTAATCTGTAACAGACATAACTTTTTTCAAATCCATGGGAAAAATTAATACGTTCTTCACTGATGATTCCATTCCTATCAAGTCAGAAATAATCCGTTAATTAAGTTCAGAACTCCCAACTCGTGAAATAGTTTCTGAATATTCTGAAATAAAACTTCTTATAAAAGTGAAAGTTGTCGAACGAGATTTTACCATCGATCTCGAAATCCCGAAATTCACAGTTCGTAACGGTGTATTCGGGGGCGGCACGTTTCCTGTCAAGCAATTTCATTGACGGGGCGCAAGAGTCCGTGCAGTTAACAAGCTGCGGCTGCCACTCACATTCAAATGGCAGCTAAGGTTCTAATCGAAAGTTACCAATCTGCACTCCAGTCTCTGCAGTCAATGTCATTTTTGACACCCAATCTCTTTTCTAGCATTTTTATTTTTTTATTTTTTTCTCATGAAGCAAATGTGGGTGAATGTATTAAAAGAATGGAATGGTCATTTGGGTTCTTGTATTTGCCCATGCATCATTAAATATGTGACAACTTCGAGTAACAGAGGTTAAAAATAAAAGGGAGATTGTGTTGTGATTTCATTTTCACAAACCCCTTGAGAGTTATTTTTTTTGGGCGCTTGAAAATATTTCCAATAAAAAAGCTAGCATTTCCCCCCGAAGTCGTGTAAGCGTTAAAATAGCAGGGAAAGAGAAGAAAATTTCGAGGTCTGATAAGCTTTCTGCGATAGCAAAATATTATATTGAAATTTTCTGTTATTTTCTTAAAAAAAAAAAAAAAAAAACGTTAATATAATAAAATTAATTTTAGTTTGTTAGTAATGTAAAACAATTACTTATAAATCTTTTTTTTTTTTTTTTTTTTTTTTAATCAAATATTGTGGAAATAATAGGAGGAGGTAATATTCTAGTTATGTGCAAAAATTAGATCTTCTTTTATAAGCTGTTTTTTTTATAATTTCCTACATTAAGTTATTTAATTCAATATTTATTATTATTATTATTATTATTTTAAAAACTAATCCAGAAACAAATAGCAGCCTTCGATGAGGCAATATTTCATTTATGTGTTAAAAATTTAGTAGGGTTAGTTTTCATAAGTCAATTTATCTTAGTTTTTCATTTCAAAATATTTATTTTGATAGTCATGTTTTAGAAAGCAATTTAGTGGTAAGCAGCTAATAATTTTTAAAAGATATTTGCTTTATTTTATCATTTTAAGGATCTAGTGGATGTTATAAAACCTTTTTTTGTAGCGTTTTTCACTGTCTTAAAGTTATAAAAATTTTCTTACATATGCATTGAAATATAACGATATTAAGTACATTTAAATTTTTCGAAAACTATTTGATTTTTTTTTTTTTTAAATATAATTCAATATTTTTATTAGCATTTTGTTTCTCAAATTTTTTAATTGATGCCTGCTAACTAAATTTTTAATACACATATGCACTGAAATATGATAATATTAAATAGATTAAAATTTCTGAAAAACTATTTTAATATAAAAAAATTAAAAATAAAGTTTTTTGAAATATTTAAAAATATTTACTGATGCCGAATTTTCAATTCCCCCCCCCCCCTTGAATTTGCATTATTATAATTTAACAATATACCCTAAATATATTGAGTTATTATTTTGTGGATTCATTGAAACGTTAGTTTTGTAGAAATTTTGAAATTTAAAGCAAATTTTTAGCATTCAAGCATAAAAAAAACTATCAATAAATCTACAAAAGAACATACTAAATATGTTTAAAATATATCATTAAATAATGATAACATTTTTTAAAACTTCAAAAAATTAAAAATTTTGAATTTTATTATTTTTTTATTTTAATGGTTTTTGAGAAATTTTGCCAAACTTAATATTGTTAGATTTCAATACATGTATATGAAAATTTTTATAATTCTAAGAGAGTAATTTAAAAATATATATTATAACTTCCATTATGCCCTTAAGCTATTCATTTGTAATTCAGATTTTTAAAACTCATTTGGTGCAAAAATTTTCTAAACACCTCTATTTACTATTATTTATTTAACTATTTTTATTCTTAATCAGAATTATTCTTATCAGAATATAATTTTATTAATCAGAATCAATATAAATGGACATTTTTTTATGAGACTTTTTACAAAGGAAAATTTTCTGAAAATCTATATTCATTTCATGTTTACCATAAAATCATTATAAAATTTATTATTTCCAAGAATTATGATCGTACTACTTAATTTACTTCATTAGGGCGGCTCATTTCAATAGATGATAAAAGCCATCTCTTTTGCAGAGAATCAAAATTGTGATGGCATGCTCGGACTACCCCTAGGCGTGAATCCCAGACCATCATCAGTTGCCAATACATAGCTATAAAACCCATTCACTCAATAGGTAAAAATGTAATTGCGGTTTTCTTTCTTTTCCTTCCTTCCTTTCTTTTTCTTTCTTAAAAAAAAAAAAAAAAAAAAAAAAAAAAAAAAAAAAAAAAATCTTTGAATTATTAAAGGTGCTGATTGAGTTAAATAGCTATTAATATAAAAGTAATGTAACGTAGGCAGGTCTTAAAATGGGCGCAATTTATAATAGATTGTTGTTATTCGAATAATTTTAAGTTGTATGAACTGGCAAAAAATTATCATGCTACAAGTATAACTCATATAAATAGCTTCCAATTTACGCAGAAGCTCGTCTTAGAATTTAAACTATGGGATTAAAATATTTTTTATAAAAAAATAAGCCTTTTCAACAAAAATATTCATAAACATACATTTATGTATGATTGATATACATAAAATCTTTAAATTATTGAAAATGTTTTAAGGTAACAGTAATTGCTGAAAATATAATGCTTGTAAACAAAATTTCAAGCATAGATTAATGTTAGATGCATGAAATAAGTTATGTAATTGCACAGAGAGACCTGTAATAAGTTTATAATTTATAAATATTTTTACCAATATCATAAACCATCGTAAACGAACTGAAATTTTCATTTTATCACACACATGTGTACACAAGCACATATACATGTGTGCGGAGGAAAACACATTAGTATAAAAGTATTAAAAATGTACAAATAACAAAAAAAAAAAAAATCATTTTAATAAGAAAAATAACTTTTAAAGGTACATTTTACGTAACTTTTCTCAGAAAACTTTAACTTAGTTAGATTATTTCAGAAGTAAGTAAGTTGGTAATTGTATATAGTAGTTATATACACATGCATATTAATTCTAATATAGAATTTAAAAAATAATTAAATAAATAAATGAAGTTGTATTTTAGAAAAAGGAACAAAATTAAAAAAAAAAAAAAAAAGAAGAAGAAGAAGAAGAAGAAGAAGAAAACTTTTTAACAGCATATTTTATTTTATTCTAAAAAAAAAAAAATCTAAATATTTGAAATCCGCTTTTCTATCGAGGCTTATTTCTTTATTATTTTTAAAACAATATTATTTAAACAACAATATTTTTAATAGTTCCTATATTTTGATAAACTATAGAGAAACCAAATATACAAAATTGTGTTAAACGTTTCTCATTATACCTTCAACTGTTATATTAAATATAAAAAATGAACATGAAATCTAATAATTTGTGAATTGAACGAAACAGAAATTTTTCAGGCACTGCGAATTTAAAGTTACATTCACGTGTATTCGTTTATTTAGCGAATTCATATGCATATTGGTTTATTTTTTAAATTATTTTACAGCTAGTACAATGTTGTAAAATTTCGGAATTAGGTTATACCATATTATATAACTGAATGGCTGAAACCTGATAATTTTAATTAATAAAAATTTAGGTAAATGGCTTTAACATAATTTTAAAAATTTAAACTTGGGCCTTTTTCTAAAGATAAATGTCAATAAAGATTAAAGTTAATCTTTTAAATTCTTTTTTTCTAAACCTCTTATTTAAAATATAAGAAAAGCTATGATTTCCTTTTTTTGCTTTGGTAAGTATATTCCTAAGAAAAACGCCTTCATTGACTGTTGCTTTCAATATACTACATTTTACTTAATTTTTAAATTTAAAGAAGATAAAATCTTAAATGTTTATCTTCTGATTTAAATTTATGAATGAACTTTCAATCTATCTTTCTGTATTTCATTGATTAAAGTAAAATGTAGTATTTTTACGAAGAGTGATAAAAATATGATATCACGAATTTCGCTACTTTTAACAAGCAAGAACTGATAGACGAAAACAAAACTGAGATAAAAATTTTTTGCAAATACATTTTAAGGAGGTGAGAAGAAAATGGTTACATAAGTCGTTCTAAGTGATATAACTTTTCAATATCAGGCTTTTTTATCCTTATATAATATACTAAGATATAATTCAAAGTGTCTTGCATAAATAGTTAGACATTTTTTCAATACAGTATGCTTATATTTTTAATACCAGTGAAGTTTGGCGAATAAAAATAATCTTGAAATTTTTTATGTGTGTTATACCGTTGTTTCGTCACTATAATTGTTTAATATTCATTTTATGCGTAATTATCTTTACGATATACGCATTTTTATTACTGGAGTAACATATATTTACTACAGATAAATGCTGTTAAAAGTTTAAATATATATATATATATATATACTTAATTTGCTGCTAATTATTGTTTAAGCAATAAATTTTTCGAAATGCTATGCAGTACCATATTCTTAATAGAGTACTTAAGTTTTACGAATTAAATAAATTTGAAAAATAAATATATTTTAAAAACTATTAATTCGGACTGTGTTTAGACAGTTGAAAAAAAAAAAAATTGTATGTTTAAGCAAATACCTTTATTATTTAAATAAATACCTATAATTGATTGAATATAGATTTGATTCACTTAAAAATGTATACCTTAAACTTATACATTTTTAAATCTTACTGATTTATTATTTAATTGTCATTATATGTTACCAAGTAATTATATGTTACCAAGTACCATAACTATTACGTATCTCTTAGAAAGATAATACAGTAAAACCTCTCTAAGTTGGACACCTACGGTTCCAAGAAAAAGTGTCCAACTTAGAGAGGTGTCCAACTTATAGGGGTTAGACATAATGTTAATGGATACATTCCGTTCCGAGAAAAAGCGTCCAACTTAGAGGGGTGTCCAACTTGGGAGGTTTCACTGTATTAAAAATCATTATAATTATTTAAAATTATTGATGAATAGCAACAAAATACAAAAAAATGTTTTCTTTTTATTTATTCTATTCTGCTTCTTCTAATTCTCAACATATATATATATATAAGAATAAATCTGATTTATTGTTAAAGTATGTGTTTTTCCATTAGAAATGGTTTTTAATAAACTTTCATTCTAAATTGAATATAGTTTCCTCAGATTATGTATATGTAACCATATTTACATAATATAATGCAGAAAATAGAATCAGCTTTCTTTACGTGGATAACCATTAAGGTAGAATTAACATTACTTTTTTTTTCGCTAAGAAATATATCATGACATATATTCAAATTAATTTATAAAAGGTTGGCAAGAAAAAAAAAATTCTTAATCCTGAAATCTTTTAGTTACCATTTGTCTTAGTTCTTCATAAATGTTTTAAACAGTGAATTAAAAAAAAAAAAAAGAAAAAAGAAAAAAGAAAGAAAGAAAGAAAGGAAAAGAAAAGAAAAGAAAAGAAAACCTAGCGGTAAATTATACTGAAAGATGTTTGAAAGGGCAAACTATTTTGAGAACAGCAAAATCTAAACAATACTAGTTTAAAAAATGCGTAAATATAAAATGAAATAAATAAATAAATAAACTTTAACTATACTTTCAAATTGAAAAATATTCAGAAACAGATTATACCAGCATTTATAAAAATATTTTTGATAAGTCCTATAACATTTACTTTCAAAGCGCTTATACGATATTAAATTACTGATTTTACCCAAAAATTTACTCATCGAAGAAAAAAAAACATATTTCAATAAAATAACATATTTGTAACTAAAACATATATATTCTTTTTCTATTTCTCAATACATTAAAACAATTAAGAAAATTACTTAAACCTAACCTTCTATATGTCCTCCGACGTTACCCATGATTCAACGATTTCCAAATCTCGACAGATGCTTGATAGCTACTAAGTTCTTTTTTGTTAAAGATTAATATAATGGATAAGTTTAAAGCTGTATATATATAATATTTTAAATGCAAGCCGCTATATATTGGTCTCTGATAATATAAAATACAAAGGTTTGGGGACAAAATACGCTAATTTCAACAAATGCCCTTGTACGAGTAAATAAAGAAACAATGCATCAGATTAGAAATGTCGCTACCCTCCCAAGATCCGATTTTGATTTACCCTCCCCAAATATACTCCTATTTCGACACTTTAAGGGTCGTAAAGAATAAACATGGATACTATTTCCTAAAGAGATTTTTAGTTCCTTTCTAATTCACTAGCCCTCGAAAGATTAGATAAAAAAACCGCCTTGATTACAGATGCAACCTCTACTCCCAACGTGTTTGCATCGTGTCTCAACAATCTGTACTTATCCTATATGCCGCTTCTGTCCGGTTTACCATCCTTAGGATCACTGATAACCATTTTTGTTCACTTCTAAATGAAACTTTAATTTTCAAGATGGGACAACTGAATTAGTACCACCATGATGTAGGATGAATTCACTGAATTTGCTCTCTGGCATCGGAACACTTGTTTATCGTTTTTCGATGGTTTGATGAATAGGTACAAAAAATGAAAGAAAAAAAGTTAACTATAATTATTAAACATTAAACAAACTTTAAATATACAAATACATACATATATTAAAGAGAAAATTAATTTGGGAAACACAATTTATATGTACATGAAAATGATGATAAAATAACGTTTTTATCCATACATTTAAATTCATGTCGCAAAATAAGTATATAAGTTTCATTTCTACAATTCTTTAACATAAGTTAAAGACATAATCATTTTATAAAATAATCAAAATTAATAAATCGATATTACCAAAAAAGAAATGTTCAGTAACTTTTAAGACACTTTAAACGCAAGAAAATCGTGATAAATACATACATATAAATTCATATCACAAAATAACTATATAATCAGAAGTTTCAACTCTAAAATTCTTTAACATAAGTTAAATATATAACCATTTTATAAAACGATCAACTATAATTAGCTACTGTTATTTAAACAGAATATGCTCAGAAACTGTAAAACGCTTTATGCAAGAAAATTATGCTAAAACGACGTTCCATTGATATACCTCTCTTCTTTCTTTAATCATTTTTTATTACTTTCTCTTACCCATATATGTGGTAGACGGTAGAGAAAGTATTGTTTTTGGGTTCAATTTTACAAATTGAGTTTTTGTTATGTTTACACGTTTTGAGGTCCCCTCATTCCAAAAATCATGTTTTAGCGAATGATCTGTGTGTATGTTATCAACATATCTCAAAAACAAATAGTAGCAGAAATTCTAAACTCGGTATACTAAATATGTATCATATATGGATGCTATAATAAGCTTTTCGTTGAGAACAAGAAAATGGTTCGTGTACGGGACACCCAACAGAATTCAAATACATTGCGTCTATGGGGAAAATTGCAAGTAAATAGAGTTTAACGTCTACAGACTGCACTAAACCAAATGAAATAAATATATATTATTTATATGCATAAAGCATGTTTTGTGTAGATTGTACTATGGAAACCATTCATCATTCGTTTACAGGGTTATCCAAAGTATTTAGATACATTGAGGTTATATTTAGAAATTACTAGAATTGTAATTCATTTTGTGTTAGATATTTTTCATGTAAGACTAAATTTAAGCACACAATATTATTTATAGTGCATATTGATTATTGACAATATACAGGGCTAACTAAAATTGAGCTAAACATTCTTTTCTATTGAATGTAATTGATAGAAGTGCTTTGCTGTATACGATGTGCACTGCTCAGAAAGGCAAAATGGTTTTTCATACCCTTGCTGTAAACAAAATGTTTTTTGATGTTCTATTTTCAACTCTAGTTTTTGTATAATATTACATTTTGAAGTATCCTGATAACGGAAGTCCAAGTTTTAGCAGTTGGTCTGTATGTCTATCTCTTATCAGCATAACTTAAAAACAAATAATTGCAGAAAATTCTAATTTTGTAGTTTGAAGGTTACCACTTAAAAATTTGATCAAGATTGGCAAGTTAGAAAGTAGAATAATAACAGCCTTTAGTTAAAAAAAAAAAAAAAAAAAAAAATGTAGGCATTGTAATTGAACAGGGGTTGAGGAGGGCGGTATACTCCTCCCCCCCCCCCTCCACACACACACAGAGAATTGTACGACAAAACTGTTCATAAACGTATTTCAGATTATTTTTAGAGTACGTTGAACTTTATTATCATACCTTATTAATTTTAAGACTTAATATGCAATTTTTCTTTATAGTATTAAAATGCAGGGTAAGAGAAAGTCGTGTGAGTGACACACCAGATTATTATTGATTGAACAAGAGCAACATCATGCTGACAGCATACATGCAGAGTGATATGCGAGAAAAAAATCATTCATGCATTTAAATTCATGTCGTGTAATAATTATATAATTATAAATTTTAGCTCTAAAATTCTCTAACGTAAGTTAAATATATGTAACCCTATTTTAAAACGATGAAGTTAAATTAAATAATGTTACCGAAACTGTTTTAAACGTTTAATACATTAAAATAATGATAAAGCAATATTTCATGGGTATGCTCTCCTTTTTTTTTTTTTTTTTTTTTTTTCCCATCATTTTTATTGTTAGTAGGTGAAAAAGGGTTATATAATGTTGCAAAATGTGAAGTCTTAAAGAGAAAGAAAAACTCATTCATACCTTTAAATTTGTATCGTGAAATAAGTATATAATCATAAATTTTAGATCTAAAATTGTTTAAAGTTTCGACAAAAAAATATGTTTTTAAAACTGTCTATTCATAAAAAAAATTTATGTTTTCAGTAATTTCATTACACTAATCCTGTTCTTTCAATAAAAAGTATCTTTAACCTGATTTTCCTCTACATTGATTAAGCTGTTCTAGTGAATTACTTTGTGTGTTTTTCTGAAATTTAGTGCCTATGAAAATTTTGTGCTTCAAATTCGGAACGCTGATTTGTGTATTAATTATATTAGGAGAAAGCTAAAACAATTCTTCATAGCTAAAAGTGATTCTCTAACTAACTTTGTTTAAATTTATTTTAAAAGTATGAAAACTTGGATAAAAGAATGTTTTTAAAATATGATTTGTTATTAAATTTATATGAAGATGAGTGGTTTTTTTTTTTTTTTTCTTTTTTCTTTTTTTTTTTTTTTTTTTTCTTGTTTAAAAAAAATCTGATAATTAAAACTGCTTATCTATGTTAAAATGATGACTTTATTAGGAAAAAAAAGTACAAAAGTGTAAAAAAATTGTGCTAGCATTAGTTTTATTTAACTATTTTATACTTCAATTTAAATCGTTCTGTATTTTAATAAATATTTTGGTAAATTGTTATTCCCCGATTGCCGATACTAATTTCTAATTCTCATAATTTGGGATAAATCAGTCTCAAATCTTTGATTAAAATTCATTAAATAACATCATTTAAATTTGTATTATAAGTATGAAAACTGTAGATATGTATGGATTATTTTTACTTTCGTATTTCATACTTTAATTTTTTGGAGTTGATTTTTAGAATATATCTTTTTCTTATAAATATATATTAATTTTCTGGACTAAACTTTTTGTTGAGATCGGACTAATCATTTTTGTACAGGGATACACAAAAGTATTCAAATGTATTATGTCTATTGACAAAATTTCAGTTAGGTGCAATTTAACATCTTTAGAATGCACTAAACAAGAGGAAATTGTCATTTATTTTTATATGCATAAAAGCATGTTTAACACAGAATATGATGTGAAATGAATTTATACTTCATTTACACGGCCACACAAAAGATTTCTAATATATTAGTACTATGTCTGGAAATGGCTCGAAGTTCATTTCAAACTGTGTCATTTCTTTTTTTTTTTTTCAAATTTAAGTGCATTGTTTGGCGCATGTATAATTTACAGATAATATACAGGGCTACTCAAATATGACATGAAATGAGAATATGAAATGGAAATGAATACTATATGTAAAAGATTTATCCTTCATTTACAGGCCACACAGAAGATTTCTATTATATTAGTACCATGTTTGGAAGTGGCTCAAAGTGCAGATCAAAATGGTTCTCTCCCCCCCCCCTCCAGAATTTAAGTACATTGTTTGGTGCATATATAATTCCCAGATAATATGCAGGACTACTCAAATATGATTTGAAATGAAAAATAATACGATATAAATTGCATTTATCTTTTATTTATAGGACCATACAAAAGATTTATAATATATTTGGGGGTGACAACTGAATATTCGATAATGCTGACTCCATTCAATTAACAAATAAAGTCGGATATAATTTATTAATTTTTTATCATATATATATTTTTTAATTTCTCAAAATTAGTAAGAGTCGTGAAAGCCTGGTTCGAACAGCCTCGAGCTTGTCATTGGAGGATTTTGGGTTCGATACTCCTGTCGGCGAAAGAACTCCGTATACATTAGTGGTAGTTGGTGCACATAAAAGCTGTCGTGACTATGCAATATCCTCCATATTCCGTAGAAATGATACATCTCGCTATTGCTGAAGCGGAGAGTCATTCGCTTCGCGAAGGATCAATATTATGATGACGTGTCTCAGAACCACCATCAGGAGTGAATTTCAGACTGTCGCCAATTGCCCTCTGCATAGCTCTAGTGCGACATTAAACCCATTTCCGTCCTGTCTCCTCCCAAAATTAGTAGCTTGTTTTCTAATCTAAAATTTGTTTATTCGTCGTTTCTTATAAAGTTTGATCCAATTGAAAATTTTTTGTGTTAGTTGGTTGGTTGGGTACGTAAGGTTTACTTCGCATTATGATACGCAACGGGCAACTGGCAATGGTCTAGGACTCATCATTAAGGGTGGTCCGGAGACATATCATCCCAATTTTGATCCTCAACAAAAAACTTTTGGGGAAAAATATAAATAATACAAATAAAAGAAATACAAACTAAGTTTTTAAAATGCATTTTAAATTACTATGCTCAAATTTTCATTATTGTTAATTTTCCGCGGGTTTAATGAAAATGTATAAACTATATTTTTCCATTTCATTTAATTATATAAATTAAAATAGGGTATCAAAGGTGATCATTGTATTTCAAATAAGAAATAAGAGTAAATATAACTTTCAATATGTGGAACTGCCTCTTTTGAAGGGGAAAATCATATTATGAAACAAAACATTACTCCAAGTCTAAGCGTAGTTTTGGTTGTGATATTATTGTAAATGATTATCCAATGATAAAACGACTACGTTAATTTTTATTAACTGAACTATGGTTGTACGTCAGCTGCCCTGCTCCCCATAAAAATAAAATTAATGAAACGTGAAACCTACGTTATAATTCTCGTTCTAAAATCCACGGAAGACTCGATTTGCCCCGTAGATTCTTGTTTGAGTTTTTCCGAGTTTTTCTTTATTGTAGTTTTGTCCCTTTAAAAGATATTTATATAATGATAACTTTTCCTAAGACATAAAAATTTTAATTGTGTATCACATATACAGAGCTGCCAACCTAATCCGGCAAATTGTTAGTACTGCCCCTTTTTCTACACCACTTAATTTTTAAAGTAATTTTCTCCAAATATATTTGCGATGAATTAAGAAGAAAAAAACTCTAAAAAATGACTGGTGTAGAAAAAGAGGCGGTACTAGCAATTTGCCGGATTAGGTTGGCAGCTCTGCATATATTTCTTGTATTCGATTTGTCATGCTTAGTACTGCTTCTTATTTTATATAAAGTAATTCATTAAATACAAACCAAATTTCTTTTTAGACTGTATCGCTATTATATTATGAACTTGAAAATTAAATAGCATTATGCACATTATCTTGAAACAAATTATTCATTCACTCGTGTATCTGAAAAAAGCATGGGGCATTTTCAATCTAGCCTTTACAGGTATGCAAAAATTAAGCTCGAAGCGAAAAATTAATCATAAAATCGGAATTAAGCCCCGAATTGGCACATCAGTCAAAGATAGACTAGTGATTGATGCAGTAGATCACATGTATAATATGATTAACCCTCGCTTTTCCAAGATGGGGGTCATTTTGACTCCATTTCGTAGCTGAAATTTAGTTAAGCCCGCCTCCATTCAAAAAGTGCGCTAATTCGCCAGAGATAGGAAACGTAACCAGTGGAATGTTGCAACTTCTAAACGATACAGTCGGTAACAAAAGTGTCCGAACACTAGCAAAAACTCCTATATAAGAAAGTACACTTAATACAGTTTTGTTAAATAAATCCTTGTCGAATCCTGTTTTTAGACTGACTAAGCACAGGTTTCGACAAGGATTTATTTAACGAAACTGTATTAAGTGAACCTTTTTTACATAGGAATTTTTGCTAGTGTTCGGAGACTTTTGTTACCGACTGTACATAAAGGCGCGGTTCTGGTGATTTTCGACAAACGTGCCAAGCGGCCCCTGAAAGCAATTTTTCTGCAGTAATGCCTTCATCTTGGGAAAGCGAGGGTTACGCGGAATAATGTCATAAGAGTATGAAACAATACGGCTGATATACTCTCAGCAATATGTTGAAAACTGTTATACGGTGTAGTGAGATCTCAATGATATCAAGCTGCAGCTGCCGTGTCATATATGTTTAATCGGCAATCTAGGCGATATCATTTGGATGAATATACGCGAGTCGACACATTAAAAAATTGGCGAAAGGTCAAATCTTGACAAGTGTAGTGGAGGTGTTCAAGATCGTATACAGCATCGTTCCACGAGCCAAGAGAGCCTTTCAAACCATAGGAACAGCTCCTGAGTGATCAATAGTACCATAATATCTGAAAGATGTGAAGATATAGGACCAGTGAGGGTATCTAAAGAAAGCAAAAATAAATAAATAAATGATGAGGAGACTATTGAAAAAGTACATTTGAGTAAACAGGGCAGACGACAAAAAAAAAAAAAAAAAAAAAAAAAAAATATATATATATATATATCTATGTTACAGGTATCTGGATTCAGAAATTTATTTTTAGTAGGGCATATGAGGATTCCTGTAGATTACGCTCGATTTACAACGTCTGTTCATGCTAAGAACAAGGTTGTAAAGGAGCTGTTGAAACATTCCCTCTTATTCCTTTTTAAGCGCCTATCACATCTGTGGATGCATTGCGGCTAATCATGTGCTTCCAAGCATTTCCCAAAAAATTTCCCACGTGTTTCATGTAATTAAGTTCCGACGATCTTGTGCGCTATTCTTTTAATCTAAAACGCTAGTCTAATCGTTAAATATCTTCACTCTCTTAAGCCATGCGGTTGCCACTGTACGATGGTGTGTTTTGTTGTCCTCCACAAGCATGAAGTTCTATACAATAGTGTCTCTTTCTCTTAAGAGACGCACGCGAGTTAAGATACTTTGGTACAAAAAGGAGACCAGTGATTAAATCTCCTTGAAACATGTGGAGGTGAGTATAGCTATCAAGCATGATGTCACTTCTCAGGAGAACTTCGGTGCCTCCAAAACAACCCCTTTTCATTGATTTTGAAGGACTGAATGAGTGATCCGTTCTTACTGTAGATGTGAATGTCTTAGGATCATTAGTTACACGAAATCGTCTCTTATCTGTAAAGAACTCTCGAACCTTTTCTTGCTGTCTTCAGTTTACGTGTTTTTGGCGGCACCACAGACGCCAACATATCCGACGAATAGTCGTTGATGACATACATTGCAGTTGTCAAGCATATAAGCAACGTTTGTGCAGTCTTCTGCTCACAGTAAAACGTAATATGTAAAACGTACAGTAATCTGTTACGTGTGATTTGCGATTTTTTCTGCTGTTTGTTGTTTCTCTTTTCTTGCCTGGAAAGACAATAAGCCGGTCATTCGACGCATCATTGTTCTTGTAGAAGAACATGTTGAATGCTTGAGCAGTTGTTCTCTTCGTTTGGAATTATCACTAGGCTCATGAAACGTTGCTGTTCACGTTCACGATTCTAATCTCCTCCCCGGTACTACTCAAATTTCGAACTTCATCCGTTTTCTAGTAACTTGACTCTGGACCCGTTTTCCCAATAACTTGACTTCGTGTAATTTCTGTTTAACATAATATACAGTAGAAGCATTTCTAAGTGTTTAAAACCCCTAAACTTCTTAATAGATTTCGCCGAATAGCTGGACCGATTCCTGGTTTATCTAGGTAGCAGTCCCACTCATTTGTCTATCGGCATATTCCGTTGCCTCGTTTGACATTTATGACAATTTTTTCACTTTATCCTAAATTTTTACACAGAGGTTGATGTATACGACTCTTTGAAATTGACTCTTTTGACATATTTTCTCATACTGTGGTAACTAAATTTCAATATAGAAGGAAAATTTATTTTAATGTTTTCTTTTACCTATGTTGACCCTAATAAGAACATATAAAAAAAAAAAAAAAAAAAAAAAAAAAGCTTTTGTTTAGGCATTTTTAAATACACTAATAATTAATGCTTTAAAGCTATTTAACATGAACATACGCGCAATTTATATTCTTAGATTTCTTGTAGCTGCATGTATAAAAAGCATAAAGTAATGTTTAATTTATTCATGCTTTATTCATGCATTACTATTTTATTTTCGACTTTTATACGTTCAATTTACAATAATTTATATTTTTCGTAATACTATTTTTCTTTATAGGATAGAGCAATATTTATGATAAATGTGCATTAAGAGGACTATTTTTATTTTAAACAAATCGGATTAGTTTTAAAATATCATTTATGATGTTAGTATGACCATTATTGAGAATATCAATATTCTACTTAAAAAAATTCATAAGTTATTCGAAATCAAAGGTTTTCATAACAAGGCAAAATATTCAGCATAAACTTTCATTAAAAGGATTATTTTTAAATCATTGCGAAACCTAACACTTTCATTCATAATAGCAAGGAACAACCATCATCAAAGTTTTATATGAGTAGGGGCATCACCCCCAACCCCCCAACCCATTGCGAGGAGCCCATGGAGGGAATTTTGTCGCACAAATATTTGGCGTTTACACAACTTGTGATTCGTCATACAATTTGTGAAATTTATAAGAACAAATATATTATAGAGAATTGGGAAGAGTTCACCTATTTGAACTAAATTATTCAACTTTAATGTACAGACAACCCTTATCAGAAAATGAACCATACTGAAATAGGAAATTCTTCATTAAATTAAAAGTTCATTCATTCAAAGTTCTTCAAAGTTCAAAGTTGATTAAAAGTTCTTCATTAAATTACATTTCTTTTTCGCACCAACTAGAACTAATTGCAATAATGCTATTTAATTTTCTATCTTTTATATTTATTTATTGACTTTTTCGAATTATTTGCGGACTGTATACTTTTCATATTGTGTGAGAAAAATGCGGAAGAAAATGAAGAAAACTATATCATAAAACAAAAATATATATGACGAATATCTTGACTTGATAGCAGTAAAGTAGCTGGTACGGATTATACATTAATTGGCAAAATATAATTTATACTATATATTCTTAGTATATATTCGAAAAAAAAAAATGAAGAAAATGCAATAGAAAACCTAGAACACCACTATTATCAGTGAGAGGCTTGAGACAAATGTTTACTTAGGAGCTGTATACATTTAAAAAACTTCATTTTGTGCCCTCATATAAGAAATGGGAAATTCGAAATCATCATAGGTATTGATGTTTTTAGGTTTGTACGCCCCCGTTAACACTGCTCTTGTAAAAATCAGACCTGAGATAAAACACCCCCAATACTATGCATTTCGAATACAAAAGAATGAAAATACAGTTTGTATATTTATATTTTCTTCAAATTTATATAAGATAATCAATTTTGAAAACCTATCGCAAAACGAATACTCATTAAAATTTTATTATTAATATATAATTTAAATTTTGAAAAAAATGATATTAATAATGAAAACATACACATATAGTGTACATTATTACAGTCCCCGGTAAAGACAAATTGATATCCTAGGGGAACAAAACTTAAGTGCCATGCCTCCTTGAAACTATCGTAGCGTTATTCACATACGATAGACGGTCAGTCAATAGTACAATGCATAAACAGTATTTAGTTGCAATATTTGTGTCCTTTTTAAGGATAAATTTTAGATTTTTTATTTGAAAAATTTCAGCATTAAAGGTTTTGTTGAAATAAAAAAAAGATAATTTACAAATTAATATTATGGATTTTGGGGGCTCTTGAAGTCCAGTGTCCCTGGGCAAAGCTCCGGTTAGTTCATGCGATAATATGGGCCTGCATTTTTAAGCAACACTCTCTGACTCTCAAAGTCAGGAAGCGCGATAACCTTTTTTTATTATTATAATTAAACGATATTGTAGTACTTTCGATTATATTGTAGTACATTCGATTTATTCGATTATTAATACAAACATACGAATCTGGGTAACTCGCTTGTTCTAACCTATATAAGATTATATCATAGCTTGAAAGAATGAACCAAAAATATTTTTACGCCCCTTTTGCACTCTATGTAAGAGGAACAACAATATATATAATATGTTGGATAATATGGACACATGCATTAGTAACTAATGTTCCTTTCCAAAATTCTGAATCCATGTACACAGACTACCTAAGATGAATTTCATAAGATGTTTCCACAGTATAACCAGTAGACCTCGTGACTTATAGTAGGTCAAGAATAGTCTGGGATTAAATCAAAATTGTTTCTCTATTATTTCGTGAGTTCAAATGATCTTGAGTAGAAAACTCTACATTAACCACAAAACAGTGACAGGTTCTCGTAAGAAAGAGTAATACTCTTTAGTGGAATTATTTCAAGTTATCTCTTGTTTACAGCTAAATTGAAACCAGTCATCTTGAAATAGCTGATAGATTTTAACAAAATATCACACGTTTTGTATTTATGATATTTTTTTATTTAAGTTTATTGGTATATATGATATATTACCTATTAATTCATTTCGTTGTACGGGTATTTTTCAAATGATTAACTTTTACAACTTTTTATTCAACTGAATATGCTAATTTTTTCTTTTAATATACAATTTTTGGCCAACAGTACATTTTATATAACGTATTTTGTGTGCAACATTACTAATAAAGTTTATCATATATAACTTTATTTAATAAACTGATGTTTAAAAAAAAATAAAATAAAGACAGAAAAAGAAGAAAAAAAAACTTTTTTTTTCACAAAACAGAACGTTTATTTTACCTCCATTTGATACTGTTAATATTTGAACTAAAAATTTCAATATTTTTTGTTATTCTACCTACTTATACAAGGAACTCCACAACAGCCTCACCTCCTTAAAACATGGTTCTGATTGATATCGTACAAAGGGTTTCGAGGAGAGTTGAGTAGAACTATGTTTATTTGTTTAAGTAGATCTCCTTCAATTGAAGAGTTTTTTATCAGTACATTGTGATAAAAAATTAAATAAAAATCTAAGGTCTCTTATCAGTTTTATTGTTTCTTAAGGGACTATGATTTTGCGCTCTGAGATAAGCATTGGTACGTATAATCAGCTGCAGACATAAGTTTTTCTTTATTACATTTTGTACATTCAGCCATTTTAAGACATCAATAGTTGTTAACAACATAAGTTTCGAGGGTGTGTCTTCATTTAAAATAGGGCAACATGTACATATAATTTCTTTCTTTTTTCCTTATAGAATTGCTTTTTTTTTATGATTTTTGTAATGATCAATCTATTTTACATTTTAAGATATCTAAATTTACAATTATTGTAATTAAAATAATGCACTAATTTAGTAGAAATAGATTACTGTAACTGCCAACTTTTTCTTATTATTATTATTATTATTTTATCGTTACTCTTTCTGAGTGAAAATTTTCACTTTACTAAATTCTAAAAAATTGTTTCAAAATTTATAAAAGATTTTTATTAAAAATTACTGGTAACAGAAAACCGTACAAGTTGGTAACTCTGATTAACTCATTAAGTGGTGCTACTACACACGGCAATTTTTACGCAAGTTCTGACCCGATTGTCAATTTGAGCTAATTTTGTTGGCTCAAATCGCCTCATCTCCCAGTGTAATAGGAATTGCGAGTATGAACAATTGTTTCGGACAATTCATAAAAAAGCTGTTTCTATAAGCAATTTCTCCTACGGTTAACGAATGAGAAAAAAAAAAAAAAAAAAAAAAAAAAAAAAACCTCTTTCTATCGACCGAGAAAGAAAAATAATAATAACAACAATAATAATAATAATAATAATAATAATAAAAACGATAAACAGGTGCACCTTGACATGTACTGAACACCATGAAAACCAGTTTTTCGGGCGATCTTTGACTCAGTATTGCAACTTTCTTTTGGATTTCAGTCTTCAGAAATTAAAAAAAAAAAAAAAAAAAAAAAAAAATGGCTCACGTGAAAATTGTGCGAAAAGTTATCATGCGTAATTACGTCATACGCCTAGCTACTTATTTATAGATAGCAAAATAAAGCATAAAATCTTTTTGGATTCTTGGAATGATTTTTTTTCTCTTCAGTAATAGCTGGCATGAACACCATAAACATTCCCACTAATTTTTATGCATCATGTAATAATTTTAATTTCGTAATTTGGATCCCTAATTTATAATTTTTCAATCCTCGAGCGTACAAAGTGAATAAGAATATCTATTATAAAATTTTACATGTGTTATCTCAAAAATTCCGTACCTCGATTTTTTTTTTTCTTTCAGTAGAACGCCCACGTCTTCTAATGAGGACCAACTGTGACTTTTAGACTAACACGAGAGTTGTATAAATTTAACATTCATTACTCTCAATAATTCATATTTTCTTATATTTGAAATGTTCATCAATTATATATTTTCAGAAGTAATTCAATCATTAATTGGTTAAACCTTGCTTTAGAAGTTTTGCTTTGCTTTGAAGTATATGCTTCCTTTTATCAATTATCATTATTACTTAACTTTGCATTGTTTAATATTACTACACTTTTCTGAATTTACTAGAAAATATCTCTTCAACGTTTCACTAACATCTTTGTAATAATTTTCTGTAGTTAAAAAAGAGTTAATGTTACTTTTCAGTAAAATAGCGGTACAATGTTAAAAATTTAGGTTATATGTTGAACCAAAATTTGGTACTACAGCATATGCAATATCCAAAACTTGGTACTACAGTTGCTGCAACTATACAATGGTGAACCCATCTTCCATGATTTGGCACTTCTTGTTGAAAAAAACACCAAATCATGGTAGAAGGTTTCCCCATATTATAGTTACAGCGACAATAGTAGCAAGTATTAGTTCAACCACGTACCGAATCTTAGTAAAAAGTTTTACTATTGCACGATTGCAGCTACTGTATACTATGTTTTGGTTCAACGTAAAATAAAATTTTTAACAGTATACTTTAAAAAAAAAAAAATTTAAAAAGCCTGCAATGAAATTGAATTTGGAATCGATGGGAAAACTGAGAAAAGATTGTAACTATGCATTTGTTTAAATATCAATCTTGCTAATGTTGACAAAAATAAAGCAAACTTCAATCAATAACAATAAGTTAAACATCAATTTCTTCACACATTCACAACAATCAAGGTGCTATGGAAATGATTCGTACTACTATTATCTTATAGTAGTCTTTTATAGTAAATGTCGAGAGTAAAACTACTTTTTGCTATATTTTTTGTTTTAAAAGACCATTATGAGATAATATAATGGAATGAATTATTCGCCTAACGCAATCCCTGAATAATATACCAGCTTGGACCTCAGTCATTTTTACTACACTTCTGGTTTTTATTACAAGTAGCGTGGCTACATTCCTTTCGTAAAAAAAAAAAAAAAATAATAAGAAGGGATTTTTAATGGTTATTATTTTTTTTTTAAGTTGTACACTGCTAAAAATTTTATACTATGTTGAACCAAAACAGTACACAGTAGCTGCAACCATGCGATGGTAAAACCTTTTACTAAGATTTAGTACTTGGTTGAACCAAAACTGGTACTATAGTAGCTGCAACCATAACATGGGGAAATCTTCAACCATGATTTTGGTGATTTTTTTTTCAACAAGAAATACCAAATCATAGAAGATAGTTTCACCATTGCATGGTTGCAGCTACTGTAGTACCAAGTTTTTGGTATTGTATATGCTGTAGTACCAAATTTTTGTTCAACGTGTATAACCGAAATTTTTAACAGTGTATAATACTCAATTTTGTTTTGATTTGAATAAGCAATTATAACATCTAAAAATGTTCATAATTTAAAAAACTAAGTTATGTATTTTAAACTATTCGGAAACTTGCTCTTTGTCATTAAACTAGAAAAATTTCTGATCGGTACATTAAACAATATAAGCGTAATACCGACTTTTGATTTTGTTAATATACAGCGTATATAATACGGAATTAAATAAAATAGATTTTTAATAGGAATTTTATTCCTATTTAAAGAACTGTATTTCTTGAAATATGCCTTTTCTATTCTGCTGGGTTATTGGCTATTGCATAAGAAATGGTTGATAGTATGATGATATGTAGAAATAAAAGTACCTATTTAATTAAAGCAATGTTCAGAATATTAATAAATGCGGGAGAAAAATAGCAAATATTATTTGCACATTTAATAAGTTCGCTCTGGATGTTTTAATTTTTTTCATTTCCTGATACATTAACGCATCGACAACCATGCATCTCATGTGAAAAATATTATTTTAATACTGTTCGGGAAACAAAATAACAACCTACTAAAAACTTTCCATGATGCATGTAAGATGACGAACCCTTTTCTATTCAGTTTCCGCTTCATTGATATTGCCAAAATAAAAGGGCATTCTTTTGCGGCAATAAGATTCCATATCTATGCACAAATCCAATAATATTTCTCTTTCTACAATTTAAAACGCATTTAACATAATGCTATCAATATTTTTGCATAGAGCGAAATACAATTTCCTCTATTGAAACTCTTGATGCGGTAAAAATAGGTATACAGGTGGGCGGGAAATAAGAGTGGTCTTTGTGCTTCAACAGACGTTGGCTTTGAAGACAAACTTCGTGACATTTATCATATGACAATTTTAGTGGAAAATGATAATCTAATTTTGTAAAATCTGATAGCCCTATCTGAATTAAGAACGGTGATGCTGGATATTACTTTAGAAAGATTTATAAATTTATCGCTTCAAACTACCTTCAAAACTATAAAAGAATTGGTCCATCATGAATGAAGTTAGTTTAATTGTGACATTTGAGTTAAGCATTAGTCATTGAGATATGGTGCGATAAGCTATTGATTTCTCCTTTTGATGAAGTGATGATAGTGCTCTGTAATGTGGATAACGCTGTTTTTAGTAACATTATTGTAGTACAGGTTATAATTTCATTTGATTTTCTAGAGAATATTCGTCAGATAAACTGCACTGGTTGACCTGTGTTGGATTGTTTCCTAACGAACTATTTTCCACACATGATAAAATCAATGATACCGATTCCGCAGCAATATTTCTAACAGGAAAGAAATAATTTCGTACAAAACTAGTAGGTGATACTGGTAAAGAACCTTTTACGGATTCAAAAGCCTTATTACAATTCTTCTTAGAGTACTTTTTACAATTAATTATTAAACGATAAACTTATTTTATATTCCGTACATTTGATTCGCCAAAATAAAGAATTGCTCTAGACTAAACAGCTGTTAATTTTTCTTCCCTTCCCTTCTCTTCTTTTCTTTTCTTTTCTTTTCTTTTTTTTTTTTTTTAATTAAGTTATTTTATGTTTGTACATACGCTCTAAAACCAAAACAAAAACGATACGCCAAGAAAAAGTAACGCAAATTGGACAGAGATTGGCATGCATACAGGTTTCGACGGAAAATGCAAAATTTTAATGTTTGGCGGTCGATGAATGAATATGTGATGCTGCAGCGCATCTTAATGGCGTAACTGGCAGGATATTAAAGAGTTGAAATTTTCAATTCCACGTCATAAATTCTTTGATAACTTCATTTCGTGTACACAGATAGACAGTATGCCTCGCATACATGTGGGAGAAAAGTATGCACAGATGTCAACATTTGAAAGAGAAGTGTAGTTGGATTCAAAGAAGCCGGTTTGATTAATCAGCGAATTGCTCGATACTTGGATAGCGCTTTCTCTATTAGACAGTGTTGGCAGGAATGGGTGAACCATTGCTGAACACAGCGTAAAGAACGAAGTGATCGGCTTAGAGAGACGACAGAACGTTTGGTCACATCAAACATCAAAGTCATATTCAGAGCCCCAAATTCATGATAATCATTGGTCCTTCGAGCAATTGCTACTTCAATGACCGCAATGACCACTAATAACCAGCTCAGAGAAAAGAACCTGGCTCGGAGAAAAGTCACTTCTTTTTGATCGGTCTTTCATCGATTACTCGAAAATTGCTTGAGCATTATCATGCACATATCGTTTCGAGCAGTATCTAAGATTGGTTTTTGATAGGAAAAATTTCACTGAAAACAGATTTTGAACCTATAACAAATCACGTGGATATTCGATGGAAATCGCATCTTTCCATCGGATTTTTATTGGAACAGTTTCTAAAATTTATCGGATTCCGATCAGCAAATTCATCTATTCCCGATGAGATTCATACTTTTCAATGAGATTCCGATTATCGGCCGTTCATCAGTTCATCGAATTTCGATGAGAGGCCATTGAAAGCCCGATTACATTTTGCTGTTTGGCTAATGTCCGATTATATATATTTAAAAAAAGTGTTTGACCTTTGTACACAGCCACAGTTTTCTTCTGATGCTCTTGACTAGGTTCAAAATTTGATACTGTTCAAAACTCATGGCACCACACTTGTGTTCTTTCCACTTTATTTTAGCCCTAATCTATAACCTTCAGATCAAAAAGTGTACGTCGTTTAAAAAAGTATGTTAATTCAGCCAGTGATGATTGGACAAGAATGAATAAATGTCCAATGGTATTCTATGATATTCTATCAGTCGTAACTTTAGTAGCACAGAAATATCTGTCCAATACCGCCCAATATTACCTAAAATCCCTGAGCATCGGTGGAAATCTTCATTTTTACCAATCTTGTTCAATATTGCTCGATATTTTCCAATGTTTGACCTATAATCTTGACTTTTCTAAAAAGTTCAAGATTTGATTTTAAATTTAATTTTAATTTTCAAAAAATAGAGGGCAGAAAATTATTTTAGCAACATTATAAAAGCAGTAAACTGATATACATTGTAATTTGGCTGCTCCGATGTACTCTGATATCGGCCAAAAACGATAAAAAAAAGTGTGTCAAACAATATTGGCCGATCCAACGAACTCCCATATTGGCCAGTATTACTGTGCTACTGGAGAAAAACTGCCCTTCCACTTGCAGCAACAGCATTGAATATAACGGCTGTATTCAAGAAAGCAGGCATCCCCCCTTCATAAAGCTATTTTTAAAGGTGCAAATTTTATGTCATGATATATCATAAGTCAACTTAATCCAGATTCTACGTCGTAACCCACTGCAGTTACCACTCTGCGCTTGTCATCGATTTGAACGAGTCCTCTTCCAAGATCATTTGGGATCAACTATTCCTCAAATATGAGCTTTGAGATAAATGATTTTTTTTTCTCTCCGGACGATGCGAGTCCTTTTTTAATGGAAGATCTCAAGAACAAAATTGCAGCTAAAGAGAAAATGGAATTCTGCAGTATTGACTGATACAGCAATCAAATAAATATTCAGTAAAAGCAAATAAAGTCCAAAAAGAAAGAAGAAATCTGCTTAAAAAATAGAAAAACTGTCAAAAGCGACTCTTTTCTCGAAGACAAAAAGCTTTAAAAAAAACTAAATGATAACGCAGAAGCAAGAAGCATATAGTGAGCGAAGTTGAAGAGGAACAGAACAATTTGTGTTTTCCCCGTTTTAAATCATTTGAAAGCAGTAAACCGGGAGAACAATAAGTTCATGTTACCGTGTGCAAATACTGGGCAGAAGAATCATGCGTTACTATTGGTGAAACTACACTTTATGTTTCTCATTGTGGTGATGAAAATAATATACAGGAAAGTAAATTATAATTTTATGGTTTCATTAAGGGATGTTTTATAAAAGATTTCCTTCAGGCTATATTGTGTTTTCATTTGCGCAAATTAAATTTTAAGATCTGATAAAACTTTTAATATTCCTTTAACTTCCATACTATCACAACAATAAACAAGTGACGCAGGTTAACTTACCCCGCAACCGGGGCAGGTTGGCCCAAGCAAGTGTCAGTCTGAGATTCTTAATTAATACTGATAGTTAATATTTCAAGTTTTACCAAAGTTATTTCTTCCTGAAGCTTCATGATACTATTAACATGAAAACGAATTTGAAGTGATGAAGTGCGATTTAAAAAAAAATTCTTATAAGATATAGCGGGCCAACTAACCCCGGTCTACCCTACATGAATAACAGAATCTGAAACATATAATGTTAAGAGTGATTTCATAATTTCAATTTTAAAAGTTTATGCAAAACTTATGGACTATTTTGAATCCACTAATTATACTATTCAATATAAGTATATGCATTCCCTTTTATTTTTCAAGAATTAATGATTTTATGAAAATCTAAAATTTTGATTAAATGCTATTTCAATAAAATTTAACAGAAGATATTTTCTTACAAGGAGACGGCAAGGGTGTGGGGTCCTCAAATCGAACGGAGGTTCCGCGTGTAATTAGCACTCAGTGAGTGTATTCATATACTCAAACCCTAGAGCGCACTACTTAGCCATCGCCGAGAAAAAAATTCCTGAAGTTTGAAAAAAAAAAATTTAATTTGTATTAAAATTTAATGAATCGTTATAAACAATTTCTTTTCAACTTTTATACATTGTTAAATCGCGAATTTAATGATTTCTAACTTTTTAACGATTAGAACTTAGAACTGTAGATAGAATAAATATGTATAGTGCAACGGTCAGGTCAAACGAATGTACGTCGAATGGAGCGTTATTCCCACTACACACTGAAGAGACACGAGACAAAGTTTGAAGCGACATGCGACACACGCATGCTCTAAATAGTTTTCAGGAGATGAAGTTGTATTTAGAGCATGCGCGTGTCGCACGTCGCTTCAAACTTTGTTTCATGTCTCGTCAGTGTATAGCGGGCCTTACGAACAGATAAATTTGTAATTTGTAAATTCTTCATATTATTTTTGATATATTGAATTTTATTTAATTCCAACCACATGCGAATAATAAATTTCCATATGTTTAATGTTAAAAAGTTAGAAATCACTAAATTCGCGATTTAACAATGTATAAAAGTTGAAAAGAAATTGTTTATAACGATTTATTAAATTTTAATACAAATTAAAAAACTTTTTTTTTTTCAAACTTCAGGAATTTTTTTCTCGGCGATGGCTAAGTAGTGCGCTCTAGGGTTTGAGTATATGAATACACTCACTGAGTGCTAACTACACGCGGAACCTCCGTTCGATTTGAGGACCCCACACCCTTGCCATCTCCTTGTTAGTTTTTAAATTTACTCTCTATTCTTTTCCATTAAAATCATTTCTGCTATAGGCAAAAATAGGTAAATGATTGATAATTTTCTAATAACTGTTTTTATCACAAAAATACACATTGATTTGCCTCGAATTTTGCATCGAATAGAACGATGAACTTGTAAGTTATCTCGTGACGGGTGACGCGCACTGTGGCTAAATAAAATGAAGAGAACCTCTGGACTCGATTGTTGGTATTTTTCTTCTTCGTTTCTTTCTCCCTGTCTTTTTTTTTTTTTTTTTTTTACAAAATGGAGAGTAACAAAATGTCAAAAGTCAACAGTCGTTTTTAGCAAAGGAGTAAAACAATATCATTTATATGATGCAAATAGTGAAGATATTCCTTTGTTACTTAAGCTGTTATACAACGATTATTGTTGTAGGATTATTATCTGTCATTTTCCTGAAGAAAAAGATACATTTTTTATTAAAAGTAACAACTTCGACTCTACACTGAGAAAAAAAATATACCGCCTTCCTCTAGAATGAATAAGTGGCCATTTTCTAAATTCCTTAACTAGAAATACAGATTTCCGAACTATGCGCATAAGGCACGCCAATAAACTGAATAGACGAAATGGTTAAGAATTTCTTGTTTACACATTTCTAGATGGTGAAACAATATTCTGAATATTCCGAATATTCTGAATCTTTTGTATTGAGAGAAATTCTCGCTTGATTTTCTAGAATTGGGTCATACACCAAGATTATACTTGCTGAAACCCGCCTCTTGTAGTCTCATTTATTTGAAAAGATTTTTGTATAACTTTGCCCTCGAGAATATAGGCAAATGCTCTAGAATTCTAATAGAGGTTTCTAAAACTCGCTTTTCAATGGGAATTTATAAGAATGACATGGAACTATTTTTGCTAGAGCCACAATTTAGATTCTCGATGTCAGCTACAGAATTTTTTCTCAGTGTACGATTTCTTAATTCATTTCCGCTGATATTATCTATTACAGAACCAGAACTGGCGTTAGTGAGGATTCGAAGTCGGGAGACCACCAGAGGGGAACAATAACAATAATCGGTGAATATTTAGTTTTTGGGGACACTTATAGAAACCTTGCCCAGGACACACACTGGGTTATAAAATATCTACTGTTCAACATTCATAGTTGTTACTCATGTTTGTATTCCTATCATAACATCATTCCAAATGCAAAATCAGAATAATTTGTCTCTAATCAGATTGTACATTCAGATATATATTTGCACAATTTGATATCATAATTAAAGCACATCAATATTGAGTATAATCTAATATTTAAATTATAATTAATCATGTAATAAGCAGATGGGCCGACCTCCACAGTTAAGTAATAGCATGTGGGGAAAAACCGAACAATCACAAATGTGGGAAAAAAAAAAAAAAAAAAAAAAAAAAATGACACCAGTTACGTAGAAAGTAGGTTATAGTGGGCTATATTATAGTAAAGTTAAGTGTATTGAAGAACGAGAAGGGTAAACAGAACGTGAGGCATTTTAATCGTCAATTGAGCCTAGCTCCCAGCCGAGTAACAAGGAGGTATTAGCCTTTGTCGTTGACCAGGGGTCGGTTAAGAAGCGGGTCAACCACAGCAGCTCTGAAATAGCGTTAAAAAGAAAAAACAATGACAAGTGTTAAAAAATATAACTAACACCAATTAAAGTAAAAAAAAAAAAAAATTAAGATTAAATTAGATGCATCAAAATGCGCAAAGAATAATCAGAAGATGATGCCTTTTAATAGTTGTTTTGCCCTGGTTTCCAGCCTGCTATTAGCTTATTAAAGATTTCAAGCTTATTTTCACTCACTGTGTGTTTATATTCAACAAAGTCTGTTAATCCAGGTATAATAAAGTATTAGTCTGTTAAAATAAAAAAGTAAACACTTCAAAGAGTCTTTATGTTTTTATTTTATCCTTACTATGAAATGGCATTTCTTATTCAGATTTTTTTTTTTTTTTTTTTTTTTTTTTAATCACAGAATGTAGGTTCATTTTTCTGGCCTAGAAATTTTCTCAAAAAGGATAAGTTTTTTGACAAGCTTATATAAAGACTAATGTTAACTGATTCAACCTATAAAATTCGTAAATTAGTTAGTGCCATAGTTCCAACAAAGTAATCATTGATTTTATCGCTTCTCGAAAATGACTCATACTAATGATAATCTGTCAACAGAAACAAACATTGTTGTATTTCTATATTCATTATCAATAAAAGCAAACTGAAGATAGAAAGGAGTAAAAATATCAGAACTAAATGTTTTTAACATGCATGATACAAAGCGAAGTGTGACAGATGGTTACAATAAAAAAATGAGTTAAACTATTCAATTTTTCACAATGTATTTCATTTAATTTGATTTGACACATATACTGTAAAAAAATTGCATACTAAATTACGGTCCGTGACCGTCAAAAAGTGCTTCAATCACTGACATTAAAAATAAAGTTATACACGTAAATCTGTAAATTTTTTTTCTTTCTCGAAGAAGGGAAGTGACCTTTAATAAAAGGTCAACACTCCGAATTTTACATCCATTTGTTACAAATACTGGTAACGTATATTTTTTTAGATGACGGGAGCTGGCTGTATACTTTAACTGTCAACTCTCTGAATTTTACGAAAATTTCTTAGAGGGAAGTTTTATACCCCTAGTTACTAGAATGATGTCTCTAATGATATTTACATAATTTTTCTATACATATAGAAAATATAGAAAAGTTGTGTGCAGAATTTCTCGTGCCGTGGGAATTCAGCCGGCAAGTTTGTGTTCACGTCGGTTAGTGGTCAAGGAGAGCAGTCGTCAAACTTCTGCTGTCTTCTCTAGGTGAGAGTTAATTTATATTTCTCTAAATTATTTCTTGCAATTATTTTTCTAAGTTACCTAAATTTTCTACTGATTGAGTTCGAGGGCCAGATTTACCTCCCCATTATTTCAGTTTAAATAAAAACCTTATTTTATTTTAATCAAGTCTCGTGACCTAATTTATCTATTTAGCTATTTAATTAAATAGTTAAGATGGAGTTTGCGACCACGTAAAACACACAGTGGCGCCCTAATTTGCTCGACATCCCCCCCCCCCCCCCATTCCTCGCTCGAGTATATTTCACTGGTAATGTAAATGAATTCTTTAGTGAGCTCGAGGAATATTTTGAGCTATCTAAAATTGAAGATTCTGATAAATATAATTTATTAAAATACTCCTTAAAAGGATGGATAGGTTTTACGTCACACTAGTGCTGCGCAGATGGGCAATTACTCCTTAAAAGGGGATGCTAAATTTTGGTTTGATAATGTCGCCTCTCGTGCTCTAGGCCAAAATCCCACATATGTTAATTTAAAACTGAAAATCAAATCTTCATTTTCTTCAATTACTGATGCTGCTAAATTACGCCAGGAACTTTACACGACAAAAGTGTCATTTTATGATAAGTCTACTACATTTCTGTGACGTAAATTGGATATTATCAAACAGTTGGATTTAACTTTATCTTTTTCTGCAGTGCTTGAGATTATTACTCCGCTCTTAACTATTCATATTCAGAACTATTTGGATGTAAAACCTGTCACTTCTTATGACAGCCTATTTCAAACCTTGGAAAAGTACCAAGAACGTCACCCTCCAAGGCCTGAAAATAATTTTAATCGCCAGTGGGATACTGGAAATGTTCAAAATGCAAGGCGTGAAAATCCCCCCCCCCTCAAAATCAAAATTTCAATCACACTCAGCAAGACCGTTCATCGCCGCAACCAAGGCGTACTACTAATTTTCAAAACTCTCGGAAAGGTCGTTTCAATCAAAACCAGCCTCAAAATCTTTCTAGAAATAATACAAACGACAGAAACTCGTAACTCTCGCTATAACCAGCGTCGTCTATTAAACTAGTGAGTTGCTCCTGTGAGGAGAGTCAACAGTCACTGAATGATTCAGTCACCTCCGCATGTCTAGAAACTATTTGTATCAGTCCGGTGGACTTAAACATAACTAACTTAAACATAATTTTGCATGATGTGGTCACCCTCAGTATTTTGGGATACGGGTGCTGAACGTTCTTTTTTAGCTTGCGAAACGTATGATAAATATTTTTCTTTTAAGCCTTAATACGTACTAACTTAAATATTACAACGGCTCAAGGTCAGGCCTGTATTAATAGGGGCGAAGTCCGCCTGAACCTGAACGTCAAAATCTATAACTTAAGTGTCATTTGGCCATTCTATGTAATAGAAAATCTGCAACATCCCTGCATTATCGGGTTGGATTTTATGAAAGCAAATAACGTCGAGATAAAATTTGACAATAAATCTTTGTATTTTGATGATTCCAAATTAAGTTCTAAACCTGTCGAGCCGACAGAGTTAAATATTAACCTCGAGGAAAGTGTCCTCAATGATGTCGAAAAAATTGATTTTGTTAATTTTCTTAATCAGTTTAAACCTTTAATTTCTGATACACTTGGCTTAACGCATGTCGTCTGTCACGAAACTGACACCGGTAATAACAAACCAGTTGTTAGTAAGCCTTACCGATATGATCAGGCAAAGCAGGAAATTATAGATGGCATATTGATAAAATGCTATAAAACGATATTATAACGCCAGTAACTTCTCCATTCGCCTCTCCGGTTGTTTTGTGTCGTAAGTAGAGATGTGAGCGGGGAAAAAACCCGGGTTTAAACCAGGGAATAAACCCGGTTTTTTGGGAAGGGAATTTTGAAAGTTTTCAAAACAAGGGAGTTTTGAATGTTTTCACAAGTTGCAAATTATCTTTTTTTTTTTTTTTTCTGAGATTAGATATGCTCTAAGGCATTTCAAAATGTTATCTCACATTTAGATGTTTTTTTTATGATCTTTCAATTTTTAAATAGTTTTTTTAACGTCTATAAATTTAAAAGGTGTAAGTTTCAAATTTCATTAATTAACAGACTTATTTTTTGTTATTGCAGTATATTTATATCTTAGTTCTGACTGTATACACACTGAGTTCAATATAACACTTCTTTTTTTTTTAATCGCAATCGGAGTTCATCATGTTTCAGTTGTATATCTTTAACATTTTATTTCATAAATAAAACAAAAATGCTTCAAAGTTTTCTGCATTTACTAAAACAATCAATAATATTACAATGGAAAATATTATTTCAATTAAAATTTCAACAATATTAATATGCAAAAAATAAAGAAAGAAAGAAATAACAGCCAAATTATTAATTATTAGCTATTGAATATTTTATGTATTGATTTGATGCATTAAAAAATTATTGCTCTAATTCTTAACACCAGAAGAACTCATGTTCGATTTTGTTGCCCGCGGTCTTTAACTGATTATAACAAATTTTCATGAACTGTTGTGAAATTTTGTTCGATGAATTATAATAAAATTTAATAATTTAAAAGTATTCTAACCATAATTTAATTTCATTGTATTATTTTTTATAACATATTTTATTATGGTATTCATTAAAAAAAAAGTTCTAAAGTTATTTAAATAGGCAGACAAAACTTCATCATTTATTACAGTGAATAACGTAAATGTTTAATTTTTTACAATTTTTTGTAAAATAATCACATAATTTTTTATACCACTTTTATTTAAGCAGATAGAATAAAAATAATATTGAAACAAGTTGTTTGTACACTTAAAAGAAGTGAAATTAAATTTAAACACTGAATATTAGTTTCCAAAGTTCCCAAAATTCCCGGTTTAAACCCGAAAATTCCCATGTTTATTCCCCTGAAGCAAAATTCCCGGGATTTTTACATCTCTAGTCGTAAGAAAAACTGTAAGGTCAATACTGATCCCAAGACTTGGCGTTTTGCAATTGATTACCATAAACTCAACAACTCAGTATCCTCAATATCCTTTGCCTATAATTGATGACTTGCTCGCGCATATTACCACCACTAACTTTATATCAACTCTAGATCTTACGTCGGGTTATTTTCAAATTGGAATGAAGTCGGAGGATATAATAAAAACAGCATTCATTACAAAGCACGGCACGTTTGTTTTTAAACGAATGCCTTTCGGATGTTCAGGGGCAGTAGCAACTTTCCAGATGGCCATGGAAACTACACTTAAACCTGTTCTGAATAAATTCGTCCACGTTTATCTTGACGATATAATCATCACTTCATCTTCGTTTAATGAGCATTTGCATCATTTAAAATTGTCTTTTCCTTACTGAAAACTGCAGGTTTAACTTTAAATTCGTCTAAGTGCCATTTTGCACGTCAAGAAATTAAATATCATGGCGTCAGAATAACGCCTGCTGGAATTTCAGTAGATGATGAAAAAGTCCAGCCAGTTGTATAATTGGTAAAATTGTATTGATATAATTAGCAAAATTGTACTAATCTGTTCTTATGCTTTTGTTAAGCATAAGAATAGATGAGTACAATTTTGAAGTTGAAATGTTTGTTTATTTGAAATTGAGGTACATTTTTCGAACCGTTCCAACAAAGGAACGCCAGGCATTAATTGGTTAATGATAAATTATATTTACATATTTTCCATTGCTATTAAACTAATAATTATATAAGTTTAATTTTTTTAATACTTAAATATCTCTGTATCGTGATATCAACAATTTTGCAATGTGAAATGCGAATTATTAAAATAATATTCTAAAATAATAATAATAATAATAATAATATCTGTAATGTACTAATTCGTTTAATGCATTCAATTCCAAGATGCTTTAATTTTATATTTGTTTCCAAGCATCAACAAAATTAGTGTTTAGACGAGATATATATCATTAATTCATTACCACTATGCAGTTAAAGTTCAACATGTAACCTTAAAAAAAAATGTGTTATTTAGACAGATGAACAGCAACAAAATATTCTGTGCTAAATTTCATTAGGGAAGGTGGCCTAAAATAATCCTCTTAAGGGAAAAACTTCTGTAAAAAACATAACTGTTTAATAAATTAAAAACACGTTAAAAATACATTTATTAAAAAAATATAAAAACCTCCAAAGCTTTTCGCCTACATAAAAGAAGGCATCATCAGGGAATTTAGTTTTACATATACTTCAAAGCAGTTATATGTACTTTTGTATCACATGGTCAACAGTTAAGTCCTTACATAAAATATATTCAACTGGAAGTCATAGATAGAGGATGGAACTATTACATGGTAATGAGGTGTTACACTTGGACGCTGGAGCTATTGCAGGATGAGGAGGTGCTACACAGGTTGGAGCAATTTCAGGATGAGGAGGTGCTACACTTAGAGGTTGGAACTATTGCAGGAAGAGTAGGTGCTACACTTGGTTCTCTTCCTGCAATATTTCCAAACTCCAAGTGTAGCACCTACTCTTCCTGCAATAGTTCCAACCTCCAAGTGTAGCACATACTCTTCCTGCAATAGTGCCAACCTCTAAGTGTAGCACCTCCTCATTCTGAAATTGTTCCAACCTGTGTAGCACCCCCTCATCCTGCAATAGCTCCAGCGTCCAAGTGTAACACCTTATTATCATGTAATAGTCCCAGCCTCTATCTATGAATTCCAGTTGAATATATTTTATGTAAGGACTTAACTGTTGACCATGTGATACAAAAGCACATATAACTGCTCTGAAGTATATGTAAAACTAAATTCCCTGATGATGCCTTCTTTTATGTAGGCGAAAAGCTTTGGAGGTTTTTATATTTTTTTAATAAATGTATTTTTAACGTGTTTTTAAAGTGTTTTTAATTTATTACAATAATGACACGTATTTTTAATTTAACTCTTAACTTGAGTTTATTTATAACTGTTTAACTAAAACTTTGGCCCTATGCTAGTGTGTTTTACACTATATTTTGCATTATAAACATACTTTAATAATATTTTAAACTTAAACTGAGTAATGAAAGAAATAGATTTTTGAAAAAGGGTCCAAAAGATCATTTTACCCTCGCCAAAGGGCAAAATAAACCTTCATTTAAAAATATTTGAAAATTGCTTTTTATCTGCAAAATAAAGGATATAAAAGTAATTAAGACAATACATAATGAAATAAAATAGGTTTTACAATCAAACAGCATATATAATTTATTTTATGGGAAAAAAAAAAGTGCCTCAGAGATAACTTTAAAAAAAAAAGAAAAAAAAAAAAAGAAAGAACGAAAAGAAATGAAAACAGGAAAATATAATATTTGAAAATTAGGACACAAAATGAATAGATATAATAATAGATCCACAATAAAGACCACAGAAATTTCCGCCACATCCGATCTAAATAATGGATTCATAACTATCCACATAATGAATCCAAAACTTTTCACGTAATGGATCATTTTGCCCGACAATATGGCCATCCATTTTAGGTCATATTACTGTATGACGCCAAGAAATATAACAAAATTAGCAAGTGTAATATACATCTAAAGACATATTTATTAAGTAAATAAAGTCACATTTCTGTACATAAAAGACTGTGTATCTAAAAAAATTGGAAAGTTAGTGCTTAATTTATAAGAGATTTTATAAAACCCACTTTTTTAAATAATTCTATTCAGACGCGTAACACTGCAATCGCTTGAATACCGCCATTAGTTCTTCATGACTTGGTAGGTACAACTAGTTTATATGTTACAGGTTATATAGGCGCTATCTATTTCGAAGAAAACATATGTGAATCGTTTTGCCCACTAGGATCATTTTAGACTACCTTTGCCTAATATAAGGACTACAAAAATGGTGAAACCTAGCTCCAAATTCTAAAAGACTGCAAGCTAAATTAGCCTAAATTGGCACCATTTTTTGGCACTATTAAAAGAGTGAAACTTTACGCAAAATTTTTAAACATTTTTTGTTGCAGCTTATTTAACCTAAATTGTACTATTATTATTATTTTAGTTCAAACATTGCATTTTATTTTTAACAGTGTATTATGAACAAGATAGTTACAGATTGAAATGCATTATTGTTGGGAATCAAAAGATGAACATGTATACGGATAATAAATTACATGAATTATTATAGAAAACTAGTCGTTCATTACAGAAAGAGTGATGTAGAAAAGTAAAAGAAATTAGTCTAAAAAAATAATTTCACATAAATTCGTACAATTTTTTTTTTTTTTTTTTTTTTTTTGTATGATTTTTTATTTTACTTTATTTTTAACGCCTAAAAATATAATTTCCGTATCTAGTTATAAAAATCTTAAAAACCGTTTCCTGGAAAATAGAAGAATTAATGTGTTAAATCGCTTTATATAATTAATTCTGTCTTCATTAACTGTCAAGTTCCGTAAAATGTAACTTAAAATTTAAGTTTATACATGTTTCTAATAGAGTTTAAACATATTTTGCATTCTTCCGATTCTCTAGTGAAAAGAAATTGAGAGCTTAGAACGCTCTTAACTTTCTTTTTTAATGATATTTAAGAAACATGTATCAAGGTTCCTTCCGTTATTATATTCAGACATGTCACAAGATGCGATAACAACGACGCTTTACGAGTGCTCTTTTTTAAGCAAATTTAAACTATAATCTTTTTGCTACTATCATTGCAACTTCAATAGATATAAGAAATCAACAAAGTGGCGTGAGACTATCTCAATGCTCTTTCACTTGATTCTTTGGACTTTTGCGGTCTTTCATCCCATTCAAAAGCTATCAACCTAAATAAGGAAAAGAGGTCTTTATGAGAGATCATTATTTACTCAATGTTTCTTATTGGCCAATAAGCAATTTTTCATTTATTTCATGCTATTCTTAACTTTAAAAAAACCCCACGTACTTTGAGCCAGAATCGTGAAAGAACTTTCACTCATTCATATTTTCAAACTACTCGGAATAGGTGGACTCTGCTCAGTTCCTCATCATATATTTTTTCTCGTAAATTTTTATTTAAGTTAATACTATATTCGTGTTAAAAGAAATGAAGTATACCGGTGCTTCGGCTCAGTCACAAAATCAAATGTCCCAAACACTAGACTACCTTGCCTCCGCTTCGATACATTTACCTTATTCAAATTTCTTGTTTAATTTCATTAGGGTCAGTTTCATATTTATGAAATATCGCCCTATTCTTTCATGTTAAGAAAATCGTAAATTTGAATAACTTACGAAATTTTCAAAGTAAAATGTTCACAAATATATTCAGAACAGCGTTATAAATGACATTTTAAAACTGTTTTTTTCCCCCCATTGTCCAATATCTTTACGATGAAAATAATCCTCATAATACATGTTCATGTGAAAACTTCTACTCCCCAATGTTTAGAAAATCGTAAATTTTCAATAACTTACGAAATTTTCAAATTAAAATTTTTAAAACCACCAAAGTTTCTTTATGAAGATTTCGATAAGAATCTGGATTAGAAAAGAAATCTATTTAACAGTGATAACAATTCTAACGTTATTTTCAAACAATAATCGCCATCCTAAATAATCGTAAAAAATTACTCTACAAGTACGATAAAGATTTTTATATGGAAATAGTGGTAGGTAAATTACCGGAACTCTCATCCTTGGGGGGGGGGGATGAATGTATTTTCGAAATTAAGAATACACGAAAGGTGTTCTTATGAATGAAAATAATAAAATTTTTCCTAAGTTTCAAGCATGTTACCAAATAAAATATGAGAGTTTCGGTTAGAATCTGCATTAAAAAAGAAAATTAGTAATTACTTAGATAAAAAGAAAGAAGATTCTATATTATTTTTGAACAACAATCGCTATCCCAAATAATCGCAAAAAATTACTTTACAAGTACGATAAATATTTCTATATGAAAACAGTGTTAGTAAAATGTTGGAAATCTCATCTCTGGAAAAAATCTTCAATCTCTTAAAAATATTTCCGAAATTAAGAATTATACATATATATTTATTTAAAAAGAAAAAAAAAAAAAAAAAAAACATAATTTGGGGAGGGGGGGGGGTGAACGTAATATACTGCAAAATCAGAGAGGTTGATTTCTTTAGAAATCGACCTATTGCAATCACTTCGTTTATCTACATATCTATCTATCTATCTACAATGAAAATTTTGTCATCACGATAACTCCCGAAATAATACTCCAAATCGAACCAAATTTGGACAGTGAACTGATCTTATAAATATCTTGGATGAGTTCGTTAGCCAAGTTGCTCCAACTTTTTGTTTTTAAGTGGCAGCCACTTGAATATTTCTAACCCACATTAAAGCGTATTTAAAGCAAGATTTGCTTGAATTTTTATGTATATCGGGACTACATAAAGGTCTAAACGAACTTTATTAATGAAATTTATCTGCCATTTTTAATAAAGTGGCGGATATCTTAAGTTAAGTGGGGCCACTTGAAATCAGGCTACCACTTGAAAATTTAAGATCACGATAACTTCCGAAATAATACTCCAAATCAAACCAAATTTGGACAGCGTCATAACTTGTGTTATGGATAGCTTGGATGAGTTTCTTAACCAAGTTGCTCCGCCATTTTGTTTTCAAGTGGAGACCACTTGAAAATTTCAAATTCAAATTGTAAAAAGCGTATTCCGAATTTGTTTGAATTGTGATGTATACATAAATTACATAAATGTCTCAATGAAGTTTATTAATGAACTATGGATTTTCTCGCCAAAAGTCGCCCAAAAAGTCGCCAAGTGGAAAAAACGCCAAATTTGGCGCCAAATCCATTACCTGCCATATTGAAGCTTTTTAATGCGTTTTTAAGGGAAAATTAGGCTATTTTAACATTAAAACAAACTGGAAATGCAGAAAATTAATGTTTAATCAACTTACTAAGCCTCTTTGAAATAATTTCTACAAAAAAAAAAAAAAAAAAAAAAAAAAAAAAAATTAAATTATTTTTAAATTTGCAACAATATCTTAGATTAATTAGTTCACTGAGGAACTTTTTCTGCCATTTTGATCCAAGTGGCAGCCACTTAATTTTTCAACACGATGACTTTTGACATTCTGAATTAATTTCAACTATATTTGTACAGTAATCTTATCTCACAAATGCATTTGATATATTTGTCAACTTGGCCCACCATCTTGTTTCCAAGCGCCGGCCACTTGAAAATTTTAAATTCACATTAAAAGGTATTTATGAACCGATTTGCTTAAAACTCCATAAGTGCATAGCCTACATCAATATTTCTACTAATTCATTAATAATTTGTAGCCGCCAATTTGAAACAAAATGACGGCTACTTGATAAGAAAAAATAAATCAACCTACCCTTCCGAATAAGCCGGAAGGAATTGTTTTCTTATTCATATTTCCGAATTCACAAATTTAGATTTTTAAAGGTAAAATTTTTGCTGGATTTTGTTATAAATAAATAAATAAATAAGTAAAATGAGATGAGATACGATACGATACTTCTTCAAATGAAAAGTTAACTTCGTATACCGTTGAAACAGGTACACAAATTTAATGTAAATATAAGAATAATTGTAATTTTGTCAACAACTTTCGCTTGAAAACTAAGATTATTATCTATATATTAATAATTTTTTCTTAAAAAAAAGAAAAAAAAAAAAGGCTTTAATACTAGTTTAACGCAATGGTTCAGACATTGTTTTATTTTGTCTATTTGTCTACTTTTTTCAGTTTAATTTGCGAATAATAATATAATGATAATAACAATAATAATAATAATAATAATAATAATAATAATGGCATTTTTCTTTTTTTAAATAAAACATGAATACTAAAAAGTATAAATACTAAAAAATAAAATATAAAAACAAAAATAAATAAATAACAATCTGTTTTGATTCTTTTATTTTCTACCTTATGAAATACAAATGTATACTACTGGCCATTAAAATTGCTACACCAAGAAGGAATAATAATAATGGAATGAAATTTGTTGGACACATACATTATAGGAGGAAGAACAATTGATTAAAATTTCAGGAAATTTCAAGTTAGATGTACTGAGAAAACAGTACATAAAGCAGCGACCGATGTGAGCAATAATAGCACTTATTTGCCTAGGAATTGAATCGAACAGCGATTGGATGACTTGTACGGATAGAGCACTTCATGATGTTTTAACACGATGCCGCAATTCATTGATCGAAGTTACTGGTAAGTGGTGGGGAGCCATTCGCTTTTCAACGATTAAATAGTCCTTTTCATTAGTGCGAGATCAGGAGAACGCGCTTGCGAGAGCAACAGTCGATAACATTCTGTATCAAAGAAGGTCCGAACAATACAAACAACTAGCGGTCGTGCATTATCTTGCTTAAATGTTGCTCTTCGGAGGCCTTGAATACAGGGCAGAGCGATGGGCCTTAACTCGTCAGAAATGTAATGGCTGGTATTTAGAGTGGCCAGAATGAAAACAAGAGGTGATCAGGACGTGTATCCAATGGTATCACATACCATCAATCCAGGTGGTGACCCAGTATGCGGCTACCAAAATTCTGATTAACCTCAAAACTGCATCATTGATATGAGCGCCATTAATGTGTGATCAACGGTGAACCTGGACGCTGGAATGGCGTGAAGTCACCTTTCAGACAAATCACAATCCTGTTTACAACATCAAGATTGCCTTATCCGTATTTAACGGCATTATGAATAATGCCCATTGCCAGCTGGGATTCGACATCATTATACTGTCCATCATTCCCAATGATGTTATGGGTTCCCATTGGATACACGTCTCGATTACTTCTTGTTCGAATTCCTGGCACTCTGAACAGCGGCCATTAAATTTCTGATGGGTTAAGGCCCGCCCCTCTGCCCTGTATTCGAGGCCTCCGTAGCGCAAAAATTAAGCAAGATAATGCACGACCGCAAGTTACTTGTATTGTTCGGACCTTTTTTGATACAGAATATTATCGACTGTTGCTCTGGCAAGCGCGTTCTCCTGATCTCGCACCAATGAAAATGACTGTTTAATCGTTGAAAAGCGACTGGCCCCCCGCCACTCACCAGTAACTTCGATCTATGAATTGTGACATCGTGTTAAAACATTATGAAGTGCTCTATCCGTACATGTTATCCAATCGCTGTTCGATTCATTGCCTATGAAAATAAGTGCTATTATTACTCACAGAGGTCGCTGCTTTATGTACTGTTTTCTCAGTACATATTACTCCAAATTTCCTGAAATTTTAATCAATTGTTCTTCCTACTATAATATATGTGTCCAACAAATTTCATTCCGTCATTATTATTAATTCTTGGTTTAGCAAATTTAATGGCCAGTAGTGTATGTTGCAATTTTAAACATTAAATTTATTACTTTTTTACTTTCTCTTACCCATGTATATAGAACAGAAAATATTGCTTCTGTGTCAAATTTTTGAAATTGAGTTTTTGTTATGTTTACAAGTTTTAAGGTCCCCTTAATTCGAAAAACAAGTTTTTAGCGGTTGGTTTTTCTGTACGTGTCTATCTCTGTGTGTGTCTTTTATCAGCATATCTCAAGAAAAAATAACAGCAGAAAGTTCAAACTGGTATTCTCAATCTGTATCATATAGGGATGCTACACTAAACTTTCATTGAGATGAAGCAGATTGTTCTTGTACAGGGCCATCCAAGAGTATTCAAATGCATTACGTCTATGGGACGAAATTGCAAGTAAATAGAGTTTAACATCTTAAGATTACACTAATCAAATGAAATGAATATGTATATTTTATATCTATAAAAGCATGTTTTATGTAGAATAGGGCATGACAATCATTCACTGTTTCTTTACAAGGCTGCACAAAAGAACAAAACTACAGGGGAACAACACTTGGAAAATGGTGGAAGTACATTTGAGGTTCTGATGTGCGTTACGAATATATCATTATATTTAGATGTACAGTCACCCCCCCCCCCCCCAAAAAAAAAAAAACGACAACCCCCCACCTAATTTCGCCGTAAATTATCGTAGAAACATTTGACTGGTACCGATCGATTTGTAATAACATCTAGTTTATAACGGTATAGTTACACTTTGCCTATGGGGTCGTCTACATATTAAAACTGGCATTAACTTCATTTTGAATAATTTTAAGTTGTATGAACTGGCAAAAAATTACCATGCTAGAAGTATAACTCATATAAATAGCTTCCAATTTACGCAGAAGCTCGTCTTAGAATTTAAACTGTGGGATTAAAATATTTTTTATAAAAAAAAATAAGCTTTTTCAGCAAAAATATTCATAAACATACATTTATGTATGTTTGATATACATAAAATCTTTAAATTATTAAAAATGTTTTAAGGTAACAGTAATTACTGAAAATATAATGCTTGTAAACAAAATTTCAAGCATAGATTAATGTTAGATGCATGAAATAAGTTATGTAGTTGCACAGAGAGACATGTAATAAGTTTATAATTTATAAATATTTTGACCAATATCATAAACCATCGTAAACGAACTGAAATTTTCATTTTATCACACACATGTGTACACAAACACATATACATGTGTGCGGAGGAAAACACATTAGTATTAAAAATGTACAAATAACAAAGAAAATCATTTTAATAAGAAAAATAACTTTCAAAGGTACATTGTACGTAACTTTTCTCAGAAAACTTTAACTTAGTTAGATTATTTCAGAAGTAAGTAAGTTGATAATTGGATATAGTAGTTATATAGATATGCATATTAATTCTAATATAGAATTAAAAAAATAATTAAATAAATAAAATGAAATTGTCAGCCATCGGTGGCTGACACTGATCTTTCCATTTAGGCCAAGTCAGCCGGCAGTGTAAAATATGATATAAAACTACAGAACTTACATAGTTTTAAGTAATTACTGACACTTTATTTAAAATTTACTTCATGTTTTTTTTTTTTTTTTTTTTTTAATAGGATTTTTATAGGATTATATCGTTAAGGCCTAATGAGGTTTATTGAAACTCGATAAACATAACACGCTTCTAAGCAGCACGTGTGGCCTGAATGGGATTTCCATAAGAATTCGCGTGGCGCTCAATGAGTTAATCGTAAATGTATTTGAAGTTAATTACTCTAAAAATTAAATTGTGTACACACACAGGCGGGAACTAACAATGTTACGGGTTAGGTTGGCAAGTATGCATATATATTTTGCTTGAATTATAAAAATTTATAACACATTTTCTTCTTTTTTTTAGTATTTTGTGTTTATATGTCTCATTAAAAATAAATACAATATTCATATATAAACATTTCCATACAGTAATGTATATAAACATATTGATTAAAGAAGTTTTGTTGATATTATATAATTATTCTTCTATCTGTATAGTATATTAACACAAATATATTTTGTAAATTTCGCAGCATCGAAAAACAGCAACATAGCTTCCATATCAAAGCTTAATGTAAATAGGACGTAAGCGTACTGTAGCTAGTGTTAAAGTTTGAAAAAAAAAAAAAAAAAAAAAAAAAAAAAAGAATAACAGTGGGCTAAAAATACCCCGGAATAAATTAAAATGTTGTTTATTCTAGTTTTAGTCAGGTGATATCACTCGTGCTAAATAGCTGGATCCGCCCTCTCTTAAGCTCAGGTTCAGCTCATCATTAAAATATTGTTTTTAATATCTGCCACACCAAATTGTTCAAAACACAAATGCCAATTTTCATATATTTTGAAATCTTCCCGTTTCAACTTTAAAAGCATTTAGATTAATTTATTTTATTTTGAATTTTTAAATTTAGACGTTTAAAGTCTTTTAAATGAAATTTCAGGATTCTGTAAGATCAATATCTATATATTTGAAAGTAATACGACAATTCCTTTGTTTTGAATTTTTATTCCATAATAACTGTGACTTTGATTTCGTGATTAGGAAATTGAAAATAAATACTGTTGAGCTCTATGTTCCAATAATAGACCTTATAAACTTAAAAATACATATATATATAAATAATAAACCAATTTTTCACTATTTGATTCTGTATTAAAAAACTTTTAATAGAAATTTGATATTTTATAATGTTACATTATGGGATAAATTTTAAATAACACAAAGCTTACAAACGGTACAGTAACCAAATGCAAATATGTCACAACAAAATTTAAACAGAAAATTCATGGTAAAAAATCTTTTTAAAATTATTAAATATTCATAATAATAATAATAAAACGGTTGTCGAATGCATAATTGCTGTTTCATGCAATCAGTTTCGCTGTACCGTGTTTTCTAAAACATGATATTTAACTAGAGGTGTACGTACTCTTGAATATTGAAATGCGAAAAAAAGTGTAACAGGGTTAAAATAGAATTTTAGCAGCGAAAAACTAGAAAAAGATATTTAATACTTATCAAGAAAGACTTAACATATTAGGATCGGATATATTCCTCTCTGGTACCGTAAGCCACGCCTTTTCACAATTTTTCTAAAACTTTATAATATAAAACAAAATAATTTTGCATATTTGTAATTAAATCATTTAAGTTTTGTCTTCAATAATCGATGTAGTAAATACCATTGTGATTTATGCATACCAGCGTCACATATAGAGTCAAATAGGAATATGCAAATTAGTCTTTTTTTAAAAATAGTGTTTCAGCGAATCAGAGGCGGGGCTTCTTTTTTTTTTAAATTCTTTCACAATCCCTGACCTACATTGTGATAACTTTACAAAAATATGCCAATTTGTATAATAAACATCGAAATATTGCTTAGGAAAAAAAAAATAATAATAACATAAAGGTAAATTAAAATAGTTTTCCGTCAAATTATATACAAACATTTACTTATAGAGGATACAGATTATAACAAGTGACGGCAACCTAACAGGAATAAAAAGTGAAATATCACTGTAACTCAAAAAATAATGTTAGGAACGAGCTGTAAATTTGGAAACCCATGTTTTTGATGATGCCCGTTCTATTCGTGCAAAAATTAACATAATTCATAATTTTTTCAAATATGAATTTATTAATAATTTTCATAATTCAAAAAATGTTTTTTTAGCAAAAATTTGCATGAAATATGTTTGGGTCACTTCATTCTAACGAATAAAAAAAACAGAATTTAAATATCATAATTATTTCGGAAGATATGATTTAATGTTTGTCACATTCATTTAACATTAGCATCCCGAAACTTTGACAGCTTATAACTCTATGAAAAATTGAGCGAAATATATAAACTATACCATTTTCCGTGATGATTTGATCCAAAGAATTCAAATAAATTATAAAAAATGGGGGTTACCATTGAAAACAATGAAGTTGATGTCAGTTTTAATATGTAGACGACCCCCTAAGTAAAATCTAACTATAACATTATAAACTAGACGTTATTACAAACTGATTGGTACCAATCGCATGTTTCTACGATAATTTACGGCAAAATTAGGTGGGGGAGGGTGGCGTTTTTTTTGGGGGGTGACTGTACAATAGGGTGTGTACGTAATGTTTAGAAGATATACAAGGCTGTCAACAACTAGAACTAGACGAAAGCATTCTTTATATATATATATGTGTGTATAATTAGTGGAAACGCTTTACTATAATATTTTACCATGTCCAGGGAAACTGCTCAGGAAATAAAATTAATTTCTGATACTTATACGTTAAATGAAGTATTTTTTAAGCAAAATATTTAGCGCTTATTTGTTGTATATTTACACATTTTTATCTCTGTCTATATCTTAAAAATGAATAATTTCAAGCAATTCAAATGTTGTATTTTGAAGTTAATATAAGGTTATTACTTGTAAAGTTTAACCAAGATTGATGAATTTCAAGGAATGGCAAGTCTGTGTGAAGGGAAGTGGGGGAGCGGGCGATAGCTTCCCTTATTATTTATCAAATAACCGAATTGTTCATTAAATAAAGCTGTTCTGAAGCCTAATTTGAATTGTTTTTAAGGTAGGTTTATAAAACAGTACCCGTTATCTTACCTCTTAATCTCCAATCTGTGTTTATAGTATTGAATTTTAGGGTAAGAGAAAGTCGTGTGAGTGCTACACCAGATTATTTCTCTTAGAATGTGCTTATCATAATAATTTTTTTTTTTGATCTGTATATTTATCAATTCTTACTTTTTTAAAGCTTATTATTACAAAGATAAGACGTTGTATAAAGTAAAATTATGACTTTGTATGTTATATATATAATACAGTAATTAAAGTTAATTGTTAGTAAAATAATAAAATATACAAGAATTTATTTCTTATATAGTATTTGTTTTTATCCTAGTATTCATATTTATTTACCACAGATTTCGTAAGAATTTGCTGATGTATACTTTCAAAACTTTAAATTAACAGAAAGGTAAAGTGCATTTAATGTGACATGAAAATATTATTACTCTTTTAATAAACAATTAAAATTATGATAATTTTAGTTACTTATCTTGTACCATAGCATTTATTTGGTAATCTTTGACCTTTCTGAACAGAGATGATTCTGATATCGATATTGGTAATAATTTAAATTGTAGAATCATCCAAGTTATTCTGAAAAAACTATTTCTGAGAAAAAAAATCAAGTAGATAAACTGAATCTTAAAGTAACTTATCTGGTACCATAGAATTTATTTGATAATCTTTGATCGTTTTGAACAGAGATGATTCTGATATCTATATTGGTAATAATTTAAATTCTAGAATCATTCAAGTTATTCTGAAAAAACTACTTCTGGGAAAAAATCAAGCAGATGAACTGAGTCCTAAAGCTCCAGTGTTGCCAGACTTGGGGACTTTTTTATTCAACTACCACCAATAATTTTGAGAAATAAAATTTGACATACATAATAGACAATTAATCTTCGATGTGAATAGGCAACTGTTGCAATAAAAATTTAATGGTGGATATTGAATAAAAAAGTCCCCAAATCTGGCAACACTGTAAAGCTCCCCCCCCCTCCCCCCTTTTCCTGTAGCGCTGGAAAATAAATTTTTGGATACAGATTTTATTTATTATTAAATTGCATCTTAAATAAACCTAAATAACAACTAAAATATTTGGTTATCATACTCATTATAGTGATTTGCTAAATGAAAAAAATGCGAGTGATTTGCTAAATGAAAAAAAAAAAAAAAAAAAAGGTTTATAAAAATAAAATTTAGAATTTGCAATTTCGGTTATTTAACAATATTTCTAAAAGACCATTATTTCCCTGAACTTACTAATTGAATTTCGGACCTTCGGAAAGATACTTTGACGCAATGAGAAAACTGAACGTGTTAATAGACTTTTCCTGTCCGACTATTGATGCAATTAGTAACCGCCATATGGCTTTTATAAAATGAATCGAAAGGAATGAAAACCCGGAACGAACGTTCATGCCAACTCATAATGTACTCCTATGAACCAGAAATCGCGTTCACAAAATTGAAAAGTAATAGAGGGGAAATTGTTTCGGTACGTAAGTAGACTAATACAATATCCTGATCGAGTTTGTTCGCCCGAAGATTGTATTTCGCCCTTGCGTAATAGTGACCAATAAAAATCATGACATAGATTATTTGAAACATAATCCTTCATAAATTTAAGTTTGAATTATTTTAACCATTATTACTTTTAATACAGATAAAAAATGTTTATATTTCGATTTGTTTTTTCTTCTACTTGTTAGGATGGATGTCTTACTTTCAAATAAAATAAACCAAATGGATTTTTTTTTTTTTTGGGGGGGGGGGGGGGCATCAAGTTAAAATAAATAATTTAGGATTGATTACAAAAAGTGAAAATTATGCAATGCGCGGTAATTCTTCTTTCTGTTTTTAATATTGACGATTTTAAAAAATGTGTAGCGGTTGTATATGAATCAGTATCTGCAGAAAAGACTAAAGTCCGTTTTTTTTTTTTTTTTTTTTTTTTTTTAATTGGGGATATCAGTTGTTTTAATGAATTTGATGGTGCATCTGTCAATGTCATATAGAAAAGACTGTGTAGTCTAATTACACTGCTCTGCAGGAAAATTGCCCCCAACACCACTTTTGCAAATTCTTATGTAAAATGGCCTCCTAAATCCGAATATGACGCCCATTTTGCCCTATCACCCACCATTTTTTAGGGATGGCCACCTATTTGTATCACTTCTCGGTAATTTTATGGCTATAACTTTGATTTTTAGGGGGGCGGGGTATTTTAATTGTTAAATATCTTCTGAGGGCTACAGAGTTGGAAAATTCTAAAACATGAACATTTACGGCAAGGGGAAAATTTAGGGGTGAATTTGCCACTGAAATTATGTATTACATTTCTTATATTTTTTTTTAATCTATTATTAATGTTATGTATTAAACATTACATATTTTTTTTTCTTTTAAGTATTAAATTATTTCTTTTTCATTCTCCAAATCAAATTAATGGCTATAAAATTACCGAACAGTGATAAAAATTGGGGAAGGGGATGGTGTCACGAGAAAACGGTGGATGACTGGGCAAAATGGGAGTCATATTCGTATTCAAGAGTTCATTTTACATAAAAATCAACAAAAATGGTATCAGAGCTCGATTTTTTTTTTTTTTTTTTTTTTTTTTTTTTCCGCGCAGTGTTATTATTTAGCCCTTTCTGCACGCACTGATTCATATTTCTTTTTCTTTTTTTTTTTTTTTTTTTTCAATTTATAGACTATTATTATTATTATTTTAATCATTACACAGGTGGACGATGAATTTTTTTTTTCTTCAAGGTAAAGTGTTTTTCTGGTGCATTTTTCAATTGTGATTAAAGAAAAACTATTAAAAAATTTTCAGCACGTACAGTCTTGACAAAAAATGGGATTGTTTGAGCTTAAAGCTCCTCTTTTTCACTCCCATCTAAGTTATTTCCCGGAAAATTCCATTATTGTGACTGAAGAACAAAGAGAGCTACTTCATCAAGACATCACGGATATGTAGAGGAGATATCAGGGACGATGGAGTGTGAACATGTTAGAAGATTATTGTTGAATGCTGCATAGAGAATGCCCCCCCTAACCCCCCCCCCAAAAAAAAAAAAAAAACTCTCAAGCCATGCACAAAGTAAAAGCTCTAAAGGGAAATTCGATGTGAAAAAGCACATTTAAAAAATAATGTGTACTTAATAGCCTATTTTAAGGTATTTTATATATAAATTATTTCGAATTTGTTATAGCCTCTGGGTGAATTTTTTTAATCTTCATCTCTACTTTGTAGTAATTCTTTGTGTGATCGGAAGAAAAGACAGTCATTTCTGAATTCAGTGTATCAAAACACATTGGAGATATTCAATCCAATTAAAAAAAATGAAAAGTATGATTTTGCAAGCCTGTGTTATTTTTTTAAGCTATAATTTATTTTGTATTTTGTATTTAAATATTAATGTCAATTAAATAATGTAATTTATATATATTTTATCGTTTACAAAACTGAATAAATGTTACTTTGTTAGAAATTTGGTCCAAGAGGAAGAGCGCAAAACGGTGTTAGTGGAAGATATTAATGCAGGTTTTAATTCAGAAGACAGGCGGGATTTTATTGAAAGGTTATTAATTATGGACCTTCATTTGCGGATTAATCAAAAACGCTGTACAACGTGAACTCGTATGACAGTAGACGCAATATTTTCAAAAAAATATATGCTAGCGGGAATTTACACGAGTGTTTAAAGCTAATATATAGGAGATTTGACTAAAAAAGAAAACTGGTCTCTCGACCTAACTTAAATTCTGTTTAAAGCAGAATTTTAATTTATCTTTTTCTTTCTTTCTTTCTTTTTTCTTTTTAAGTGAAAGTAAAAGTACTAAATTATACCAAGACAAAACAGAATGAAATGAATGAGAAGGCAAATCATGTACTCTATTAACCGGAGAAAATAGCGTCAATTTTATCTTTATTTATTTATTTATTTGTTTATTTTATTTAGTTTTAATTATTACTTCCTTCTATATTCAATAGAAGAAAGTATTGGATTCTTAAAAATTTTCGACTTCCGGTATTTCATGGATTTACACGTTTTGAGAGCTCCAAAACACGATTTCAAAATTTTAGAAAATGTCTGCCTGTTTGTGTGTGTGTATGAGTGAGACAAAAAAAATGTGGCGACTGTATCTCAGGAAGTACTGCACAGAATTACATATAAATTTACATGTAGATGCACCATCACATAAATTAGAATCTATCACTTTTGGTGTCAATAGGTGTGCAAATAGATGGTGCTGCTAAACAGCGATTTCTGCAATTTTAAGGAAGGCTATATTCCAGAAACTACTGCACAGAATTACCTGTAATTTTATGTGTGGATGCATCTTGACATAAATTAGTGCCTATTAACTTATCGTGCTAATCGCTCAACAGATGGCACTGCTATACAGCGTTTTCTGCATTTCAATGGAAGGCTATATCTCAGGATCTATTGCATATAATCGAACAAAATTTAATATGTGAGAACACCATTATGAGACATTATTTTTATTCAATTTGGGTGCATATCGGCTTATAAGTGGCGCTGATGTACTGCATATTTTCCCGAGAACGGGAAAGCTATATCTCAGATTCTAATATATATAACTGCACAAAATTTGGCGTCAGTCATTATGAAACACTACACTGATTTAATTTGTAAGTATATCGGCCAACAGGTGACACTGCTGCACTGCAATTTACATCGTGAATAGGAAGGCTAAATCTCAACTTCTATGGCTTATAACGATATGAAATTAGATATGTCAGATAACCATTGCAAAAACGAATTCTGACTTAATTTAGATGCATATCGGACTATAGGTGAAGCTGCTACCGTAATTTTGCACATGGCTACATCTGCATCTCAGCCTCTGTTCATTAAAATCGCACCAAACACCATTTAAAAATTTTTATTCTGAAATGTAACGGTTAAACTTTTGTATACATGTTAAACAGTAAGTGGCTCTGTTACACAGAATGATATAGAAGAAATTTTTGTGATAGTTATAACATAATAGTTTTTTTAATGCTTTTGGCTGCTAATAAAATTTAAATGCCATTTCTCATTTAATTTCACTATTTTATTTATTTCTTTGTTTAAAGAAAAATTGCCGCAGTAAAAACAATAAACGTTTTTTTTTTAGCCCGCCTAAAAGAATTTAAAAATATAGCTTATATTTTTATAACTAAATTATTTATTAAAAAACAATTAAAAATAATTATTTTTATATTGAGCTGAGTTTAACAGATTTTTGAAAAAAAAGAAAAGAAATGTAACATAAAGTAACTCTCCATTCTTAATACTGAATTTTTAAAAACTTTCTCTCTTATACACGGCGGCATTTTTATTAACATGCTTTTATTAACTTGACATGATGTAACTATGTATGTAACGGAATTTTACAATTTAATTTTCGGGCACTTCTGGTCGTCTGACTGACCTAAAATTTTGCACACGACTTCATAATCGATGACGTGTTTGGATTTCTGCTGCTTTTTTCTTTTTTTTTTTTTCTTTTTTTCTTTATATATATATATGCTAATAACAGACACACAAACACACATACAGACCAACAGCCAAAAATGTTATTTTCGTATCTCGAGGACCTCAAAACATGTGATAATTACAAAAACTCAATTTCGAAAATTTGATCCAAAATAATATTTTCTTTACCTTATTGGGTAAGAGAAAGTAATATTTTCACTGAGATTATCGGGCCACTCTTCTGACGAGATTAAGTGTATTATATGGACATTCCAACAGTCCGTGTCGATTTTGGTACATACGGTGTGAATGTAATTAAATATATATATATATATATATATATATTTTTTTTTTTTTTTTGCTAAATACTGCTATAGTACAGATGAAAGGCAAATGTTAAAAATATTTTTGAGTTCGGCATCTATCATATCACAGTAGATTATGTGATTCTAATGATACCAATCTTTTAACTCTAAGTTAATTAGGAAAGAAAATGTAGGTATATTTGTAGTAGTAGAATTTCAGAAATTTGCATTTTTTACCCCTTTTTGCAGCCCTGTATATCAAAAATTAAAAGAGACAGGGACTTATTAATTGGTATACATTCATTTCTCAGTTGAACAAATAAATGAGCCCAATTTCATAAAAATCGGTGTGTGTGTGGGGGGGGGGGGGGTCAGGTTTTTAGCTGTGGTGATTTGACATGAAATGTCAAATACTCCAATTTAGGAAACATAATAATTAATTTTAAGGTGTTATGTAGAACTGAAAACATATTTTAAATTTTAAGCAATATATGACAGAATTCAAGGTAAATCACTACCTTTCCATAAATGACCGGATATTTTAGATTTCAGACATTTTGTGAAATGTCTCAAAAAGTATTTGACAATTCACCTTGGAACGTCAGTAATGTGAATATATTTGAGAGAACGTTTTACCCCGAACACAAAAGGTTGACCCATAAAAAATTAAAGAAATATGAAAATGTTTAGAATCACCCTGTAAAAAAGAATGCATGAATCGCGTTCTTGGTGTAGCATATGATTATGAAGTATTTTCTTACTATCTCTATAAATTTTTCTGAGGCTACCACATATATTCGTAGAAATATAATGGTTTCCTTAAAAAAAAAGAAAAAAAAAAAAAGGTACAAAGTTTGCCACTTTTTAAACTATAAAACGCAAGACATTGCAGTACAAGGCTATTTTCGGGAATTTTGACATATTACTACAGACATAGCACACTGCAATCAAAATGCAGAAATATTAAACATCTAATGAAATAGAAGCATTTTCTCTAAATAATATTAACTGAGCATGCGCAAGCTTTAAGGAAATTTAATTATCATGATTTAACAGCCAAAAGCATTGAGCAACTTATTTGAAAACCTCAAACAAGTACCGTGTAAATTCAAAAAACTCTACGCGATAGAATGGACTGCTATCCTGGTCCTCTAAAAAAATAAAATAAATAAATGAAATAAAATAAGCTATAAGAGATTTATTCATATTGTTGCGTACTTGGGGGTTCGTGAGTTGTCTGAGAATGAAAGGCCAAATGTACAAAAATTCAGTAATTTATTCACAGAAAATTCCAGAAAAATGCAGATCTATAAACCAAGTATCAGCTTCAATTCAAACAGTAAACACAGCTTAAACAACAGCTGTCAATAGCAAATCCACAGTACAAACTGTATAGCAATAACACATAAAGCAAGTCTCTTCCAAAGAGGCTCAAGAGCAATGCAAGCACTAGCGAAGCTGGCTGAAAGCTGAACTGAACTGACTCGCCTTGGCGAAGAAAGCGCTTCTTATATACTGTTCCATGGAACCCAGATTTTTCGAGAAAATTCTAGAAAGTGGTCAACCAATCAACTTACAGCTTCCATATTTGGTATATCCCTTATAAGGATTTTCCCGCCAAGGTCACCAAAAAAATCGCCAAGGTGGGAAAAAGTCGCCAAATCCATTACCTGCCTTATTGGGGCTTTCTAATGCGTTTTTAAGGGAAAATAAGGGTATTTAAACGCTAAAACGACCAGAAATGCACAAAATTAGCACTTTATCAACTTACTAAGCCTCTCTGAAAGAATTTATACAAAAATAAATACAATTATTTAAAATTCCGTAACACTGCCCCCCCTCCCAAGGACTGCACGTCCCGGGCAGTGCAACCCTTGGTTAAGAGGCGAAACTAACCAAATTTACACAATCTCAAATACAAAAACTAAGTTGCATATAACGACAAAATAGGAACAAAAATCAAGTGAGAAATATTTACAAAATTCACAAGTATGTACAAGTATTTATATACAAATATTTACATTACGCATGCGCAAATTTTACCAGTATTTACATTTGTAACTTTAATATTACCGTTACTTGTGGTACTTGGCTAGCCTATTATAGTGCACCACCTTCGGTTTTGATGAAGGTGTTTTAGTGATCCGTACCACTACATCATTCAGCCTTTTTAAGACTGTGTATGGTCCGTCCCAGTTGCATTGTAACTTGGGAGAGAGTCCTTTGCGTCGAACAGGATTCCAGAACCAGACCTTCTCTCCTTCCTGGAACTCATGTTGTGTAGCCTTTAGATCGTACCTTGTCTTCATTTTCTCCGTTGCCATGTTAATCCGCTCCCGAGCAAAGTTGTGTACGTCCTCAAATCGTGCCTGGAGATCTTGGATGTACTCCTCGGGCGATGAAGGCGCATCGGGTGGACAACCAAACAGGAGATCACATGGGAGACGAAGCTCACGTCCAAAGAGCATCTGGATCTCGTATAGCCGGTGGTTTCATGGACAGCACTTCGATAAGCCAGCAGGAACAATGGCAACTTCAAGTCCCAATCTTGCTGGTTCCTTGATACTAGAAGAGAGAGGTTATTCAGGATGGTACGATTGAACCTCTCGACCATGCCGTCCGACTGGGGATGTAAGGGTGTTGTCCGGGTTTTGTCTATGCCGAGTAGTTGACACAGTCCTTTGAAAACATCAGAGGTAAAGTTCCTACCTTGGTCGATATGAAGTTGTAGGAGCGTGTCGTACCTTGACACCCATTGCTGCACTAGGACTTCTGCGACTGTGCATGCCTCTTGATTGGGAATGGGATATGTCTCAGGCCACTTGGTGAAATAGTCCATCACGACGAGGATGTATTTATTTCCACTGGAGGTCCGTGGCAAAGGACCCAAGATGTCGAGTGCAATCCGTTCAAATGGTGCTCCCACGTTATACCGTTGCAGTCTTCCTCGACTTCGTTTCTGCGGGCCTTTACGTGCCGCACAAGCATCACAGGATTTACACCATTTCTCCACATCCTCCTTTGCCTTGCACCAGTAGAAGCGTTCCCGAACTTTCTGCAGAGTCTTCATTACCCCAAAATGGCCTCCGGTAGAGCTATTATGCAGTTGTTCTAAAACAGCTGTAATCTTTGATCTTGGTAATAAAATCTGCCATCTGAAGCTTTTCCCATCATCAGATTCCCACTTTCTGTATAATACGCCGTTTCTGATATGAAGAGAGTCCCAAAATGCCCAATAACTTTTCGTAACGGGACTGAATCTGGAAATGTCCTGCCAGGTAGGTCTGTTGCTGGTCGTCTCCTTCAGCTGTAATATAGGCTTTACGTCAGGATCTTCCATCTGGGCTTTTCTAAATTCTTCGTCACTCCATGGGTCGGGATCTTGATCTGATGGTGTTGCGACAGTAACTTGGCGAACAACTGGCTTTATTCTTTGGTGTTTATCCTCGGCTTTAGAGATGTATTTATGATCTTCAGATGGAGGCTTCCGCAAGAATGCATCTGAATTTTCCCGAAGAGCTCCTTCTGGGTGGCATACTTCAGAGACATTCTTGGTTGCTTCTCTAGGTGTTCTTACTGGGCAGCTTCGTTTGATATGCCCGTCTTTTCCACAGCCCCAGCATTTAGTTGTTGGAGTCTTCCCTTCTTTCTTCCTCTCAAGAATGCGTAGCCTTCGATTAATTTCTGCAATCATTTCCTGAATCTCTTTAAGATCATCTTGAGAGCCGTTCACTTTGTGTGCTGTGCTGTTCTGGCGATGTTTACAGGAGGCTTGTTGGGCAGTCTCGAGCTTTAGGGCATACACCAAGGCTGACTCCACATCCTTCACGCCGGAGAGTCTGAGGGCTTTTTGAATATCTGGATCTCCGACAGCATCAATGAAATATTCTAGAGCCAGATCATTGCGTGTTTCAGGATGACAGTCTGAGAAAGCCAAATGTGAAAGCCTCTGGATGTTTGATGCCAGTTCTTGTAAGTTTTCCCCTGGTCTCTGACGACGGGACCTTAGCTGGAGTCGACTATATTCTTTGGACCATTTCGCTCCAAAACGTAGCTCTAGTGCTCTGGTTACAGCTTCGAAGTCATATCGTTGTTCCTTCGAAAGGGTCTCCAGAATATCTGCGGCGTCGCCCCGCAACGACCCTACCAGATGAGCCGTCTTTCCAACAGAGTCCCAGCCGTTTGCTTCAGCTACGATGGAAAACTGCGTCTTATATACATGTCAGGAGGAACTGCCATCGTAGGTAGATAGCTTAATAAATTCGTGATTCTGGCTTCCTCTCTCTTTCTTTTCAGTTTCCTGCGGCATGGATTCTAACTTTTCTTCCAGATTCCGAATCTTGCTCTGCAGTTCATTCCCTATTACTTCTCTGTTCCACTCTTCTTTCATTTTTCTTTCAAGATCTTCCTCCATTCTCTTAAACTTGCTTTCTATCTCTGAAAACCTTCCTTTCAGCTCTTGATCAAAGTTTTCTTTAAATTTCTCTTCTACACTCCGTTCTATCCTCGTAACACTCTCTTCAACCTTCATAACATTTTCTTCTATCTTCATAGCTTTCTCTTCAAAACTTTCTTCTATTTTCAAAACTTTCTCTTCAAAATTTTCTTGTATCTTTATAACTTTCTCTTCAAAATTTTCTTCTATCTTTATAACTTTCTCTTCTATTCTATCCATTCTATTTTCCATCACCGTTAATTTACCCTCGATTGATTCTTTCACCGTTGAAAGCTCTCTCTTCATCTCATCTTGATTAGATTTAATTTCTTCCTGAACTTCACCCAAACTGCTTTTTATTTCCTTCATTTCTTCAGTCAAACCGTCTTTGAACTCTCTTTGTCCTTCTTTCATTTCTCTTTGTCCTGTTTATATTTTCTCTATCAACCCAGATCTTAACTCATTCATCTGACCAGTGAGTCCTTCTAGAAATTTCTTCATTTCTTGTTCCATAGCTCTCGTTATCACCATTCACAGACAACCCCACTCCTGACACCAGAAATGTTGCGTACTTGGGGGTTCGTGAGTTGTCTGAGAATGAAAGGCCAAATGTACAAAAATTCAGTAATTTATTCACAGAAAATTCCAGAAAAATGCAGGTCTATAAACCAAGTATCAGCTTCAATTCAACCAGTAAACACAGCTTAAACAACAGCTGTCAATAGCAAATCCACAGTACAAACTGTATAGCAATAACACATAAAGCAAGTCTCTTCCAAAGAGGCTCAAGAGCAATGCAAGCACTAGCGAAGCTGGCTGAAAGCTGAACTGAACTGACTCGCCTTGGCGAAGAAAGCGCTTCTTATATACTGTTCCATGGAACCCAGATTTTTCGAGAAAACTCTAGAAAGTGGTCAACCAATCAACTTACAGCTTCCATATTTGGTATATCCCTTATAAGGATTTTCTCGCCAAGGTCGCCAAAAAAGTCGCCAAGGTGGGAAAAAGTCGCCAAATTTGGCGCCAAATCCATTACCTGCCTTATTGGGGCTTTCTAATGCGTTTTAAGGGAAAATAAGGGTATTTTAACGCTAAAACGACCAGAAATGCACAAAATTGGCACTTTATCAACTTACTAAGCCTCTTTGAAAGAATTTATACAAAAATAAATACAATTATTTGCAATTCCGTAACAATATTTTTATTTTGATTCAGTCAAGTCAATGGTAATACAATATTGTTAATTTTAAGTAAACATCAATAAAAAACCCTCAAATTTAGTTTATTCTGTCACGTACAATTTTGAATTTACACGATATTTATCTGTGGTTTTGATATAAGTAGCTCAATATTATTGGCTATTATATTATACAAATGAAAGTTTGTTGAAATTTACGCATGTATAGTTAAAAATAATTTAGTAAAAATGTTCATGTTTCATTAGATATTTAATATTTTTGTATCCTGATTGCTGTATGCTGTGTCTAATATAGTATACCAAGTTTCCTAAAAAGGCTTTGCACTGGATTTAATATGTGTTATATTTAACACGTTAATCGCCATGTCAGTCATATGTGTCTGACGCATTTTTAACACGCATTTTTAACTAGGAAATAACCCTAAAAGGAATATGATGTATGCCGAGTAATTATTAACACGTTAAACACGCATTTTTAACTAAATTGTCTAATAAAGTTACTATGGCCCATGTGAAATTTTTCCTGATATTATCGTGGCGATTAACGTGTTAATTTATAAAGTAGCTGCTTTTTTTTTTTTTTTTTTTTTTTTCTTTCCCTTAACAATTTTTCAAAGAAACATTTGCATATCCATAAATATATGTGGTAGCCTCATAAAAATCCATACAATTATTAAGAAAAAGCCTCCTAATTACATACTACAGTTAGGATACATTTTGAGCATTACATTTTACATGGCGGTTCCAAACATTTTCGTTTTCCTTTAATTTTTTATTGGTCCCTCTTTTGCTTTAGGAGTTAAACTTTCATTTCAAGATGATACGTCCAGTTTTTGAGATATATGAGAAAGCGTCTAAAATCAAAAGTGGCCGGACATTTATGGAAAGGTAGAGCATTTTACCATATGTGCTGGTGAATTTTGTGGGGGGATATAAGAAACAAAAATAAAAATTGTTGTTCGTTTCCTAACAATCGTTTTATCTTTTCCGTTAAAACGTCTGTTGAAGTGGCTTTCTCTGCTTTAGCGAAGAATTATCACAATATTTTGTTATCAATAATTATCTAGAATCTGTTACACTAAATTTTATACTTCTCACAGGTTAACGATATCATTCATCAATGGATTCTATGTCGATTATTTATGTACCTTTTATCAATTTTAGTTTCTTTAGCATTGTTCCCCTTTCGATTATTTCTTTTTTTTTTTTTTTTTTTTTTTTTTTTACTGGCTTCTCCAGAAAAATGCACCGAAAATTAAGTAAAAAATAATTCAAAAGAAAGTATCTCTAAATTATAGATATATTGCATGTAATTTTAAAAGTATCTTGAAATATTAGATAATTATGTATTAGTGATACCATTTTGATATTCTATGATACCCCTTTTAAGAGCGTTTTATCTGAAATCTGGAAAAAAATTCAGTTCCATCATTAACTCCCGGCCAAAAAATGAGGGATGGTATTAGTTTTTGTCTTCATTTGGCAATATAGCTGCCGAATAAATAGACCTATTTTAATGTTTTTTTTTTTTTTTTTTTTTTTTTTTTTAATTAATATTAATATTAGAAAGCTGATTTAATCGGGGTGGGGTTTTTATTTTGTTTGATATATTTTTGAAAATTAATTAAAATTTGTTTATTCAGACCATTTAGCATTGGTAGTTTAAAACTTTCAAGCTGGTAATCTTCTAATTTCCAAGTCAAGTTCGATAATATCTGCGAGTTGATAATCTTTCAATTTTTATGTCAGGTTACAAATCACGTGGTTTTTTTTTTTTTTTTTTTTTTTTTTTTTTTTTGTGTTGGACCATGAAGACGCTTTTTTTTTTTTTTTTTTTTTTTTTTTTTTTTTTTTTTTTAATTCCCAAATTTTAAATCGATTTTGACAAAAGCTAATTATTGACTATAAATAGTGATTATGAGTACACAGTCCAAAAATCGCTAAATTTGGTTGAAAATTAAAGATTTTATTGATTTTATTTAAACTACTTAAAATGGATTTTTCTTTCCCGGACACTTATTTTTTATTAATATTTCAAAATCTGCAAGCTAACAGTCTTCCAATTTTCAACTCATGTTATATGATGAGTCATGTATTTTTTGAATTAGAATATAAAAAAGCATTGAAAAATCGCGAATTTTAACCGATATTGACAAGAATTAAAAATTGGCTAAAAATAGTGATTATGATTTTTAAACTTGAAAATTTCTTTACACACCATAAAATTAAAGAAAGCACTACCGGTTTCGAAAAGACGTGTCTTTCTTCTTCAGGTGAAAAAACACATGCTACTGCCTTGGAAGCAAAAGCAAGATTGAAAGTAAGGCAAAATCCAAAGGGGAAGAAGTAACATTACTAACCAATAGGAAGTATCCTGCAAAACCAACCAGAGAGGAACACGCCACACACACACAAAAAAAAAAAAAGGGGGGGGGGAGGTTATTTTTAAATAATTTATTTACATATTTTTATTTTATTTTTATTACTTTGTTAATTTATTAATTATTTTATTTATTTATTATTAATTATTTATTAGTTTCTTTTCTTTCTTTTTTTTTTTTTTTTTTTCTTGCTTTTTAAGTACAAAATGAAGGTAGTTTCTTAATTGAATTAAACAAATTTTTCCAAGCTGTAGACAGCAAAGTGGAATCAGATTTTCATTAACAATTTATTGCGATTAAACTAGATAGCTAAATTTTCCAAAAAAATTCAACTCGGAAACACGCTTGGCATAAAAGATAATTTTGGCACGCTAAAAATTAAAATTACGGTCAGATTCCCAAACATGCTTCATAATAGAAGATTTAGATAATTCCTGTTTAGCAACATACAGAGAATGTTTCACGTAAATGGCATTCAAGATTTCTTTTATAATAGTTTGACCAGTGTAAGATAAACCGCAGGTATTACAAGGGACATTATGGATACTCCCCTTTATGAAGCTCAGGAACAGGGTATTTAGTAGAAGGGAATTGAAATTTATTAACAGGTTTAAAAATAACATGAAAAATAAAACTTTTTAAAACTTATTCTAATTTAAAACATAAGGGTGGATAAAAAGGCAAGACAACAAGCTTATTGGGTTTAATTTTAGCCTCATTAGAAAAAGTAGAATTACAACACGTCAGATTCCGAACTATGCTTTGCAACAGAAGATGTAGATAATTCCTGTTTAGCATCATACCGAGAATGTTAACGTAAACGGCATTCAAGATTTTTTTTTTTTTATTTCATCTGAATCTGAAGAAAACTACTTAAAAGCCTCTACGTGTAGGAAAAAAATCTCTACACTTAATAACCCTGCATTAAATCGATTTATCCTTATATCGGTATTTTAGATGAATGATATATCGATTAAAGAAATGTCAATATCGCCCAGTACTAATGGCATCTAATAAAATCTCTAAGTCAAGTACTAATTTTAAAAGTCTTGTTAAGGAATAAAAGAAATATCTTTCTGTAGCAAATGATTTTTTTATCATGTAGAATGATTCTGCAGTCACGAGATAAACTTTAAAGGGAAGCAGAGACATTGTTACAGTCGGTAACAAAAGTATCCAAACACTAGCAAAAATTCCTATGTAAAAAAAGTACACTTCATACGGTTTTGTTAAATAAATCCTTATCGAATCATGTTGTAAGAACATGACTCGATAAGGATTTATTTAACAAAACCGTATGAAGTGTACTTTTTTTACATAGGAATTTTTGCTAGTGTTCGGACACTTTTGTTACCGACTGTACGAATCACAATTACACACAGAAAAGCAAAGTCAAAAATGAGAAATTATTTGTTAACACACCGTCCTCGGGGCAGTTTCTTATTGTGAACAATGCCCATCCTTTACACATTACTGTAAAACATTACATTATTCAACAAAAGATTTTACGTAATCATTTTATAATCATTTAAATTTTATCCTCAGCGATCGATGAGGTATGATACTGGCAATTATATATGTCGACGACACATAATTAAACACGAATAAGCAAAATCATTTCGTAAACCAATGTATTGTTTTAGAGGAACAAATAAAAGTTAGGTTTATATTTAAAAATAGGATTTGTGTTTCGCATGTCGCTCTACGGTCATTTTCTGCATATTAAGATTCATTTGACTATGGCTTAAAAGTGAATTATGAACCACTACAAACAACCATATATGAACCGTATTATAACGCAGTATTTGGCAACTGAAGGCCACAGTTTCAAAATAGAAAAATATCCCGACGACAATGTGTTAACAGTTTGCGTATGTCGTTTGTTACTATGATTTCCTATGTGATTATGATTACACTGTTTGCTTAAATCGCTTATGTAACCCATTTGTCACAATGGCTACATAATTTAGACACTTGTGCGATGCACAAATGTCATTAAAAATATTGAGCACTCAAAGTTCTAATCTAAGATAAGATATAGATTGAGGTATAAGATATTTGAAGTTGATATTGGAAATTTTTCATTTTATAATAATCTAGTAAACTGGAGAAATGAACAAAGCTCAATCCAGATAAAACAATTCCATATAATAATTCTATGTACAGCGGATGATCTCATTAGATTTTTTTTTTTCTAAAAAAATACCAAAAAAATGACCTTGAACTTCGAAAACAAAAAAAAAAAAAAAAAAAAAAAAATTTCAAGTCACACTTACCAAAAATGATTTAGACACGAGTGCAATTAAGAGAGCTAACCAAAACTGAAGAAAAACAAAAATCCCCTGGATTACCTTGTATCATAAAAAGCTACATATCACTTGTAATTTTAACACATCACAGCACTTGTATGCTTTTTTCTAGAAATATCAGGAATACTTAAACAGATATGTATATAACTAAAGAAAAAAAAAAGGCATTTCAAAACTAGCGTTTAAAACTGATAAGTACAAAACTTTGAATAAACACCATAAAAGGCATGAACTCGTAACAATTGTTTCGAGTCGATAGATGACACAGCCCTTCATTAGGCGAACCAAGTAGGCACGAATGCTGCAAACAAGGTAGCAACAATTGTTGCGAGTTCTTGCATTTTATGGTGTTTATTCAAAGTTTTTACTTATTATATGTATATATATATGGATTTCAACAAAATACACCCTAAGACAAAGGGAAAAGAGTGACTAACCAAGAAGGAGTAATTCAAATTGGACTCAAATTGATATGCATACAGGTTTCGACATAAACTGCAAAATTCTAAAGTTTGATGGCCAGTGAATGAACATGTGATGCTACAGCGCATCTTAACAGTGCAATTGACAGGATATTAAAAAGGAAACACTTTGATTCCAGCTCAGAAATTCTTTGGTATTTTCCTTCAGTGTACTCAGATAAATGGTAAATATACCTCGTATACACGTGCACGAACAATACACGCAGAAGTCTGCATATGAAAGAGGACGTATAGTAGGGCTCAAAGGAGCCGAATGTTCAAATCGGTAACTAGCTAAACATTTGAATAGGGACGATTTTAACAGAAATGGGTGATACGCGGCTGAACACAGCGTCAAGAAAGAAAAGTTTGGTCTAGAGAGACGACAGAACATGAGGACCAATCCACCGTCAGAGCTGAACTCAGAACTTCATAGTCATCATATCGATCCTATACGTGTCATTGGTGCTTCAGTAACCGCAGAGATCGTTAAAAGGCAGCTCAGAGAAACGAGGCTGAGCTTACGGCGCATTTTGCACCGACTACCAATTACCTCTTTACACCGACAATCCCATTTGCAGTGGTATTGGACACATTCGATCTGAAATGAAACTAACTGCAGTAGAATTTTATTCAGTGGTGCATCCTGCTCCAATCTGAGCCTCGATGATCAGCGAAGACGTGCCTGAAGACGCCCCGGAAAAAGGAGGGATCATAACTCATTGTCACTCACCATACTGCCCGACAATCAGGAGTGATGGTTTAAGGTGCAATTTCATTTCATAGCAGGACCCCTTTGGTTGTAATCCGTGGTACATTTACAGCACAGCGGTACGTCGATGAAATTCTACGCTTTGTTGTGTCACTCGCTCTTCATATCATGCCATCCTGAGCGTATATTTCAGCATGATAATGCCCGCCCGCGCATGGAGATAGATTTTACTGCTTGTTTTCTTGCTTGTCCAACATTTACCTTGGCCAGCAATGTCGCCAGATCTCTCCTACCATTGAGGACGATTGGAGCATTATGGAAAGGGCCCCACAACCAACTCGGGATTGTGCCAATATAACCAATTGGACAGAATGCGGCACGATATTTCGCAGGAGGACATCGGCCAACTCTATCAATTAATACCAAAACAAATAACTTTTTATATAAGGGCCAGTGGTGGACCAATGCGTTTTTGACTTATTCAATTTATAAAGTTCTTTCTGTTAATTAAATCACTTTTTTTTTTTTTTTTATAACTGTATAACCTTTTGTTTTTCTCTACATGTACATCACATCTACCACTTTTCATCCTATTCGGATAACTTTTTCCTGGTGCGTCTACTTCCCCCCCCCCCCCTTAAAGTGTATTACAAAACTTGCAGAAAAATGACAAAACATTTTTCTGGAACATAAAATGCATACATTTAATTTTCGATGAAATATGAATATTTGTGTACATACTGTGCCTACTTATCTTTTACTGCACAGGCACGAAAGATAGCACTTTTCTTCTTTTTATTATTATTATTGTATTATTAAATAGTTTGAGAGCTAGATACTATAGAACAAATTATTTCAAAAGTTCATTTGAATTGTATCTAAAGTTCAAAGCATTTCGTCCATCATTTCTTAAAAAAAAAAAAAAAAAAAAAAAAAAAAAAAATCTGATAATATAATTATCCACTATAATATTTTGTGTATAGTAAATTAAAAAAATTAGAAGATTTTCTTTTATTTATTTATTTATTTATTTATATTTATATTTTCCTTCTTTCTATTCTTTTTATTTATTTACTTACTTATTTATTTATTTATATTTTCCTTCTTTCTATTCTTTCTATTCTTTTTATTTATTTATTTCAATTTAATGACAGTGGTTGGTAAGTTTCTATATAAAATCGTCTTTTTATAAATTTTGAAAATATAAGGGTCATTTTATGAATTCTGAAAACTTTACAGTTAGAAATCAATTAGAATCCCAAGCTCTGATAATTTTTTATTAATTAAAAACATTTATTTTATTTTATTTATTTATTTATTTATTTATTTATTTATTTTACATATTTATTTATTTTATATTTCTGTATCAACTATCTGTCTGCCATTTAGTGTTGTATCTTAATTAGTCGGTGCATACTTAATTGGTTTATAGATTCACAGAATTTGTTTATATATATATATATAGTATATTAAGTAAATAAATAAATAAAATAAATGCAAGGCGAAAAAAAGTGAGTTAAATGAATATAATAATACTCTGCACTGTAAATATATATATATATAATCAATGAATTTTTCTAAAGGATACGGAATTGTGCTTGCTGACAAGGATATTATTCTACATTGGTACAAAACTATTCTATTCTATATATATATATAGTTTTTTTTTTTCCTGTAATGTAAAAATTAGGGCGCACGATGTGTACATATTTAAAAAATATATCACGTAAAAATCGAAATTTTATTTTTTTGTTTTCTGAATACGCTTCCTAAAACTTAATATCGCCTTTTGGAATTTTTCTAAAATATGTATTTATATACATTTTTAAAAAGATAAAATTCTTTATAAAACTTTATAAATTAAAAAAGTATATATAATAAATATTTAAAAAAAATGTTAATGGAAGATGCGCAAAAAACAGAAATTAAAAAATAAGTATTTTTTCAAGATATATTTTTAAATATGAATGTATCGGACGTCCATTGGTGTGGCATTTAGAGAAGGAAAACTCGCTACTGAGTAACTAGTCATTGGTGTTTTTTTTTTTTTTTTTTTTTACAATGTGCCATTATAATATTAATCTATAATTAACATCTTCTTTCTCATCTATTTTAATATGATAAAACTCTTTGATTCTTATCTATGGCTATTGATTACATTTCCGAATTTTATAATATAAAGAGGATTTATCACGGATTTATTAAGATTATATCTTACACTGTTTCTCAATTAAGTGAACGATATATCTGGGTGAACAATGAAAATGACGTCTCAGATCCTGGTCAAATTTTAATATAACTATCCAAAAGTTTTAAAAAGACGCAAGGAAGGGAGGAAAACGATCCATGAATGGAATATTTGGCATTAAAATGCTAATTCATATTACTATATTTCTGTAACTTTCATTTTTACCTAATAATCATTACCATGACTTATGATTGTAATTCCTACATTTATAACATTAACAGTTAGTTCACGCTTTTAATAAATCGTATCTCATAATAATCAAAGGTGAACTTGTATTACTTCCTTTAAAAATCAGTAAGATTCTTTATAAACTGCACTAAGCATCTTTTTAGAATGTTCACTCACTTTGTTGCTTATATATCTGGAAGAGTTATTACTGTGGATGCTCAAAATCAAATTTAAGCTTTTCTAATGACCATTTGTTGCTATTCTGCTCCTCATTCTTTCTCGTTTAAAGAGGAGAGGAAGAAAAAAGAGATTCGTTTAAAAGGGTAGCTGCAGCAGTGAGCAGATCTTTAAATCTCTTAGGTACCGGAAATAATTAAATGCACAGTGCTTCCGCCCCTATTGTACCTTGAGACCTTTTCAGAAAAATGAAATGAAGAATATATAATGACTGAATTTTTCCACGGTGGTGATTTCCTTGTCGTTCTTTATGTAATCCTAAATCTTACACATACATAAAAGTTTCATGACATTCTGATTCTCGGAAAAGCCAAGTAAATTTTTATTTATTTATTTTTTTATAACTAATCAATTTTGAGTAATTTCGAAAAAATATCTTTAATTACAATTGAAAATTGTGAATTATTGTCTATTTTTAAAGGAATTTTTGACGATGATTCATAAGGTTTGTGGAGGGGAGGGGTAAGTGTTTTAAATTTAACAATTTAAACAAGCATATCACTTATTTGAAACTAAAATCCGAATATACCTAAGCATTTTTCGTGTTCATCAAAAATAAAATTATCCATTCAATTTAAATTTTCATTTGGTTGATTCAGGAAAAAGTAATTTCAGTTTAAAAAATAGACGAGCGAAAAGACTGAAGTCGTTTGGTACTTTTTCACAGTATAAGTTTTTTTATTGAATAAAGTTGTGAGACACATTTCCATACTTAAGAGAAAGAGCTCCCGATTTAAAAATTATCCTTTAAAAGTTAATCCAAAATATTCAAAAGTGTATAATTTACAGTATATCGGTAGTTCGTCTGGTTGGTTGGTTGGATGGGTTTTACGTCGCACTAATGCTCCGCAATAGGCAACTGGTGCCGTATTTCGTCTGCCACAATATTTTTGGTTTTCCTCTAACGCAAGAGATTACAAGCCATATTTATACTGGAAATGTTTTTTTTATTTTTTATTTTTTTATTTATTTTTTTTTTTTTTTATCTAAAATTTTGACAAAATTGTTCTATAGAAAGTGACGTGAAAGGATTCTTGAAAATTTATTTCATTTCATATTAATATGTTCATTTTAAAGATATGAAATGAAGATTAGAAAAAATGTCTTTCTTAATTTGTATTAGCTGTTTGAACTCTACATGCTTGGTTAAGATTTTTATCTATTCACAAACTTTAAGCAAAAACCATGATACATTATTCTAATGTGTGAAATTTTTAATTAAAAGGCTAATTTTTGCATTGAAATATTGAAAATTTTCAAGAAAAACAGATTATAATAATTCTTATAGTTTTTATACACTTTTTACGGATTTGAATCCTTTAAATGGTGTATTCTCAGTTTGCATTATTTCATGAATTTGTGATCTTCAAAATACTAAAACCTTTACAGACATATAAGAAAATGCTTAATGTATATATATATATTTTAATATTTAGACGAACTTACAAGAATTAGATATGGATTTTGCAAAACCTTTCCCTGACTCTTTCAAGAGAAGATAATTCTTATAGGAAATAGAATTCTCTAATTCTTTCAAAAAAAAAAAAAAAAAAAAAAAAAAAATTCCCTAATTCTTTCAAGAAATCAAGAAAAAGTATTAAATATATATATATATATAAATATATTGGGGGGGGGGCAAATTTTTACAAAGACACTTTTTATTTTTTAATTTTTATTTATTTATTTATTTTTGTCAAAAACTAGTTAAATTTAAACACCCATCCTAAATTCTTTTAAGTAGGTTCTATTAACCCCCCCCCCCCCAAAGAAAAAAAAAAGTATTTTCTTAAATACCTGTAAAAGTTTTAGCATTTCGAAGATAATGAATTCATGAAAAAATGTAAACTGAGAAAACGCAATTTAATGATTTCAAATCTGTAAAAAATGTATCAAACGCTATAAGAATTACTTCCTGAATAGATATTTTATTGAACAAACCTAATATAGTTCAACTTATAAACATTATTAGAAATATAAGTTTTATATTAAACCTATTTCAATGGTGCCAAGTCCCCTTAAAGTAAATAAAGGGATATGCATAAAGATTGTAAGAAATATTCCATAATATACTAAAAAAAAAAAAGAGGGGGGTTGTTAAGAAACGAAAAACCATTAAATAAAAAGCAAAATTTATTAATACCGATCATATTTAAGAACACATTGTCCATATTCTAATTTATTTTAGTTAGTTTCTATGATGAAAACATCTGTATAAATGTTTGATTAAGTATTATTTGTGAAATGTTTTCACTTTTATCTTCTATGATAGCAATTTAATTTCTCTACTTGCATCATGTTTCCGAATTTTTAAAAATTATACCTTCAAAGCATTTATATGCATCCCATAAAAATGTTTCACACATAATATTGTAATAGTGTTTTTCAGTTTGATCCTTCAAAGACAAAGAAACACCTTGCATCAAGGTACTAGACAAAATATTTTCATTGTCAAAATGTCAGTGGAGACTCAAAATGGTTTTGGTATGCCTTTACCGTGATAGCGGCCGCAGTCACCTTCTCATTGACTTGCAAATTGGTACACAGGTTCATGAGCCTTATTAGCTGTATATATATATATTTGTGTGTGTGTATTCTGTTTGTGGTTCATGTGTGTACAAGACACACTGAATTTTTTCTTATCATTACGAATATGGGCAGAATTTGTATGTAACGCGGTAGTGGCCGTAAATATTGCCCAATTGGCTTACAAACTGATATGCATGTTTATCACCGTAAAAAATTAGCTGTATATTTTTTGGTGTGTATTTTGTTTCTGGTTTGTGCACGACACACCGAAGTATTTCTTTTCATTATGGCCTATGGGCATATAGAAAATATCCTAAAATCAAAATTGCCACAAATAAGCCATTTACATGTGACCATAGGATAAAATAAAACTATTATTAAAAATTATTAATAAGGTAATACATAATTGTTTTGGGCATTGAGAATAAAAGGTATGGTTTCTGTAAAAAAAGAGAAGAAGTTTTATGTGTGTAGGAATATAGACATTTTAATCCGTAAAGTAATAGATAACAAGTTTCCCAGCAGCTGAATTAAATCGTATACAGGACTATACGAGATATTTCTGTTAAATTATGTAATGAGTATACTAATTACCGAATATGTAATTTAAGTTTGCAACACTCATTTCGTAAAATACATGTATATAAATTAGACAAGCATAGACAGATAGATACAACGGGGTGTTCAAGGCGACGGCGGTTGCTCCCCCCCCCCCCTCCCCTTCCTCAGAAACGTATCTTTTTATTATACGAATTAATTACACGTATGCATGTATGAAAGTATATATATATATATATATATATATGTGTGTGTGTGTGTGTATATATATACATGTTTTACACGATCATATTTCTCATCGTGAGCCAGAGCTAAGAGTAATAGCAAAATAGTTGAAAAATAATTCTTAAAATTTTGTTGGTAAATATTTTTTTTTAATTTTCAGTATGATATCTGAAACTCGAATTCACAGCTAATTAATCATTAAAATCATAATATCATTTGATATTACTTTCAAGAAATTAGCACCCGCAGATCGTAATGTATCCTAATTGTTTTTAGCTGTAGTAAAATATAAGTGCTACACAAGCTATTTTCATTTGGAAACATATTGTTGTAAACTATTTTAACATATAAAAATTTGTTTTGGTTGAAGCAGTTTAATATAACTATAAGACTGTCCTATTAAAAGTCCTATTGGACTTTTCTACTTTTTTGTAAAGAATAAAAGAAATTAATTGCCATTGGTGGACCCAACTCAGTTCACTAAACTCTATTTTTTCTCATAAATTTCTATTGTAATTCCTATTATATTAAGGATAAAAGCAATGAATTCGATTGATGATCAGACTTAGTCGTAAACTGAAATGCTCTACCCACTAGGCTGACCTGCCCCTCTGCTTCGATCACCCTTCCCTAATTTGCTACTTACTCTTATTTGTGCCAGATTAGTATTTCAGCTTTCATGCAATTTCATGCTTTGGGCTTATAACTCTAACATCATTTTATTTATTTGCTAAGATTTTTCAGTTCGTAAGCGGTTTTTCATAAAAAAGATATTTTTCCCGATATGACTGAAATAATTGGATCTTCAACTTAAGTACATGGACATAATACGTTTCATGCGAAAAACCCCTTATGAAATTCCAATTCTAGAAAATATCTAAAATCTAATTCATTCTTTTGCCAATCACTTGTAAACTGTTATTGTATTCGAATGAACTTTAACATAAGTTGCCCAATATATCAAGATATCAAGACCTATGTAATAATAATAATAATAATAATAAATAATGTTATTTTTTGCTCATGCACAGTAAAAAAATATTTACTACAAATACTCATATATCATTGCAAATTAAACGTGCTCTTTTTATGTTTCAGAATAATGTTTCTCTAATGTTTTGTCAATTTTTCATGAAGTTTTGTAAAATTTCGTTTAAATCCATTCTTGGAAAGAACTTAATAAAAAGCATTTTTGTTTTCTTCTGTTTGTGGTTGGTCCCCTGTTTCCATTCGTGACTAAATCGATACTGGAAAGTGTGAGTTTATAAATGTTCTTTCCATCTCTGAAGTTCAAAGTCATTTCCTCAAGTATATATATATATATTGGGTTGTTCGATAAATAATGTCGTTTTTTTTTTTCATGTTTTTCAAAGTTAATTTATTTATATTAACAACAAACATTAATCAATGATATATTGACCATTTTGTTGGATGACCTTTTGCCATCTTTCGGTAAGTTGAAAAATTCCACGTTCGAAGAAGCCTTGGTTTTTAGAAGCGAAGGTTTTAAAAAACGACATTATTTATCGAACAACCCAATATATATATATAAATAAAAATAAAAGATCACGCACTGCATAAAATCCACTTTTAAAAAGGGAATTTATAATGTCTAAAGTTCTAGCAGCCTCAGCGATATAATGACCAATTTTTAAGCAAATAGATATACTGTCAATTATACATATATATATATATATATATTAATAGGCAAACATGAAATTTGTCGTACACTTTTAACATATTAATTATGGGAGTAGATGTTTGAATGTGGTATCATCCGAAAGGTATGATTAGCCAAATTTGCAGATTACAAAAGCTATTTTCTTACGATGTCAGGAAGATAATTTAAAATACTTTTATTCTTTATGCACTTTTTCATTTTATACATGTATTATTTTGTTGTAAAAAATTGCTAAAGATGAAAGTTGTTAAATCTGGCAATTACATAAAATTCAAATAAAACCATGGACACAGTAATTTATATAGATGTAACATTCTGAAACTCTCGACTGCAGATTTTTCATTTTAAGAGGCAACGACCATTAGAGTGGTAAAAATGATTATGAGTGAATGAGTGGTAGATCGAAGTTTCATATCATTGAACATATACGCAAATAAAAAACATATTTGATTTATGAAAGTTTTTTTTTTTTTTTGTGTGTGTGTGTGTGTGTGTGTGTGTGTGATTTACGTTAGCTCTAATTTAAAGACACATTAAGCTAAAGCATAATGAATTTCAACTAACTGAAATTGACTACTTATTTTTAAATAAATGGATTTATTACTATATCTTCTGCATATATATGAAGAAAGTATAAGATTAGGAAAATTTTTTAATATCTGGTTTTCGATGAATTTACACGTTTTGAGATTTCTTGAACACGATTCGATCATTTTTAGAAAAAGTCTGCTTTTAGAGTTATTAAAGCTTGTCGAACACTGTGTCGCATGAACCAATGGACTTAATTTAACTGAACTTGATATTTGGATGGAGCGTGGTTTGAATTGGTACTGATTAACTTTCAGGGTATATCACCCAACAGGTGGCGCTACCACGCTGTGATTTCCTCTCATTTCAGGGAAGGCTCATTATCTACAGTGCACCAAACTTAGTATAAGGTATATATAAAATATATGTATTCATTACTTATATCATATATATATATATATACATATATATAATGTAAAACTCTGTTGATTCAGTTTGAGTACATACCGGCCAACAGATGGTGCTGTTAAGCTGCAATTTAATAACACTTTGCAGAAGACTATAAGCTTCTATAATGCATAAATGTACGAAACTTGGCGTGTGAGGTGATTCTCAGGTAAAATTATACTAATTCACTTTGGATGCATATCAGGCGACAGATGGCGCTGCTATTCAGCAGTATTTTCCGTTTAAATAAAAGCTATATCTCAGCTTCTATTTATATAAATGTACCAAACATGATGTGTGTGTACATATTACCAAAAATTCCCCCGAATTTTATGAAAAAATATATTGATTAAATTTTTGTTCATGTTAATCAGTAGGTGGTGCTGTCATATAAAATGATATAGAAGAAAGTATTTAATTTTTTGAATATTTTTGACTTCCGGTTTTCGAGAAATTTACACGTTTTGAGATGTCCGAAACATGATTCGTTTATTTTTAGTAAATGACTATTTGTTTGTGTGTGTATGATGTGTTAGAGAAATTTTGTGGTATCTCATGAACCAATGGGCGGAACTTAGGTACTATTGATAATTGGTTAGACCTTGGTTTAAATTGGTGCTGATTAGCTGTTGGATTATATCATCCAATAGGTGGTGCTGTTATGTTGTGATTTATCCCATTTAAGTCAAGGCTATATCTCATCTTCTGTAGTGTATAAACGCACCAAACATGATATAGGATATAGACATTATGTAAAACTATGCTGTTTTAATTTGGGTGCATATCGGCTGCAAGTGGCGCTACTGTGTTGCAATTTAATTCCGTTTACGAGAAGGCAATTACATTGCTTTGTTTTGCAAAAAAGTGGTCGAGTTTGGACTACTAAGCGATACCAGTATGTAATAATATCCTAATTGTATTTGGTTCCGCCAATATCGTTCTGCTCTTTAATCCAGCAGACAAGAAATGCCGTGTTCGAACACAGCTCACGTTCGTCGTCCATGCCTTTTGGAGTCTTCCGTGGTTTTCTGCGAAACTGAGAGGGCCTTCCACCCAGGACTAAATGAAAAACCCTTTTGGCGTTTTTTTTTTTTTTTTCTGAAAAATTATATTTATGTTTTTTTACGCTTTCGATAGAAGTAAGCATTGTTTGCGACCAAATGCAGGTACTCCGAAGTAGAGACCTGCATCGGGTCGGGTAACTCAATTTTACCCGAACCCGACCCGACACGAGGTTCGGGTTCGGGTCGGGTTTAATTTTCAACGAATCGAAATGTACGCTTACCCAAATTATCGTAGTAAAATAAACATCCATATCCGACTAAAACAAACAAACAAACAAAAAAAAAAAAAAAAAAACTCTTGTTATTTATTATTTAGATTATAAGCTATTGAAAACAGTCGACTTCTCCCACTATAACCAGATGTGTGATTCCTCTATTTTGATTACTCGTATCCTTTTGAAATAGACTGTGAACTTAAACTGATAATTAATATTTTTTCTCTTGCATATGTTTTTAAGAAGTTATAGGAATGTAGAATTAGATGAGTTTAGCGGACGTTTAATTGGCGTCTATAAAATTATATTGTTTTAATATTATTATGTGTCGTGTGCGATAAGCATTAAACAATCAAACCACAAATACTAAGCTTGAAATCCATTTTTGTGCACTTGAAGTACACAACGCACATAAATAGTTAAAAATTATTACTAATCCATTGTCTAGATTTTTAAATTTTTAACTTAGTGTATTAGTAATTATATTTTTATTTATTTATTTATTTATTTATTTTTTAATGATTTACCAAGAGTATGGCAATGAAAATTTACTTTATTTTAAAAATTAAAAATGTTTTGCAGGATTTTTAGATGAATTATTAATTTTCATTTAGATTCGGGTTTCGGGTCGGGTACGGGTCGTCAAAATTATTTAGAGTGGGTTCGGATCGGTTTTCGGGTCGATTAAAATTTTTTGTCGGGTTCGGATCGGGTTGCAGGACTTGAGGATCCAAGCGTAGTCAATCGTTACCCCCACCCCCTTTTTCGTTTTCAAATGAAATTTCTAAAAGTAAGGATTTCATTTTTTTTACCGAAATTTGGAAAATTACTTAATGAAACATTTTTCCCCATGAATAAAGAACTAAATTCAGTAGTACATAAAAATGAGCATAAGGTTATCTTCGGTACAATTCTGCAAAATTCACACTGCCATCTATTGACCATTACTCTAAGTAAAAAATCTTCTTTCAAAATGAGATGAAAAATCTTCAGCGTATGATCATAGTTGCTAAATTTAACTTTTTTTTTTTTTTTTTTTTTTTTTTTTTGCTACCGGAAAATTATAAAAATAGAAATAATTTGTATTATATGTAATCACTGGAAACTGTTGCAGAAATATATAAAGTAAATGAAATTTTTCGGTAACCAAAAAAGGCTAAAATATACAACTATGCATACCATTAATCCATCCAAAATCCAGTTTGAGATTTAAAAAAATAAATTAATTAAATAAGATACTTTTTTTTTTATGGAGGAGAAAAAGAAATTCAAACTAGATATATTTTTGTGTAAAAAAATTCACATATAAAAATAATATATTATGCTGCACTTTATTAGTTGGTTGGTTGGAGGATTAAGGCCGATTGACTCCTTATGTGTCCTAGGCCTATAGGGGGAATGCCCTCCGTGGGGGTCTTTCTAAGGGGTCCTAGCCCGTATTTACGCGAGTTTCGGAGGAAACCACGGAAAACTCCGAACGGCTAGGTCGATGAGCGCGACCTGGGATCGAACCCGGCACCTCCCATCTACCAGCTTTGAGCGCGCACTTTATTAGATTATCATGTCTCAGAAATTGAAGATTATAGTTTTAAAATTTTCAGGAATGAAATTTATGCTTACAGATTTAGACTCAGCATTTTCATTAAAAAGGTTATTTCTTTTTAAAAATTTGATAAAGGTATGAGTAGTGATAACAGATATAAAACTATTTTTTAAGGTTTCAAGATTATTATTATTTTTTTTTTTTTCTGAAATTTCGGCTGAAGTTTACCATTTCTGAATAGAATTTCTTTTCTTTTTTTTAAAGTCTTCCACAATTTAACATTTTTACCGTGTATGGAACGTGTTACTTTCAGGCCTTCTGACATTTAAGTACCTGATCTCATTATACCACATACTAATCAGGACTAGAAAATGGTCTTAGTTTATCTGCTAATAAAAAGAAGAAGTCGTGGTGGAGGTGTATGAATTAACGCTGATTATTTACACTATGGATGGAATGCGTGAAAGGTCTTTCTAAGGTGTTTTAGTCCGTAGTCGTGCGAGTTTCAGAGAAAAAACAATCCCGGAAAACTCCAAAAGATTAGGACGGCAAGCGCAACTTTGATTCGAACCTGATACCTCCCGTCTGCAGTTTTGAGGTGTAGATGTGCAGGCCCGTTCTAATCATTCAGTTCAGTTTTCACGCCAAGCGGCTTGATGTGAAGAGCTCTGGCCTCTCCTATCGATTACAGCCTACTGGTGTGTGTTAATGCTATGATACAGTTTATACTGTGAGTTTTATATTATCAGCTGTTATTTAAGCTGCGTTTTCTGGTGAAACTGAAGTTCATACAGTCGGTAACAAAAGTATCCGAACAATAGCAAAAATTCCTATGTAAAAAAAGGAGTGTTAATACTGTTTTGTTAAATAAATCCTTGTCGAATCATGTTCTTATTCAGGCTAAGAAAATGATTCGACAAGGATTTATTTAACAAAACAGTATTAACTCGACTTTTTTTATACAGGAATTTTTGCTAGTGTTCGGATACTTTTGTTACCAACTGTATTTGTTTGACTGACCTTTAATCTTCTGGAATATTCTGTAAATAAACTTTTAAGCCTCTGCAAGATTAGTCTTTCATTCACAGACAATTCACGAACTCCGAGTACGCAACAATTTTGGTGTCAGAAGTGGGATCGTCTGCTGAATGGTCATAATCAGAGGTATGGGGGAACAGGTGAAGAAACTTCTGGAAGGTTTTGCTACCCAGATAAGTGATTTGAAAGCAGGACAAGAAAAATTGGAAAACGAATTGATTGAAAAAACGGAAAAATTTGCGAAAAAGAGATGAAAGGCAGTCTAAGGGAAGAAATTAAATCTAATCAAAGTAAATTTAGGAAAATAGAGCAAAGAATTAGAGAGAATGAGGGAAGAGAAATTAACGCCGATGAAAGAATACCAAACTAAGAGTCAATAAAGTCTTCTACTTATGATGGTAAATCATCTCGACGAGTATTCAAAACACAGCTTTTCATCGTAGAGGAGGCTGATGGATCGGATCCTACTGCCAAGATAGCTCATTTACAGTCGGTAGCAAAACTATTGAAGCACTAGCAATAATTTCTACTTAAAAGATGGGAACCTAATACTGTTTTGTTAAGCAAATATTTGTCGAGTCATGATCTTAGTAATGTAATCCAATGTAAATATAATGTGGGAGCACCATTTCATCTATGCCGACCAGATCCAGAAACTCAAAAAGTTCTTAGGCTCTCCAACGTCAAGGATGTTGAATCAGCCTTGGTGTATGTCCTGAAGATTAAGACAGGCAACAGGACTCCCGTAAAGGCCGCCAGAGTAACACAGCAGTGTCTTTAAATGAATCGCATCGCAAGCTGACATTAAAGAAATAAAGAAAAATCTGGCTGACCTCACTAGGATGTTTTTCAGCCTTGAGAGTAGAAAAGAAGCGAAGAATCCGAAGACTAAACACTGGGGCTGTGGAAGAGATGCGCATGTGAAACGAAGCTGCACATTACGACAAACTAAAGAAACTACCCAGAAGTTCTTTGAAGCACATCATCTGTAAGGAGTTCTACAGTTTGCAGCAAAAGTATCCGAGCACTAGCAATAATCCCTGTCTAAAAAAAGTACACTTAATACTGCTTTGTTAAATAAATCCTTGTCGAGTCATGTTCTTAGTCAGTCTAAGAACATGATTCGACAAGGATTTATTTAACAAAGCAGTATTAAGTGTACTTTTTTGATATCGGAATTATATGCTAGTTCTCGGATACTTTGCTGCCGACTGTGTATAGAAATGCAGATGCCTTGTCGTGGGAGCCTTGCTCTAAAAATCGCAAGTGCTGAAAGGGGGATGATAAGCTCATAAAGCCAGTTACTTGCCAAGCTACAGTCAGTAACAAAAGTATCCGAACACTAGCAAAAATTCCTATATAAAAAAGTAGAGTTAATACTGTGTTGTTAAATAAATCCTTGTCGAATCATGTTCTTAGACTGACTAAGAACATGATTCGACAAGGATTTATTTAACAAAACAGTATTAACTCTACTTTTTTTTATATAGGAATTTTTGCTAGTGTTCGGATACTTTTGTTACCGACTGTACAGTTTGAACGTCATCGAAACAGGATCCGTGGAGCGATGAAGAAGTTAGACAAGCCCAGTTAGAAGATCCTGACATGAAGATCCAGCCTATATTATATTCAAGGAGACGTCCAGCAACGGTCCTACCACCATTTGAGCGGATTGCACTTGACACCTTGGTTCCTTTGCCATGGACCTTCAGGTGCAATAAGTACATCTTCGTTGGGATGGGCTATTTCACCAAGGGGATTCCCGATTAAGACGCACACACAGTTGCGGAGGTACAGTCGGCAGCAAAAGTATCCGAGCGCTAGCCAATAACTCCGATATAAAAAAGTACACTTAATACTGCTTTGATAAATAAATCCTTGTCGAATCATGTTCTTAGACTGATTAAGAACATGACTCGACAAGGATTTATTTAACAAAGCAGTATTAAATGTACTTCTTTTTGGACAGGGATTATTGCTAGTGCTCGGATACTTTTGCTGCCGACTGCATTAGTGCAGAAGTAATTGTCATGTTTTGGCACTCTCTTACAGTTTCGTACCGATCAAGGTACGAACGTCCCCTCTGTGGTATTCAAAAGATTGTATCAGTCACTCGGCATGGACAAACCTCAGGTAAAGCCCCTACATTCCCAATTAGACGGCATGGTTGAGAGGCTTAACCAAACCATCCTGAATAACCTCTCTCTTCTATTATCAAAGAACCAGCAAGATTAGGACTTAAAGTTGCCTTTGTGCCTGCTGGCTTATCGAAGTGCTGTCCACAAAACCATTGGCTATACTCCAGCGCAGAAGCTTTCTGGATGTGAACTTAGTTTTTCATGTCCACCAGATGCGCCTTCATCGCCAGAAGTGTCCATCCGAGACCTCCATATCCGAATTGAAGACATACACAACTTTCCTCGGGAGCGAATTCAAATAGCGACGTAGAGAAAATGAAGTAGATATATGATCTGAAGTTTTCATATCACGAATTGACGAAAGGAGACAAAGTTTGGTTGTAGAACCCTGTTTGACGTAAAGGACTCTCTTCCAAACTACAGTGTAACTGGGACGGTCACTATACAGTCCTAAAAAGACTACTTTGTTGTTAGAATTACTAAAACACTTTCATCGAAACCGAAGGTATAGTACGTTATAGTAGGTTAGGCTAACCTACTATATTACCAATTAGACGGCATGGTTGAGAGGCTTAACCAAACCATCCTGAATAACCTCTCTCTTCTATTATCAAAGAACCAGCAAGATTAGGACTTAAAGTTGCCTTTGTGCAATTATAGTAGGTTAGCCTAATACCACAGTTAACGGTATTTCTGAATTTGTATATGTGTAATGTAAATATTTTCATATAAATATTTGTACTTATTTGTAAATTTTATAAATAGTTTAATTACTTAAATTTTGCAATCTGTATTGTTACTTATTTATTTATTTTATTTTATTTATTGATTTATTTTGTTACATGCAATTTAGTTTTTGTATTCTAGATTGTAGAGTCTGTTTACCAATAAGATTTTATAAAAAATTTTGTCCTAAAATAAGATTATAGTTTTAAGTAAAATTTTATTATGTAAAAATCGTGGCAGAAGAATCTTTACAAAAGGGCGGGTCCATCCCTGTCAGATGAACCCTGGACGAACTCTGAGTAAGTCCTTTTGAGGCACAGTTTCGAAATTAATGCCCATCTAATGTTAACATCGTGTATCGTCTAAGAACTTTACTTTCTACAATTACATTGCTTTTCAAAAATAGTTCGTTTACTTTTGTGTATAATTTTTTCTAGGTAGCTATATATATATATATATATATATATATATATATATATATATATATATATATATATATAATTTTGAAAATATGTAGAGACTTGAAGACAAGTGGGCGTGGTCAACAAGAAGAAAAAACGTTAATAAAAACAAAGAAATAACGAATTAAAGTAACGAAGAACAATTGTAAAAACAACACTACATGTGAAAAGCACCCTTCCGCTTCCTCTTCAGTGGGTGGGAGCAGCAGAACAGACAATAAAATAAATTAAAAAAGGCCTAACAGGTTTCGGAGACATGGCGAAATTAGCATACTCCCAACAAAAATCAGTGAAATTCTAAAACAAGATTAAATTACTGGTAATTTATATATAACAACAGTAATGTGAATATAACAATATCAATGCTTTATAAAAGCAACATAACTAAATTAATTTAACAGTCCAAAAAATACAAAGTCGATATTTGAGATAAGAATAATTTAATAAAAGGACATGCTAGATCGTCATGTTCCCACCCAGACCTGAAAGGCTAAAAGATATCGTAATGAATTAAAATATATTGAACATACTGCATTGTAGAAATAGGTCTTTAAAACAAAAGAAGCACATTCACATGTAGTGGCTCAATACTGGCGCTGTCTTGTCCGATGTTCCAATATCATAATCCAGACTCCCCAAGTCGCTCAGCATCAAGCAGCTGCAGTCCGACAGAAGGCAAATTATTGAAGTTTTATAAGCAAAACTATTACAGTTATTACATCTGAATATTTAAAAATAATAATATAATAATTCAAAACAAATGGCATGACTTGGTAATATTATACAGCAAAAATTATTAAAATTTTTAAACAGTAAGAATACCTTTAATAAATTAATGATCAACTAGATAAAGAGCATAAAATTTGAAATCTTAGTTATAATAAAATGATAAGCTAGAATGACACAAGTCTATTGAAAGAGCTAATAATACCCATATCGCAATTACATTTTACATGAGTAAATCCTGTTCAGTAAGAACATGTGTTGTGCATTATTATAGTAAAAGAAATAAAACAATGTTTAAATATATATATATATACATGCAGCTTACTTCTTGCATAATTCTGCATTTAAACTTTATTGATTATTTTATTTATGTAACGATAAATATTTTCACACAGAGCAAAAAATAATATTCTTAAATAAATTTTAAAATTATTGAACTTGTGCTTTTTCATTTTGTACTTTTTTAGACATACATTAATAATAATCTTCATCTGTAATTTATCAATAAACTGATTTGAATATGTAGAAAAAAAGGGAAATAAAAATAAACAAAATTATATGTACAAATATACAAACTCTAATGATTTAGAAAATTAACATTTTACTTCACAAAAAACAAGTATCATAACAAAATATATTATTAATGCATTAATTTGTATAGTACTTTCATTATAAAATGCATATAGGTTGTAAAACTACAATGACAGTTCTGCAGAGAAAATTTACTTTTTCTGTTTCACTTTAAAAAACGTACGCTGTGGCTCAATATTTTTATTGACGGGCTGAGTATTTTTCTGAACAGTAGGCAGTTTTGGCAAAGTATTCATCTGTATTTTAAGCACTGACACAGATTTTTTTTACAAATTGTAATTGTTCTAACGAGATATCAGAAGACTGACAAGCTGTAATTAAACCTTGCAAATCTGCAATAACAGATAAACGTTCTTCATCAATATTTGAGGTATGTGCAGAGCTTTTTAGTATTTTATTTATAACAGAACGCTCATCATTTATTTGCTCTTGTTCGGTAGTAAAATCGATAATTAAATGAGGACAGTCATCTTCCAATGCATCATTATTTTCACTGGGTCCAAAGGGATAAGTTTGACATATAAAATAAATATGTTTACAAATGATAAATTTTATCACATAATCATGGCAGGTACAGGAAAATTCATGAATGCAAACATTGCATTCATCACATTTTATGTCACACTGACACTTCTTTTCATAAGAAACTGTGTATGTATCTAATGAAGTTTCTGTAGCTGTACTTGACATGACAATCCACGAGGATTTGGGAACTAATTCAATAACCATGTATCTGAAGTGAGAGTTTGAATTTTTGAATGTCTTACTCTGATTTCTTTTTAATTCGTATCCAACTTTCCCCTTTCCATTGTGATCACTCGACCAATTAATTTCTTAGAAATAGCACCAAGTACAACCTCTATTGATCTATGTTGTCTTTTAATAATCTTACCACATGCCTCTTCATATTTAATCTCATGATGCCAACGTTCTACTTTCATATTTGTATTTATGTGGGCATTTTTGCGATAACAATAAGCCCACTGTTTAACACGATGCTTATAATGTGATAGAAAATAATTTCCAAATGTAACAGTATCTTCACATTTTAAAATATTTTCTACAAAATCACTTATCATCCTTTCAAATGTGTAGACATCAGTTTCCTTCAAAATTTTTTCAAGTTCAATTTTGACATTTTCTCGCACATCCTTATTTTTAATCTTTGAGATTAAATTTTGATTCCAGGCTCGCTTGACATGCCAAGCACAAATTATCTGCTTCTCTACCTCACCATAAACCTCTTTCAAAGCATTGTAAAATGCAGGGGCGTCATCAGACATAAAAACTTTCGGATTTAAAGCAGGTATTTGCTTTTTTATTTCAGCAAAGAAAGGAATAAAAGTTTCTGCTGCAACTCTAGTTGAATATAAAATAGCCACTGGAAATCCTTCAAAGTTACTGTCTTGAATCATTAAGGTAGTCAGTTGAAAACCATATTGGTTTGTTCCGTGTATTGAGTCTATCATGATCACATCATTGCCATATAATTCTAATAGTTTTAATTGAGCACTATTCATAATACCTAAAAAGAATTCTTCCTTTGTTAGGGCTGGATATTCATCTAATAGCTCATCTATTGGTTTGCACAGCCGTATTGGACTTTCAGTTTCTTCTAACATCTTTTTTACACGGATATCTACAGAGATTGCATCATCTTTATGAAATATACACTCCTCATCAATTTTAATGTCTCTGCAGATATTATGTAAGTCTTTTCTAGTTGTCTACGAAATACGCTTAGTTGGTGAAAAGTTTTTTCGTATATTTGTTAGTATTTTAGTTTTAGGTAAGCCTAGTGCCATATCTCCAGCAATTTTGTTTTTGTCTTCATCAGTTAATGACACTCGACCAATGTCATATGTATGGCCAACATGAACACTTTGATAATTGACAGTAATTTTTTCAGTGTCCCCATGAACTTCTTTATAAGCTGCAATATGTGCAGGACATGAAAACCCTATTTTTTGGGACCCAAGACATTTCATATTCTGTGGCAATAAAAATGCATTGATATTTTCCCATCAGCTAAAACTTTGTCAGCTCTGTGTTTAACATATAATGAATGGGAATCTTGTTCTACTTTTACTTTCCACTTTAAAAACTCATTAAAGTTATCGAAAGTCTTTTTTTCAATACATAATTTCACATCCACATGCGCAGTCTGAAAATGCTCTTGCAAATTTATAATGGAAGTGCAGGAACAGCCACATCGAGCATATAACACCCGATTTAGTTAAAGTTTCATTTTCGTCATATGGATAAAACTTTCTCATATGGCGATTATAATTTTTTCGTATGGTGAATGTCCGATCATAAGATGAACAAGAAATTTGATCAGCCATTATAAATAACTATTCAACAGCCTCCGAATATAATTAAATTCAATGCGATATACTATATACTCTTAACGCATAAAACATAAAATACAAATATTCTTACGGCAAGTTAAACAAGTGATGAAATTGTTTTCGCATGGTGAATATCTGATCACAAGATGAATAAGAAATTAGATTATTCATTATCAATAATTATTAAACAGCTTCCGAAAATAATTCAATTCAATATGAACTACCATACACATCTAACGCATAAACATAAAAAGTAAACAATCTTACAACCCTTCAAAAGTGTAGCAGTGCATCGCCAAATTACAGCATGCCAAACCTGCCAAGGCAATTTATTCAACTTTTTCGTAGGGAGCCGGCGCTGCGGCGAGACGCTAGTCACATGTAGTTGCTCAATACTGGCGCTGTCTTGGCCGATGTTCCAATATCATAATCCAGACTCTCCAAGTCGCTCAGCATCAAACAGCTGCAGTCCGACAGAAGGCGCTCCATAAGTTGGACTTCGGCCGTAAGTCTTCATCAGCAAGCACCACCAGACACCAAGTACCGTACCGTAAGTAAAGAAACACTACCGCTGCTATCACCACAATCGCAAACATTTATTAAAATTATTGGTGTAAAACTTTATGAAATTCAATGGATAGTTATTATTGTAAAAGAGATTAGCAATGAATTTAAAAACTTGTTTATTGTAATTTGAATGTTAATTGCATATCTTATAAAATCTATTTAGGTGACCAATTAAAATATTAAAGTAGATTTTTTTATGCAAATTGATGTACCAGTGAGGTATGCTGTAACTGTTAAATGAAAAATCTTTCTTTTTGTCATATAAATCCAGATTTAATGTATTATGTTGAACATCAAGAAAAATATCTAAGAAATTAACACAGTCATCTTTATTAGTAGTTTTATTTAAATTTAAACAGAAAGGATATATGTTTTTAAAAATATCTGTAAAATTAAAATTTAAGACTAAAATATCTATATATCGGTAAATTTTTAATTTTTTGTTGTTATTAATAACATAAGTATATTCATAGAAGAATAAAAATAAATTAGCGGCTGTACTGGAGTAATTGGTACCCATTCTGATACCACGTACTTGTTTATAGATTTTATTATGAAATGTTATGAAATTATTGTTAAAGCAAAAATGGCAAAGACTTAAAAATAAATCTCTATCAATTCTTAATTAATTTACAATATCAAAAAAGTCGAATAATTTAATTAAAGTGCTATACAATAAACCAATAGGGATATTGCAAAACCAATTTTCGAAGTCAAATGTTTGCACAGAAGTAGGCGTGTCCATATTTTTTAACCTTTTAATAGTCTCATAACTATTGTCAATACACCAAAAATAACTTGAATTTTTATATTTATTTTTTAGAAAGTCATAAATAAGCTTTAAATAAAATTGAAGTTTAATATTGAAACATTTATTAACGCTGCCAACAGTACAACAAATATATCTGAATTTCATTGGGGTTTTATAGAATTTAGGTGTTAAAAACAAAAAAGGTAATTTTTTATGATTTGGTAAAGTGAAATGTTTATTGTTTAGACTTTTGCATTTCTTAATAGTATAAGCAGAACTCTTATTATATATAGAATTGCGGTCTAGGTTGTATTTTTCATAATATTTTAAATTATTTAATTCTGAAAATATTTTTTCAGCATAAAACTCTTTTCAAATGATGGCGTAAATATTGGCAGCCTTATCAGTAGGTACAACAATAAAATTTGTTTGCATTTTTCATTTAACAGTTACAGCATGCCTCACTGGTACAGCAATTTGCATTAAAAAATCTACATTAATATTTTAATTGGTCAACTAAACAGATTTTATAAGATATGCAATAAACATTCAAATTACAATAAACAAGTTTTAAATTCATTGCTAATCTCTTTTACAATAATAACTATCCATTGAATTTCATAAAGTTTTACACCAATAATTTTAATAAATGTTTGCGATTGTGGGGATAGCAGCGGTAATGTTTCTTCACTTACGGTACTTGGTGTTTGGTGGTGCTTGCTGATGAAGACTCACGGCCAAAGTCCAACTTATTGACCTCCTTCTGTCGGATTGCAGCTGCATGATGCTGAGCGACTTGGGGAGTCTGGATTATGATATTGGAATATCAGACAAGACAGCGCCAGTACTGAGCCACTACATGTGAATCTGCTTCTTTTACTTTAAAGACCTATTTCTACAATGCAGTAAGTTCAATATATTTTAATTCATTACAATATCTTTTAACCTTTCAGGTCTGGGTGGGAACATGACGATCTATCATGTCTTTTTATTAAATTATTCTTCTCTCAAATATCGACTTTGTATTTTTTGGACTATTAAATTAATTTAGTTATGTTGCTTTTATAAAGCATTGATATCGTTAGATTTACATTACTGTTGTTATATATAATTTACCAGTAATTTAATCTTGTTTTAGAATTTCATTGATTTTTGTTGGGAGTATGCTAGTTTCGCCATGTTTCCGAAACCTGTTAGGCCTTTTTCAATTTATTTTATTGTCTGTTCTGCTGCTCCCACCCACTGAAGAGGAAGTGGAAGGGTGTTTTTCACATGTAGTGTTGTTTTTACAATTGTTCTTCGTTACTTTAATTTGTTATTTCTTTTTTTTATTAACGTTTTTTCTTCTTGTTGACCACGCCCGCTTGTCTTCAAGTCTCTACATATTTTCAAAATTATATATTTTTGTGTAATTTTTAGTGCTGCCTTTGGCGCCTTTTTTATTCAAATACACTTTAATTAATAAGTAATTAATATGTATATATATATATATATATATATATATATATATATATGTGTGTGTGTGTGTGTATGCATGCATATTTTCTCTGTTGAAAATATAACTTTTGAATTAATAACTCTCAAGCCAGTAGCTAAGAGTTTTTTTTTTTTTTTTTTTTTTTTTTTTTTTTTTTTTTTTGGGGGGGGGGGGGGATTTTGCAAATTTATGGAAAATTTTAAAGTGACACATTTTTAAGACAACATTATGTACTAAAATCCCTCTATGATTTTTTTAAATTTTTATTTATTTATTTATTTATTTATTATTATTTATTTATTTATTTATTTTGCTACGGCTTTGATAACTGTATACTAAAATGCCTTTAGGTGGCCTATAGCAAGCAGTATAAGTCATTTTTTCTTTGCGTAATCTTAAAAAACTTGATTTTAATGCTCGATAAAGAAGCGAAACCAATTTTTCCCCTTTAAAATTTTTTATTCTAAAGCTGAAATTAATGCAAAACAAGAATTCATATCCTTAATAACGATAATAAATCATTTATTTTTATACATATATATGTACTTTCGTTTTACAAAAAAAAAAAAAAAAAAAACCTTGAACAAACTGTTTTACATTAACTTTTTTTTTTTTTTTTTTTTTTTTTTTTTTTTAAGAAAAGTAGTTTTTTAATTTAATTTAATTTAATTTTAATGTAGAAAAGTTTAATTAATATTTCAAAACACACTGAAAAAAATTAAAAAATGTTCAAGGAAACACGTTATTTACTTTGCTTTCTACAGAAATCGTCTGAGCCCGGAAATTTTGCCCCGCGAAACCTTAACCCCTTAACGCGCGCTGTCCTTGCTGCGAGGACGCAAAATTTAAGATCCAGCTGCAAAAATTCATCCAGGAAATTCTTTAGCAAAAATTCATGTTTATAACAGAAAAGTCCGGTTTTTTAAACCTTAAAATTTAAAATATCTTTTAGTTTAATTTAGTTCATGAATTCCGGTGGCAGTATAATTTAAAATTTTTAAATTATCTTGCACCGCAAAGGGTTTATAGCTGCAATTTTCAATCAGCCACAAAGATTCCATATTATGTCGTCATGTGTTTCTTAATTTTTTTCTTAATTTTTTTTATTTTTGTTGATTTTCAGTATTAATTTCTTCTGTTAATTTAAAAAACAAACTCAGTATTAATTGTTAAAAATGAACTACTTATTAATACATTCTGAACAATGGCAGCCAAAAGACCTTATTATAAAATCTAGCAATGCACAAAATGAACAAATTTAATAGAATGAAAATTCTACAAATAAAAAGGCCATGTAAAACAATTCTACTATACGCAGACAAAACTTTTCTTTTCTTTTTTTTTTTTTTATCTTGGGTTGTACTGCAAAAGTTATATACAAAATAATGATAATGATAATAATCATAATCATAATAAAACATATTAAACTTTGCTTTAATTTGTAATACTACTAAAAAAATTCAGTTGAATGGGGTTTCTGCTCATTTCTATATAGCTAATTACATTTAAAAGTATTTTTTGAAAATACTTTTGAAGAAATTTATTTTTTAGAGGCATAGATAAATTTTCTAACCCTTAAACTTAATCATGCTTTAATTAAGCTTTTAAAAAAGTAATCCAAAAAGATTATAAAAGGAAAAATATATCTGATATATATTGATATATTTATATAAGATAAATTTTGTTGAAACAAGCAAATTTTTATTCAGGCTATATCTACAAATAAATGTTTTACATTTAAGAAATGGTTTTCTTGTTTCAACGAAATTTTTGCTATTTCATCAAAATATTTTTCTGAAACAAAAAAAATTTTGTTAAATCAACTAAATTGTTCTGGTGATTATAGCTTAAACGAATTTTTGTCGTTTCAACAAAACAATTTTTTCTGTATATATTATGTATTTATTTGTATACCAATCAGTAAATAATACTGAAATACATACCTTAAATGCGTTTTGCTGTATTTAGGGGGGGGGGGGATAGAAGTATTTTAGACAGAAATCCCCACTAAATGTATTTTTTAAAAATACTTCAAAAATAAATTAGATTAAATAATAAATAAATAAAATTTTTCAACTGTCTTAAGAAAAAGAGGCTGCAGCAGCACAGACAGGAAAACGTCGAGCTCGTCAGTAGAGGAATGCGGATTCTATCGTCGTGTGTATCTATCGTTGTGTTCATTAATGGTAGCTGGCGCATGTAAAATTCGTCACTGTTGCAATATCTTCTATGTTCCGCAAAATTAATCCCCAGAAATGGCAATTATCGAAGCGGGGAAGTCATCCCCTCTAAGGAGGATCAATATCCGAATGGGACACAGACACACACACATATTATATATTTTATTTATCTCGAACATACTATAGATTAATATTTCTATTTTGGCAATAACTGCCGATTTTAACCCTTTGCGGCGCAAGACAATTTGAAACATTTAAATTATACTGCCACCGGAATTCATAAACTAAATTAAACTAAAAGAAATTTTTAATTTTAAGGTTTAACAAACCGGCCTTTTCTGATATGTTATAAACGTGAATTTTTGCTAAAAATTTTCGGGGATGAACTTTTGCAGCAGGATCTTAAATTTTGCGTCTTCGCAGCGAGGACAGCGCGCGTTAAGGGGTTAAAGGAAATGGTTTAAAAACAAACGTAAAAATATAGAAATTGTATCTGAAGTAATAAAATATAAGTAAATCTTTATTATTATTATTATTATTATTATTATTTATGAAACAAATATTTTCTGTGGTTTAAAAAGAAAAAAAAAATCCACTAAAAAATTGTAAACCAGTAAATAGAAAGTTTTTTTTTTTAATAAACAATCATGACTTTTTTTTTTGTCCTGTATTGTTGTTGTTCCCCAAATTTTAAATTCTTCACATTAAAAGAATTTTTTGCTGACTATATATTATTGTTTATAAGAACTATATAAATGCAATAGAATCACCTTTTAAGGAAAAAATAATATTCAAAATATATGTATTGTTGAGTTTAGAGAAAATAACCAATAATGACAGGTGAATGACCAAAAAACTCTAAGAGAATTTTTAAAGCATTTTATGAAAATACAAATCATGGTATTTCTTCAATTGTTAATTTTTTTAGATTTATATGTATCACAAATATTTGTATCACAAACATCTATGTCATAAACATATTATTTTTGCTTCGCTTTACTAAAGATTTCGTATGTATAAAAGGTATTTTTTAATCCATTATATTGACAAAAGAACATGTGATTAAAAACATCTTGTACTTTTTTCCCTATAAAAGTTTATAAGCTTTTTTTTTTTTTTTTTTGAGGACAAGAAAGTCGTAATTCAGAGAAAGTGACTGAGTTGGATTTTCAGTCTTTTAAAGTTATTTTTCGTACTTGCATGAAACTTTCGTATAGCAAAACTTTTATCTCCGTTATAAATTCGCGGTTTGTAAATGCTTGGCGCTCTGGCCTACAATTATCAGGGGCAGGCTTCAAGTTCCGGATCAGGCATAGACGTTCCTAGTGATTAGTAATACACATTTGTAGGTCCCGGTCTAATAAGCCCTAGTTAGCAAAACTGACCGTAAAAGCAACAAATTAAGCAGCCATAAATTCACAAATATTCAAATGTGATAAAATAATTTACAGTCGGATCTCTATTTAACGAACATCGCTCGCGGTAATGGCAGTCTTACCAACGATATCCTCGTCAGAGTCTATTGGTCTGTCGAAGATGAGACTTTTCATATAACCCTATAAAAATTTCAGATAGAAGAAATTGAGATGGCAAAGCTATAAGATCATCATGACCAATCCACTGACTTAGAAACGTAAGCATTTAAGGTGTTCCTTTCATCCCCGCTGAAATCTGCTGGGTGACATAGAATGACTAAAACAGGAAAGTTCTACATATCCACGATGAAACTGCAGTATGAAAATAGCATGAATTCGTGTCTACTCTTTTGCCTGATGAAAGGTTGTAATTAATTATTTTAAACTGGAACAATTGTTGCGTGATCTTGCAATAATGCTTGCATAAAAATCTTTTTAGTTTTCATCCATAACGCTTAGACTGACACGAACATAATTCGTCAAGGATTTATTTAACAAAACACTATTAAGAGTACTTCTTTTATATAGGAATTATTGCTAGCGCTCGAATAATTTTGCTGCCGACTGTATATCAGATGTTTTTTAGATATTTTTATTTGCTTAAATCTGCTCATGCATTGCATGTCAGCGCCATTTATGTGAAAATATAGAAGCTTAGGTCAGAAATAATCTTCTTTCTCACTGATCCAATTCGTGGTTGCGCATCTTTTATCATACAGTCGGCAGCAAAATTATTCGAGCGCTAGCAATAATTCCCATTTTAAAAAAAGTACACTTAATACTATTTTGTTAAATAAATCCTTATCGAATCATGTTCTTAGACTGACTAAGAACATTACTCGACAAGGATTTATTTACCAAAGTGTTATTAAGTTTTTTTACATAGGAATTATTGCTAGCGCTCGAATAATTTTGCTGCCGACTGCAATTTGGGTCATTTTTAATGAGTCTTAAGTTTTATCAAATTTTTAACACACGGGTTTTAGTGACGCAGCTTAACAATTAAAAAATAAATAAATAAATAAAATAATAAAATTCTATATGCACAAATTGGATCAAAAATATTCTTTTTTTTTTTCAAAACAGAGACAGTAAAAATGATGCATTTCCAAAGTCATTAAAGAGGTCGATGTCTCAAATCACCTGAATCCTTTTTAACTGCTGTTTACGTAAGCAGGGATGGAACACGGGCGCAGAATTCATACCGGAATCTGTTTAAGTAATTTTGATACCTATAATATCGTTGATTTAAGAGGTAGAAAATTTTCTTACTTTCATAGTGGTATGAATTCTGCGCCCGTGTTCCATCCCTGCGTAAGTAAAAAGCCATTAAAAATAATTCAATAAACGGGAAAACGATAAAAGTACAACTCAGCATTCAATGTGTTCAATATGATCCACGTCATATAGTCTGGAGCATCTAAAAGGAGTCACAATGGCTATATCTGTATGGACAATATGGAGTTCAGGAAGGGGAAGACCCACTACCAAAGGAACTGTATGTAACCCTATGTAATTTTCAAAGAGCTTGATATGAACAATGAGTTTTACTTTTGCATCCACCAATCACACTTTTAAAAATGAAATTCTACATTTCTCCAGAAAAATGGTTCTAGTTAGCTCCAACCAATATTTTGGTGAAACATTTTACCATTTTAGTAGTCCTCCTCAGTAGAAAGCGCCAGTAAAATGGTGAAACCTAATATCAAAATATTGAAAAAAAAAAAAAAAGATTAAAAATGTAAATATTGATATAAATTTAATCAGAAAACGATTAAATTGGTATATATTTCCAGACGCTACTTGTAGAGTGAGCTGTCCTTTATGATATATAAGATATATGAAAATTAAATTATCAATAAACCATTTGGATGGACTTAGATTTTGCATTTGATGCCGGTAGTGTTTTATCACTATTAGATTAAATGTTATTGTTGGTGATTACTTTCTATTAGATGATTTGTGAATCAGAAAACCTTTCTTTATGTAAACTTTAACTAGAAAATACAACTATATGGAAGTCACGTAATTAAAAATCAGTGCAGAGGAGTGATGACTACATGTGATGACCTTGGAGTTTTAAAGGTGTTTGATGGTATCCATATCATTTCTTTCCAATAAATTACAGTTACTACACCAAGTATTGTCAGCAAAAGCCTCTGAAAAACAATCATTTGAAGCTTAGGCTCTAGGAAAAATAGAAATATACTACCGGAAACTGAAAAAAAAAAAAAAAACACCAATTGAGAATTAACGGACGATCATGAAATTTGCATATGTTGATTGGATTGGGTACACGTAGGTGCGATGTTAATTTCAGGGTCAATAGTTGAGCTCTTTCACTACAACAGGGAGTAATATGCAAATTATATTCAGTGGTATTTCAATGAGCAGGGGTGAGTGAATGCAATTTCTGGTTGGATTTAAAATCTCACAAGACTTTGAAATAGCAACGATACCTGATCATAGAACGTGAAATATCATCCTATTGCGGTGCAAATTTGAAAAGAAATGTCAGTAGTAATAAGATGGTAGCGTAGATGGTCCGAATAACATTCCCACTCAAGAATATATGAAACTTGGGGTGGGGCTCCTAGATGAACTGATGTGCGAACCAATCGGCGCATTAAAAGAGTAGCGTTATCGAGCAGAATATCGACTGCGTCCCAAAAGTTATCTTCTGTTGCACCTGAGATAACTATCCGAAAAATTCGCTGGAAACAAGGCTACGTGCTCGTGTGCCTGTAAAGGAGTCTCAGATAGCCGTATTCGCATTCGAAGTCGTACAGGGAAACGCCTTCACCATTCTAGCATCCACCAGTGTCACACAGTGCCTATACCTGATCTTCTGTTGTGGGAAGAGATCAGTCATCACTACTGTACACAATTAGTGTTTGTGCCGGGTCCTTTAAACAACACTTGGTACACCAATAACATCATTCAATCTGTGGTTGTGCAATTTTTGGCGTCAGTCAATAATGGCATTTTCCAAAAGAATAATGTACGCTCACATACGGTATTGCAACACAAAACGCTCTTCGAAGTGTGAGACGGCTCCCATGGCCTGCACGTTCACTTGATTTTTTTCCATCAAACACGTCTGAGATATAATAGGACAGTGATATTTGCGGTTTCACGGCCAGCAATGACCGTTCCAGTTTACGTATCCAGAATGAGGATGCTTGGTACCCACTATCCCAAAAGGATATTCTGCACTAATATTATAGATTCCATGAGAAATTTATAGAATGTGTCTCAATTGACGGGGGTTCAACTTTAAAGTACAACTGACTATAATTTGCATATTACCCCCTTCTGTAGCACAGGAGCTCAACCACTGATCCTGAAATTAACATCATATTTATGTGTACTCCAACTAATTAACCTATACAAATTTCATGATCGTCCGCTAATTCCCTCTTGGTGTTCTTTTTTCAATTTCTGATAGTGTATAATTACGGTAGTTTTTTAACGTTTTCTACCTGAAGAAACATTATTTATAAGGAAATTACTTTTAATTACACAAGTATTTAAACAAGTATTAAACAAGTATCTTCAAACATCGACAGTTGGATAGATTTAACAGCTTCTTTCGTCATTAGATATCTCTTTTGCGACAAGCTTTGTCCAAGCATCTGCCTGAGAAAAGAGAAGTGTCTGAAATATGAATATGATGAAAAATGATATTTTACTACTTTGTGAGAGCTTTTCTGAAAGCGTTGAACGAAAGATATCTGTTTTCTGTCGTAAACTTAATCTTATACTATTAAGTGAGCAATATTTGTATATATATATATATATATATATATATATATATATATATATATCTTTATATATATATTTCTTTTGTGCGTGTGTATGTCACTGAACTCCTCCTAAACGCCTGGACCGAGTTTAATGAAATGTTTTGTGTGTCTTCAGGTGGATTCGAGAATGGTTTAGATTTACAATTCAGTTCAATTGGATAATTGGATCAAAAGATATTAAATAAAAACTCCATTTTAACTTTAAAATGATTAAAAAGAAAAATATATTTGATGCCAAAGTAAACAAAATTCACGTTTATTTATTTTTTTCCGGAAATAAAATATTTTTAATTTCGCGTGATAAATGATAAAAATTAGAAAAAAAAATTAATATACTATGAAAATATTCGCGTGTAAATAAATATTTTCATAGAGATACTTGGTATTAGCTTAAAATTTTTATTTAATTTAGTAGTACTTTTGTTTTCTACAGTAAAACAAAATTTTTCGTTTTAATTGATACTTTATATGTAACTTATAAAGGTTCTTTTATGTTTTCACCTTAATTGTAAATAGTAATAATTTCGAATTTATTAGAATTTTTTATTTTTATTTTGTATATATCATAAAACAGTTTTTCTTTTTCTTTTTTTCTTTTTTTTTTTTTTGTATGGAACAGCTTTAGTTTGGAAAAATTTGAAATTTGGCACCGAAGTAGTACGGACGTTTCTCACCAAGATCGTCAGTTACGCAATTGAGATAGCCATGTTAATTCATCGCAAAAATGGCCAAAAATATTTAAAGTCGACAAGGGGGGGGGGAGGTCTATACTAAAGCTGTGCCTTTGTATTTCTTTATATATATATTTCTTTTGTGCGTGTGTATGTCACTGAACTCCTCCTAAACGGCTGGACCGAGTTTAATGAAATTTTTTGTGTGTCTTCAGGTGGATTCGAGAATGGTTTAGATTTACAATTCTGTCGAATTTAAATAGTTTATTTAATTAATTTATCACTTATAAATTGTTGTTGATTTTGGAATGTTTCGCATTGGATCCGGCAGACTGCGCTACGATCGTAGTATCGAATATTCAATAACACGCAAGCGAAGTGATGACGTCACTGGCCGTCCGTGGATGCAAGAAAAATATTTCCTATGTTAATCGCCCATTGGATTTTTTGTAAAAAATTACTAAAAATCGAGGAAAATTATTTCCTGATTTTAATCCCCATATTTGGGTATAGATATGTATTAGTTATAATGTGCATGCGTTAGATTGAGTTGTTTTTGTTGTAAAATTAATAAAATTTGAATTTTTAATCTCAAAACTCTGTCATCCTTGGCTGAAAAAAAAATATCGCCATATCATTTGGCGAACATATTTAATTTCTTTCAAAAATAATGGTTATTTCAACAACTTATATTAAGAGAGTAATGAATAATATGAAACAATTTCGTACAATACATATTACGAAAATATACATCTGGCATGTATATTTTCGTATTACGTTTTTGATCGCCAAATACAAAAAACGCCAAGGAAGACAGAGTTTTGAAATTTAAAATTAAAATTTTGTCAATTTGAGAGCAAAATAACTCAATCTAACACACGCATACGATAACTAATACATATCTATACCCAAATACGGGGATTAAAATCGAGAAATAATTTTCCTCGATTTTTAATAATTTTTTTTTTTTTAATCCAATGGGATTAACATAGGAAATCTTTTTCTTGCATTCACTGACGGTCAGTGACGTCACACTTCGCTTGCGTATATTCTATTGTAATTCCAGTTTGTCCCGACAGTTGGTGCTGCGATCAAATTCAGGAAAATATTTTGTAACTTCGTGTTATTATTGTTATACAAAAAATTGTGTCCTAATTGAAATATTACATCAAGATGTAATTAGTGTTTGAAGAGTTTTGAAGTGTGCATAAAAAACTATACATTTTGCAAATTTAGTGCGGAATTGGAGTGAGTATTTTATATAATTTTCTATCAAATTTACACGCGCGTTGATTAACAACCACCCTAACCTACAAGTTTATTTGTGTAGCTAATTTATTATATTTTATTTATTTATTTTTTGAATGGAACACCTTTAGTATCGGATCCCTTTGGCAAAATTTGAAATTTGGCACCGAAGTAGCTCGGACGCTTCTCGCCAAGATCTTTAGTTCCACAATTGAGATAGCCATTTCAATTCATCGCAAAAATGGCTTAAAATATTTAAAGTCACCAATGGGGTCCCATGCTTTTGTGCGTGTGTATGTCACTGATATTTTATTTATTTATTTTTTGTATGGAACACTTATAGTATCGGATCCCTTTGGAAAAATTTGAAATTTGACACCGAGGTAGCTCGGACGCTTCTCGCCAAGATCTTTAGTTCCACAATTGAGATAGCCATTTCAATTCATCGCAAAAATGGCTTAAAATATTTAAAGTCACCAAAGGGGTCCCAATTTGTGGCTTAGATTTAGAAAATCCGTGCTTTTCTCACGGCCAATTATATGTTGCGTGTTCCAGGTTTGGAAAACCTTCGAATTTGTTTGTGTATACTCCTCAGGGATTAACGAAAAGTATTGTACATCCAATGGCATTACGATAAATTAAGTTTTTGTAGATTAAAAAAATATACCTGTTATAAAATAAATTGAGTTTCAACTTTTTCACCTTTAATTAAAACGAGTTTAAGTTTTTATTTAATACGAACTCTACATTTCACTTCGCTCATACTATACACATACTCACATGCATCGATTGATTGAATTGTGATAAATGTACATGTAATGATGTTAGATATTGTAATAACTTTTTGATAAAATTTTTAATCAAATCGGTCCAGATTGTTACAGCTTATTCAAAAAAGACGGAATTTTCATGTGAAATTCGTTGCTATATCAGAGATTCTCTCATAAATTGAAATATTTGCCGTATGAAATAAAATTTTGTGCTGTTCGACATTCAGCGGAGGTTTTAAATAACAAGTAGCAAGTAGAAAGTACCAAGTAGCAAGTAGCAAGAAGCAAGTAGCGAAAATTTCGATAATTATGTCTTTTACGTTATAATCGGAATTCACAGTCACCGTTCACAACGCTCCATACCTGTTTCACTTATATACCACATCCTTACACACTTACAATAAGTTAGTTATTTTTTTCTAGCAAAATATTCTCTAGGAATAATTTATATGACAAAACAACGTTTGTCGGGTCAGCTAGTATATATATATATATATATGTATATTTCACTGTTCTCGAAAACGGTAGCTTGGACAGTCACGTAATTTAACACAAAGGTGCCCTCCGTAGGGTCATTTTGCACATCAAAGTCAGATTTTCGAATTTTTGATTAGTTTTCTTTTAATTAATAAAAATAGGAAAATAAAATTTCCCATTTCTATGACGCAGAATGGAGAATCTTAGGAGAGATTTGATTGGTTTATTTCTTTTTCATTAATTTGAGTGTATTTTACATTGAACTACAGCTACATTATGATTAATTACAAGAGATATGAATAGTTTGTTTGATTTTCATTGATTTGAATGTATTTTACGTTGAACTAGAACTACGTTATGAGGAATTACGAGAGATTTGATTGGTTTATTTCTTTTCATTGATTTGGGTGTATTTTACGTTGAACTAGAGCTACGTAATGAGGAATTACGAGAGATTTGATTGGTTTATTTTATTTTCATTGATTTGAGTGTATTTTACGTTGAACTAGAACGTTTAGATTTTATTTAAAAATATTTGAATTTTTAATATGTTAATATTATGTGACTTTTACTGAGAACAAATTACGATTGGCGCCTCGGGCGCCCGAGAGCATGTTTTTTGGTAAAAATTTTCATGGGTCTCTAGCCAGATAGTAAAGGATTATGACATATTCTACCATTCCAGTGCATCGAAAACCTTCCTTTTAGTGAAGAACAGACATAAGTCGAAGCTGTAAGATTAAGATCTTTTCCAGATATCGTTATTACTAAGACAGTAAATTATTATTATTTTACTTTGTTCCGTATATGAAAGAAGACAATATTAGATTCTTGAAAATTAACTCCGGTTTTCTAAGGATTCACAAGTTTTGAGATATCCCGAACATGGTATCGCTATTTTCAGAAAATGTCCGTGTGTGTATAAAAAAAAAATTGTGGACGCTGTATCTCACGAATTAATGAACAAAACTTAACCAAATTTGGTACTTAATTGAACTTTGACCTAAACTGGTACTGACTGAATTTGGAGTTTAATTGCTCGGAAGATGGCGTTGTCATTCAATCTTCAATATGACAATATAGGACAAAAATTCGCATAAATATACATAATGAAAATTATTTTTAACTTTTCAAAATGCAACTAAACTAAAATATTTATAATAGTAATTGTCAACCAGAATTTTTTTTTTTTTTATATGTGGGGGAGAGATACCTCTCCCCCCACCCCCCAATTTGAAACGAAGTTATCGATTACAAAAAAAAAAAAAAAAAAAAAAAAAACCGCATTTCTTAAGATATTTTCTGTATAGCATAAAATCAATTTTTTTGGACGTTTAGTATTACACTTCTCTGCGACGAAAATCCTCTGCATTTATAATCTATAATAATAAATGGAAAGGTTTGTCTGTCTGTCTGTCTATCTGTCTGTCTGTCTGTCTGTTCTTTTATACGTTCAGCCCCTACTGAACGCAGAAACACAAGAATTGACATACGGATGCTCTGGAGCCTTTCCGATGTTTTCCTCGAAACAGAATTTAAAAATCTTAATTAGTTTCGGAGATATTAATTAAAATGTTGACCCATATCGATCGCAAAAATGACCAAAAATCCTTATTGCTTAAAAAAGAGGCATTCTATCAGCATTCAGCAAACGATTTTAACGGCTGTCTCGAACGGAAACAAAACAGGTGCAAGTCATTAATGTCACATGATCTTTAACTGGGGTTAAAAATTGCAAATTTCAAAGTGCTTCAAATTTTCTTTTTCGTACACAACACTTAATATACAACCTTTTCAGCACAAAACCAACCTGCAGTTAAAATTTCATCAATTTTCATTAATAAACAAAGCAGTTACATTTTAATTGCAAAATAAATTTTATTCTAACACGTAATCCATCTTTCAATAGACGATAGAAGTTTCCATAGCAACAAAATACATTTGAAGGAACTAAAAAATACTTTTTCTTTTTACTTCCAATAATAAATGGAAAGGTTTGTCTGTCTGTCTGTCTGTCCTCGAAACAGAATTTAAAAATCTTAATTAGTTTCGGAGATATTAATTAAAATGTTGACCCATATCGATCGCAAAAATGACCAAAAATCCTTATTGCTTAAAAAAGAGGCATTCTATCAGAATTCAGCAGACGATTTTAACGGCTGTCTCGAACGGAAACAAAACAGGTGCAAGTCATTAATGTCCCATGATCTTGTCACATGTCTCCTGATTAGGTTTTCTTTTGTATCTCAGCTACTAATTAAAATAATTTTAAAAGTAATACATCATTAGAAAGCTTTTTTGATTTGGAATCGAACAGTGGATTACAGAAATTTCTACCGCCAAATGGCGCTGTAATACATTCAGATTTCAATATTTCAATTTCTAATTATGATTAAATTATTTTTAATGCATCATTCGAAAGATATTTTAAAGTTCTTTTATATTATCGACAGTTTTCACCAGATTTACACGTTTTGAGGTCTCCTGAATTAATTTTCTTTTGTATCTCAGCTACTAATTAAAATAATTTCGTAAGTAATACATCATTAGAAAGCTTTTCGAACAGTGGAATACAGAAATTTGTACCGCCAGATGGCGCTGTAACATTTTAAAATTTCAATATTTCAATTTCTAATTATGATTAAATTATTTGTAATACATCATTCGAAAGATATTTTAAAGTTCTTTTAAATTATCGAAAGTTTTCACCAGATTTACACGTTTTGAGGTCTCCTGAAACAGTTTTTTTTGTATCTCAGTTATTAATTAAAAAAGTTCATAAGTAATACATCATTTGAAAGCTTATTTTAGTTGATACACATTTTAAAGTACTTTTACATTATCGAAAATGGAATTCGAGATTTCACCTGATTTACACGTTTTGAGGTGTCCTGATTAGGTTTTCTTTTGTACCTCATCTACTAATTAAAATAATTTCATGTGTAATACATCATTTGAAAGCTTTGTTGATCTGGAATGGAACAATAGATTACAGAAATTTCTACCGCCAGATGGCGCTGTAATATTTTTAAATTTCAATATTTCATATTCTAATTATGATTAAATTATTTCTAATACATCATTCGAAAGACATTTTAAAGTTCTTTTAAATTATCGAAAGTTTTCACCAGATATATACGTTTTGAGGTCTCCTGAATTGTATCTCAGCTACTAATTAAAATAATTTCATAAGTAATGCATCATTAGAAAGCTTTTTTGATTTGGAATCGAACAGAGGAATACAGAAATTTGTACCGCCAGATGGCGCTGTAATATTTTAAAATTTCAAAATTTCATTATTTCAATTTCTAATTATGATTAAATTATTTTGAATACATCATTCGAAAGATGTTTTAAAGTTCTTTTAAATTATCGAAAGTTTTCACCAGATTTATACGTTTTGAGGTGTCCTGAATCAGTTTTCTTTTATATCTCAGAAATTAATTAAAAAAATTTCATAAGTAATACATCATTTGAAAGCTTTGTTGACTTGATACACATTTTAAAGTACTTTTACATTATCGAAAATGGAATTCGAGATTTCACCCGATTTACACGTTTTGAGGTGTCCTGATTAGGTTTTCTTTTGTATCTCAGCTGCTAATTAAAATAATTTTATAAGTAATACATCATTAGAAAGCTTTTTTGATTTGGAATCGAACAGTGGATTACAGAAATTTCTACCGCCAAATGGCGCTGTAATACATTCAGATTTCAATATTTCAATTTCTAATTATGATTAAATTATTTTTAATGCATCATTCGAAAGATATTTAAAAGTTCTTTTATATTATCGACAGTTTTCACCAGATTTACACGTTTTGAGGTCTCCTGAATTAATTTTCTTTTGTATCTCAGCTACTAATTAAAATAATTTCATGAGTAATACATCATTTGAAAGTTTTGTTGATCTGGAATGGAACAATAGATTACAGAAATTTCTACCGCCAGATGGCGCTGTAATATTTTTAAATTTCAATATTTCATATTCTAATTATGATTAAATTATTTCTAATACATCATTCGAAAGATATTTTAAAGTTCTTTTACATTATCGAAAGTGGAATTCGAGATTTCACCTGATTTACAATTTAAAGTGTCCTGATCAGGTTTTCTTTTGCATCTCAGCTAATTGAGTAAGACCGTTCAAAATTGGTATATGCAAGTTAATTAGGAGGGGCTGGAACGGTGGGGAAGGAATAGGCGCGCAGCGCGCATGGGTTTGGGACCCGGTGCGAGTTTTTACCCGATGATAAAAGATTTTTTTTTTAATTTTATTTTCTTAATAAAAGTTTGAGTTGAGAAGGAATATGCGTGTACAGCGCACGTATATCCTCAAACGTGCGTGCGCAGCGCGCATGAGTCTGCGCTGCCGAAGGCAGTGGCGTCTCGGTGTGAGTTTTTACCCGATGCTAAATGATATATTTTTTAATTCCTTTTCTTGAGAATGAAAGTTTATGAGTAATAACATGGAATTTTGAGAAGTCATAAGGATGGTGAAGGAATACGTGCGCGCAGTTCACGGGTCTACGCTGCCGAAGGCAGTGGAGACCCGGTGCGACATTTTTCCTGATCAGATTTTTTTTTTCTTTTTTTACCACATGATAAAAATTAATGCAATTTTGAGAATTTATTAATTATTGTGATTCATTTTAAAATAGTGACCAGCGAAGCGGGCGTAACCTGCTAGTGGAAAATAATTTTGATAAATAATAATTATAATAAATAATATGTACTTAGAAAATTGATGTTAGAATATAAAGAAGAAAGTCTTCTAGTGGCCACAACATACTATTTTTTTTCCATATGGGATTACAAATTAATTTGTGCTCTTACTTAATTTTTTTACATTTGCTGAATTGAAAGATGGCATTCATCAAGCCATATATAAAATACCCAAAAAGTGCTCTCTGCTGAAATAACTGGCTTTAATCGTTATTATATATGAAAGAACATAGATGGGCTTTATAGTTATTTTAACCCTTTGCCCGGAACATGTTTTCATCATGCTTACCGGGAACACCGGTCTCACAGACCGCTATTTTTAGAAAAAGGTACTGAATGTATTTAGTGAAATTTCGTGGCGATAAATTATGAATTCTTGCAGCCATAACTTTACTTTCTCAATCATGACGTATTATAGGGACGATAGGATATCATATGGTTGATTGGATTTAATGCCGCATTAGTGCTGCGCAACGGGTAATTGGCGACGGTCTGGGACGCACCCCTAAGGATGGTCTGGAGACGTGCCATCATAATTTTGATCCTGCCCAATTAGGTGACCCCCAGAGCTATAATTTGGTATATTGTATGATTGAATCATCTGGTTTCTGAAATTATTCTTTTTTAATATGTTTATAGTGACCAGTTTAGAGTATTTTTATAAATACGAAGCATTAAAATTATTAAAAGAATGTAATTACGGCGTTGATTTTTTAATTCTAAATAACCACATTAATAAAAAGTTATAAATAAACAATTTCTTATTATTTTTCGAACTACAGGAAATGAGTCTGCGCTCGGATTGGAAGAAATTTTGTCACCCTGTTTCGACTATTGAGTTACGGAATTTCGTGCACTTAGAGATGCATTCACAAGCGGTACCATCCACAAGATATTAGAGTACACCCCGGACTAGTAACCTTTTTGCTATCCAACATCAGATATCTACCATTTAGTCAAATAAATCATCCACCAAACCGACATGAAAATTCCACCAAGGCAAGTTTCCTCCACCTTTGTTATCGCTGTTTTATATTTCGATTGGGTGTAAATTAAACATATACCAAAAACCTACACTAGCTGAAATGGAAAGCAAGTAACCTAATCCTTGTTATTGTTTAAAAGCTGTTCCGTTTGAATTTTGTTTGGATGAATGAATGGTTGGCTTTTGCGTCGCACTAGTGCTGCTCAGATGGGCAATTGCCGACGGTCTGGGACACACTTCTAGAGGTAGTCCGGAGACATGCCATCACAATTTTGATCCTCCACGGAAGTGATCCTCTCCCGTTTCGGTGACCCCCAGAGTGACTTTTGTTTAGAGTTTTGGTGGTAAGAGGAACAAACCATTTAAAACATGCAAATACCCAAGAACCAGTTGCCAAGACAGCGATTATTACCAAAAGAAGGCGCAAAAACCGTAGTGATGTTCCGGGAATTTTTCTCCATGGACAATATAGGGAATCCGTACTCTACTAGTATATCTGCTCAATGAGGGTTACACAGTCATTTTTTTTTTTTTTTTCATGTGTGCAAAGAGTACATTCGTGTGTGTAAGTGATTGCTGAGCTTTCTTGTACAACCGGCAGCAAAAGTATCCGAGCACTAGAAAATAATTCTGATGCCAAACAATTACACTTAACACTGTTTTGTTAAATAAATCCTTGTTGAATCATGTTGTTAGACTAAGAACATGACTCGACAGGGTTTATTTAACAAAGCAGTATTAAGTGTACTTTTTTTTAGAGGGATTATTGCTAGTGCTCGGATACTTTTGCTGGTACACACAATGGTAATGACATGCCTCGTCCTGGACCACTTGTTAGGGTGGACTCTAGACTTCCACAAATTGCTCATTACGTAGGTATCCGCGTTTGTAATGATCGATAGATGGCGCTCTCTGAACACTGCAGTTGTTAGTAAATATAACAGCCACGTGTAATTATTATTCTTTCTCCGCCATTTCATCATGGAAAGTCGATTGCATAATATGAGGATATGCAGTGGTGTGATAATTTCACCTTAGCCCACCAGAGGGCGAGCATTTCATTACAATCGCGGATCATGTGATATTTAAACTAGGGTGACCAAATGTCCTGAAATTAGGGGGTTAACTAAAGTGACTGTATGTCTCAATTTATTGGGGACAGTCACCACTTTTGGCAGTTTGTCACTATGAACAGGATTCGACAAGGATTTATTTAACAAAACTGTATTAAGCGTAATTTTTTTACATAGGAATTTTTGCTACTGCTCGAATACTTTTTCTGCCGAATGTACAGTCGGTAACAAAAGTATCCGAACACTAGCAAAATTTCCTATGTAAAAAAAGTACGCTTAACACAGTTTTGCTAAATAAATCCTTCTCGAACCCTGTTCTTAGACTGGCTAAGAACATGATTCGACAAGGATTTATTTAGCAAAACTGTATTAAGTGTACTTTTTTTATATAGGAATTTTTGCTAGTGTTCGGACACTTTTGTTACCGACCGTACTCTTGCCAGTAGTGAAAAGCAATGTCATTCTGTGAGGATATCTGTTTCCACAATACCCATTACCTAATATTCTTTTTCCGAAAATTGGTTTTTTGCATTTTATTTTCTAGCCTCCTTTCCCCCCCCCCCCAAAAAAAAAAAAAAAAAAAAAAAAAAAAAAAATGCAGTTTATTTTTTTATTTTTTATTTGTATTATTATTTTTTATTCAAAAATAAAATGTAAAAAATAAAAATATTTAAACTTTTTTAGAAAATGAGTGCAAATTTAACGGTTGTGAAATTTTCTAAATGTGAAAATGAAATTTGAATAATCATCAATTGTGGAAGCATATTTCCCCACTGAATAACATCACCTGTCGGTGAAGTTTGGTATTATACAGTCGGCAACAAAAGTCTCCGAACACTAGCAAAAATTTCTATATAAAAAAAAGTACACTTAAAACAGTTTTGTTAAATGAATCCCGTTTTTAGACTGACTAAGAAAAGGATTCGACAACGATTTATTTAACAAAACTGTATTAAGTGTACATTTTTTACATAGGAATTTTTGCTAGTGTTCGGAGACTTTTGTTACCGACTGTACTAAGAAAAGTAATCAAACTTAAAAAACAAAACTTTTAGAAAGAAGTTGCAATTATTGGCATATCTATGTAATGTGCTGTTAGCGCTCAAAAATTGAGATTCCTAATATCCTCATAACATTTTACATGTTTTTTTTTTTTTTTTCAACATTAAGGGGATTGCCCATTGCGCAGCACTAGTGCGACGTAAAACTCATCCAAACAACCAAACAACCGTCAACACTAAGCGGCTCCGGGCCCTGCTCACTCTTCCAATCCCAAAGGGTAGTTTCCTTGTTTGAACAGATTTTACGTTGTACTAGACGCTGTGGACAATTGGCAACGGTCCGAGACTCATTATAGGGTTGTTCTGAGATATGCCATCCTCTATAGGTTGAGTGTATTTTGCGTCGCACTAGTGCTGCAGTTAAATAGACTTGGCGTCTTCGACGTTTATCGCCAAACGTGCGGGTACCTTATTCTAGGAATCTGCATCCGCAATTCCCTGCACTAAGCCTAACCTGTAGCGGTCTCAGAGACCGATGTTCCGGTATAAGGGTTAATGAAAATAATTCCCCTCCCTACACTTTTGAAATTTGAAGTAATTGTTTTAATTTTAATGTTGAAAATTACACTAGTCGAGATTTTTTTTTTTTTTTTTTTTTTTGGGGGGGGGGGGGGGGACAGAAATAAAATTAACAATTTTCAACTAATTCTGTAGTGCAGAATTAAAAAATAATAGTGAAAAATCTGTAACACGTACAGTTTTTTTGTTATGATTATTTAATCTGCACTGGTAGCAATGTACAAAAGTCTTCAGAAGGCACACATTATTACTATCAATATTATTAATTTAGCATGGAATACTGTTAATATGGAGATAATATACATATCGTAGACTAAGTTGAACATAGAAACATGGAAAATACACTAAATGATTGAATTGTTATTATTTGTTATTTTAAAACCAAAATACAAAAAATAGTCTTTTTTACGTCTTGTGTTAAATGTCTACCTTGTGATTTTAATATGAATAGTTCACAAATACAGCAAAACTATCGGATACGATTTTACAAGTTCTACACTGAAAACTTGCCATTTTGAACATGAAACTTTAACTATAAAACTGTTAACTAGAATACCAGAAAAAAAAAAAAACAGATACGTTAAGAATGCAGGGTTGCCAAACAGGTGTTGCCAGCAGAGAGGATGGCCAGGAGGCAGGGTTAATAGCACGAAAGGTTACCACGTGTGATACAGTCGGCAGCAAAAATATCTGAGCACTAGCAATAATCCCTGTCTAAAAAAAGTACTCTTAATACTGCTTTGTTAAATAAATCATTGTCGAATCATATTCTTAGACTGACTAAGAACATGATTCGATAAGGATTTATTTAACAAATAGTATTAAATGTACTTTTTTGATATCGGAATTATTGGCTAGTGCTCGGATACTTTTGCTGTCGACTGTATTGTGAAAATCATAAAAAAAAAAAAAAAAAAAAAAAAAAAAAAAAAAAAAATTAGTTAAATTTGCCATTTTCTGATATTAAAAAAAAAAAAAAAAAAAAAAATGGAACAAACATGGTTGCCGGGACTCTGAGTTGCCAGGACTCTGGGTTGCCAGCAGGAAGGGTTACCGCCTGTAATACTGTGAAAATGATTAAAAAAAAAAAAAAATCGTGAAAATTGCCATTTTCTGATACTCTAACAAAAAAAATGTGACATGGTGGGACATTTTTACTTGTAGATATTTAAATAAAATTTGGAATTAATAATAAAAATAATAATTTGACCGTTGTTACTGAGCCACTGTAGACCAGTATTATGTAAATCAAGTTCGATGATTCCATTCACCAAAAATTTTTAACATAATTAATATTCCCATGCTATTTGTCTTAAACAGTCCTAGATGCAAGTCATGTTTTGTATATGTTACCGTTAAAGTGCATAATTCAGTTATTTCATACAATAACTAGGCATTTCATGAAATAACTAGACAAGTCAGTTAACGTGTATAATAGATGAAAATTTTCATACTTTACCTAGTTATTCTATTAAATAACTAATGATAGACCGTTAAAGTGCAAAATAAACAATTTCAAAGTTATTTTATAAATTAATTGATCATAAATAGCTAAAATCTCTCGAAAAATACATTTATCCCTATTGCGGATGATTAATTGATAAATAATTAGGAAAAGCAGATGATATAATTTATTATTGCTCATATCCATGATTTTATCCATGATTTCCATGCACGCATTTCGACTGAATAAAACAATGGAAAAGAATAATTTAACGGGCAAACTTACGTCATAGACGCAACTATGTAGTACGATTTTAAAAAAAAGTATTCACGGTTTGCATGTTTTTGGAAGATTTTTTTATTGATTCAAATAACAAATTCAACATATAAAATTTTAATAAATTAAACATGCAAAAATCAACTACGTAACGAAAAATTAACAATATAAAAAAACAAATAAATGGATATGTGGTTTTAAAATTTGAATTAAAGGATTATAATGTTATTCTTAATTTCTTAGAAACGTTTAGACTTCAAAATGTATAAGAATTATTATGTAATAAATGAAGCTATTTGTTTTAAATATCATTTAAAGCAATGTCTAGTAGTTTGAATTGGCAAGGAAAAACTGATTTAAAAATACGTGTGTATAAATCGAGAACTAGACAGCAGCGACCGACTAGTTAGAAGAAATTATCATACTTAGCTTATATAGAAATTATTAGTTTTGAAATAAACAATAAAGATGGGGAGGGGTCTCATTATCATAAGTTGCCCCGTGGCCCCAAAGTTCCTAGTTACGGCTCTGATAATGATAAATTTAATCTTCACTAAACGTTCTGTTTTTACAACTGGTGGACATTGGGTACCGAATTTAACCCTTCTTTGCACGATTTTTTTTTTCTTTTTGTGAAATAAATCAAGGCGATATCATTCATGCTCTAGATTAAAATAAAAATATTTTTAAAAAATTCTAGTATAAATATATAATATAAAATAATTAAATAACAGTATGTAGGAAATATTCATCATCAAGCAACGGAATGAAGCGAACACACATACACGTCATTGCAAAGCAGCTATTAATTGGTTCAAAACTGACTAAAAGCAGCTAGAACCGGTTCAAAGAACTTTCGAGTGCTGTATTTCATACTTTAACGATCAAGTAATCGTTAAGAATACCTAATTAAATCGTAGAATACAATAATTTTATATACTTTAACTGACTTGTCTAGTTATTTCATGAAATACCTAGTTATTCTACAAAATAACGGATTTCACACTTTAACGGTAACATATACATAAATCTGTATAATACAGAATTATTGTTATTTTCTACCTATTTTTGACTTTAATGGGAGACAAAAACAGCATAAACTGCTTCTGCTGGAAGCAAAAAAAAATGCTATTTTTATACGCATGAACAGCTCCTTATATTTCTTGCCAGTACCCTGTACCGAGGATTATTGAAATGTAAATGTTAATATAATAAGCATTAATTTTACTTTTACTCTATGTAAATCGCAAAATTTCGTAACTCATTTGTTTCTTTTTAAGGCTTAAAAAAATTTAATGAACCTTTACACAACCGATACCGATATATATAAATATACACATAAAAACTTTATGTTTGTTTGTCCTTTGTTCTGTTTATGTCCTTTTTAGAATACATTTATCTCAAATTTCACTTTTAGAAAGTGATGTAATTATGACCTGTTCTTTAGACTGTGCCATGTTTGGCCTTTAACTGCTTATCATTCAACGTCTATTTCCAGCTGAGGTTTTTTGTACTGATATGAAACATTCTGACAGAATAAGATTTTGTTATTTGGTGATATCGTGATACTTTTTTTCAGAGTCATTTTGTTTATCTTTCATAATTCATGTTTATCCATGCTATTTTGAGGTAAATTTTATTACGTCATACGTTTCTCAACCACAGTTGCTTTTTTCATTTAAAAAAATCATTTTAAATATTTACCATATTTAAATTATATTTTATTTTTTAAACATTTAATCATTTAGGTTGACTTCTTTAGAAATCGACCTACTGCACACGAAAAATTTGTGATCACAATAAATTGCGAAATATTGAACTGAATTAATTCGAACCAAAGTTGAAGAGTGGAATTTCCTTAGAAATATTTTAAATAAGTTTATTTCCAACTTCATCCGCCATCGTGTTTCAAAATGACGGTCTTATAAAGATTTCAAACTTGTATAAAAGACTAATTTATGAACCAATTTGTGTGAAACTCTCTGCATGTACATAGCCTATATCTAGGTCTCATCCAAATTTATTAATCGACTCTATCTGCCCTCTTGCTTCAAGATGGGGGCACTTGAATATTTTAAACTAACATAAAAACGTACTTATGAACCGATTTGTTTGTACACGGTATTTGCTTATTCAATATTAAGGTCTAGCGAAGTTTTTAATCCTTTTGATCCGCCATTTTGTTTAAAAGGGTAAATCCCATGAAAATTGAAAACTGACATAAAAGCCTACTTATTACCGATTTGCTTGAAACTCTAGCTAATATCAAGGTCTCAACCAAGTTCATTCCTAAATATTCCTTGGTAATATTTCTAAGTAATATTCCTTTGTAATCTTCCTGGTCACATTAAAAGAAAAAATTGAGAGCAAGGAAATCACCTACTCTTTCGACTGAAGCAAAAGGGTTTGTTTTAATTGTTTCATAAGTACTTGTTTGATCCTTAAAATGTAGAGAAAAATATATTGTTGACGTTTTAAAAGAAAATAAAATGACTTTTCTTTTCTTTTCTTTTTTAATGAATTTCTACGCTATCTACCAATAAGTATTTGGACACTTTCAAATTTAGACGTATTGTTGACGTATCTGGAAAAAGTCGTTAGGAATCATCTTGAAACTTTGATAGCGTAAAGAGCATGTTGTATTACAAAAACTTTTTAAAACGAAGTTTATTCATAATTAATTAAGTTAAATACCTTATTTGCTTCGTTATTCCATGGCAGAAAGCCTTTTCACAATAGGATCCTCCGCGTCATCTGTGCTGACTGCTTGTAGTGGACTGTGACTGTTGACATCTCGGTCTTGGTCTTTATTCACAAAAATACCACACTCTGTCAATCTCGGGCGATTCGTGGTCATAGTCGGCACAGATGACGCGGAGGATCCTCCTGCGAAAAGGCTTCCTGCCATGGAATAACGAAGCAAATAAGGTATTTAACTTAATTAATTATGAGCATGTTGTATCTAATATATTTCAGAAAAAGTTGTGTCCTGAAGAAGAAAAGGAGACCAGTAAAAAATTAAAGATAAAACAAATGTTTTGGATCACCCTGTAAAAAATAATGCTTTAAATGCATTTTGGCTGTAACATATGACTATGAGGATTTTTCATGTTATATGTATAAATTTTTATTAGGCTATCACATACATTCATAGAGATATAACGTTGAAAAAAAAAAATAGCCTCACAAAAATTTACACAGATGAGAAAAATCTTAATCACATGCTACAGCTGAAACGCATTTAAAGCATTACTTTTTACAGGGTGATCCAAAACATTTTGAATTTTTTACTGGTCCTCATTTTGTCTTCAAGACACAACTTTTGCGTAAATATATGAGGCGTAACATGTTCTTTATACTCTCAAAGTTTCAAGAGGATTCCCAAAGATCTTTTCTAGATATTCGACAAAACGTCTAAATTCGAAAGTGCCCAAATACTTATTGGTAGGTAGTGTACTAATCAGTTTTCAAGATATATTTTTTAAAATTCTTCAGTGAAAATTTTCATATTTATTCAAACAACTAACGAAATCAAAAATAACGTATACTACAATATACAGGGCGGCCATAATTAAACTTGGTTTATTCAGATCACTCTGTAGCTGTAACTAAAATGTAGATTGAGTCGAGAATTTGCATACAGACATTTCGAAGGATGGGCTCAAAATGTCTGCAAAGAATATTTAAAGAATAAAATTAAAAAAAAAAAAACTCTGAGGGAACATACATCGAAATGCAAACAAGCATTACAGTCAGAATGCTTGATAAGTTATGTAATAAATAACTGTAGTCTATTTTAACATTTTCAAACCATACGACATTTAAAACTGTTACCCTTACATTTCGCAAAGGTTTTTGTTGAAAAATTTTACAGATGACATAGTGATTACCCGTTCGTTTTCCTCTCCATAGCCTGCCCGTTCCCCTGATCTTAATCTGTGGTATTTTTGGTTACAGGGCCATTTAAAGAGCTTGGGTTTTAAAACAAATGTTGTAATTTTGGCTGACTTAAAGGAGTGTATAACGGGAGGACCACCAGCGACCAGCTGTTGAACACACTGTTCATCATCGGCTGTAGATTTTACAACTTAATGATGGAGCCCATATTGAACAATATGATCTCCATCAATAAACTGTCTGTAACTTGAAACAAATAACAGTTAAATCCATAGATATAGTAATATATATAGATCTATCATCCCCATGTTAACGTGCAAAGATTTTTGATGCCGAAAAAGTTTTTTGGCATCAGCCATGAGAGAGTATAAAACTCGGAAACAATAATGGAATAGAATGTTGATATATATTGAAAATGCCGAAATACTACGTGGCTTTTAATTGTACAAATACATTTACGAAAGGAAGTGGAATAAGTTTTCATAAGTAAATTAAATTTAACTAATTTATGAAAAATATGATTTTTTATAATCAGTTGCTTTGTTATTATTATGGTTTAAATACTGTTTTGATTTTTAATTTAATACTTTTTTTTAAATTTTAATATTTTTTAAGTTTTTATATTAGTAAGTAATATCGAATTTTCAAAATTCTTTTAAATGTAGTTAGCAGCGGCAGAGGTAAAGCCCGCTTGTTTTAATATATTATAACTAGTATTACCACAAGACTTTCTTCTATATATAATCCTATACAAATTTACGCAATACAAATTATTTATTAAAGATATTTTCCATAATGAATGCAGACGATTTTTTTCTTAATAATAAATGCTGAAAAAAGTCATTTTTGTGCAGACATGAAAAGATATACAATCGAACTTCGTTAACGTGAATCTTAAGGGAGATCAAAAGTCTGTTAGTGTTATCAGTAGTTCATGCTATCAGTAACTGACCGTCATATAAATAAAGTAATCTTCATTTTGACGGGGATTGTGGTAACAGTTCAAGTTAAAAGTAATTCACGTTTGCAGTGTTCACGTTAACGAGGTTCGACTGTTATATATTTAACATTAAAAATAAAAGAAATCGGTAGCTTCGTTTTAAATTAATACAGATCTATGCATCAACCATTCGTTTTAGAAATATTGACGAGTTCTTTATAAAATATCCACATTGAAAATTTACACAGGCCCCGGGGGAAGGGCACTTCCCTCCCAGTAGGAAAACAATACTCCAACATGCATACATATTTTTTTCAAGTTTATTACTACTTTTTTCAGTAATTCATATACATTTTACATTCATGCGTTAAAAATAACTCACATTATGTACATTTATATGAAATTTTGTCCTATACTGTCATGTTAAGTACTTAGAAAAAAAATAGGATGGCAACACCACCTGTTGAGCGATTGATTCCCAAATCTAATCAGCACCAGTTTAGGGCAAGGTCTAACTGAATACAAGTTTGGTCGAATTTCTTTCATAATAGGGGCTATAATTCGAAATTGCTAGAATTGCATTTTTAGTTGTGTTAAGTGTTTGTTACAGTTTCGAACAAGGTTTAAGAAAATATTATTACATTGATTAGTTTTTCTGCCTGTCTGTCTGCCCACCATCTGCTTGCCGGGCTCCATTTCCGAGAAAACCCAATTTCTTCTATATGTTGTGACTGGCCGTTAAAGGGTTAACGTAAATTTTCTTGAAGATGAAGATATGTCCAATCGTTTTAGCTCTCTAAAAAAACACTTAACCCCAAAATTTAATCAAAATCATTGCATTTATTTCCGAGTAAACCTAATTTCTATTATATGTTTCGATTGGCAGTTAAAGGGTTAAAGCAAAATTTCCTGAAGATAAGAATATGCGCAATTGTTTTAGCTCGCTAAAAAAAAAAAAAAAAAAAAAAAAAAAAAAAAAAAAAACTTAACCCCAAAATTTAATCAAAATCGTCACATTCACTTCCGAGTAAACCCATTTTATGCTGTAAATTGCGACTGGCCGTTAAAGGATTAACGCAAATTTTCCTGAAGATGAGGATATGTCCAAACGTTTTAGTTCTGTAATGAGTAAACTCAATTTCTACTACATGTTGCGATTGGCAGCTAAAGGGTTAACACTAATTTTCTTGAAGCTAAGGATGTTCCAATTGTTTTAGGTCTCTAAAAAGCACTTATCCCAAACTTTTATTAATATCGTTATAACCATTTCCGAGTAAACATAAATTTCTATTTTATATTGCGAGTGGCAGTTAAAGGGTTAACTCGAATTTCTCAAACGATAAGACCAAGTCCAATCATTTTTTCGACCCAAAAGACTCCTACACAGACAGAAATAGTAGATGGAAACGATAAATTTCTTTAAATGTCGTTATTCCATTAAAAAAAAAAAAAAAAAAAAAAAAAAGAAGGAAAGAAGGAAAGAAGAAGAAGAAGAAGAAAAGAGAGAAAGAAAAATGAGTATCTGGAGTTTTTTCATTCATCTTTAGTGCATAAATTATTCCTAAATTTTATTTGCTAAATTATCTGTGTGTATTCCCGTGTGTATTCTCTTGGGGAATGACATCCACAAGAGAGTAAAATGGCCGTCTTTTCCCGAGTAAAAAAGGCATCACTTTTTCGCCCTCGCTGATCAATCTATGTCTTATTACTATATCTATGGTTAAATCTGTAATAAATAAAGTTGTTTGTTTTAAAATTTGTAGCTTGTTTGTATTTTGATGTATGTCCCCACAGAGCGAAAATTTTAAAAATCTTATTTTTTAAACTTTTTTGCAGAACCTTTGATCGCTTCCTTTGAAATATCTATATACAAAATTTCGATTCAATCTGCATTTTAGTTACAGCTACATAGTGCTCAGAATAGGCCAAGTTTAATTATGGTCACACTGTATTTGTAAATTTGCGAAAAATGAGAAAAATAAAACATTGAATTTAAACTCAAGAGTAATTAAAATGAGTAACACATTTTTTTCATTTTTAATTTAAAAGTTACATTTTTCAAGTTTATGCACCAACTGATTGTCAAGAGGAAGCAGTTTTTCTATGATTTTCAACTGATCACTACTTTTAAATTTTCTAGCTTTATATACTTAACTCGCTTCCATAAGAAGACGACTGTTCCCTTTTTCCGAGCCAGTGTTGTGATATTTTTCCAATGACTGAATGTAACGGTAAGTTTGTACAAAATTGAAAGTAACACTTACTCTGCCACTAAAATAAGTAAATAATTAGAAACTTCATGCAAAAAAAATAATCAAATTTGTATACCTTATAATTTTTTGTCAAAAGCGTTTTTTCCAAAAATAAAAACTAAAGCTATAGTATTACTAATATACAGTCGGCTGCAAAATTATTCGAGCACTAGCAATAATCCTTGCCAAAAAAAAGTACACTTAATACAGCTTTTTTAAATAAATCCTTGTCGAGTCATGTTCTTAATCAGTCTTAGAACATGATTCGACAAGGATTTACTTAGCAAAACAGTCTTAAGTGTACTTTTTAAATATAGGAATTATTGGCTAGTGCTCGAATAATTTTGCAGCCGACTGTATATGTGATGTTTAGACGCAATTACTGTGTAAAATTTAAAATGTATTTATATATATATATATATATATATTATGTTAAATTCAGTTCTATATTTTTGTGTGTTGTTATTGTTTTAGTTCTATTAATTGCTAAATTTTAAGATTAAATTTTATTACGTTATCTATTATATATAAATATATATATATATATAGGGGAGACCCGTGTACCTAGGCCCGCTTTTTTTCAGTGCCCCCCAAACAGAGCCCTTGACTTATTTAAAATCATCAAACTGATATGTGCGTATCTTTAGGACTAATTACTTCCAATTGGGATTAATACAAATACCTAAAGTAATAAATTCCGACAAGTAGAAGGTTTTTAAAAAAATTTCACTCGTGGCCCTAGGTATAACACCCTCATTGTACCTGGGGCCAGTCCTCATTGTACCTAGGGCCATTCTCTCAAATTTATATTTCGATTTCTAATGAATAGAAAATAAGCATATAAACATATATTTTATATTAAAAAAAAAATCAAGTAATATATTTATTTATCATATAATAATTATCATGTTGTTACCTTAATTTGAAATACGAATTTTTTCATTCTTTTTTTCTGTTTGGGATATTCTAACAAAACGTTTTTTTTCCTTCAATTTCTTTTTTTTTTTTTTCTGGAGTGTCTCTTGGATTTCTAGATCTCTCTGGTTTTCGGTCACATCTTTTCTTTGATGTGGGAAGTTTTCCTTTTGGTAAAGGTTTTGCTTACGTTCGTATGTGTTTAAGCATGACACTCGAAAAGATGTTAGATGTTGAAGGTTTCGAAATTTCAATAGGACACTAAACAGAGACATCCAGTTCTATCATTGTTGGTTCGCTTTCTTCCTGGATCTTTTTTTTTCTTCCATTTATGGAGGGATTTTGTCTTTCAGTCACATTTGAACTTAAATATTCATCCTCAGTGAATGTGTTTTGATTTGTTGGCCATATGACGGATACACGAAAGCCTGATAGAATGTTTACAGGCGGATATGATTTGCCAACATTTTCAGCAACGTCATACGTAGTGATTGGTTTACCAGAGTTTTTCAGCATCCACTTACTACAGGTTATACTGTGTTTCTTAACACTTTTGCGACCGTTGACGTAGATTCTCGTCATTTGAGAATATGAAACTCCACCAGTGGGTGTTTCTTTTGCAATTTGTATATTATTTGTTTCTAAAAAATATACACAATATTCATATTTGTACAATCAGTATACTATGGATGCAAATACTTTGATTAGAGAGAGTATGATTATAATGCATATCCATTTGTAATGTAAATGTGAATACGGAAAATTTTGTTTTGGTTTTGGAAAATTGTAACTTATGAGAAAAACGCCCACAGGCGGACCTTACTGCCAAAAAGACAAAAACATGCGGTCGCGAAAGTGTTAAAAGGTCCAAACACACTGGCCCTAGGTACAAGGCAGCTATGTGGTCCTAGGTACAAGTTTTGGTTACTTCATTCAAAATGCTTTCCACTAAAAAATCCACATGCAGAGAGGACCAATTAAATATCTCATTTATTACTCAATATAACAAGTAACATTATACACTAAAAATAAAAGAAAAATGTTTGACTTGCCTTTGTAAAATAGCAAAAGAGATGAGCTGCAAAATTTTACTTCAAACCATGTAAATTCGTTTTCTACATGTAACTTGTCAAAGCTTTCTCCTCAAATGTTCAAAAGTAGTAAAAGTAGTAATTGGTGTTGTTACTCGCCCAATTGAGTATAAAAACTTAAAGTTAAATATTATTCAAATAAAGAGGGGTGGCCCTCGGTACACAGGTCTCCCCTATATATATTTTTTATTTCTATTTTTATTTAAATAATTAAGTTTGAATAATATGATATATCTTAAACTAGTCTAAAAATAGAAGTCTTGATTTTTTTTTTTCTTTTCTTTAATCCTTTCTACTGAGTTGGCGAGAAAGTTCAGTCGTATTAAATTAAACAACTGATACCGGAAATTTATCCTGGACAACATTTCCAGCGTCAATTGTTTAATTCAATATGATAGAACTTTCACGCCGACCCAGTAGATAATCCAAAGGTGTTTTTCAAAATAAAATTTATACATATAAATCTGTTTGAAATTAGAGGCATTAAAAATTTTAACATCTTATTTTAAATAATTTGATAATATAAACTATGAAATTAACTCAGATGTAAATTTAAACGAAAATCCTATTAATGTTGCTAAAATTATTTTATGTTTTATGTTATTATCTAAGAGACTGACAGTTGTTAAGTTAATTAATTGGGATTTGTACTAGTTAACAACCACTCTTTGTTAATTGAGACATAGCACTTCTTAACCCTTTCAGCTCTGATGTCTTAGTATTAAAACACATCTTTTCATTTAGTGATTTACAGTCAAATGGTAAACGTATCTTTTCTACTTCACTCTACAAATGCATTTTTTTTTTTACTAAAATTACTTCATTTTGGGAGAAATGAGTAGTATTTTTATGTTTTCATGCACAAAGAAATTGTTTCAAAATGTTTCATACAAAATGATTGTTAACTGTACATAAAATAAATGATCACGTTTTGATTAATTATAACATATAGTATCCTACTATTAAAACATTTTTTAATTAATTTGATAATTAGCAGTCATAATATTTCATAATTAAGGTACTTACATATAATGTAGAATATCTAACCATTCATTGAATTTTTTATCTGCCCAATTCATAATTCAAGACCGAAGAGGTTAAATGTCATGAAAAACTTTCATAAGAATTACACAGGTTTCCAAAAGTCGAGAACAAAAAGTATTTTGGATCGTACTTCTATAAAACACTTGATAAATTTAGAAAAAAAAAAAAAAAATCTTTATTACAGGTAATACGTCATATCAACATTGAAAAAAAATGTATTGTTCTATCTTTAAAAAAGAAAAAGAAAAAAAAAAGGATTATATAGGTGAAATATAATTAAGAATCTCTCTTAAAATTAGAGCTTCATTTCTCAAATTTAAATAATTCTACCTCCCACTAATCCACTGTTTGTCTCCTAGTTCAAAAAAGATCTATAGACTTCTTTTCCCCTCTTTTCCCTGTATAGTATGATCACGTGAGGCTAATCGAAGACAGTGGAGATCACGTGATTTCGGCTCCCTCCAAGTGTAAAAGAGAATTTTTTTTTTTTTTTTTTTTTTTTTTTTTTTTTTTGAGCTGATAAAGGTGACTAAAATTGCTATCACACGGAATAATGTATTGTCCAAAGTATTGTTGTTTAAAGCAACTGAACGTCTTTCTCCAGCTGCATGTAGGGTTACTTTTAGGCATAAACGAAATCCACAAATGCAAACAAAGAATCCAACATTTGGCGATACTTCACCTGAAGGATCTTTGAAAGGAATAAGGATAGGGGATATTCTGGAATCGCGATTCTCTTATTGGAGGAGTTCATGCTGAAAACTACTGTATGGGATACAAACAGTCGGAAGTTCGTGATTGAAGAATATAACGTGAGGCAAATTGTAACAAACAGGGATATTCGACCGATTCCTTCATTTAAAAAAAAAAAAAAAACTGTTTATGAGGTAGTAATGGTGCTAATGACTATCATATTGAACTTTATCTGATAGCGCCTTTAGGCTTTATTTTTGATTTAGAAAGGTTCGTCTTCGCGTTAGATGCAATATAAATCCTTGAATTCATTAAAGAACTACGACACGCATGACTGCATTAATTCAATCATTTCTGATAGCTATTATTTTTATTATATCAGCCAGTCGACAAAATTACAAAAACCTGTTTTTAACTACAACTCAGCTAAAAGACTTAATTTTTAACTGACCTATTCGGAACAGGCTTTATTTTATTTATTTATTTATTTTTTTTATTATTGTTATTGATTTTTATTTTTTATTTATTTTTTCATGTACGCTTGAGAAGAATCTTATTCGAAGAATTACCTTTCGTTAAACCTTCGATCATGGATAACGACGGTATAGTTGAAAATGGAGTTGCTGACATAGAAAGATTACGTGTATCTGTTTTTGATAGATCTTGAAATTTACAGTCGGTAACAAAAGTGTCCGAACACTAGCAAAAATTCCTATATAAAAAAAGTGCACTTAATACTGGTTTGTTAAATAAATCCTTGTCGAATCACGTTCCTAGTCAGTCTAAGAACAGGATTCGACAAGGATTTGTTTAGCAAAATTGTATTAAGCTTACTTTTTTTATATAGGAATTTTTACTAATGTTCGGACACTTTTGTTACCGACTGTACATGTGACGTATTTTTTAAATTGTTCAATTATATAAAACTCAGGATTAAAGAAAAACATTACTACTGGACTATCTCGAACCAAAAGTTCTGGAAAATATAATTGAGCATCATTTTGAAAGTGAGTATGCTGAAATTAAACAACATTTACTTGACTGTTATAAAACTTCGTGTGAATTAACTTTTGAAAATTTCGTCCGGTTAAATTTTGAAGGCAACATCGATTACTTTAGGAAAGAGTATAGATTGAGAAGAAGTTAAATATCAATGGGAATATCATAGATGGTCGAGGCCTAACGAACGGAATGACCATGCAATATCAAAGCTTTTTCCCGGATGCAAGAAGTTAACACTTCATTTTAATGAATCACTACCTCCAGAAGATAACGCTTAAAATATATAAGTCAAAAGAAATTTTTTTTATCAAAATGAAGTTCCGAAACATTCGATTCAGAACATCATTTAAGAGTAACAGACATTATTCATATATGTTATTCTTATAATAACATATATATATTGTTGGGTGCTTGGGGTTTATGAATGAAAGACCAATCTAGTAGAGGCTTAAAAGTTTATTTATTGAATATTCCAGAAGATTACAGGTCAGAAAAACAACAAGTATCAACTTCAGTTTCACCAGAAAACCTAGCTTAAATAACAGCTGACAACATCAAAATCACAGCATAAATTGTACCATAGAATCAACACACAGCAATAGACTTCAATCAATAGAAGAGACTTAGTCAAGAAGAGCTCTTTATACAGCGACGTCTTGGCGAAAACTGGCTCACTCCGGCCGGGATACAATTCTCTCATATATTCTTGTACAACACGACAATTTTCTAGTAACTTCTGTAATAATCGAGTTAGAGTATAGATATTCGGTATATCGATAATAAAAATTTTCTCTCCAAGATCACCAAAAAATTCGCTAAGAAGCAGTAAAGTCGCCAAATTTGCCGTCAAGGCCATTACTTGCCTGATGAAGCATTTTAACAGGTGTTTAAAAGAAAATAAACTTTTGTAACCCCGAAACAAGCTAAAACTGAAGAAAATTTACATTTTTTACCTGAATAAGCCTCTTTGAATGAAATGACATAAAAATAACTACTATTGTTCACAAATTCATAACATTGCTCACCTCTCAAGAACTGCACGTCCCGGACAGTACCTTGGTCAGGAGGTAAAAACTAAACAAACTATACAATATAGAATTCAAAAACTAAGTTACATATAACAATAGAATAACAATAAAGATTGTAAAATTAAATAATTGAGTTACAAAATTAACAAATAAGTACAAATATTTATATTCAAATATCTACATTACATACGTACAAATTTAGAAGTACAATTAAGCGTGGTATATGGCTAGATTGTCATAATGTTCTCATCACCTTCTGTTTTAATGAAGGCGTTTTAGTAATTCAAACAGCGACATCATTGACTCTTTCTAGGACTGTGTAAGGACCGTCCCAGCTTCACTGTAGCTTGGGAGAGAGTCTTTTACGTCGAACAGGGTTCCAGAACCAAACTTTGTGTCTTTCCCTGAATTCGTGATGTGTAGACTTCAAGTCATATCTCATTTTCATTCACTCCGTTGCCATAAAAATCTGCTCTTGAGCAAAGTTGTGTACATCTTCAAATCGTGCCTGGAGATCAGATCATGGATGTACTCCTCTGGCGATGAAGGCACACCTGGTGGATAGCCAAACAGAAGATCACATGGAAGACGTTGTTCACATCCAGACAACATCTGCGCTGGAATGAAGCCAGTAATTTCGTACACAGCACTTCGATAAGCCAGCATGAACAACGGCTGCTTAGAGTCCCAATCTTGCTGCTTCCTTAATACTAGAAGAGAGAAGTTATTCAAGATGGTGTAGTTAAACATCTCAACCATGCCGTCTGACAGGGGATGTTGGAGCATTGTCTGAGTTTTGTCTATTCCGAGGAGCTGACATAATCCTTAGTATACCGCAAAGGTGAAGTTCGTACCTTGATTGGTACGAAGCTGTAGGAGTGTGCCATACCTTTGCACCAGTTGGTGCACTAGAACCTCTGCAACTGTGCATGCCTCTTGATCGGGAATGAAGCTACTTCGTGAAATAGCCCATCACAACGAGGATGTACTTATTGCGTCTGAAGGTCCGTGGCAAAAGACCCAGGATGTCGACTGCGATCCGCTCAAAAGGTGATCCCACGTTATACCGATGTAATCTTCCTCGACTTCTTTTCTTCGGGCCTTTACGTGCCGCCCAAGCATCACAAGATTTGCGTCATATCTTGCAGCATCTTGCGTCATATCTTTCATCGTCATATCTTTGCATCATCAACTTTCTGGAGAGTCTTCATGACACCAAAATTGCCTCCGGTAGGGTACTATGCAGCTGCTTTATAGCGTCTTTGGAACCTTCGATATACAGTCGGCTGCAAAATTATTCGAGCACTAGCCAATAATTCCTATATTTAAAAAGTACACTTAAGTCTGTTTTGCTAAGTAAATCCTTGTCGAATCATGTTCTTAGACTGATTAAGAACATGACTCGACAAGGATTTATTTAACAAAGCTGTATTAAGTGTACTTTTTTTGGCAAGGATTATTGCTAGTGCTCGAATAATTTTGCAGCCGACTGTAGGTAGTAAGATTTGCCACTTTCTGTCCAGCGTCAGACTCCCATTTTCTGTACAGTACGCCATTTCTAATATCAAGAGAGTCCCAGAGGGCCAGTAACATTTCGTGATAGTGTTAAATGTGGAAATATCCAGCCAGGTAGGTCTGTTACTGAACGTCTCCTGGGTTTGTCTAACTTCCTTATCACTCTACAGATCTTCTTTCGGTGGCATTGAAACTGTAGCTTGGCAAGCAACTGGCTTTATCAGCAGGTATTTCTCTTCAGCCCTAGAGCAGTACATGCAGCTTTCAGAGCAAGTTATCTGCATTTCCATGTTGAGCTTTTTACGATGACGTATTTCGAAGTCATATATTCTTGAAATTTAGCAGCCACGTTAAAGATGTGTTCTCAGTCCGAAGCAGAAATCTCCGGCCATAGAGATAATGATGAAAATATTCTATGGCTTTTACAATGTAGATCTTTCCCGTTAGTACAGTAGTTTCGCTCAGGTTTAGACAAACATTTACTTTAATAGGCAATAACACGTTCATGGCCGTCGACTTCTTGCGACAGAACAGCACCAACACTTTCGTGGCTTGCATCACTGTCTAATTTGAATTATTTGTCGGGCTGTGGATACGTCCGAATAGGCGAAGATGTTAAAACCTCTTTAAGTCTATTGAATGCATTTTCACATTTTCTCTCCACAGGAACTTTTGTTTAGCTTCCGCCAGCTTGTGGAGAGGTTTAGCAATACTTGAAAAACTCTTCATGAACTTTCTGCAGTATGTACATAAGCAAAGGAAGCTTTGTAATTGATGGATATTTTCAAGGCAGCTCCAAATCTTGACTGCAGATATCTTCTCGGGATCAGTTATCACATCTTCAGCAGAGATTGTGGCCTGTATTCCAGTCAAACACTTATGGCTCGTATCTCAATTTCTATCGCAAAATTTTAGAAAGAGAGGAATCTGCCTACTCAAGTCCACTGAGCTAAAACGAGTGGTTTTTTCTTGCAATTTCAAAGAGTGTTTCTTTTTTTCTTGTTTTGTATTCCAGGTGAATACCGCAGAAAGCATTCTATACACATGTATTAAATGTAGAAAGGTGTAGTCTAATGCATTTGTATCCTCTTTATATGAAGAAGATTTAAAAATTTTATTGATGAAATAGGAAAGTAAATAATTGCAATTGTTTATTTAGGTTATTTGTTTAGTTAATTTTGTAATTGTTTATTGTACATAAAAATTTTCGACTGCTGGTTTTTGATGGATTTACACGTTTTGAGACCACCTGAATACAATTTGACCATTTATAGAAAATGTATGATTTTCATGGGTCTGGATGTGGGTGATATAAATTTTCTGACAGCTCTAGGTCAAGAACTATTAAACAGAATTTCATGAAAGTTATATTTAGTTGCACCTTGACATAAATTGTTGTCTATCTCCTTATTTATTCCAAAGTTGTGAAAGGAAACGAATTTCTCTACTAAAATGTACTGATTATAATAATAACTTATGTAAATCCTTCCAATATATTTACTAAGAGTCTTGCAAGCGGGTTTTTCAATAATTCTTCTGTTGGAGCGAAGGTCCAATTTGGTACGCCAGAGCATTCATTCTTCATCCTTAATGTGCAATACGATAGTGTTAATATGTACTTTACTTTATATGTACAGTTAATATGTACAGTACTTTAACTGTGGAATTCTTTTGAAAAATATCATTGAAAAATTACACTCCCGGAGTAGGGAAAGTTTCTCCTACAAAATTTTTTTCTATAAAATTTTATTCTGGTTGACAATTTCTATTATAAACAAAGTTTTCCAATGTTTTGTTAAAAATAATCCTCTTTGGCTACATTTATACCAAATTTATGCCTATACTACCATATTAAATATTATCATAAAAATGAGATAACAGCGCCACCTTTTGGCCGATATGCAGAAAACGTTGATAGACACCAATTTATGTTAAGGTGCAACTAAATGTAACTTTTCATGAATTTCTGTTTATTATTTTTTTTTTTTTTTTAATCTAAAGCTTCCACAAAATTTATGTCGCCCACATCAAGGCACACGGATAGACAAACATTTTTCTTTTCTTTAAATAGCCAAATCATATTCAGGAAATCTCAAAAAGTGTAAATCCATCGATAAGTTGAAGTTGAAAACTTTTACGAATACAATATTTTTTTCTATTTTATACAGAAGAAAGTATGAAAAGTGCAAATCCTACGATTTGGTTACAGAAAATGAGATATTTAATCAATTATCGACAAAAAAAAAATATATATATAAATATATATATTGAAATACATTAATATAATCAGTGCAAAAATGTTTTTATGAAATTTAAAGATGACTCAACTTCAGTATCAAAACAATTCCTCGGATCACAAGCTGAGACTACCCATATCAAATCAAAGAATAATTAAAGAAAAATCTAAATAAATATTGGAAATTGGAATTAGAAAAAAAGCATTATTTGCATTCTAACGTTGTCAAGGGCCTGGTAGAATGCAAATATGCTAAAATATGGATGTTTTTCTGTAACAAAGAAAGCAAAAGCTAAGAATTTCTTTGTTCGCAGGCCCGAAACACCCATAGACAATCCATTAAAGAAGAAGATAAAAATAAAACTATAACCTAATATGACAAACCATAACCATATAAAATTAAGATTAAAATAAAAATACAAAGATACAAAAATTCAACTTACTGAATAAAATATTTGATATGAACACAACTCAAAAAGAAATATACATAGTCAAAACAGAAAAATGAAGATCATAATAAAACGATAATCATAATAAAACCTTTACCTAAATATGAAAAACCATAACCATTTAAATGTAAGATTAAAATAAAAAACCCATAAAATTGTAGAAGAATAAGATTACTTTAACCTTTCAAAATGAAATTGAAGCAATAAACGTCGCACATGTAAAAATGTAACAATCAGTTAGCAGTTAGATTCACAGTTAATTAGTTCAAAATAGCATGGACCATAGAGTAATTTTTAGGATTCACAGTGGAATTCATGTAGGGTAAGGATTCAAATCCTGAAATAATCAGATGATGATTCCTAATATTGAATCATGAATAGTGCTGCCATCTGGAGTAATAAGATGAAAATAATGGAAAAATAAAAACAAATAAATTTAGAATTCAAATAATCAATGTATTTGATTGAAAACCAAAAAATAATACCTAATATTTAGACGTAAATTTAAATTTGAATAAAATGTATGCGGAGAAAAAAAAAAAAATAATAATAATAATAATTAAATAAATAATTAAAAGAATTTTTTTATTAAGTGTTTGGGATAGCCATTAATTAATGCTAAATTTTTAAAGAATCGAAATTGTAATTTTTGATGTTTGTCAGACACTAAATATTTGATCCTTATATTAAAATTAAGAAGAATATTGACAAATACAGATTTATGTAAGCATGTTTTAAAGTTAGTGAAAAAATTTTATATATATGTACGAAGTACTTACGTACAGTTTCACAAAATTATTATTTTTCATAAAAATTGGTCCGGTTAAAACTAATAATATCGATTAATAAGGAGGGAGGGGGGAGAAAAAAGTAATCAGGAAACAATTACTTATTGCTCTTGTACTACTCCAAAGATGATATGCTTTTTCTTAATAAGATTCTTTTTTAAAGTCATGTAGCTATGTAAAAAAATAATTGCAATTATTTTCTTCATATTTCATCAATAAAATTCTTACTCTTGATATAAAGTTTATAAGAATGCATGAGACTACGCCATTTTATATATTTATATTTATTGTAATATATGCGTATCTAAAGCTTTCAGCCGTACCCACTTGGAAAACGAAATTAGGGGAAAAAATAAATTTTTAAAATGGCATGCAAGAACCCCTCATTTGCTCCAGTTATTATTTTAGCTCAGTGGACTTGACTATGCAGATTCATCTCCTTCCAAAACATTGTGATAGAAATTGAGATGCGAACGGTAAGTGTTTGATTAGAGTACAGGCCTATATGGCAGAGATAACTTACTTTATGACGAACTAGTTGCACTTGCTAGGATTCAATTTGAAGCTAGCCATCCTGAGTTTTTCTAGCACCATTTGGATATTTCTTAGATGTTCTTCAAAAGTGCGACCCACAATGATAATATCGTCAAGGTACACCAGACAGGCTTCATGGGAATTTTTTTTAAGACTATCTCCATCAGATGTTATAAAGTTGCAGGTGCATTGCATAAGCCAAATGGAATAACCTTGAATTGCCACAATCCTTGTCCCGTAGTGAATGCAGTCTTCTCAAGGTCATCAGGATATAATCTGCTTGCCAATAACCGCTCTTCAGATCCAACGTCAACAACCACTGATTGCCAGAAAGTGTGTCCAATGTGTCGTCATTTCTAGGAAGAAGGTAACTATCTTTCTTCATGATGCCATTCAAACGACGGTAATCCACACAGAAATTCTTTGATCCATTCTTCTTTCGCACCAGAACTATGGGAGAGGTCCAAGGACTCGTAGATGGTTTGATGACGTCATTACACTGTATTTCGTTTTGTAGCGCAGCTATTTCTTCCTGCTTAGCAAATGGAAGTCATCTTGGATTTTGTTTGATTGGAGGATGATTTCCTGTATGGATTTAGTGCTAGGTAATGTTCGTTCTTCCGGCGTCTTCAGGTGGTCGAGAAAACAGGTCTCTAAATTCCTAGAGTAGCTTCTCTGCAGCCCGTCTCTGTTCATTTCCTAACTCAGTATTCTTGAGCGATTCCGTTGTTAAAATCTAAGAAGATTTAGCCTCGGTTGATTGTGTTTGCCGGTTAATGCATGTCACTGAAGTGCAGGTTCCTAACACTTCATCTTTCTTCACTATAGAGCAGGCGCACGTGACGTCACTGCGACAGAGGATTCCGCACGTACTTTAGAATGTAGGCAAAAGGTGGGATAAAGCACCAATGAAAAGGCAGATATTTTGCCTACATGCGCAAAAGTTGCAGAATAGCGTCGTTTGTTTATAAACATGCGCCTGCTCTATTCTTATTTTATCGCTTAATTTGTCGACCTTTGCAGGAATAATGCTCTTTGAAAGATCAACTAGAGATGAAGCTACCAGAGCTCTTTTCAAGCTGTTGTCTGTATTCGGGTATTCAATCAGTCCATAGCTGAAGTACTGTTCTTCAGAAGGTGTCTCGGAAACTATTGTCTCAACATGTAGAGGGGTGGAAATTTCGGATTTCACTGTTATCTGACATATTAATTGACTGTCCGGATTTTCAACGTTAAACACAGCTATGTCTCTTGAATTGGAATGCAGTTCATTGTTCTTAAAGTCTAACTTAAAATCCACGGTAGAAATGACGATGTGTAAGAAAACACGCGCTTTATACTTTCCATTACAGCGCACTTTAGCGGTCACCGCTTGCTCTCCGCCCATGCATTGTATGGTGAAAATGGCTTGTTTAGATGTTTTCTACCCTCCTCCCCCTTAAATGTTTGCCCATGAGTTTTGAAACACCCTGTATATAGCTTACAAGTATGTATAAATCCCTTCATGTACGCAAGTGCCTTGTGAAAAATATGTTTTCAGTTATGAAAATAATTAAAAGTCGGTTGCGTTCTTAATTTGGACAAGAACACTTAAAAGATTTTATTTATTTATTTATTTGTGTACATTGAAAGGTCTTTAATTTTTGGTGATGGTAAAATAATAGACAACCTAGCTTCATCTTCTAAATATTTAAGTCGGTGTTAAAAAAATAAATAAATAAATAAATACAAACAGTTCACAAAGCATTAAATTTTTTTTAAATTGTCAGTTTTTCATGGTGCACGCGATTAAGATGATAGATATTGGTTATAGCTGCCAATTTAATATGGAACACAAAAATTTTTCATACCATTATTTACAAATAATTATCTTCATCTTACTTAATTAAATATAAATATTACAAAAGAGTACTATTATAAAGTAATGATATAAAGAATGGACAATCTGTAATAAATTGACACCTGTAATCTTTGTTGTACCTGAACCGCCTCCTTTATTGATACATAATATATAATTAACTTACAGACATTATTTATTCAAGTGAAATTTCCTGTGGACCCATGTAAAATGCTTCAAATGTGTGATTTATAAAAGTGTGTCTAAAAATTTTAAATTGTATTTATCTTTTAAATGTTCTTTAAATGTCCTTGTCTTCTTCTCTCTCTCGCTCTTTTTTTTTTTTTTCTTTCTTTTCTTTCTTTTTAATTCTTTTGTTCAAAATTATAAAAGGTTCTATTGTTTCAAATATTTATTCATAAATCTCATCCATATGTGTTATTTTTATATTTATGACATTAAAAAGATTTCAAATCGACGAGCTGAAAATTACGTTTCTTAAGTTAATTCAGTAAACAAATAGTAATAATGTTGACAACTCGAGATTTCAGTGTGTTATCATAAGGTCAACTATATTGCTTCTGCAATTCAATTTAGAGTTTTTAGACCACCTTTGTATATAATGTCATTATATCACTATAGAGAAGTTATTATCTAGTTCAAATTTTTATTTTCTCTCACCCATATACATGGCAAAGAATTTTTTTTTTTTTTTTAGATCAAATTTTCGGAAGTGAGTTTTTGTTATATTTAGATATTTTAAGATCCCCTGAATAAGAAAGTCGTGTTTTAAGCGGTAGGACTGTGTGTGCGTCTGTTATCAGCATATCTCAAGAGCAAACATTAGCAAGAGTTCGAAACTGGCTATCTTAAATCTGTATGATATAGGGACACTAAACTTTTCATTGAGATTAAGTAAATGGTTCATGTACAGAGGCATCCAAAAAAAATTCTAGTACTTTACGACTACGGGCGAAATTTTTGATGGGTATACAGTTTAACATCTATAGGCTGCACTTACATTTGTTATGTGCATGAAAGCATGTTTTGTGTGGAATCAGCTATAAAAATTATTCATCATTTGTTTACAGGGCTACCCAAAAGATTTAGAATATCGTGACTGTGTTAGGAAATAACTAGAAATGCATTTCAGGTTGTGCTGTGTGCGATTTATGTGCACTGAGAAAAAAAATATATACCGCCTTCATCTAGAATGAATAAGTGGTCATTTTCTAAATCTCTTAACTAGGAAAATCCGAGCTCTGCGCATAAGACACGCCAATATACTGAATAGACAAAATGATAGAGAATTTCTAATCTACACATTTCCAGGTGGTGAAACAATATTCTGACTATTTTTAATCTTTAGTATTGCGAGAAATTCTCACTTGATTTTCTAGAATTGGGTCATAAACCAAGATTATAGTTGTTGAAACCCGCCTCTTGTATTCGCATTTATTTGCAGCGATTTTTAAATAACTTTGGCCTCGAAAATATAGGCAAACGCTCTAGAATTCTAATAGGGGTTTCATGAACTCGCTCCCAAAGGGGACTAGAATTTATAAAGATGACATTGAACTATTTTTTCTAGAGTCACAATTTAGATTCTAGATGTCAGTTACAGAATTTTTTCTCAGTGTAGAACAATATTTTCGTGCACAATGTGGTGCGTACTTAATTTATACATGACATACAGATCTACCAATAATTAAGCAAAAGCATTTTCTATAGAATATAATTGGTGGAAATGTTTTACTATATTTTACCATGTCCAGGAAACTGCTTAGGAATGAAAATTATTTTATCATACCCACGCAAAGTATTTTTTTAAGTTAAATTTTCAGTGTTTGCTTTTTGTGTAATTATGCTTTTTGGGGTTCTTTTAATATTAATGTTAAGTTTTATAATGTTTAATCCTGTATGTTTATTATCAGCGTAACTTAAAATAACTTAACAGTCTTGAATTCTATATAAATGTATTTACTATTTTCAAACGAAGGTTGGGGGAGGCAGTAGCCCCTTTCACACAGATTTATGTTAGTATATAGTTCTTGCTATAGAGAAGTTTCATATGATGTCAGAGTGACGTAGATGAAGGACAATCAACTCCACGTGAAAATAAATAGAAGCCATTTTTAGCACAGTAAGCGAATGGCAGTTGAAAACAGCTCATAGCACCATAGCAACCAATTCCGGAGGGCAAGCTGTCCACGTTGCCATGCTGATATTAGCTGTTTGCAACTGCTCTAGTTTACCCCTTAATCTGCAATGTATCTTTAAAATATTGCAATGCAGGGTAAAAGAAACTCGTGTGAGTGCCACATCAGGTTATTGACGTAATTCAAGAATTATTAAATTTTTAACAACAGACTGTATTTTTAATAATAGAACTTTACTATATAAAAAAGTTCAATTTCAATAATAAAATCACATTCATCATTTGTCTTTGCACTAATTTTGTTTTATTTTTATGCAATTCGTATTTATCGAATAAACTAGTGCGTTGAGGCCACTACAAGACTTTCTTCTATATTTTGCTATACAAACTCACACAGTACAAATTGTTTATTAAAATTATTTTTCATGGTAAATGCAGACGATTCTATCACAGAAAAGAATGAACGCACAAAGAAAATCAGTTTTTTGCAATTCAGAAAATATCTCAGGAAATGCTTTTTTTTCCTTTTTTTTTTTCCTAAATCCTTTTTTGTATTAAAAATGAAAAAAAAAAAAAAATTGTTTAAAATTATCACAGATCTATGGTTCAACCATTCGTTTTAAGGGTATTGATGAGTTCTTTTGAATGCTACACATATTGAAAATTTACACCCCTAAGGGAGAGAAAGCGATGCTTCTACATGCACATGATTTTTTTCCATGTTCATTACCACTATTATCAATAATTTAAAAATCATTTGTTAAAAATAACTTTCATCATGTACATTTATACGAAATTTTGTACTGTTAAAATTTTTGAAAATAAATTTGATGGCAGCGCTGTCTGTTGAGCGATTGATTCCAAAATGGATTCAGCACCAGTTTAGGTAAAGCTCATATTAAATATCAAGTTTGGTTAAATTTCGTTCATTGGTTTGAGAGTAACAGTGTTTCAGCGTGGATCGTACTTTCGATTTACGCTTTCAGCCCCCCCCCCCCCCGACTTGTAGTTGGCTCTTTGCCAAATGAGAGGTGATTTTCTTCTCTCTTTGAGAATGTTATTTTTTTAGTTTTAGTTTTCGCGGCCTGTCTAAAACAGGAAGTATAATTTTTTCTCTTGAACATGAAAAGTTATGATTTTAAATATCTTGATCTTGGCTCCTTTATGGAGAAACAATTCACGTTTTGGGCAAAAGGATATTATTATTAATGCTCACATGAATAAATTACTCAACTTAGAATATGTAAGGAGTTCATCAAATATAACAGCTTTACGAAAGCTATATGACGCTTGTGAAGTAAATATTCGCAGTTTATCTAATTTAGGGGTGACAAAAGGCCAATATGGTCATTTACTGAATCCAATTTTATTAAAATTATTGCCAAACGATCTAGTAGTTGAATATTACAGGCAAAGTGATAAAAGGAAGGATGAGTCTGATGTGACAGACTTAATTAATTTTCTTAAAGTAGAACTTAAATCGCGTGAAAATTCACTTTGTATGATTAATTATAAAAATGCTTCGGTAATTGTAAATAAAAATAAAGCCGAAATTAATGACAGAAAATTTTCAAATAAAATGAATTCATTGAATGTAGGTGTAAAAAATATATGCATATTTTGCAAGAATTATGATCATCATTCTCTTGAATGTACTAATTTAACTGATGTTGAGAAAAGATTAAAATTAAAGAAGGATGGCAGGTGTTATAAATGTTTTCTAAAATCTCATCTGTCATCACAGTGCAGGGTGAAATCGCAGCCTTGCGAAAAATGTAAAGCAACAGATCATAACAAATTATTTTGTTTTTCAAAAAACTTGAAACCAGAAGTAGTAGAGAACACTATAGTATCGAATTCACATTTGAAAAATAGTAATCAGGCAGCGTTATTGCAAACATGTTGCGTAATAGCACAATCTAATTCTAGATCAAAAACTGTCAGACTCTTATTGGATTCCGGAAGTGAAAAAAGTTTTATTACTAAAGAATTGGCCCACGAATTAAAATTAACCCGTGTAAGAACAGAAAAGCTAACTGTTTTTGCCTTTGGCATAAATAAAGGTAAAGAAGAGGAATTCGAGGTTTTTAATATTGAACTGCGTAGCAATATAAATCCTCGTCGGCTCATCCATGTTGAAGTATTAGCTACAGACTTAATAACCGCGACTCCCTTGAAAAGCCCAAGGGGCGAACCAGAAATTGAAAGTTATATTAAAAATAAAAACTGGAAATTGGCAGACAATTCATTAAGTGATTCCAAAATTAATATATTACTAGGAGCGGATTATTTTTGGAAAATACAGAGAGGTATCATTGAAAAAATTAATGATAATTTATATGTTGCTAATACTATTTTCGGATATACTGTAGTGGGGAAATTGAATAATAATAGTACAGAAGTAATTAATTCGCATTTTGTATCTGTAAATAAATTTGACAGTTTTGATTTGCAGCGTTTTTGGGATTTAGAATCACTTGGAATATGTGACAGTAAGAATGATTCTCTGTCGCAGAGAGATATAGAAATTATTAATTCTTTTAATGAAAGTTTAAATTTTGTTAAGGGAAGATATGAAATTCAATTTTTGTGGAAGGAAAATAAAAATTAATTAAAATCAAATATAGAAATAGCCAAAAATAGACTTTGGGGTTTGAAAACAAAACTGTCTAAAAATGAATGGCTTAAAAATGAATATGAAAAAATTCTTGAGGAACAAAAGAAAATGGGTATAATAGAGGAGTGTGAATTAAACAAAAATGAAACTGGTGTATATTATATGCCCCACAGACCGGTGATAAGAACAGATAAGTCCACTACAAAGGTCAGAATAGTGTTTGATGCTTCTTCCAAAGAAAAGGAAGCAAAATCTTTAAATGAATGTTTATTTGCAGGCCCCAATTTAAATCCTAATATTTTGGATATTATTTTGAAATTCCGCCTTCATAAAATTGCCTTTGTTTGTGATATCGAAAAAGCTTTTCTGCAAATACAGGTTGCAGAAAATGATAGAAACTTTTTGAGATTTCTATGGTTTGAGGATATAAATAGTAAAAATCCTCTATTAAAGGTTTTCCGCATGACTCGTGTAACTTTTGGTGTTACAACATCACCCTTTTTGCTCTCAGCTACCATTAAACATCATATAAAAGGATATAAGAACTTGTTTGAGAAAGTCGTTAATATGCTTGATACTTCCTTATATGTTGATGATCTCTTTCATGGCGCTAATTCTGTAAATGAAGCATTTATTTTATCGTCTGGTGCTGTGAAAATACTTAAAGATGCCAATATGACATTAAGAAAATTTAAAAGTAACTCTTACGAATTAAGCAAATTGTGGGAAAAACATGGAATAAACGTTGATGAAGAAATAAATGAGGGAAATATCGCTAAAATATTGGGAATAATGTGGTCAACTAATAATGACACGTTAAGAATAGACTTTCAATCTCTGTTAGAAGGGTTTGATAATGAAATTATCACTAAGAGAATTGTTTTACAAACTGTAGCAAAGGTGTATGACCCTGTAGGGTTTATTTCCCCTTTTATAATAAGAGTTAAATTTCTAATGCAAGAATTATGGGAGCAGGGTGTTGATTGGGATTCTGCTTTACCTGATGCTTTAACACAAAAATTTAAGAAATGGCATAGTGAAATACAGGATTTAGAAAATTTTGAAGTGCCTAGAAAATATTTCACGAATTTTAAAAAATTAACTCCTGAAGCTATTCAAATTTGTGTTTTCTGCGATGCCAGTTTGAAGGGATAAGGTACAGTAGCTTATTTTCGTGATCCTTGTTCCCGTGAAACTTCATTTATTATGTCAAAGACAAGAGTAGCTCCTCTCAAAAAACTTACTTTGCCTCGACTTGAATTGATGGGAGCCTTAACAGCTGCTCGATTAGCTCATTATCTTGGGCAGCTATTCTCAATTCCCGTCAAAAACATACTATGCTTCTGTGATTCCCAAATTACCCTTTATTGGGTCAAAGGAAGTGCTAGTAGATGGAAGCCCTTTGTAGAGAACAGAGTGCGTGAAATTCAACGATTAGTGGCCCCATCTCAGTGGAGATTTTGTCCAGGGGTTAAAAATCCCGCTGATGTGCTATCTCGTGGTTGCACAGCAACTGAATTGTTGAAGAATGAAGAATGGTTAAAGGGACCAATCTGGTTGAAAGAAGAGCACTTACCGACACCACTACCGGAAAATGAAGTCAAAATACCTGAAGAAGAGATTTTGAGAGAACAACGGAAAACTACTGTTTGCTCTTTAACTCATGGCAATAATGAATTTGAATTATTATATAAGTTTTCATCTTGGTCTAAATTAAGACGGGTTACAGCCTGGTGTCTTAGATTTATAAAAAATACTAAATGTCGATCTGTGCGAAATAGTGGCTTTTTAACTATACAAGAACTTGATGAGGCATCTAAAATTATTGTGAAGTTGGTTCAAAGACATGAATTTGGAGAGGAAATAAAGACTTTAAAATCTGGAAGAAACCTGAATGCTAGTAACAAACTCCTTTCTTTAAACCCTTTTCTAGACAAAAATGAAATTCTTCGTGTTGGTGGAAGATTAAGACACGCAAACCTACCTGAGAGTCAAAAACGCCAAATGATACTTCCCAAAACGCATCACATTACAGATTTAATTGTAAAGTACTTTCATGAAAAACATCTTCACAGTGGAACCCAGTTAACAATTTCAGTCCTGCGACAACAATATTGGATAATTAATGCAAGAGACGCTGTAAAAAGGAATCTGCGGAACTGTATGAAGTGTTTTAGAACCACATCGAACTTAGCCTCTCAACTAATGGGTGATCTTCCAGCTGCTCGTGTAGTGCCATCGCGAGTGTTTTCGAAAGTCGGGGTTGATCTTGCAGGCCCCTTTCTCATCAAACCTCGTAAGGGCCGAGGTGTTAGATCTTATAAAGGTTATATTTGTTTATATATCTGTTTTTCCACAAAAACAATTCATTTGGAAATACTCAGTGATCTCACCTCTGAAACATTCCTCGCATCCTTGAAGAGGTTTGTTGCTCGACGAGGAAAACCTGAAGAATTGTTTTCAGACAGAGGAACGAACTTTGTAGGTGCCGACAACGAAATAAAAAAAATGATGTCCTTGATCTCTTCTGACGAAAAGATCCACAGATATTTGTCCGAAGAAACAATCAAATGGAATTTCAATCCCCCATCGGCCCCCCATTTTGGAGGACTTTGGGAGGCTGGAATAAAACAGATGAAGGGTCATTTAAAAAGAACTATTGGCGAACAAATATTAACTTATGAACAGTTCCTTACTTTAATTACTCAAATTGAATCGTGTTTGAACTCGAGACCTCTTGTTGCGCTCTCGAATGATCCAAGTGACTTAAATGCTCTAACTCCAGGACATTTTATCATAGGCACTGCCTTGACTTCAATACCAGAACCTGACTATTCTTCAGTTAACCTAACCCCGCTTGAAAGATGGAAACTTCTACAAAAAAATTTTCAAAGTTTCTGGAAGAGATGGTCCTCAGATTACCTATCAGACTTGCAAAGGCGATCAAAATGGTTAATAAATAAACCAAATTTCAAGAAAGACGATTTGGTTTTAATAAAAGACGATAATCAGCCCCCATAGAAGTGGAAACTGGGTCGCATAATCAAATTATTTCCTGGAGCAGATGGCAAGATCCGTGTAGTTCTACTAAAAACTATTTATGGAGAGTTGAAGCGTCCGATCGCCAAACTATCTCCTCTGCCATTTTAGAACTTTGAACTTTTTATTTTATTTTATTTTATTTTTATTTTATTTTATTTTATTTTTTTTTTGTGTGTGTGTGTGTGTTCCTGTATTTATCCACTTATTAATCATCTAGTTACAATGTTTCATTATGTATATTAATCTCTTTTTTTCTTATCTATTTGCAGTTGAAGAAAGAAAATGAAAACCTGTGACAACACTAATGTTGTTATTGTACTTTTTAGGATATTTTTATGAACCTTCGTTCATGGGGGCGGAGCATGTTTCAGCGTGGATCGTACTTTCGATTTACGCTTTCAGCCCCCCCCACCCGACTTGTAGTTGGCTCTTTGCCAAATGAGAGGTGATTTTCTTCTCTCTTTGAGAATGTTACTTTTTTAGTTTTAGTTTTCGCGGCCTGTCTAAAACAGGAAGTATAATTTTTTCTCTTGAACATGAAAAGTTATGATTTTAAATATCTTGATCTTGGCTCCTTTATGGAGAAACAATATATTCACCTGAATAATTACTGAATTAATTTATAATTGTGAATTCTTAAAAATACTGCAAATAGTAATTTTATTTGTGTGTTTAATTCTGCAATAAAGTTAATAAGCTCTCCCAACTTGAGTAAATTCCATGACTGAAATTGAACACGTGAATTACAGACTATAGATTAAGAAGTGTTTTGTGATTATATAATTCTGCATTTTTTCATGGTACGAATTTTTTTCATGACGCAGTATTTTTTTTTCAAACAGCGTCCACAAAATTTATTATACTCACGGACTAACACATATACAGGCAGACGGATTGACAGATATTTTCCGAAAATGATCAAATCATATTCTGGACATCTCAAATCGAGTAAAACAATCGAAATTTTTCACAAATCCTAAGTTTCATTCTTATATGTATAGAAAAAAGTAAAAACTAACACAAAATATAGTTGGCTTTTTACTTCTACATTTATATTTTATTTTATATATCTTTAGATTATAGTGTGAAAAATTTCAGAGTATAGTTTGTGATGAAATGTACAAGATGCCATAAAGATCACCATCATTCGAAGGTGTATGTGTAGATAGATGCATTAGGATCTAAGACAGGGAGTAACCTCCTTGGGGGAACTTTCTCGGGACCCTCGCCCGTATTTACACAAGTTAAAAAAAAAGAAAGAAAAAAAAAAGAAAAAAAACATGGAGACTCCAAAGGGCTACGCCAGTGAGCCCTATATGGGATTGAATCCAATACGTCACATTTACCAGCTTTGAGAGCAGAACCTCTCAGCCACTGGTGGGACGCACCATCGTCCGAAAAAACTCATTAATATGAAATTATTCTGATAAAAGCAAATAAAAAAAATATGCTACTTTACATTTTAACATAATATAGTCTTTGATGCTATATTTTATAACTGAATGTTTTCTGATATTTTTTATTTAGAGTTCAATAATTACCTACGAAGTAAATTAAACTCATATAACATTACCATCTGCATCAATTTATCTTTAAAATGTAGTAAAGTACCATTTAAAATAGTTATTGTTCACTTCCTTCAGTAACTTCAGGGAACTACTCGCATAATTAATAAAAATTTATTTAAAAATGGCCTAATTGAATTTTTTGTCATTGAACATCATTTAGATAGCATTGTATTTTTAATACAATGTTGTGAACAAAACTTTGTACTGAAAATATATTTCCTGAAGATTGAGAAATGTATCCCATTAACGTTCTAGCGTTATCTTCTGGAACATACTGTATTAGGGACTAACCTATGGGAGAGAAGAAATCGATCACAATTTCAAACATTTATTAAAAATATGTTTGTATTTATAAAACTTATATTAATGTGAAAAGTTAAGTAAAATGCCGTAAAATTATGACTTTCTTAAAAAATAACTGGATTTCTGTGACTCTTCTTTGTGCCCCGATGGGAAAGGCTTCCTTGTATCCCATTATGGAGTGAGTGGGCCAAAGTATCTTGTAGCCGGGTGGGCCAAATTGAGCCAGTCCGCCCCTGCAACACTCACTTAGTATTAAAGAAAGATAAGCAGCAAGGATTACATATACTTAGGGGAATTGGGGGAGGGGTAGCTGCAGATTGAAAGAAAATAATTGTTTTTATATCACTTTCTTACCGATTTAAAAAAAACCTCGTATAATTTATGAAAAAATTGCAGTAAATGTTACGCATAATTGGGGAAAGGCTGAGGAGGGGCAGAGGAAAATAAAATGATTTTTTCTGTCACCATTTTACGGGTTTTAATGATATAAACTGTAACTATCACTTACTCATTATGAAAATTACAATGAGTGTTATATATACCTGGGGTAGGGGGAAATAGAGGGAAACAAAATGTTTATTAAACCAAAACCACCCTATTATCGATTTAAGTAAAACTTTGTGTAAATACCACTTACTACTTAAGAAAAAATATAGTGAGTGTTGGTATAGATATCTTGTAGGACAGGGAAATGCAGATAGGAGAAATGGTTGCTTTTATAATACAATGTTAACTTTTTATATGAAATTTTGCATAAATATCACTTAATCTCTATTAAAATTACAGTGAATGACATATAGTTGAGGGGGTAGGTGGAGGGCAATTGGAAATAAAATATTTTTTAAACCATCCTATTATTGATTTTTTGTTAACATTTTGTGTAAATATCACTTACTGTTTATGAAAAATTACAGTGGTTTACATATGTCTGGGAAGGGGATCAGAGTTGAAATAGAGGATAAGAAAATGAATGTTTTAAATCACTAGGCTTTCCATTTTAGTGAAATTTATTATAAATATCACTTAAGGTTTAGGAAAATTTACGCTGATTGTTATAGATACCTTGAGTGGGTTATGGAGGGAGGGGGGCAGAAGGGTAAAATGATTGTTTAAATATCACAATGTTGCCGATTATAATTAAAATTTGAGCAATTGTCACCTATTTAATGAAAAATTACAGTGGGTGCTACATATACGTAGAGGGGGAAGGGGGCAGAGAGAAAGAAAGTAGTTGTTCTTAATTCACCCTGCTTCACATTTATAGGAAATTTTTCATGAACATCACTTATTGCTTATGAAAAAATATAGAGAGGGCTATATATGATATGTGTTTTTCTGCTCCTAAATCAGTACGCAAAATAACAATGTTTTATTAATACCCGCGAAAAAAAATTATTCTAAAACTGAATTTTTTACTTTAATTTGTCCCTATAGTCTCTCGTAGAAAAAAACAATTTACGCCATTGCTTATGTTTAGCATGTATTTTACAAGTAGAAATTAAGAAAAGTGTCATTTTTTTCCAGATCGCGTTGAAAAGGGCACTTTTTCACAAAAGAAAAGACAAAATTTTGTAAAAGACATGTGTTCTCGAAATTATTTTGGGCGGCTAAGGTGGAGAGATGCAAGCATACATTTATTTTGCAAGTAGCAATTGTAAAAAATGCACACCAAAGAAAGGGTACTTCTCTTAATTTATACTAACATAATAAGCATCAACGAGAGCGTAAGGCTGGGATTGCGGTGCCTCGTTCTTAAGTCTGATCTTAAATCCTACGAACTTTCGTACATGGGCGTGGTTAAGAACGATCTTAACTGGGTATTGCGGTGCCTCAAACGTAAGTCCTCCGCGTGTCCTCGTAAGAGAAAGCCAGCCAGCCAATGGGAGACGCAGAGTGAGCTATGTTGTGATTGCGCGCGCATCCAGTTACGATTCGACTTAAGATAGCTCTGAGGTCGTCGTAAGATAGTGAAGCACTGCAATACGACTTGCGTTTTGTTTACATCTTAAGACAGAGTTTGTGCGTAAGATAGTGTTGAGCGAGGCACCGCAATCCCAGCCTAAGTTCTTTATTGTACGTCAGAGAGGGGAGGGAAGTAGAAGGACAAATTAAACGAAAATGTTTTTTTTTTTTTTTTTTTTTTTTTTTAATCCCCTTTTTACAAGTTAAAATCATACAGTCGGTAACAACAGTGTCCGAACACTAGCAAAAATTCCTATGTAAAAGAAGTACGCTTCATGCGGTTTTGTTAAATAAATCCTTATCGAATCATGTTCTTACACTAAGAACAGGATTCGACAAGAATTTATTTAACAAAACCGTATGAAGTGTATTTTTTTACATAGGAATTTTTGCTAGTGGTCGGACACTTTTGTTACCGACTGTAACTACAATTTTCTTGCAAAATTTTTTGAATGTGTATAGTGCATAAGTAGTAGTTTTGATATCTGTTTTGTATTTTCTATCTTGTTCAATCATGCGACGCCAATATTTCTAAAATTAAAAAAACGTAATGGCACAATTAATAAATTTCAGCAAAACAAATCAGCCAATCGATATCCAGCATTTGTTTACATCTGTTGCTCTTGCTACGCGGTTGGACCTTATGCACGAGTGGCAACCATCGAGCTTTAATTTAGGTAGAGAGCGAAATGGCAACCCCTTTGTGTGCCCAACATCATCGAGAAGTGTCACGTGACAATAACTTTGAGATTTCTCCTTTCTCCTGTGCGCGTGAACTACTACGGTATTGTGTTAGTCGAAAGCCGAATCATAGAGGTATTGTGCCCGCGTGGTTTGTGATCTTTCCTCGTAGTGCGTAAGCGCATAGCGTCAAGCCACAGTGGGCGCCAAGCGTGAATTCTCGCCAAACTCACTTAGCTCCGTAGAGGTCTGCCGCTACAAAGAGACGCTAGAAATAATAATAATAAATACATAACTCTTATAATATATTTGTCAAATAATATCTAATAATGTAAATAATCTTTGGTATTTACAACCTAAAAAAATGTTTTTTATGGGAAAAAAACTATTGCCAAAAAAGCGATAAGTAGCGAAAAAAGTTAGCTCAACGAAATAACATGTTGGACACGTTTTCTTCCGTAGAAAAGAATAGGGATTCGCCCTCTACTAGTATATCTGCTCGATGGTGGCAACGGCTGCGAGTATTTACTGATTTAAGCAGCTGGTACTCATAGATATAGTAATATATATAGATATATCATCCCCATGTTAACTTGCAAAGATTTTTGATGCCGAAAAAGTTTTTTGGCATCAGCCGTGAGAGAGTATAAAACTCGGAAACAATAATGGAATAGAATGTTGATATATATTGAAAATGCCGAAATACTGCGTAGCTTTTAATTGTACTAATACATTTACGAAAGGAAGTGGAATAAGTTTTCATAAGTAAATTAAATTTAACTAATTTATGAAAAATATGGTTTTTTATAATCAGTTGCTTTGTTATTATTACGGTTTAAATACTGTTTTGATTTTTAATAGAATACTTTTTTTTTAATTTTAATATTTTTAAAGTTTTTATATTAGTAAGTAATATCGAATTTTTAAAATTCTTTTAAATGTAGTTAGCAGCGGCAGAGGTAAAGCCCGCATGTTTTAATATATTATAACTAGTATTACCACAAGACTTTCTTCTATATATAATCCTATACAAATTTACGCAATACAAATTATTTATTAAAGATATTTTCCATGATGAATGCAGACGATGTTTTTCTTAATAATAAATGCTGAAAAAAGTCATTTTTGTGCAGACATGAAAAGATATACAGTCGAACTTCGTTAACGTGAATCTTAAGGGAGATCAAAAGTCTGTTAGTGTTATCAGTAGTTCATGCTATCAGTAACTGATCGTCATATAACTAAAGTAATCTTCATTTTGACGAGGCTTGTGGTAACAGTTCATGTTAAAAGTAATTCACGTTAGCAGTGTTCACGTTAACGAGGTTCGACTGTACAAAGAATATCTACTACGAGAAGAAGGAAAGCTTTATCAAAGCGTAACTATTGCCATCTGACGACGCGAATAAAGCATAAAGGAGAAGCAAACATACAGGCTGAACGGCTCGTAAGAACCGCGTAGTAGATATTCTTTGGCCGAGATGCTTAATTCCGCGCGCATGCGCTCTCTAATTGTAAACAACGAGGCGAGAGGTAGAGGCAAGTGGTAATCCCTTGGTGGGTGGGTAACGTGTTTTCGCCGCCATTTTCGAATTCGGATTTCAAATATTTTCTTGTACAAGTATTTGCTTCGTAATTTATTCAAAAATACTAGCGTGCGTAGTATGTATTTCACGTGTATTAAATATTCATGGGGATTTAACCTTTTATTACTCACTTTTTCTGTAAAATACATTTTTTTTTTAAGCTGCATTATTTTATCGTGTATTGTTGGTTTTCGATTATTGCTCCTCAAGCCAAATTGATTAATTGGATTGATATTCTAAATCGGAAGAAGATATTTTTCAACAATCAAGATACAACAATTTACGCTAGTTGATATAATTTTGGAAGGCATTAAATATTATTGCTTTTACGCCTTCCAAGATGACTATTTGCTGGCTTCAGAGACTAAAGAATATTTAAAAATTGATAGTGATGATGGTTTCTCAAGATCTAAAAGGTATGTATTCTGCACCTTTAAATTAGGTAATTCATTATAAAAGTATGTCCACATGTTCTGAATTATTATTTTATTTTTATTATTCACATATCTATTAGCATATTTTAAAAATAACTTAGGTTTTGTATTAATTATTTTAACTCCCCCCCCACACACACACACAAGATATAATCAGTATAGGAATTAATGTGGCTATTACTTATAGCTCTTATATGGAAAACATAAAAAAAATTATGAGGAATAATTGATATTTTGATTAACAATAATGTCTAAATTTTATAAAACCATAATTTGTGATTTTCTTTTTCCTTTAAATACAGTGGCTGTATTAAAGAAATGACATTAGTAAAAGAAAAAAATATCACAGTCTTAGTATTTTAGGTAGGGGGGGGGGAGCTATTTGTTGGAAAATGCAATTATCGTTAACTGGTTTACAGATAAATAGTTTTATACCGTATAAGTAGACAGAAAACATGATAAAAAATGATCTTTATTTTTTATTTAAGATGGCAGGTATCAACACCCTTACTACATCTTAAAGTTCTTTCATTTGGTGACTATTATTAAACACAAATCAACTAAAAAAAATGCATTGTAATAGTGGAAAATTTATGAATACATTTGTGATGTAGTAAAGACTGTATAAGTGGAGTTAATAAATTTTTAAGAACTGTTGATACAATCAAAGATTGGGAATAACATTAAGCACACTTCAATAATTATAAAATGGATTAAAAATAAATAATTAAATTAGAAGTATATATAAATTTAGATACAAAAGTATGGTATCCCATTAAAATAGAAATATATAAGACAGTAAAATTTTTTTTCATATGCCATCAATTCTTATTACACTGAATTTACTTTATTCCATCTTTACCTTATATCTGTACTTTTACATTAGATTATACAATTCTAGTTATAAATCACAGATGATTTAAAAAAAAAAAAAAAAAAAAAAAAGCAAAATATTTAAATTAGAGAGAAAGTCTATATAGCTTTTATTAAATTTTTATTTCATAATTCTAACTTAATATAAACGAGATTTTAAATACATATTTTTTCTTAGAAAGCAGATTATAGTTTTAGTTTACAAAACATTTTACTGAATGTAAGAGACAATAGTATAACTAAATTGGTTAATTACATTTTATAAACTTAAAATTGGAAAGATTTAACAAAAAATGCAGTATTTCATTTCCAATAATAACTGAAATACAAATAAAATTATGTTTTTTGAAACAGGATTAGTAATTAATGAGACATAACATTAATTTTTTTAACTTATATTTAAAAAAAAAAAAAAAAAAAAACTTATTTCAAAAATTTTTGATATTGTTTACATTTAGATATTATACCATTTTTTCAAGCACTTATTTTTAAATATTTATTTATTTTTTTTTTTTTTTCTGTGAATTATTTGAAAAGGTTTTTCATATATATACTCACACTGTATATATATATATTTCTCTCTCAAGCTATTGTTTCTACAAAATGATTAAAGTGGGTAGAGTTTAATAATTTTGACAATGATTCCTTTCATTAACAATCAAAATAGCTTAAAAAAAAGTATTTTTATTATCATTATTACTATTTATTTATTTTGCAATGAACAATAAAACTAATGATCTAAAATTGGATGAGGCAATTTCAATGTATTTTGTTTACAAAAGCATTCATTACTGCTCTAATAATAACTTTTGGTATTTTAAGTTTTTTTTTTTTTTTTTTAATACATATACATAAACACATGTATACATTTTTGTGTTTTACGGAAATTAAGTTTTTTCCCCCTTCTATTTTTATACAATGTACACACACACCCATACATTTCTCTCAAATTATAATTTTTACAAAACGATTAAAGTTGGTAAAATTTAATATTTTGACATCCATTTTCATTCAATAAAAATGAAAAGTTTAATAAAAAAAATCACCCATTAAAAACATTAATAAATATATATATATATTAATTTTCTTATGGTAAAACCATATTTTAAAATCATTTTATTCCAAAAGAAAACATTCCTAAAGTAATTTTCTAATTTGTAATGTTTTATAAAACCCAACGAAACTCAAAACTGAAAATTCTACGAGAATGCCGTCACGTCACTTCCCTGTAAAGTTTGCTATACAACAGTACCTATACGGCGCGCTTGCTCAGACGCTCCCAGTTCGCGTTTACATTATTTCTACTGGAGCTTTCCTTCTTTTCGTAGTAGATATTCTTTGGACTGTATATATATATTTAACATTAAAAATAAAAGAAATCGGTAGCTTCGTTTTAAATTAATACAGATCTATGGTTCAACCATTCGCTTTAGAAATATTGACGAGTTCTTTATAAAATATCCACATTGAAAATTTACACAGGCCCGGAGGAAGGGCACTTCACTCCCAGGAGGAAAACAATACTCCTAGATGCATACATTTTTTTTTTTTCAAGTTTATTACTACTATTATCAATAATTCATATAAATTTTACATTCATGCGTTAAAAATAACTCACATTATGTACATTTATATGAAGTTTTGTCCTGTACTGTCATGTTAAGTACTTAGAAAAAAATAGGATGGCAGCACCACCTGTTGAGCGATTGATTCCCAAATCTAATCAGCACCAGTTTAGGTCAAGGTCCAACTGAATACAAGTTTGGTCGAATTTCGTTCATAATAGGGGCTATAATTCGAAATTGCTAGAAGTGCATTTTTAGTTGTGTTAAGTGTTTCTTACAGTTTCGAACAAGGTTTAAGAAAATATTATGACATTAATTAGTTTTTCTGCCTGTCTGTCTGCCCACCATCTGCTTGCCGGGCTCCATTTCCGAGTAAACTCAATTTCTGCTATATGTTGTGACTGGCCGTTAAAGGGTTAACGCAAATTTTCTTGAAGATGAAGATATGTCCAATCGTTTTAGTTCTCTAAAAAAAAAACACTTAACCCCAAAATTTAATCAAAATCATTGCATTTATTTCCGAGTAAACCTAATTTCTATTATATGTTGCGATTGGCAGTTAAAGGGTTAACGCAAAATTTCCTGAATATGAGAATAAGTGCAATTGTTTTAGCTCTCTCTAAAAAAAAAAAAAAAAAAAAAAAAAAAACCCTAAATTTAATCAAAATCGTCACATTCACTTCCGAGTAAACCAATTTTATGCTATAAATTGCGACTGGCCGTTAAAGGGTTAACGCAACTTTTTCTGAAGATGACGATATGTCCATTCGTTTTAACTCTTTAAAGAACACTTAACCCCAAACTTTTATAAAAATCGTTATATCCATTTTCGAATAAAACCAATTTCTATTATATGTTGCGATTGTCAGTTAAAGGGTTAACGCAAATTTTCCTGAAGATGAGGATATGTCCAAACGTTTTAGTTCTGTAATGAGTAAACTCAATTTCTACTACATGTTGCGATTGGCAGCTAAAGGGTTAACACTAATTTTTTTGAAGCTAAGGATGTTCCAATTGTTTTAGGTCTCTAAAAAGCACTTATTCCAAACTTTTATTAATATCGTTATAACCATTTCCGAGTAAACATAAATTTCTATTTTATATTGCGATTGGCAGTTAAAGGGTTAACTCGAATTTCTCAAACGATAAGACTAAGTCCAATCATTTTTTCGACCCTAAAAACTCCTAAACAGACAGAAATAGTAGATGGAAATGATAAATTTCTTTAAATGTCGTTATTCCATACCAAAAAAAAAAAAAAAAAAAAAAAAAAAAAATGAAGAAGAAGGAAAGAAAAAGAAGAAAAGAGAGAAAGAAAAATGCGTATCTGGAGTTTTTTCATTCATCTTTAGTGCATAAATTATTCATAAATTTTATTTGCTAAATTATCTGTGTGTATCCCCGTGTATATTCACTCGGGGAATAACATCCACAAGAGAGTAAAATGGCCGTCTTTCCCCGAGTAAAAAAGGCATCACATTTTCGCCCTCGCTGATCAATCTATGTCTTATTACTATATCTATGCTGGTACTAGCTGATAGTGAAACAAAAGTTTTGAGCTCAGGATTGGCGAAGAAACTTTTATATACCCGCAATGACGCGCGGTGCATAGAGTTGCTGATCTCTTCGGTCAGAAGTCGTGACAGCTGATTTTTCTGATGTGAACAGCTTGGGGAGCTAATGAGGAGATCGATCAGCTCGAGGAGATATCATGCACACGGCCACAGTATAGAGCAGGCGCATGTTTATAAACAAACGACGCTATTCTGAAACTTTCGCGCATGTAGGCTAAATACCTGCCTTTCCATTGGTGCTTTATCCCACCTTTTGCCTACATTCTAAAGTACGTGCGGAATCATCTGTCACAGTGACGTCACGTGCGCCTGCTCTATACTGCCATGTTGCTAATAGTTGGTTAAATACCAAACAACCAACCAACCCAACATTCCAAGCGGCAGGCGGCAAATAGTGTAGCAAGTAGCTTAGCTTCTTTTTGTTAGTAAAAATCAAAATAAGGGCTTTTAAAATTCAGTCAGGACTTTCATCGTTTTATTTGCGTTAAAGCTTATATTTCGCAGTTTTATGTGTTGCATGTTAAAAGTATGTTCTCTTCTAAATCTAAACGAGTCTTCGCATTTTTTCGTCACAAATCTATTACCATGAATAATAATTTTCGTTATTTTAGTGATCATACGGATGGTAGACGCTTTGAAACATTATCTCGTTTTACAAATGCTATTTTTGCATCTGCTGCTGCAATAGGATTATCACTGTATATTGCAAAAAAGAAAAGTACTGTTAATGAAGCTGCAAAAACTGTTGCTCAGAAACAATTAAATTTTCCTGTTCCCGTTGATCATCATGACTACAGTGAAGCAATATCCAAATGTCGTGATCTTCTTCAACGTATCAAAGTAATTTATTATTATTATTATTAACCTAATATTAAAGTTATTCTTAATATCTTTTAAACAATTTGGATTTTAATTAAATAAAAATGCCTTTATATCAGGGTTGTAGTGATTTAAATCAATTGATTTTTTTAAAACAAATCACCGATTTAAATCACTTTTTTTAAATATCAAAGTTATTGGCTTCAATGGAAGGAAATTGTTTATTTAGCTTTAAAAAATGAGATTTTTGAATATATCTTATGTAAATCTAAAAATACAATTTGTAAAATAATAACAAAATCTTTCATTAAACAAGCTAATATTTCTCATATCTTGACTTTAGCTTCATCTCTACTAAGCAACATTAATAAGTACCAAAAAATATACTTTAATTTTCTTAATTATTTATACTTTTTATTATATATTTTAATTATATATAGAAGCACAGCCTTATGACTGGGGTATGAATTGTAAATATTTACTTAGTATGAAATTAATTGATTAATATATATATGCTAGTTCGCCTTTGCCCGCCTTGCGGTTGATATTTAGAAAAGAAAATATTTTCTTGCTTATTTAACTCTCATACCAGTTTATATCATTTAATATTAGCTTACATGATATTTTAAAAATAATGGCATATTATTAAATTATCCATTTCCAAAATTATGTGTTCTATACCGTGAGTGAGTAAGATTTTATTTTCTTTGTTTCACTACATTATTGTAGCTACAAAGTCAAAGTCTCAAGTTGAGTGGCTCATGCTACTGCATTTGTGATTGCTATAAAACTATTTCTTATTATGAAGATACTATGTTGAATAAAAATATTGGTAATAAATGCCTACATGGATTTTAGTTTCCCATCATACTATAGGTATGGAGAACTTAGGTAATCGTAAAAATTTTCGACCTCGGGTTTTTTTACTTTTTTACACGTTTTCAGATGTGAGGAATCCAAAAATGACAAAATTTATGTGGTGTCTGTTAGTTTGTTAGTCCATTAGTATGTTAGTCTGTGTACATGAAATCTCACGAACAAATGATTGCAGAGAGGTCGGACCAGTTTGAAAATATTATTTATGACACTGGCAAGAACCCTATTCATTTGCCACATTCTAATTAAAAAACTTCAGAAGTTATTCGAAATTTATGATTTTCTGAACATGGAAGAAAATGGCAAATTTTCACTTAAACATGCATAAAAAGAAATATTTTTATCGTAATGATGCATGAACAGCTTTTAAATATCAGTTTTGATGCCGGTATGAACATCATTAACTATAAACGTGCTACATTGAAAATTTCGCAAATTATTCGAAATTTATGAATTTTGTAACACAGCAGAATACTTCAAAATTTTGCATAAATGTCGTTTTTTAGGGGTATTTTCATTGTATAGATGTCAGACTACTTTTATAATATTATATAAGATACTGGCATAAACATCCTTGATTATAAATTTTTCACCTTAAATATTTCTTAAGTCATTCGAAATTTACGATTTACTTAATATGGCAGAATAGGGCAAATTTTTGTATAAACGTCCATTTTGAGGGATATTTTCATTGTAAAAATGTCAGAATACTTTTAAAATATTATTTAGGATACAGACATGAACATCCCAGGCTAAGAATTTTTTAATTTAAAAATTTCGTAAGTTATTTGGAATTTACGATTTACTTGACATGGCAGAATTGGGCTAAAATTGAGCATAAACATCTGTTTTGAGGATCATAAATATATCGAACAACTTCAAAATAACATTTATGGTACTTGTTTGAACATCATTTACTACAAATATTCTAATAGGAAAATTTCGTTAGTTATTCGAAATTTAAGATTTTATCAGCATAGCAAAATTGGGCGATATTCCATATAAATATGCATTTCAGGGATTGTTGTATTGAAAATAGTAGCATGAAAACTAAACTACTAAATTGACCCCAATAAAATAAATTAATAGATTACAATAAGATAAATATATCGAACTGAATGGTGGGTAGCCTATTGGGTGAGGATTTCATTCTGTCACTGTGACAAGCATTTGATCAAATTCATTTCTCTTAACATTAATATAATATGCCCTGTACTAGAAATTTATGAGAACATATACATATGATGGGGAACTGAGCAGAGTCCACCTATGACAACTAGTTTTCTATGAGAATAAAATATTATGTATTGTATTTTTATAATTTAAATAAAATGATTGATAGTGTGGATATTGTGCATATATATACAGACATACACATAATAAAACACAAATGTTGTACAATAATGTATGAATAGTTTTAAAAAATCATTAAAATCAAATAAATCTTGATTTAAATAAAAAAAAAAAAATGATTTTTTTTTTTTTTTTTTTTTTTTTTTTTTAAATATAAAAAAATCAACAACCCTGCTTTATATACGCCAGTGTTCAAAATTAAAACAACCTCTTTTCTCGTTTTGTTCTTTTTTGCATAACTTTTAAACAAATAAACATATGAGCATAAAATTTGGATGGCATGTTTGTTATCATATCATTAATCGAAATTTATATAACTTTAGCATAAGTAAAAATTTTTAAACTAATAATTATTCAATTTTTGTTCAAAGTAAGCTTTGAAAAAAATGAAAAAATTCAACAATTTTAAAAAAGAAAACTTCTTGAAAAATGGTTTTAAGGATGCATTTTACAGATAGCTGAAGACGGGCATGCCTTCAAATGTTAAAACTAAATCCTGATTTTTCTTTCTGCATTCACTTTTCTTTTACTTTTATAATGGACTTTTTGAAAAAATATAATTACTTAAAAAAAAAAAACATTTAAAAATATCTTAAATTCCTTTAATTGAGCAGCATTACTATATATTTCGACTCGCTAATTGCGGTCATCATCAGGTTGAAAAGTTGCTGCTTTACTGACCATCTTGTTGCTGGCTTCTTCATCTTCTCCTTAAGTGCTGACGTCATAATTCGGTTGACGTCAGCACTGAAGGAGAAGATGAAGCCAGTGACTGAGTGACAAGATGGTCAGTAAAGCAGGAACTTTTCAACCTGATAACGACTGTGATTAGCGAGTCGAAATATATAGTAATGCTGCTCAATTAAAGGACTTAAAGGTATTTATAAATGTTTTTAGAGTTTAATTCGTCCTTTTACATATATTTTAATATAATTACTTATTTGTAAACTGCTGAGCACTAGAAAAATAATAATGTCGATAAATAATTGTAGGAATGAACATCTTATCCAATTTTCATGTTTGTATGTATGTTTTTTAAAAGTTATTTACATTCCAAAAAGAAGAAAAAGGAAAGTGATTGCAGGAAGAAAAATCTGGTTTTAATCTAATACATGGATGCATATACATCTTCACTTATCTGTAGTGCTTCCTCATGACCATTTTTCGTTAAGTTTTCTTTTTCAAAATTGTTAAAATTTTTCATTTAATCCAAAGTTTGCTTTTGAGAAGAATTGAATAATTATTAGTTTGAACACTATTACTTTTGCTAAAGTTGTATAAAATTTGATTAATGATATGATAACAAACATGCCATCCAAATGTTATGTTCATATGTTTAATTGTTTAAAAAATATGCATAAAAGAAAAAAACGAGAAAATAGGTTGTTGCCTTAATTTTGAACACCAGTTTATATACTATATATATATAAATTAGACAATGGAGAAATGTTAAGTATATCTATTCGTAGAATATATGACTTTAACAACTAATTATAGTAATTCTATAATTATTTATGTGAAATAAATAATAATAATAAAACTTGATACTTGTATTTTACAGACAACAAAGAAAGGAACTGTTATACATTGTATTGTGGAAATAGTTAATTATTTTATGTTTTTATTTAAATTTTTTTGGATATATATTCTTTTCTATTTATTTTAAGTATCATCACCTGTAGTTATTTCATTTTTACTTTGACCTTTTTCATATTCATGTTAGGAGACACCTTATGTTCCTGAGAATTTCTAATTACAGTAAGAGTTTTATATGTGATAATTATTTAAAAATAAGGTTTAATATCACTATTTTACTTTATATATAGTTTTTAAGCTTATATGTATTCAATCATTGTTTCTAATGTATGTTTTTTGCTAGAAATGTGGATCCATATATAAGCCGACCCCTGTAATTCAGCTTCCGAAAATTTTCCAAAAATTCTCGGCTTATACACGGAAATATACGGTATTTGATTTAATTAGATTAAGCCTGAAAACAATACCATATATACTCGCGTATAAGTCGAAAAAGTTAGCACAAAAGACAAGGTACAAAGTTGGGGGGGGGGGGGCGACTTATACGCAGGGCAAAATATCGAAAAAAAAAATTTCCACCACGAAAAACACCATGTACTAAGAATAATTGCACAGTTGCGACCCTCACACTCACAATATCTAAGAACTTCAAAATTCTCTTTGTTGTCATCATTTTGTTTTTACTTATTGGTCAGTTGAACTTCTGAAATCCAGACCTTGAAATTCCGGTCATTTTCTCAATTTTAGTCCAACCCTTATAACTAAACACCAAAGAAAAGAAATAATTACTGACATATTTCAATGTAATTTTATACTGTGTGAATGATAATTAAAAACTTTGTGGTAAAAATAATTCCCTTTAGATGGCGCTGCATTGCCGCTGAAAGAAAACAGAAGAACTTAAATGTTTTTGTTTTAGATTTTGACTCTTCGACTGCATTCGAAGATTGAAATTTTTCGATCTCTCACTATGAGAGTTTATTAGATTTGGAATAATGTTCCTTTAAGTATTCTTTTTCTGTAAATAATGTACAAAATGTATATATAGAATTTCTAATTTCATCATGATTATTAAATTTCAAGAAAAAGAGTGCATTGTTCTCCCTTTTTCATTCTCTTGCTTAAAGCAATCCAGCATTTTAATTTTTGTTCCTTCTTTCTTAGATTTCGAATACCACTGAACCGCGAATTATTTATCAACTTTATTATAAAACTATGGTGGTTAAATAACAGAAATAAATAAATAAAATAGGAACAGGATTCCCACTACAGGGAAAATATCGCATTTTTAAACATGCTATAATGTGGTCTACATGATAGATCCGAAAGTGCAAAGCTTCATTTATTTAATCCTATTAAATTATTCCTTAAATAAAAAATAAAAATAGCTCAAGTACTTATAATTACAAAGATAAACGCACAATTCTGTTCTCTTTACTCAATAGAACGATAAACAAAAACTTTCTTTCAGCTGAAATTGTAAATTGCTTCTTTTCACCCTCTTTTTCAGCCTACTAATACACTGCCCATTGACCTTGAAGCATACATTGGTCGTTAGAAGATAGCATTTTCTCCCAGTTCCGTTTATAGTATTTTGAAATGACTTTAAATGCTAAAGAAAAAGAGTTTTTTTTCATTATTCGAATTTGTAATTTTTTTTTTCTGCTATGATGGGCTTATGCTGACAATTAAAAGAAAGTAACTGAATAACGAAGGGAGGGAGAGAAGTTTGTAAATTAAGACCATCAAATGAAAAACATGCAACAATTGTTTCAGGTTGAAAAAAAAGCATGGCACTTCTTTAGGCGAAAACAGGTAAGCACAAGGGCCGCCCTCAATCTTCAAGAAAAAGCGGCATATATTTCGGGAAGGGGCAGATAAATGGTAAAAATTGGTAAAAGTAATAGAAATGGACATGTATTTTCCTGATAAAATTAAGTGGCATAAAAGGTGATTTTAAAATAAAACATTTGCAATAAAAATTTGATTAACCAGCATGATATAGTTAATCGCCGCTTGCCGGTTAAAAAAGAAAAATCCAGATAGTTGAGCGTGTCGAAATTTGAACAAGATTAGGAAAGGGAGGGGGAAGTCAAAGAAATACTGACAATAATGAATAATGAATCTATTTTTCTGCTTTTAATTATTATTTATATTTTTCTTTTTCTGCTTTAATTATAAAACCTTTTGAATAGTTTTGTATATCCTGTTTTGTAACCATGCAATATATTGTTGATATGGAGAAAAAAAAAAAATGGAGTCAATCCAACCCACAATTTCTTATTTTTGATATAAACTTTTGAAGCTGCTCATTTAATAGTTAGCTAATAACCAGCCTGATCGTTACCACATGAATCTACTTTCAAAACATAATAGAAAATAAATTGGCACAAGTTAAATGATAAATATTAGCTGAAAGTTCAAATAAGGTCATCTCCAAAGCGGCAGAATCATTTTTTGGTATCGCACAATGGAATATTATTCAGTCAGGGACGTTGAAGAGTGGTAGGGGAGGGTGTGAAGAGATTGTATTTGCTTTAATCTATTCTCCCTCCCCCCATCACCTGTGCTTGACTACTGATGCCTCTTTGTAGCGGTCCCGTTCAACGCTGGGTTTGACAGTGTGATAATTAGTAGACTGCATTAGGTCGATGAGCGTGACCTGGGATCGAACCCGACACTTACTATCTACCAGCTTTAAGTGCAGAACCGCTCGGCCACTGTTGGGCCCCTTATGTGATAAATGAATAATGAATAGGGTGTTTTTTAGGAGTGTATATTATTTTTTAAAAATAAAAATTGAATGCATCCCCCCTTTCCCATCCCTAAACTTTTTAATGAAAACTACACAGCATATGTAAAATGAAAGCAAATTATCAAAATTTACATTTAATCACAACTAATTGCTAAAATACACTATAATTTCGCAGCTAATTGATAAAATTCCCCCTTTTTTTTCCAGTGCTGATTTCCAAAAATCTCCATATTTTTGCAGCTGATTGCTAAAACCTGCTTTATTTCATCCCTAATTGATGAAATTCATATTCTCTACAAAATTGAATCTCCAGCTCAATTATTTTACTGCTAATGGAAGAAATGCATATGCATTTTTCAAAGCTGAATCTCAAATACTACGCATTAATTTTGAAGCCGATTTAAAAAATACCATATCATTTCACAGATAACTATCAAAATGTTATGCTTAATCGCAAATAATTTGTAAAATATATTATTTCGCCGCTTAAAAATAAAATTCTGGCTTTTTTCAAAGGTGATTTCCAAAATTCATGATGTTTTTGTGGCTAATTAATAAAATTGCTTTAATATCAATTATTTGCTGAAAGCAACTTTATTTTTAGGCTAATCGATGACATTTAGGCATCCACCCACTCAAAGATGACTCCCATTTGTACACTTTAATATTGTGACCAATTACTGAAATTCAAAATCATTTTACCATTATTAATTGTTGAAATTTGTGTAACAGCAATTCATTTCTAAAATTGGTTAATAATTTTGCTATATTTTATAATGTTCTTCAAAGATGGAAATAAGTGATTAGTTCACAAAAAAAAAAAAAAAAAAAATAGTAGAATTATTACTTATTTTTACGTGTGAATTTTCGAAAAATACACAATATGGAAATCTATCTAAACTTGGAATAAAATTTATATTTAATCATGTTAATAAAATTTACATTTAATGTTAGGTTATTGCTCAAATACATTTTATCCTTTTCACTGCTGATTGCTGTAATTTGTGATTATTTAACTGCAAAACAACAAAATATTCTTGCAGTTGATTGCCAAAATGCATCGATTTACTGCTTTTTAACAAAATTTATCTTTATCACAGCTAGTTGTTCAAATAAGTTTTTCGTCCACTTATTGCATAACAAAAATAGGCAATTATTTTTGCTGCTAATAGACAAAATTTGTGCTATTTCTGGGAATTGAGTCTAGAAATACCCAAAACTTGATTCTAGAAATACGCGTTAAGTGCATATATTTACCCAAAAATCAGGGAAATTATTGCTTTTTCTTTTTTTTTTTTTTTTATGTGTTTGCTGAAATAAGCCTAATTTTTGCACCTGATTGCACAGATATTACCAATTTTTTCATCCAAATATTTTCAAAGACTTTTTTTTTTTTTTTCTTTTAAATTATCTGATATTTGTGAAGTCAAATGTCCATTTTATGTTCACTGATTTCTTTTTAAATAAGTTAGTTTGAAATGAAAAAATGTCAGATATTTGCGGAAACTATTATGTTTTGGTACAAAATGTGAAATTTGCTGAGTACTTGAAATACCACGTGCGAGAATCGGGTTCTTTTACATAATTTTCATATTTCTTTATTTTATTATATTTTTTTCGTAACAGGCATCTCTATTCTTGGATATGCAAAAAAGATTGTCGATACATAGGCTGCAAGCAGCACCGCGGGCCAAAGAAAAATCATCGGAGAAACAGACTGACATCACATACACCGCGCCTGGAAGTGACTTCCGATGGAATTTTAAGATTGCATTTGGGCAAAGGTATGTGAAGTCCAATTTCGCGTTAGATAAAATTTATAAAAGTAGTTATTTAGGGAAAACACCAAAATATCATCAAGCTATAATGAGATATAAAACACATAAAAAAGTACAGGGCACATTTCTACTTTTAAAAATAGCGAGGCTTATTTTCTCTTGAAAAAAAAGGGGGGTGCATTATTTAATTGAAGAAAAAGGTTGGGACACATTGGCATTAAAACAAAACAGGGTAGGGTGACGTATCCTTTGAAAAATGCATAACATGAACACTGGAAAACAATTTATATCAATATATTATACACAGGCAATTGACTTACAAATGTAAACTTATTTTATAAAAAATGTTAAAAAAAAAAAAAGGTCAGAATTTATGCTTGAAAATCTGATATTGCCTGATTTTTTTTTAGCAACAACTTTAACAATGACTTTTTCTTTTCTTTTTTATTCTTTGTTGAGATTTTAATTATCTATTATATTAGAACACAAAGCTATTTCTTTAAGACCAAAACCACATGATCTGGGCATGCACGAAGGCTGTTCCTTTCTTTAGAGGAATCCAGTGACCAATCACTGAGGGGGCTTTTCGGATACCTAGATGCAAACCACAGACCAATCAGAATACGAATTTGACTCATGCCTTCTGTGGCCACGAGATCGTGGCGTTGCTTACGGTGATCAGTGAGGGTAATTTGTAAATATTGGGTTAGATTTTCACAATTTTATATTTTTTAAAAACAGCGAGGTGTGTATGCATTATTATTTTTTTGTTATTATCTTATTTCTTTTACTCAGTTAAAGTTTATACTTTGAATTCTAGAGTATTGTAATAGTATTGAAAGATATAGTGTTCCTTTCCTGTTAACATTTGTATACGTTTATATGAAATGTTACTGTTAAAATTTTAACCTTCTTACTACTTTGTATATATTTGTACGAAATATTACCAGGGACGTAGCGTGAAAATTTCATTGGGGGGGGGGGGGGAGACCCGATGTTTGGCACCCTTTCGTATTCCTCATCTGAAAATGCCACCCACATACTTTCAAGAGTGTTGCCATCTTTGGAATCGAGGGCACAGGCCCTCTTGTCTGTCAATACGTGCCCCTCCCCCCCCCCTCTCCTTCGGGGCATATTCCTAAAATTTGCCAAGAAAAAAAAAGCCGCTTTCCCCACCCCCCCATTCCCCTCCATTTAGCAGCTTTTTTTTTTTTTTTTTTTTTTTACATCTTTGGAGAATTCTAAATTTTTTCAGTGAATCTATATATTAATACGCAGACATGAAATTTCTCTTTCATTTTTAGCCTACTTTTAATAAAAGGAAGGGTATAGTAGTATCGTTCGAAAGATATGGTTAATGTGCTTTGCAGAAATATATACATATATATATATTCTCGTATGAGACTAAGCAAAAGTATCTTTCTTAGGACAACCAGAGTATTGGTTTGAAATAAAGTAGAACAATCGAAAAAAGATTTTTTTTCCCCCCTTTTCCAGCAAGTTTAAAAGATATTACCTTATAATTCAGGTAAAACATAAAACTTTCAAAATAAATTTTAAGAAATAAAAGTAGTAACTGTTGCTAAGGAAAGCAACTTCATATTTTTAGAGTGGACAATACCTAATCTCGCCGACAGTTGTGGCCCATGTTACTCTATAGAAAAGTTTAATTTCATGATTACTCATTACATAATGTATATTTAAATTCTGTTTTCACATTCAGAAAATTTACAATCGTTTATTTATTTATTTGTTTATTTATTAATGTAATTCTAAGTTCAAAAATCTAAATTTTCAATATCTGCATTTTTCTCTTTCTTTCTTTCTTTCTTCTTCTTCTTCTTTTTTTTTTTTTTTACCGCAGAATGAAATATTAAACATTTCTCAATTTTTGGAAAATGAGTAAGAAAAACATATTTGTTCTGATCCGTCTAGTCCTTCGAAGGAAATTAATTACTTAAAATCTCTTGATCTTTCGCGAGGCTATAATCCCTCTATTATTAATAAAGCTTTATATAAATTCAAGAATCCTAAACGTTCTGATACCAAATTGAATGATCACAGTGTCATTCCAGTTGTTTTACCTTTTTATTTATCACTTTAAAGTTTCTAAAATTCTTTCACCGTTTGGTTTTAAAGTCATTTAGAAACCCGTCAACAAAATTAAATTATCTTCTCTTAAAGATCCCATTCCTACTGAAAACCATTCTGGCATTTATTTAGTTCTGTGTTCGGCATGCAATTTAGTTTATATTGATCAAACTAGAAGGCGTTTGAAATATAGAATAAATATGCACCGTCGAAATGTTTGTAATGAAGATATCTCTAAATCTTCTATTGCTTCCCACTGCTGGGCTCATGGTCATCGTTTTGATTTTTCTAAAACTAACATAATTTCATCTCCCGTCTTCTCTTCCCATATGAATATCCATGAAGTTTTTCACATATTTAAAAATTTGAAAAATCTTATTAATGATATTTGTTCCACTTCGTTCTTATCTGTTTAGTTTTCATATTTTTTAAATTTTTAGACTTTCTTACATTTATTAATCTTATTTATTTATTTATTCTCTTCTTTTATTTCATAATTCTGTAGTGCTGACTTCAGGCAGAGTGCCCTTTTAAACAGTTTTTAGCACCCAGCAGCCCTTTTAAAAACATATTGGTACTAAGTAGCCTTTTCTAACATTTTAAATATTTAGAGGCCTTTAGATTTTTTTTCCCCCGACTTTTAAACTTTCTGTAGCAATAGTTCTGCAGCATTCCTGGAATAACAAATGCATACAGCCTATCAAGAGACTCGGCAGAGTTTCAAGTGACGCAAGCGCACATATACTTTAACCCTTTCAGGGGCACTGAGTAAAAATGATTGAATTTCCTTTTAAATATATATATATCATAAAGTAAACATCCCCTACAAGTCATATTTGAGAAGAAAAAAATTCAGCGTGTGGGGATTTTTCTGTGGGTGGTGGCTAGGCGTTCTAGCCACTGTGTCTATCCACCTAAAAGATGCTCCTAAAAATCAAACTAAAATTAATGATCTAAGATAATATGTAAATCTGTTGTATTTAAAAGGTGCATTACAGTATATTTACACTACCAAATACTTTTAAATAGAAAATTATTTTTCATAAAAATATATAAAAGAAACTTCAAAAAATTTTCCCGCAACTTGTCCATTTAAAAAAGTCACAGGCACATCCTGCTTAAAGTTACTGCAGTTCTGCCATCTCTATTTAAATTTTAGAAGTACACATTAACTTTTTATAAAATTGTATAAAAAAAGTAGCCACTGCACGCTTAGAGAAAAATTTCTAAAGTAGGTGGATAGACCCTCTAGCCACCGCCCCTGAAAGGGTTAATATGCAAAACAAAATAATTGCAGTGAAATTTAAAAACAAATCATTTAATGTAACACCACTGCGTTACTGGAATTTCATATAATTTTTTTTAAAACACATGCTTTCATAGTATAAGAGATGTGACTGGAAAGGTATCAATAAGTAAATGCCATATATTATTTTATCTTGAAAATAACGTTTACACTGTAAATATAAATAAAAGGGAAAAGCAAATTAAAATAAGAAAATCTATGTATAATTTAATTAATATCAAAGCGTCACTGAAAATTTGATATCATTATTTTTAAGACCCGTATTTCTAATTCTTATAGCCATAAAGTACAGTGCTGCGTCACAAACTTTTAACCCGTTAAGGGTTTTTTGTATTGATATATATATACAAGAAAAATTAGTAATTTACTTTTGTTACGTACAAAAATCATAACATAGAACACTGCAAATAATGCCCCTTTTTATTGAATCCCCCCCCCCCCCCCCCCACGGCAGCCCTTTTATTTTAGATTCAGCACTATTTTCCGCACACCAGTATTTATGTTTACATTTATCTATATATATTTTTGCTGTTCATTTAAAACTGTTTTGTGCTTTGCCGCTTTGACTGCAGCACTTGTGCCTACTTTTTTAGCCTGACGAAGGATCATGTATTTTTTCGACCTGAAACAATTATTGAATTTTAAGGTGTTTATTCAAAGTTTTGTAATTATTGCTTTTAAACGCCAGTTCTGTGGTGTTTTCTTATTATGAAATTAGGTGTTGTTCACTCTTAAAGAAAAAAAATCAGTAATTTATTTATTATTGTTATTTTATGTATTTAAACCAATTAAAAAAGCTTTTCATTTTTCCCCATATCGTGTGAAAAATATTTTAAGAAATATAGTAGCCACTGCTAAGGAACGCGACACAATTACCACATGCCTTTATGTGGAAGAACAATCTAAAAAAAAAAGTCCCGTTGTCCAAAATTAAATCTTTTTTGTACAGAACTTTACATCTGACTTAGGTGTTGGTGTCAGTGTTTGGGATAAAGGCCAATTGACTGCTCTAGGGTCCTACGCCTGAAGGGGAGTGCCTTCTGTGGAGGTCTTTCTAAGGGGTCCTAGCCCGTATTTAAGCAAGTTTCGGAGAAAACCATGGAAAATTCCGAACAGCTAGGCCGATAAGCGCGACCTGGGATCGTACCCGGCACATCACGTCTACCAGCTTGACAGAAAGATTGCGGATTCAATAGTCAAGCCAGCTGAAGACCATTATGAAAGTCAGTCTCTGGTGCACGTAAACCCTGTCGTGGCTGCAATATCCTCCATGCTTTGTGCAAATAATACCTCTGGAGGATACTCGGGGTAGCCATCCCTTCTGCAGAAGATAAAAATTGTGATGTCTTGTCTTCGGACTGCCACTGGGGCGTTAATCCCAAACCGCCACCAATTGCCCAATATGTGCCTATTAATGAGACGTTAAATCAGCGTCCTCACGCGGTGTCAAGAAACACAAGTTGAATTCTATAGACCTATAAATATTTCAAAACCCGTAAGCGATGAAACTAAAATAAAAAATTTGCTTAAAGGATCACTTAGAATTAAAAATTGTTAGTGAGAAATCGTTATAACCAAATCAAATCTAATTTCGTTTTTATACAATAGCCATAACGTACAATAAACTGCTTTTTTTTTTTTTCGAGCTAAGGTCTTGAAAAATCATAATTTTAAGTTTTTAGAGGTAAGAAAGCAATTGCGCATACTTACAAGTTAGTTGTAAATATCTGAAATGAAAGAAGGGCGCCGCAGTCACCACAGAGCGCAAATTTGCTAAGGTCAGAATTTTCAAGGGTCATTCCATGGTAAGCGAACATGATGTTGTATATGCCTGAACAGGGAAGGGCGCTGCTCAGCTGGAGTTTGCTACTAATTTATTCTTAAAGGGTCCTGAATACGATCAAAATTTTCAAGTCTTTTGCACGGTAAGTAAACAGACTATTGTAAGTGTTTGAAATGGGAAATCATGCCATAGGCGCCCACAAACAGGAATTTGTTATGATCAGATTTTTTTAAGGGTCATGAATACGAAGAGAATTTTCAAGGATTGTTTGCACAATAGGAAAACAGGCTGTTATATATGTTTAAAAAGGCTGTTTTAGGCGTCTAATTAGTTAAGAGGGCGCCATCTAACGGGAGTTTGCTACAGTCAGGCATTTTAATGCGAACTTTTTTTGCTGATCGGTGAACCATTTGGTCACCGAAGGCAGCTTCTGATGCATAAAAATCTTAAGTGTTTTTGATAACTAACAAAAATCAACAAAATTATGATCCACTTTCAAATGAACTTCAAGACACAAGACAGTGCCCCCAGAAACCTCATTATGCCTTTGTGGTTGCCTGAATAGGGAAGGGTGCCACTCAGCTGGAGTTTGCTACTAACTGCAGGGTTCGCGCTAGAGCGCGGGATCGCGGGAATTGCGCAGTATTAAAAGAAATCCCACTTAAAAAATTTTCATATGCGCGCTTTTCCCGCGATATTTATTTATTTTTTTAATCTAATTCAAAGAACTCCGCGAATTTATTTTTTCCGTTTTTAAAAAAATCGCGGATATCGTTCGTTAAAAAATAAATAAATAAAAAGGGAACAATCGCCAATCAAATGTTCTACAAAAGCTTCCGATTCCTAATCTTTCTCCATCCACAACATAAATGTTAATATCCATTTCAAACTTGCTTTATGAGATTCTAGAACCTGTAAAGAAATACAATTGTTAAATATTTCTTGCTCATGTAATTATTTTTTTCCCACCTCCCCCTTTATTTATCTCCATCTAGTGATCAGCAATCAATGTTCTGCAGAAGTCTTGTTTCCCAATCTTTACCCATCTTCAACATAAATTATATTTATAATATTCATTTTGAACTTGCTTTATTAAATTCTAGAACCTGTAAAGAAATACAATTGTTAAATATTTCTTGCTCATGTAATTATTTTTTTCCCACCTCCCCCTTTATTTATCTCCATCTAGTGATCAGCAATCAATGTTCTGCAGAAGTCTTGTTTCCCAATCTTTACCCATCTTCAACATAAATTATATTTATAATATTCATTTTGAACTTGCTTTATTAAATTCTAGTAGTAGAATTGAAAGAGTTTAATATTTCTTACTCTGTAATTATTTTATAACTACCCCCCCCCCCCCTCTTTCCCTATCTCCGGAATGTGATCCATGATCAATTCTAGAAACAATAAAGCAGTAGAAGTGCTCAATATTTCTGACATATGTAATTATTTTAGACCTTTACTGCTGAACTTAATGAATCTATTTATTTTTTCTCAATTAAATTAAACCTTTATGGGGTGTCATATTTATAACCAAATTTGTAAACAAGGGGGAAATGAAGAATAGATTTTACAGGTAAGAAATTTTTTTCCAAATCAATTTAAGAAAATTAATACTCAGTTGGTTTTATGTACGTTTGAAACTAATAATTAGCTACTGCTACTTTTATATGAATGATTAATATACATACATAAAGTCATATTCTATATTTGTTTGAAAAATTTGTTTTTCTCTTGGTGTGAAATTTTAATAAGATTTTATGTGGATATAAAAGTTATTGCAGATATATTGAAGAATTTTTTTTACACTAATGAAAAAATCCTGAAAATGCTTAATGTAGATAAAAACTATATATATAATTGTCATCAGTTTATTGAAAGTGACTATCAATATTCAACTAATCATCCAACCAATCATATTAGCGAAAATTTTTCAGCTAATTTCTAATTTGAGCAATCACATGTCTGTAATATGCATATTTCTTGAAAATACTTTTTTCTTCTGTAAAATGTAATTACTGACTTAAATTTCAAAAATCTCACTTAAATTTTGAAAATCCCACTTAATTTTTTTGTTAGAGTGGGAGAATCCCACTCATTTTTTTTCCTTAGCGCTAACCCTGTAACTTATTCTTAAAGGGCCCCGAATACGATTAGAATTTTTAACAGTCTTTTGTACGGTAAGCGAACAGGCTATTGTAAGGGAACAAAACGGGAAATCATGCCATAGGCGCCCCAAACAGGAATTTGTTACGATCAGTTTTTTTAAGCGTCATGAATACAATGAGAGGGCGCCGCAGGTGCCACCTAACGGGAGTTTGCTACAGTCAGACATTTTACCGCAAACTTTTTTTGCTGGTCAGTGAACTAGTTGATCAGCTTGTGATACATAAATTTCTTAAGTGTTTTTGGTAACTAACGATAATTAACAAAATTATGATCCACTTTCAAATGAACTTTAGGTCGCAAAACAGCGCCCCCAGAAACTTCAATATGCCGCCCTATTTTTTAAAACATTGGGGGGGGGAGACTCCCCCCCTCAAGCTACGCCCCTGAATATTACTATTATCATTTTTTAATGTTTTGTGTGCATACAGTATATTAAAAATGTTAGATTATTAAAATTTTCGCGAGATTGCAGCTGATGAAAATTGCATCGAGCTTTATCAATATTTCTGTATTGCACCGAAAATAAGTATTTTTATTTTTAGTTACTCCCATTATTTATTTAATTTATTTTTGAATTCTTATTATAATAGTATGAATAAATTTAATCGAAAGTGATTATTTTATGTTTATATACTTGATGGATTACTTTTAGCGTACAAATTTCTTTTTGCATTCTTCGATGCTCTCAACACCCTTGCTTAATGTAGATTATTATTTGAAATAATGATAATGCACAAACCAATTTCAGGTACAATCTCGCGAATATTAGTAAGCATATATAATTTTTGAATATATAGTAAATAAGATATAGATGCAGTAGAAAATAAAATGTAAACAATAATATTTTAAATAAACACATAAAAAGCAGGAAAAAATAAATAAATAAGTAAAAGTAGAGTTTCCAGTGCTATATACACAATAATCTAGAACTCATACAAAAGCGTAAACTTTACACATAGAGGAATAAATAAGGCATATAAATCTTATTGTGTTTAAAAACAAAAACAAAAAAATAATTGAGTGGGATATTTGAAATTTAAGTGAGAAATTACATAATTTATTTTTTGCAAATTTCTTTTTAGAGAATTATAATTGCAAATTAAACAATTAAAAAAAAAGTTAAATGTTTTTTCTTTCCCCTTTTTTGACTAAGGAGAGGTACTTCTTCAATATTCAGGATCTAAATTTTCATAAGAAATGCAGAAGGAATTGCTCATGTTATTACTTAATCTGTTTTAAAATTTATTTTCAATTTTATTTTGAGCACTCAAAAAGTGCAGTAACTGGAATAACCTAAATTATTTAATGTATAATCATTGCAATTTTTAGCCTTCACACTTTGTAGTTGTTTGTTGTTATAATACACACTTCATATATCCTCTTAAGAGATATTTATAATTAAGAAGTATTTTGAAATAATTACATAATATTTCCCTTTTTTTTTCTTTTTTTCTTTTTTTTTTTTAATCAAGAAATTGTATAGAAGTTTTAAAAAAAGATCACTACAGGCTTCAAAGCAATTAATATATTACCCAACAGAACTATAAAATTGATGAAATACTCATAGAGCAATGTGAAAAAATTAGGAGGAAATCCTCCTTATAACATATTTTTTAGTGAAACTTTCCAAAATATTCAAAGATTCTCGTAATCCCACCCTCTAATCTAATAGGAACCTTGAATTAACTGCGTTTATCTGTACATCATTGAAATACTTTGATAATTCAATGGAAAGTAAATCAAATGTGATAGATACTTACGTATGTTAGCATCATTATTTGTAAACAAAAAATGGCTCGCAGCTTAAAGAATTAGGTACCAAACATAATATTTGAGAGAATTTTTCAATCCTTGTTATATATTTAATCCAGGTTTATGAATATTTAAAGTAAAACCATGATTTAAAAAACCTAAATTTACAGAAGTCATGTCAGTGAGTACAAAAGAAAGAGCGTTTGAATAATATTTTACAGAAATAAAAATATTAAACGTAAAATTAATGATAAATTTGTGATGTTGCATTATGACATAGGTTGGTGTACCATTGAGTTATTTTGAGTTGTAAATTTTTTGTAATATTATATTTGCCTTGAAATTGCTGTTATTTTTGGTTGACCACCCTCCGCCCTCTAAAAATAATAAGTAAATACTTTTTACATTCATTATAAACAGAACTTAATTTAGTACGACAGGACTTATTTTAATCTATTCTTCCATATAAAGACATGCAGTCACTGTATCTTATTCCCTAGCATAGGTTACTATATTCATTTCTTAAAATCACTGTGGTATAGCTTTAGTTTAGGGACCCATCAGTGACTTTTTATCGTTATTTCATTAATGAATAAAAATGGCTATCGCAATTGCGTAATTGAAAAACCTTGGCAAGAAACTTCCAAATAATTCAGTGCCAAATTGAAAATTTTGCAAAGAAATTTTATACTGAAGCTCTTCTATTTCTTTAGCATGATTTTTATCAATTATTTATATATATATTATTAGGTAAGCATAAAGTTTGTGGTACACTTTTAACATATAAATTATGGAAGTAGAGGGTTGATAATGATATCATTCGAAAGGTATGGTTAGCCAGATATGCAGAATACAAAAATTATTTTCTTATGATCTCAAGAGGATATTTAAAAATACTTTTATTTTTTATGCATTTTTCCCTTTCATACATATATTCTTTTGCATTAAAAAATACCTACAAGTAGAAAGTTGTTAAATCAGGCAGTTTCTTAAAACTCAAATAAAACTAATAGACCAAAGTGCATATAATATTAAGCGGCTCAACATAACACAAAATAATGTCCGCATACAGCAGCGCCAATTGCTATTAGCTATCGGGCGGCATTTAAAAACAATCGTTTGAAAGTATTACGAGTAGTAAAAATATTCAGCGAAAACAACTACCAAATTTGCAGGCCTTGCAGCACTCCTATATTTCTTGTATTTCTTATAATATTTATGAAATCTATTTTTCGTATATTTTTTAATTGTCGCTCAATATTTTCTACATTTTAGTTTTGACTACTTCCGAATGTCTGATTGAATGTAAAGTATCTATGTATTAATTTGAAACATTTTTTGTCTGTATCCATTAAATTGAGAAAACGGCTAGGTGTAAAAATTTGGTTGAGGTGTCTAAAAAAAGGTCTTGGTCTTTAGATTTGTTATCAAAAGAGAAAGAAAGAAAGAAAGAAAAAAGTCGAACCGTCCCCCCCCCCTTTCCCCTCGTGGGGCAGGGGTTTAAAAAAGGTTTGCAAGCTTAACTCAGCTCCAAATTACCTCACGGTGAAGAAGTTGTACATGGGGGGACTAGACTCGAATTTACTAAAAGATCTATTTCTACGATTTTGGAATTTTCGATTTTTTGGGGGGAAAAGGGGGGAAATTAGTTTGAGAGGGAAATCCGTTCTAGACCCACACATGTAGCACCTCATTTTAAAGGTCTTGAAATTTCATGTAGATTGGGGATGTTTGTATACAATATAGAGCGCCCCCTGGTGGTTAAATGGAACTAGGTGATTTTGCAGTAGACCCTATCATGTTATACCTTATTTTAAAGGTCTTAGTATTTCCTGACCGTTGGTGATGTTCATACAGAACACACTGTACCCCACCTGGTGGTGGAAAGTGCAACTAAAGGATTTTGCAGTTGACACCACCATGTGGCACCTTATTAAAAAGGTCTTGGAAATTCAAGGCAATTTGTGATGTTCGTATACAACATACTGTGCGCCCTGGTGGAGGAAAGTGAATTTTGTGTAGCATGTCTGTTATACGGTGCCGCAGCCACAGGCAGCAGAAACACGAGTCAAAGGTTCGTTCAGTTCAAGGTTAATTTTTGAGAATTTTTTTCATGTTATTAGTGGCCCGCATATACGCTGCCGCAGGCAAAGGGGTCAGGAGCCCGAGTTCTGTTTGGTTTGAGGTAATTTTTTTATTACAGATGATTATTTTTTTCGCAATTCTCTTATTTAAAAATAGAAATTCAAACAAAATTGAGTTAAAGATATAAAATCATACAAATTTAAAGTTATTATCATGGGCCCGGCCAACACCGGTCGGGTTCGTTCGGTTCCAGGTTAATTTTTGGGAATTTTTCATGTTATTCATGTGAAGTAAAATAATATATATATTACATATTTAAAAATAGTCAGTTAAAAATGTAATACAATAGATACATATATAAATTATAAAATACAGTGATGTATAGTAATAAAATTTGTCAAAGTTATCTACACCATTTTTCAAAAGTCACACCTTCTCCAGGGTATGGCCTTTTTGGGACTCCCTTCGTTAACTCAGAACTCAATTAATTGAGGCTTGGATAACCAGGGCTCTACTGTGTTATTGTTTCTCCCAGGGCAAGAGAAGAGAAAATTGAGACACAAACACAACTATGTTTAAGACCAATATTTTGTCGCATTATCTTCACTTTTATGTTTACTGTTTATTTTTAGAAAGCAGTTAAATTGCTTTCAAATCTATAAACAAGACATGAAAGATATGTGTTATATTGCTGGAATCCTGTGTTGGTGTCCCTTTCCCATTGACATATTGTATGTTTATGTGAGTGCACTAGTTCACCAATAGCACACTGTGATCAAAGCATTTTTTTTCTGTTTTCTTTTCTATTTGTGTCATTGCAGTGTGTGCAGTTGAATGCATTGTATGGAATGTTGTTTAACAGATGTTTGAGTAACAACTGGAACTGAGGATGAAGATGATACGATTTGAAATTGAAAATGTGGTATGTCGATATAGTGAAAAACGTTTAACATGAAACTTAGGGGACCGAAATATTTTTTCGTGTAAAAAGATTCGTAAAAAAAGTACAAAACTGGCCAATGTTTTCCATGTCATCAATTATTATTTCTATTTCCTGTAAAACTAATACTAACTGGTATCCATTAGGATAAAAATCAAGTACAAATATTAGTGTTTTTGGAGGGAAAAAATCACATATGTTTTACTTCTTTTTCAGCACCATATTGTTCAAAAACTGATCGAGATCATACATTGTTTTATTCATCTCTGAATTTGAATTTGCTTCTAAATAACTGCGGATACTCATTATTTTCTTCATTTCTGAAGCAGAAGGGACAGGAACTGCGTCCTTGATTCAGTTGTCAGATTCATCATCAAAATTTACATAATTGGAATTGTTTTAATGATGAACAATTTCAAAAATCCCATTGTTGGTGCTGTAAAATACATGATCATTGACGGCAACATGTAGTAGCATAGTTACCAACATTTTAACTTATTCCAGAGCAAATTTAGCCCCGTCTTCAATCTGTACCACTTTATTTATGGACTATTTTCCTTGAATATATAACTATGATAAAATAAGAAAAAAGTGGTATGGAAATAAAGGCGGGTCTAACAATGCTTTGGAGTAAATTAAAATGTTGGCATCTCTGTTGTAGCAAACATGCCACTAAAGATCGAAAGTGAATTTTTTTCGTGTTAAACGATTTTTGTTTCGTGTTAAAAGAAAAAAAAAATGTATTAAATAGCATAGTATACTGTCCGGACCGCTGTATTATTTTGTGTTAACCAATTTTTCATATTAAACTTTTTCATGTTAAACGTATTTCACTGTATATGTCTTTAAAAAGTTTCTAGAAAAGCTGATTTTTGGACACACTTTCTTTATACAGTAGAACACCGATCCATCTTTTTTCACGGGGTACATGAAAAAAAAAAAGATGAAAGCGATGAATGCAGGTTAAAATCAAAACACGAAGAAAACAATGTTTATGAATTAATATACACAACGTATACAGTATACTACTAATAAAAGTTTGTTTGTTAGTTTCCAAACTGTCAAAGTAATAAACCAATGTTGTAAAACATTAAGTAAAATTTATTTTTAAAAATCAGTAATTTTATGTTGGGTTTTTCGTTCATTTCATAAATTAAACAGGAATTTTTCGAGATTTACAACATTTTTCTGGTTCTTTTCTGTAATTATGTCATCGGCGGAAAAATTATCCTCTGTTTCTTTGCCATTATTTTCATTTTTTGAAATCACACATTTCGTCTATGCTTTAGGATATTGCATGTCGCAACGTCTGGATTGATGCAAATTATCACTAAATTTTGTACCAGATGCATCTTCTGCTACACACCACAACCACTCTTTATCTGCATTATCATCATCATCATTTTCTTGCCCTTCTGTTTGATAATATTCATCATTTTTTCATGCGTAGCCACATTTCACATAACAATTTTCTGGATTACTGAAGAGGTTACTTCCTGCCATGCTGAAATTACAAAATGAATAGATGGTCCGGCGATATGGCATCATAATTTGGGTCCTCAATGGAAATGGGTAAAAAAGTTATTTTAGATGAAAGCAGTACTTCCAGTTTGTATGCCATATAGAACTGCTTAACCTTCAGGAAAATTTTTTTACAAGGTCAGGAGAAAAATTTTACAGCGATGAATGCGGGGAAAACAACTTTTTGAAGTTTACATGCGGGTTTCCTTAACATTATTTAAATCAGTGGTCGGAAGTAGCGCGCTACAAGTAGTGAAACTACAGTAGTCGCTACTTTTTTTTAGTAGTTTGTAGTGTAACGTGCTACTTTCTAAAAAATGTAGTGTAACGAGTAGCACATTACGAAAAAAACATAGTTTCTAGCGATTTTCAACGCTACTTTTAACATTACTTTTGTTTACCAACAAGCCACTGTTTGTGAACCACGTTGAGAGACTTTTCTCTCATGCATCTGAAGTGCTTAGCTGCAAAAGATCCTGCCTAACTGATGAAAATTTTGAGATGCAGCTCTTATTAAAAATGAATAAAAATATGATTAAAAATGAAAATATGATTAAAAATGAATAAAAATATGATTAAAAATGAAAATATGATTAAAAATGAATAAAAATATGTAGAAATACTATATAAAACCGTTTAAGAGAAAGTATTCAACATGCATTTAAATTTTGAACTAATGCATAATAAAGCACATAAATTGAAAAGAAGTGATTAGTTACATTTGGTGGTTAAAAAGTAATTAAAATTTACAATATTGTAGTAACATAACCAAAATTGCAATGAATGTTAATTTTCAATAGTTTTTTTCTTTTCTTTTTTTTTTTTTTGGGGGGGGGGGAGAGAAAAGTAGTTAAAAAAGTAGTTTGTAGTCACTACTTTTTAAAAATAATTGTAGTTAACTACATTTGTGAAAAAGTAGTTGTAGTTGTAGCGAACTACATTTGTGAAAATGTAGTTGTAGTTCACTACAAAAAAAAAGTAGTTTTTCCAACCACTGATTTAAATCAGTGGCAGCTCGTGCACCGATAATAGGTGAAGAGGCAAACTGTATTTTACACTGTATTCATTTATAGAATAAAAATTTACATTTAAATAAGTATTTTTAGTTAAGACCATGCTTAATAAAAGTTATGCATTAAAAATACTAAAATATTATTTTTGAGCTCTTCACCTATTTTCAGTTTACGAACCGCCACTGATTTAAATACAATATGTAGACCATAGAAATAAAACGTTCAATGCAGGAAAACGATGGATGCGGAAACGATAGATCGGGGTTTTACTGTATATATTTATGTAAAAAGGTCTAAATATAATAAAAATATTATTTTAAGGGAATTTAAGAGTAAAACTGGTTTTAAATGGTTTTGAGGAACTAATTTAAAGTGAAAGTAATCACCATATTTGTTTGTAGCTAAAAAATATGTGCTACTTTGATGATAAATATTTGGATGCTTCTACTGTTTTATTTTTGTTTCAAAACTAATTTTTAAATGTGCCTAGGAAATAGAAAGGAAGTATTTTCACACTATTTTTTTAAGTATGCATCATACTTTGTAAGTGGTTGCTGTGGTTTTCATTGTGCATGAAGCGATTATACATGTGTGATAGTGATTATTGCAGTATGTAATTTCATGCACTACAATGTGGTGATACCCAGTGTTTTTTTTTTTTTTTTTTTTTTTTATGTATGCAAAGTGTACATACGTGCATGAATGATTGCTACACTATCTAAATTCATGCACAATGGGATAGTGGTACCAATGATTTTTTTTTTTTTTTCATTTTTTATCTTTGCAAAGTGTTGTGTGTGAGTGATTGCTATACAGTATATAATTTCATGCATTTCAAGATTCATTCTCTGTGTAGTAATGGTACCCAGTGATTTTTTTTTTTTTTTTTTTTCTGTTATTATATACAAAATGTACATAGTTGCATGTATGATTGCTGCAGTATATAATTTCATACACTTCTAGGTAGTGGCACCCAGTGGTTTTTATTTTTTTTCATATGTGTGAATGAATACATATGTGTGTAATAGTAATTGCTGCAATACTGAACTACATACATTTATATCAAAGGATCACATATTTTGTGATTTAAATATTTTAACTGTGATTTATTATATTTTCAATTTTTAGCTGAAATTTTCTTTTGAAAATTGTGTTTTATGATGCTTCTGTTTATTTCTGATTAATTCTTTTATTTCTGACATATTTAACAATTTCTTTTGTTCACCAAAAAAACTGCCCTCCGACAAAGGCAGTGAACAGTTGTAAATAAGACATGATATGAAGTGTCACAAATCTTGGCAAATGTTTGAAAATCATGCCAAGTAGATGTTTACACTAGGTGCTGCCCAAAACTAAGGTATGACATGTGAAATATTAGGTTTTTCAATTATCAGATTTCAGTTTATGCTTAATCTAAAAATTTATTATTTTCTAACAAGTGCTTGCCCAAATTATACTTTTTCCTTAACCATTTCGCTACTAACATTTTAATAATAAAATAAAAATTATGAAAATTTCACACATTGTTAATAATACTCCCAATAAGCTAAAAAACACCCGGAAATATTTTTTTAAAGATATTTTGCTTTTGTTAGAGAGTGTCCTTGATCAAGGACATTTGTACTCAATGGATGTGTGGTAGACTGCAATGAAAATGCACTGAAAGTGAAAAAACAAATTTATTATATGGATACAAAGCTTGTAAAGATTGCAAAAAACAACTGCATTTCATGCGTTTATATGGAAATCTTTTAAACAGTTCCTTTCTCTACTGAGGCATAAATGTACTTGTCCTTTTTTCACACCAGAAATGTGATTTTCCTTTGCATTGATTATTTTTGCAGCGTCCTGTTTCCTTGCAGCTGTTATGAATGGGTAAATGATTTACTGTATCAAGTTGTATTGCTTTATAAGGTCTTACTTCTGTTTTTTTTTTTTTTTTTTTTTTAATGGGAAATATGTTGAGAAGTATTTGATATGGTTTCTTCATTATTTGGTCTACCTCGTTTTCTTGATAGTGTTGCGTTTCCAGCTTTCACTAGATAGTGCACTATGTTCATCCTGAAATGTAACAAATCCATTATTTGTGCCTTTGGAATATTGCACTCGTCAGCATCTCTTTTAACACTTTGAAAACTTTTGTCCATGATCATGGACAAGTGTTTTTAAAAAATACTGTAGAAAAATTATAGCTTCGTAGAATTATCATAATAAGTTTAAACCAAGATTTCTAGATTTCTTAACACAAAAAGAAACATATTTAACTACAGCTGATATTAAATAATATCAAAATAATATGATTGAAAAAAGGTTTACCTGGACGTGAGCACACTGTGTCATCCATGATTAAATATTCCATTTATATAACTGATGATGCTACCATCTATTAGTTTTACTTTAAAATATCAGTGCTTTTGGCAAGAAAATAATTAAAAATGCAGACTAGTTTTAAAACATCTTAAAAAAATTTCTAAAAAGCATGTCCTTGCTCATGAACACCTGTAGTGAAAGGGTTAAACCAACAAAAATATTTTTGGTTTTTAAAATATTTACTTCTTAAAGATTTAATACATTTTTGCCTAAATGCCAATAAAAATTCAATTTATTTTTAGGATGAATACGGTGCACCTGGTATAGTGGTTGGTGTAAGCATAGATGATAAAGTGATATGGGCTGAAGGTATGTTGAACATATCACCATTTATTTATTGTATTATGTGAACTTGGTTATCTTGTTTTTTTATAGGGACACAAAAAATAATTCTTTATCATTATTGATTAGAGATATTTGAAGTGCACTAGTATCTAAACTTTACATTCAACTAAGATATAAGTTGGTAGGCATGTTATAGGTTATAAATCGCAATAACTGTATAGATTTATATAAGTGTAAGACTTTTTTAAAACTGTGAATACAAAGTAGAAGTTCTATGCTTTGTAGTCTATTGGCTCAAACAGTTAAAATGTACTCTAGTAATGTTAAATTGTTTAAAAGATAAAGAAAAGAAAACAGTTATTATTTGACATTGTAAGCTTGCCATTTATTATTCTTTTACGGGAAAACACAAAAGAATTTAAATATGTTACAATCCATTAAACAATGTACAACTTGGAGAAAATACTCAAACACCTTTTATTATCTCTTTATTTAACAACTTCTCTCATTTATATATATTTTTTTAAGAATGGTTAATTGCTAAATGTTCTGAAAGTCGAGTAAAGTCACTCCAAATTTTTTAAGTGTATAACATTTTTTTTTATTATTATTATTGATTTATTCATGTCTCAAAATAAGACATATCATGAGACAGTGACAAAATTATTTTATTTGAACCTCGGGTAGAATATTGCATCAGGTCGAATTATGGCTAATTCTTATGTGGAGCAGACATGGAGCTTAAGTACATCCATGATGCCGATGACTTGCCAGTCAAAAAGTCAAAACTCAAGCTTATTTAGAAGTAAATTTTGTTCATTTTTTTATTATAGATTTCTTTTTTCTTTTAACCTCTTATGACATACAACATAGCTGCCAAACCCTTCACTTTTTGCATACCCCTATTTTTACTTTCTCTTACCCATAAGGTAGAGAAAGTATTGTTTTTGGGTCAAATTTTTTACTTTCTCTTACCAAAAACAATACTTTCTCTACCTTATGGTAGAGAAAGTATTGTTTTTGGGTCAAATTTTTGAATGCGAGATTTTGTTATATTTACATGTTTTGAGGTGCTCTGAATACGAAAATCATGTTTTTAGCAAATGGTCTGTGTGTATGTCTGTCTGTGTGTTTGTGTCTGTCCGTTATCAGCATATCTCAAAAACAAATTAGGGCAGAAAGTTCAAACTTGGTATTCTAAATGTGTATCATATAGGGATGCTACAGTAAGCTTTTCGTTAAGATCAAGCAAATGGTTCGTGTACAGGGACAATCAAGAGAATTCTAATACATTACGTCTTAAAAAAACTTAGAAAAAAAATCGTATTTTTTTTTTTTAATATTGAGAATAAAATGGACTTTTTTTGGATATTTGGTGTTATTCTACTTCTCTAATATGGAAATCGTCTGCATTATCATAAAAGATAATTTTTTACTTTCTCTTACCCATAAGGTAGAGAAAGTATTGTTTTGGGTCAAATTTTTGAAAGCAAGATTTTGTTATATTTACACGTTTTGAGGTCTCCTGAATACGAAAATCATGTTTTTAGCGGTTGGTCTGTGTGTCTGTCTGTCTGTTATCAGCATATCTCAAGAACAAATAGTAGCAGACATTCCAAACTTGGTATTCTAAATGTGTATCATATAGGGATGCTACAGTAAGCTTTTCGTTAAGATCAAGCAAATGGTTCGTGTACAGGGACAATCAAGAGAATTCTAATACATTACGTCTATGGGGGAAATTGCAGGTAAGTAGAGTTTAACGTCTATAGGCTGCACTAAACCAAACCAAACGAATATATATTTTTTGTAATAGAGATAGTCAACTGGGAAAAAAAATTTTGTGTATGTCGGAGCCTCGCCTCCTCCCCTGGGGGGGGGGAAGTCCCCCCTCGAGGGGAGTAAATTTTCATGATGGGTATCTTTCAAAAGGGCTCGCCAATACCTTTAAAACGAATGGTTGAATCATCGATCTGCGATAATTTATAACAAAGTTATCGATTTTTTTTTACTTTTAACGAAAAAAAATTTTTTTTTTTAAATATTGAGAATAAAATGAACTTTTTTTGGATATTTGGTGTTATACTACTTCTCTAATATGGAAATCGTCTGCATTATCATAGAAGATAATTTTTTTAAATAATAATTTTAATAAATTATTTTTTAAAAAAAGAATTATTTTTTAATAACTGAATTAAATTCTATATAAATGTAGGTGCATTAATGAAGCCCCCCTCACTCAGAACTAATTATCATATAAAACTCTCCCGAAGCCTAATTTGTATTTTTTAACATAGGTTTACATAACATCGTTATCTTACCTCTTAATCTCCAACCTGTATTTATAGTATTAAATTTCAAGGTAAGAGAAAGTCATGTGAGTGACACACCAGATTATTATTTATCACTTTGTGTATAGGTCTTTAGATCAGCTTCATCCAATTGAAATCTTGGTGCATTGTTTATTTGTTCATGAGCAAACGCAGCAGGCGATGATGAATATTATCATCTGCCTTGATTGAATCTCTTTCCTATTATTATTTTTTTACATTATTTTATTAATTAAAATATATGTATTTCCTTTATATTTGCTGTATATATGTATAAATGGTAAATTTTTTAAAATTTCGTTAACTTAAAAGTGAGGTTATACTGATTTTGTTTTAGTTATACATTAATGGTAGTTAATAACTTTTTCTAGTTTTTATAAAATTTTTACAAAAGATCTGTATCCGGATCCATTATGTTTCTTTAACGTATCTAATACAGATCTTTTGTAGAAATTTTAGGAAAATTAGAAAAAAAAAACTATTATAAGTTATTAACTATCATTAATGTATAATTAAAAGAAATACAGTATAACCTCACTTTTACATTAATCCATTAAACGCTGCTATGTGAACCACATAGAAAATTTAGTATATTTATATTATTTTTACATATATTTCATTTCTCTATTGCAGAACAGTTGAAATTTTCTTTTTAACTGTAACCATTTAGGAAATATAACATGTACCTGTAACGGGAGCTTTGTCATCTTATGGGGGCAAAAAAATTTCTCCATTTTGGAAACAACAGTTCTCTTTTCTACCTAGATACTGTACAAAACTAGATGTATAAAGTAATTCTTTGTGTTGTTGACACAATACATTTAACTTATTGTTAAAGTAACATATACAGAATTAAGTAAATATCAAAATTTTAACAATACATTTCAGCTTGTAAAAAATGAACTATAAGTAGTAAAGCATAATGCACACATAAAAAAGGGAAAAAAGAAACATTTACCTATTTTACAACATTCTTTTATTTATTTCTATGAGAAAAAAAAAAAAAAAAATTGACGCAGCATTATACTACATTTTCTGTATTTCATTCGAGCAATTTTTTTTTAAATATAGTTTGCATCTAGATCATTTTTCAGCACTTATAATAAAATGATTTACCTACATTGCTATTTACTGGTTTATAAGGTCCTGTCTGAATATTGAACACATCAGCAGCCAACTGGTTCTGTGCTCAAGGGTTGTAGATATGAAGTGCTAGGTTCGATTCCAGGACGTGCTGATCAACCTAGCCGTGGTTTACTCTGAAACTCGCGTAAATACAAACTAGGACCCTTTAGAGAGATCGCTACAGAGGGCATTCTACCTATAGACCTAGTACCCTAGCATAGTCAATCAGCCTTAAATATTACATCCAACCTTTTTGAATTTCGTTTTTTTTTTTTCAACCTTTCGTTTTTTTATTCATTTGTAAAAACACAAGGAACAGGTGGTAAACATGTAATGCTACCATCATCTGAACATTCATCAGAATCAAGAGTTTCAAAACATTCTAGTGCTTGCTGGACTGTTAAAATTTTATCTCTATTTTTAAAACGACCTATAATCAGGCATGAAAGTGCAAATCTGCCTAATAGTCTGAACTTGCACACAATACAAAATTATCGAAATATAATGCAAAAATATTGTGGATTTTTTTCTTTTTTGGAAAGTAGACAATAAAAAAAAAAGAAAAAAAAGGGACAATTTTTAATTTACTGTAAAATAATTACTTAATCCAAGAATTTTAGGGAAAATAAAGTAAGCTTAACTCTATAAACTTTTTTTTTCTAGTTTTAAATATTGATGAAATGATGCTGCAATTTGGTAATTTGTTGCAAAAAATATTTATTAAAAAACAGTAACTTTGTTATTTTTCAGCAAAATAATCACATACTGTGAGAATCAGCTTTGACAAAACAGCAAAGACATAAGGATTAATATTGCTGTATATTATTACATCACTGGCTAATAAGGAATATAAGAAGAGTTAGTATAATTTAATACCCCCCCCCCCCCAATTAACTTTTGGTTACAATTTCTCATTGGATTTGTATTGATCTCTGAAACAGCCAAGATGGACTACAGATAGGAGGATTTCAGACTAAAGTCTGAAAACTTCCATGCCTGTATAATTCGAAAATCTAACTTTTTGAAGTTTCTTTGAATCAGTATTACAGATAAACATACATTCAGTTCAAAAATATTCTTCCGGTTTTGGGAAAATAAATAATAATAATAAAAAAAAAAAAAAAAGCACAAATGTAAACATATGTTCTCAGAACCAAGTTTTATAAAACACAAGAAATAATCATTTTGCAAAGTACCAACCTGTCAATCCACATAACTTTGTTTATTTGGCACAGTAGCAAGATAAAGACTGAAAATGCTAGTGGGAAGGTGCCAAAGCTCCATTTGTGGGAACATGAATAAAAAAAGAGTTTCCTTCGTCCCTTTAAAAAGATCTATTTATGAGGGATTTTAAATATGTTGTGTTCTTTAGGATGTTGATGTTAAATATACATTGTGCTTGAAAAAAATTAAGCGACAATTTATTTATTTTTTATAAGTTTTATAGAAGAAGAGCAAAATTTCACTTTTTTTTTAAATGAAAAAAAAAATATTAAAGTAAAAAATATCGTTGAGATAAAAACTTATAACCTACCACATAGTATAAATATTTATATAAAGTATAACTTTCATAAATAGCGTTAAAATATTAAGGAATAAAAATTAATAAATATTAGGAAAAAAAAATTAAGAAGTTCCCTCAATGAGAGCTTTGGCGCCTAGTGGGTTAAGGAAATTTTAATATTTCACCATTTACACATGCATACAGCGAATATAAAGGAAATACATATTGTGTTTTAATTGATAAAATAATTAAAATTCCTTATTTTGACTAATAGAGTGGAGTTAAATTTTTAAAGTGCGATAGCGTCTAAATGTTTTATCTGATTGAGCTAAAAATTGGTAAGTAGGTAATCGTCGCACAATTTGTATAGTTTTGATGAGTACATGACTTATAATTCTTTTACAGAGACACAAAAAGAAATTCTTTATCATTATGGACTATAGATTTGAATTACTTGCAGTTATTATCGCAAGAACTGTATAGATATACATATGTAATAAAACTATTTATTATCATTTTTATATAAATCATTTTGTGTATCATTTTAATGTGCAAAAGTTGATTTACAATCATGTATGCGCATATAAAATCTGAAGCTCCAGATTAAAACAGATTATTCAGAAAATCACTTTTGGTTTTTTTCTCAAATTGTACTTAGACATGCAGCGATGCAGCCTGCCTGTAAAGGAATCTCACGAGCCACCAATGCAGAAGACCCAGTCCGCTCCTGCTTTTGATTATGCATCTCAAAGTATGGCGTCTCAAAGAATGTTTGTGGAAGTTGTAGATCTAAAAAGTGTCTCAGAGCCTCACCTGAAATGTTTTGTTACAATTTAAAATTTCATTTACCTCAAACTTCTAAACAATCAGAATCTTTGTAAACTTCTCTTAAATTCTTTAAAACACTACTTCAGCCCATGCATCATCGGATAGTTCTGCTAGTTTAACTATATCATTATACTTTATATATATGTTTGTGTATGCAATAACATAATTAATTTATTATATACATTTTCCGACCAGTGGCGTTGCCAGAAAAAAATTTCAGGAGGGGGGGGGGAGGGGCATAACCAAAAATATATTTTTTTAAATAAAATTCTGATAGCATTGTTTTAAATTTAAAGAAAAAATGCTCAGTAGAATTTTCCAGGGGGGAGCAAGTGCGCTCCCTTGCCCCATTCTGCCGACGCCCATGTTTCCAACATATATATGTATACACGTACATTAAAATACTCATTACGCATGCTTACATATATATATATATATGTATACATATCAGTGGCGTAGCGTGATATTTGAAACTGGGCATGCTCTGAAGCCAACTGTACAAAGAGCACTATTTCTAAATTCGTTATCATTTCTTATAATTTAAGTACGTAAATTTCCAATTTTTTCAAACCATAAATATAATTTTACACACGTATTTTATCGAATTTATCTTGACAGCATTTATTTAAATGCCACTTATTATAATTTATTGAAGAACCAGTAGGCTTTGCATGTTTCACTGGTTACTACATAAAAATGAATTTTCTAAGAAATTGAATCCCTAATTTTTTATACTTCACTTTATACATATATATATAAATTCATTAAAGTCACACAAAATATGGCAGTGACTTCCTTCCAATGTCGGATCCGAGTCCCCACTGCCTGTGATAGCGCTTTAACTCGGACTTCCCTTAACTTCCCATGCTATTCCTATGGGGTTTTTAGCTTTTTTTCCCTCTCTTTTTCCACATTCTAAAGTGGCGGTGGTTCCCGCCCACCCACCCCCACCACCGCCAAGAGTTATACTAGGCGAGTCGTATTAATCCTGGACGATAGGACCCATGCCCCAGCCCGCCCGGTTCCCGCTGTTCAATGTATTTTTCTAGTCAACTTTGTCCCCTTATTACTTCCGGTGTGAATTTTTTTTTTTTTTGTTCAACAATACATGAACTTAATTGTTGAACATTTTAATAAAGTTAAAAATGTAATAAGTTTCAATATTTTTATTATATTGACATTTGATACCAAAAGAAAAGAAAAAAAAAATAAAAAAATGATAAACATTTTTCCCTTTCAAAGAAATTTTTAATTTTCCAAATAAAAAATGGTTTTGAAGAGGCAACTATTGAAATAAAATATTTTATTTTGTTCAATTAAAATAAAAATCTGACGATAGCTTCGCTTTTTAAAAGGCATCACCAGATAGAGAAAGTGTTGCTATGTAGTAACTGTAATAAGTTAGTAACCATTGCTAAGGAATGGAGACGATTAAAAATAAAAACCAGACAATTTGAATAAGATTTAGGAAAAGTAAAATTTTGAGGAGATGGGGAAGGGGGGATATTCTGATCCAAAATTTAAAAAAAAAAAAAAAAAATCTTGATGAAGTGTGCATTTGCAATATCCAAGCTATACCTCTGTCACATTTTGTAGCTCTGTAATCAAAGGCCTTAGCTTCAGAGCCAAGTTCTTACAAAAGGTAATTTTGATATCACTATTTTTATATTGCAATTTTTCACTTGATGAATCGTTGATATTCATTTTACCTGTTTAAAAAAAATACTATATTAAAATAATGGTATCTAAATTTTTAATTGTGAAACTGTCCAGAGTGCACGCTGACACACAGGGAGAGACAGACAATTATCTTTAAGACAGACAATTCTTTTTACTCACGTAGAGAGACAACATAAGTAAAATTTTGATCATAATTTTATTTATTTTGGAAGTTTTCGTATGAGTTATTTAGGTAAAAAGAAAAAAAAAAAAAAAAAAAGCAGTAACTTTCCTGTTGTATAAAATAACAGAGATTTTTTTTCAGAAATTTATGCAAATTTCATTTTATTGTTGAATGATCATTTATAAATAAATTCAGTTTTTTCTCTTTGTTAAAAGTTTTTTTTTATTACATCATTGTAAAATAAAGCATTAATTTTTACTTTATCAATAATATTTTTGAACTGACAACATCGTCAATCTATTCAGTCAGTCTTGTCTTTGAGTAGAAGGACAAAATGGAAAAACTAGTTCTCACTGACTATGCGAACACTTTTACGGAAGATAAGAAAAGGAAAATCCCTAATACTTTAGCAGTACGGGAAAACTACCGGACATGCTCTCGATGAATAGCATGACTTGGACCCTTTAAAGAGCGGAAATCCCCTTGTGTGGGGAAATTAGTGCAATGAATATTTCCTCACACAACAAAAATTCCCTATCCAAGGGTATGCTTTAGAAAAGTAGCATGCCTTACGGAGTAACCAGTCAGGAAACAATGTTTTCCAAGAATTATCTTATGTAACAGAAGACATTTTATTTCAGAATAGTTTTCGAAAATTAAATGACGGCTAATGGATGGATGGTAGTGAGTGATTAATAAAATCAGTTGTTAAATTATCATTCATTCTTTCTTTTTTAAATCAAAATATGTTTGAAGTTTAGACAGTTTTTAGCGTGTATGCGGCACATGCCTAGCATACCCAGAGAATACGCCACTGATATATATATACTATGTACGTATATCTATGGTAAAAATTTCAATTTAAAGTTTGCCCCCTCTCCCCCCGCATGAAATGCTGGCTATACCTATGCCATCACTGGTTTGTGTACAGGAACAGCTGAAAGTATTCCTAAGCATTGCATTCTATGGGACTTATTTTTATAAACCAAATTTGAAGAACTTTACTTTGCACAAATCTTAATAAAGTTAAAATTTATTCATATGCACAAAAGGATGCTTTCCATAGAATACAGTATGATTAGCATTAGATTTACAGGGCCACACAAAAATATTTGGTTACATTAATGGGTATTATTGGAAATTTGCTGGAATTGCATTTTTGTTTATATTAATCATTTTTATCATTTTCTAAATGTTTTTAAAACTTTCCAATTAGGTTGAAAAGTGTTAATGACTTTGGTTTGTCTGTCTGTCTATCCTTGCCCTAACTCACGTAAATATTCATGGCATTTCTTGAAACTGATATATAATATTCAAGTTCACTATCAGATGTTCCCTAATGAAAATGGAGTGATTATTGCTACTGGCTTGTGTACAGGGACACAAGTATTCCAAAGCATTGTGTTCTATGAGAGGTATTTTTATGAACTATATTTTAATTCCTTTATTCTTCACAAATTTCAATGAAATTGAAATATGTGATTGAAGTGCACTATCAGATGTTTGCTATAGAAAATGGAGTAAATGGCACCTCTGGTTTGTGTACAGGGACACCCAAAAGTATTCCAAAGCATTCATTCTCTGAGAAGTATTTCTATAAACTATATTTTAATAACTTTACTTTGAACAAATCTTAATAAAATTGAAATATGTTATTCATATGCACAGAAGAAGGCTTTCTACAGAATGTAGTATGATTAGCATTAGATTTACAGGGCCACACAAAAATATTTAGTTACATTGAAGGCTTTTATTGCAAATTTGCTGAAATTGCATTTTTGTTTACGTCAAGTGATTTAACATTTTTTTGAGTGGGAATAAGATTTCAATTTAAGTATCTATCTGTCTGATCTGTCTTTCTGCCTGCGCCCAGCATCTGTAAATATTTTCAGAATTTTTACAAAATTATATTTGTTATTCAAATTCACTATGAAATGTTCCCTGTTTTAAATGGCATTAATAGATCCTGTGCAACTGGTTTGTGTACAGGGACATCCGAAAAATGCTGATGCATTGCATTTTAGGACAGACATTTTTATAAATTACATTTAAAGAACTTTATATTGTAATTGTAAAAGTTATAAAGAAATAATTAGAATATAAGGACTATGTTTTCTTTAGTATTAAGCATTTTTAACACTTTCTAACAAGTTTAAGAATGATTAGGAATTTAATTAATCTATATGTATGTGGGACGGCACACTTTTGTAGGCGTTAAACAAAAACTAATACTTATTTACTAATTATAAATTTAATAAAAGATTAAATTGTAGTTTACATATATACAGGAATGCTAATAAGCATTATCGAATGTTACTTTGGTAATGTCCGTCGAAGTAGTTGCACCCGTCTAGTGTGCACGCTTCGTCGAAAACTCAAAAGAAAAAAAGTCATCGAATACAGTCATTACGTTCCGTCTGAACATCCCGTCGAAAACTGAATGTCGTTCCTTCAGCGCTCTCTTAGCAGCCGCGCCAAACAGGAAGTAACAACATCCACGTCAGCAGTAGGCACTTCCCTCAATATTCCGCTACTGCGTCACATGATCAGCAAACAGAAACTAAACTGCCTTGGATTTCAGGAACGGCAAAGAGAAATCAAATAGCTAGGGTTCTGAGTCATGGGAAAGCCAAGTAAGGGGAGAGAAACAGGATGCCGATCTACCACATTCGGCCATCCTGCATCGGCTGGACCTCCAGGCGATCACACTGAAAAGATACAAACAAAAAAAAACAAACAAAAGCAACACAAAATAATAACATAAATATTTACAAATTTTTACAAATCTTCAAAAATTTTTGTTTTTAAGTTATTCCCCATTTGAGGAATTCAGCTTTTGCAGATGTGTAATAGGAGCCTTCATGGCATCCATTTCTATATTTTTTATCAATATTTTCAATATTATCATTTTCCATTTTTGCTGTTATAAAGTTACAAAAGGAAGTCAATTTTGCGTTTACGGCAACTTGGCCGCCCATGGCATGAGTTTTTGGTGGATGTCTACTCAACTTGCATTTCAATCTATTTTTCTTTCTGACTCTAGAAAGTTGTTTTTTATCATGTGTGCATCTTTACTTTGGGGTTCAAAATTATTTTGGGACTCGAACTCGAGACCCTCCAATCGATCATTTTCAGTCTTAATGCCTTTTAAGGCCTCTGTTGCATCAAGTTCAGTCGAAAAGTCTATAATGGCAGTCTTATATGTAGGAAAAACTTCTAATTTTATTTGTATAGCTTTGGGAAACAATATGGCTATTTCACCAATCGTGGTCGTCAGTGGAAGTGATGGAATGAACAACTTTCCTAAATTGACACTGGCAGTCTCTTCTTTAGGCATATTCTGTCTTTTACACTCGATGGAATCTATCGTCGATGGCTTTTTTCTGGATTTCTTCCTTTTAAGGAGTTTGGAATTTTCGTCAACCTTTTCTTTTAACTTTTTCAACTCTTCGGCTAACTGTGAAATTTTTCTAAGTAAGGCTTGTTTTTCATCTTTCTTCGAGTAAGTGTTTTCTGGATTTGGCGACTTCATTCGGGAAATATTCGTCTGGCTTCGTCCCTTTCGTCGCGGCTCCTCCTCTTCATCACCATCATCATCTATCTGGAAAATGTTCGTATGACTCTGTTTCTGTCGTCGAGGCTCCTCTTCTTCATCACTGTCATCATTTACACTAATATCATCCTTTAAAAGCATTTTATCGTCATCACTCTCGTCGTTTTCGTCTTTATCGTCATTTTCACTTATGGCTTTTTCGGAAGATTCTAATGGTTTTTTGACAGCATAACAAGGTTGGGGAGTTTTAATTTCACATTTTTCAACACTATTTACTGTTTCATTTATTTCTAGGGATTTTTCAAAATTTTTGTTCTTACAGTTCATAGGGGCATCAACAACAACATTCGTTTTAATTTCACTTTGATATTTATCTACAGGGAGTACTGTTACTAAATTTACCTCAAGAGAATTACACTTATTTTTCACAAAAATACCTTTTTCATTTATTATCGTCTCACCCACCATCAGTACATTCAACCCGATGATTACGTCATATGGTATTACATCATTGTTTACAACATACACATTAGTTTTACTTTCAAAATTATCAACTTTAAGATTGGCGTCAAATGAGCCTAACGGCTTTATTGAACTTTTCCCGATCCCCTTCAAAGTGGTACTTATTAAATTTAATTTATTTACATTCAACCTATCAAAAGAACTTTTACGCAACAATGTTGCTTCACTTCCTGTATCAATAATTCCAATAAAATTTACATCATTTACTTGTATAATTTTACTCATATTTTGATTTACATTAATACACAGTGCATTAACTTCTGGTTTTGAACCTGGACACTCCGAACTTTTATGCCCGTACTGCTTGCACGTAAAACACTTTAGGCCTTTGGCCTTATGAGGGCAATCTCTAGATAAGTGGTTTTTTTCACCACAATTATAACACAATTTATTATTTACTTCATTTCTAGGACTAAATTTTTCATATACATTATGTTGTACAGTTTTCAATTTTGCATTATAATCTACTTTATCAATTCTATCAAATTTAAATTTACTTTTCTCATTATCTCTTTTATACATTTCATATAACTTAATTTTATCTTTAAATTCACGAATATTTTTTGCACCATAAAGAATTAGTTTGTTTTCACTTTTGTCATTTATTCCTTGGATCACGTAATGCATTAACGCGGCATCTTCAATGTGCCCGTTTTTTGCTAGTTCGCGCATTTTAAAGAAATACTCTATAACTGTTTCATTTGGCTTCATTTTCTTTTTACACAAAATTTCGTGTAAAGAGGCAGAATTTATTTCGATCTTGAATTCTTCGATAAGAGCATTTTTTAGTTTCTTATACGTTAATAATCCTTTTTCGGATTTTACAAATAACAGAGCATTTCCGCTCAAAGACCTTTTACAGAAAATTATTTTTTGTAGTTCGTTAAGGTTAAACATTTCAGCTAACTCTTCAAATTCATTTAAGAATTCAATTATGTTCTCATGCGGCTCGCCGCTAAATTTTGACATAGAATTTTCAAAATCATTGAAAGAAATTGCACCAAGTGATCCATTATTCACATTATTACTATAATTTATACTTTTTTTACCCTTATTATGATCATCAATAACATTGTCACTATCATTATAATAATCATAACATTTATTTTTACTGATATGGCATTGCACAGAGGAGTCAGTTTTTTCAATATCATTATCGCCACTACTTTCGGATTCACTGTTCGATTCGTTTTCCGAATCTTCCTCTTCCGAATTATTTTCTGAACTTTGTTTCAGTAATTCTGTATCACACAAGCTTAACAATAGTCGATCTCTCAACTCGTTTTTATTCCCATCAAAAGGGACATTTAAAATATTACAAATAGTAATTAGTTCATTTAATGAAAAATTTTTATCAATTATTTTTTGCTTTTCAAGGTATTTTTCGTCGCCTATAGCGAAAGTGAATCCTTGAAACTTTCTTATTCTGCATCTGTTCTTACGATCGCCGATCTCATCGAATAAAAACCGATGCAGAATTTTAATTTTATTATAGTTCTCTATCTTCAGTGCATTGCCAATTTTAGGAATATCCCCTAGAGATACCATTTTATAAGAAGATAAAGTGTACGTACCTTTGTAGAGCCGAAACAGCTGTTGTTTTTAATCCTTAAAACCCTCGTTGATCCGTGGTTATATCACAGAATTCGCAGATCCTTCGTTGCTTAAGTTTAAGCTGATTTCACAGGTAAAGGTGGAAATTAAGAAACTTCGTTGGTGGCCACTGGCCACTAGCCTTCATTTTTTTAGTGGCCACTTTTAAAAAGTTAGTGGCCACTAGTTAGTGGCCACTGGCCACTCGCTGATAAAAGTAAAATAAAATTTTCTTTTCTTTAATTTTTTCAATGTTCAGTCTTGACAAATCATTAAGAAAATAATTAAGGTAGTCAACTTTTTGAAACTCATCCACAATAATACATTTCTGATGAATTTTAATAAATGAAATAGGAATAGATTTACATAATTTATACTATGAATGTAAGAAAATACTATTCAATACAAAATTCATATGTTTAAAATGCTCTTTTGGTTATATTATTTTATAACAGAAAAATTCTGATTATATTGCCCCTTCACTATCCTGAATGGTGTCGATTTTCTACTTTTTCAAAAAAAAAAAAAAAATCATCTTTGATTCATGAAAATATATTAGTATATGTAAATAAAAAAAATATTTTTTTAATAATACTTTTTTTATTTTGCAAGTTTCTTTTCCTTTTTTTTTTTTCATGTTACAAATGAATTATAAATTAATTTTTCTTTAATAATAATGAATTTTTAATAATTTGCAATTATAATCCCCCCCCCCTCTAACTGAATTTAGAGAGTGTGGCTGTAGTCGAGATTTCACAATGTGTGTTTCACACACACACACACAGACACAGACATTTTTTTAAAACTATCAATTCGTGTTCAGGACACCCCAAAACGTGTAGATCCGTCAAAAAACGGAGGTCAAAAATTTTAACACAAACGTAATACAATCGGAGTTTCAGCCGATTGATTATCTCACGAGCTTCCTTTTTGTCTCTGTCTCCCGAAAGTCGGCCAAAACTCTCATTTTGACATTTTTTTAAAATCAAAATCTAATACTTTTATAGAAAAATGGAAAAAAGCCATACGTTTTTTAAGTATATGAATAAGACTACCTGCCAATTTCCAGTGTTTACTGTTAAAATTGACTTTCGAAAATGTCTGTAAGTGGCGATGTTAGATTTGAGAAAGCCTGAATTCGAGGCGCACGGCGCGTTTACTGCGAAAACGCCGCCGCACGATCCAAGTTTGCATTGGAATGGGGTATTCTATAAAGAATGGGTAGAAGAATTTTAAGTGTTTACTATTAAATTGACTTCCGAAATATGTTTGCAAGTGGCGAGGTTAGATTTTAGAACAGCCTGAATTCTTTGAGCGGCGCGTTTACCGTGAAAAGGCACCGCACGATCCAAGTTTGCTGTGGAATGGGGTATATTTTATAAAGAATGGGTAGAAGAGAAGTGGCCATTGCAGTGGCGACTAAAGGCAATTTCTTTAGTCGCCACTTTTAAAAATCTAGTCGCCATGTGGCGAGTGGCGACCGCTAATTTCCAGCTTTATTCACAGGTGTAAACATTTCTGTTGATCACGAAGTATTATCACACACAGTTGTAGTCGGCACTCATTTGTAAAAACACACACAACTAGTTGAATCATGGTTTAAGAATAAAAAAGTTCAGTTCGACAAATGTTTATACAGTTTATATTTTAAACACAGTTCAGTTTATAAACTTATTTTTATCAGTCCAGACGCATCATCATTTTTAGGAATACAGTTCGCAAAAAAAGTTTATAGTTTGTTCAATCAAATTTTAAGTTAAATTAAACTAAAAATTAACGTTCAATCACACTTTCTTTATCTTAAAATTCGCGTTCTATCCAAAATTTAAATTAAAATTAAAATTCGCGTTCTATCCGTTCATGAAGTAGATTTTATTCTTTATCCAGTAGATTTTATTCTTTATCCAGTAGATTTTATTCTTGATCCCGTAGATTTTATTCTTGATCCCGTAGATTTTATTCTTGATCCCACTTCTGAACTTGTGGGACGGCACACTTTTGTAGGCGTTAAACAAAAACTAATACTTATTTACTAATTATAAATTTAATAAAAGATTAAATTGTAGTTTACATATATACAGGAATGCTAATAAGCATTATCGAATGTTACTTTGGTAATGTCCGTCGAAGTAGTTGCACCAGTCTAGTGTGCACGCTTCGTCGAAAACTCAAAAGAAAAAAAGTCATCGAATACAGTCATTACGTTCCGTCTGAACATCCCGTCGAAAACTGAATGTCGTTCCTTCAGCGCTCTCTTAGCAGCCGCGCCAAACAGGAAGTAACAACATCCACGTCAGCAGTAGGCACTTCCCTCAATATTCCGCTACTGCGTCACATGATCAGCAAACAGAAACTAAACTGCCTTGGATTTCAGGAACGGCAAAGAGAAATCAAATAGCTAGGGTTCTGAGTCATGGGAAAGCCAAGTAAGGGGAGAGAAACAGGATGCCGATCTACCACATGTATGCCTTTCAGAACTACTGTCTGTCCATTGTGTGATTACATAGGAAAAGAGCATTGAAAGATATACAATACAACAGTTACGCACGTTTAGAAAGTGTTAATAATCATTGCATACCACATGATTTTTGCTTTCTTGTTTTTTTTAAATATATTTTCGTAAAATTGTTTGATTTAGTGAACAATGATTAAATTGCACACATTAAGATTTTTAAGTTCACTGCATTTTCTAGTAGCTTTGAAAGTATCATTCTTAAATTCAACCTCAACATTTAAGCTGCTATCAAGCATAAGATCTATACTTTCTATGCTTTTTTTTTTCTTCCTTCATGTTTTGTATTGATTGCACTATTCCTTCTTTAACTTTGTTATAATTTAAAAAATTGCTTTTTTTTTTTTTTCCCCCTTTCAGGTAAATTAAAAAAAAATTGGGTGTGAATCCCACCTTAATCAATTATATTGTGTCAAACTTTGCTGATTTTCTTTCTTTCTTTCTTTCTTTTTCTTTTTTTTTTTTTTTTTTTTTTTTTCTTTAATTTTAAATATGTTTTGTATAAGCAAACGTTTCTTAATTGTCTGTAGTTGTTTTGGAAATGTAGTTTTATTAAATCATGATATTAAATAAGCAGTCTTGCCTTTTAATTACAGGAAGATATTTATGAAGCATTATAGCATGTTTTTAATACTTTTAGGCCTTGGATACTCTGATATTGAAAACAGACTTTTGTGTTCATCCGATACAGTTTTACGAATTGCTAGCATTAGCAAAAGTATTACTATGACTGCTGTAGCCAAGCTCTGGGAGGAAGGAAAACTGGACCTTGATAAACCTATTCAGAATTATGTGCCTGATTTCCCTTTTAAAGATTTTGAAGGAAAACCAGTAATTATAAAGCTATATATATATATATATATTATCCACTTTTGTGTTTTACTTTCTGTATCAATAGAATACCAATAATCCAACCTAAACTTGAATCAGACTAGGTAAAAAAAAATGAAAGTAGCAACTAATATGTTACATTTAAAAAAAAAAAAAATAATAATAAATAAAATGCTAAATCATAAATCTTTATTATCAGAATGATTGCATATCTTTATAATAAAATATTAAATAGTGTAAGTGCTCCAGTGATTGACACTTTTAGAGCAATTTCTGATGTTTTTAATGTTTTAGTTATCAGAAACTATTTTTAGAAATCTTATATTAATATATATGGCATGAAAGACTTTCAGAACCACATATATGTTAAAATATATACATTTGATAATAATTATTTTTTTAAAGGAATTTTTATCTTACACCCACTTAATGTTCCAGTAATTGACACTGCCAGTTTTTCATTTCACCAGTAATTGGCACCTTATGCTCCAGTGTTTGACACTGCCAGTTTTTCATTTTATCACTAATTGGCATCCTATTCACCAGTGTTAAAACTATTCAATTTAAAGTATTTGCTTAAAAGAAATTTATTTTAAATATTTTTTATGAAAAGTATAATACATTCTCATTTACAAGATTTTGGTTATAACAAAATGTATGTCAAGGTGCAATATGCTAACTGCAAATATGAAATGAAAAATACAAGGCTATACGTAACTTAAAAACATTATATGAAAAATAGTATTCTCTACTATATAAAAGTACAAATAAAAAACTATGTTACTTTCACAAAAGCATGCCGAAATTCTGCCAGTTAATTATAATCAATGAATAATTCAGTTTATGTCAGATATTTACGTTTCTTTTTAAATTCAATTATGTAATGTTGTTCATGCTTACAGGTTCATTTATAACTGTAGTACAGCCACGTTTGCATTTACTGCAGTCGACACTATCATGATTAGATGGGGAAATTCCATATCTCCAAAATCCATTTACTGTGAAATCTGGCATTGCAGTATTTATTATATTTTAAAATAGGACTGCAAAATTGTACTTTGTAGCTGCTCTATGAGAATTTATTATTTTAGATTTATGTACAGCACTTTTCCATTTTTACTCTTGTGGCTTAAACACGCTTACCAATGACTGTAAAATGAGTAGTAGTTCAGCCATGGTCAAGTACTTGTTTCTTAACAGCATTCACAGCTTCAGCCATGTATTTTTCATTGTATTGAAATTTTGGATTTTTCCCATTTTTTTTTTTTTTTTTTTTCATTGGAAGGCATTTTTAAATAAAATTAATATATATTAGATGACTGTTAAAGTACATTACAAATTAAATGTAAAAAAATTTTTATACATGGTAAACTGCATTGGAAAAAAAATATTTTAATTTATGTACTAGTATTTGGCATAGGTGTTTCAGTAATTGTTTCTCATAAAGGTGTCAGTTACTGGAAAACGTAAATAAAAAATTCAGAAATGATATAGGTAAATTTAATTTGTACGCAAAACCCTTCTAGTTTTATAGATTTAAATGTAATAACAAAGCATGTCAACCAACTCAAAGTAAATGACACCTCATGTCAATTACTGGTGTATAGTCTGGTGCGTAGTCAATTACTGGTGCAAAAAATGATCCAGTAACTGACATAGCTTATTAATTCACCAAAAATACTAACAACCACTTAAATTCACAAATCAGTAGTTAAATATGTATATTAATAGAGTAAATATTGCAACACTTTAGAAATATTGCTAAAATTAATTAACATGTAACAAGAACAAAGCATTGATACATCTTAAGAGTCCCCAGTAGTCAGATACCTTCCTTTCTCCTTCCCCATGTAATCCAATGGGATTTTTGTTGCTTTGTATTTTTTTTATATCTCTTTCGAAAATAAAGTTTTTCAAATTCTGTTTTTTGAATCCCACTTTTTAAACATGCCACTTTTTTTTGTTACTAAGCAATTTTTTAAAAATACAATTTAAATATTTCTTTTTGAGATTGAAAATTATATCCTTAAGTTTGCTTAATGAAATAAAATATTTAAATTTATTTTTTATTTTATTTTATTTTTTAAATTGCTTACTAAGGAAAAAAGTGGCATGCTCAAAAAATGGAATTCAAAAAACAGAATTCGAAAAACTTTATTTTCAAAAGAGGTATCAGAAAAATACAAAGCAACAAAAATTCCATTGGATTACATGGGGAAGGAGAAAGGAAGGTATCTGACTACTGGGGACTCTTAAGTTTCCAAGCAAGCTGAACTTGTAAAATGTCTACTTTCTTCACTTCATATGTTTTACTTGCATTTTATGATAAAAATGACAGCTGGTGAGCAATGAATTAATCAAAAATAAATAACTAGTTTCATGGACTAAATATAGATGGCAGTTTGTCTATATTAGTTTATTTATTAATTAATTATTTTGGGGAAAGGTATCAATTACTGGTGTGTGTCAATCACTGGAGCACCTACCCTACTACAATTTCAATATTTTCATATATAATATTCTGTGTTAAAAAAAAGTGTATTACATGATTTTCTTTTTTTTAGTGAATCTTTTGGAAGTATTTATCATAAATTTGTATTTTTATCTGCAGGCTTCTATTAATTCTATTCCTTTAAATTTCTAAGTAACTTGCATTTCGCCACTTTAAGTAAAGCGTATTTTATCCATTTAGTTATAATTATTATCTTTTTCCATCACATATTTATTAGTGTACAGACAGAATCATGAAATGCGGTTGGTTGGTTGGTTATAAAGTTTAAGGCCTATTGACTACACAAGGGTCCTAAGCCAATGGGTGAAATCTCATCCATTGGAGGTCTTTCTCAGGGGGCCTGTATTTTTGCGAGTTTTGGAGAAAACCACGGAAAACTCTAAACGGCTAGGTTGTTGAGTGCAGTCTGGTATTGAACTCAGCACTTCCCATCTACAAATTATGGAATGTGATTTAAGAAACATCTCCATCCCTAACAAGACATCTCATCCACAAGACATCCTCGGAATATCCTATGAATGAAACTACGTCTAACCGACATCCGCAGGATGTACTATGGATAAGTGTGTTGTTAAGGGTGGGTGTATTGTACAATTCCGGTCAAAGTGAGGCTCTTTCCCTAACAACATGCTTGTCCATAATACATTCTGAGGATGTCTTTTCATCCATAGGACATACATAGGATGTCATTTGGTGACAAGGTGTTGTTAGAGTTTTCTCTAAACTGGTGGACGGGTGGTACTGGATTCAAACTCAGTTATGCTTATCAGTCTAACTGTTCGGAGTTTACCATGGTTTTCTCTTAAACTCGAATGAATATGCTCTAAGAACCCCTATCCCGATCCCCATGGAGTGTATTTCACTTCCTGTGCGTATTGAATAAGCATTTCACGTTCTCTAAGAAGAATCAGAAATCTGAAATATAAAATTTTTTTCTAAGCATTTTACAAGTTATAACAAGCAGCCAGATTGAATGGCACTGAAGCAAAATCTATCTAAAAAAAAATTCTATTCACAGTTAAGCTAAACTAAAATAAACTTGTATGTTGTGGCCACCACAAGACTTTCTTCTATATTTTCCTATATTAATTCACTAAGTGCAAATAATTTATTAAAACTATTATTTATTAAAATTATCTAACAATATGAATGCAAATGAATTTCATATTAGTGAAAACTAACACTTATTGTTCAAAGAAAAAGAGTTTTATTGTCTATGAATAGCATCTTAAAAAATGTGTTATTTTAATGGTTATCTTACATATCAGATTTCTTACAGTTATTATGCCATACAAATTGAGATATGGCTTCCCATTATTGAGGGAAATTGCAGTATAGCAGTGCCACCTATTGGGCAATAAGCATCCAAATTGAATCAGCATAATGTCTCATAATGGCCTTCTCATATATCAAGTTTTGTTTGATTATATGTAGTAGAACCTGAAATACAGCCTCCTCTTAAATTGCGGAAATCATTATATAGCAGTACCACCTCTCGAGCAGTTGACACCAAATGTTGATAGGCACTAATTTAGGTCAAGTTGCATCTACATATAAATTCATATACAATTCTGAGCAGTAGTTCCGGAGATACAGTTGCCACAAAATTTTTCACACACACACAGGCAGACAAATTGAAATCATAATTATATTTAAAATTTTTTGGAGACTGTTAACTATTCCCTTATTATATACTCGCATCACTGCACGTTTTATTGCTAGCAAGTAATTTGAGCAAGAAATGTTATCCATAATTAGTCAAGTTATAGATTGTTTCCGTCATCCCTTTTCACAAGTCATTGAGAAGAATGATTAAATGAAGACATCATTGAAGTTTGGTAACAAGTGACAGAATAATTTATAAATTGTTAACGCATTTGATGAACTAAAAAAAATCTAGAGAGGGAATCAAACACTTACATTTTTTTTTTTTTTTTTTTTTTTTTTTTTGGGGGGGGGGGAGAGACCCTCTGAAGTGGTATTTAGGGTTGAAAGAATAGCACAATAACTCATCGAGAAAAAATGATAGCACTTTAGTATGTTGTTGCTTTCAAGCTACACAGTGCCTACATATATTTTTTGTATGATGAAGGCTCCTGCTATTCTTTTTTACCCAACACAGTTGTTGAGAGATATGTTTTTGGAATTTTTTTTTCCCCTCAGGCCGGGGGGGGGGGGGGGGGAAGGGGAATGTCTGATCTATTTTAACACATTCCATCAAGGTTGAAAAGTGTTTATTACTGTCTGTCCGTGTTTTAACTTCCATAAATATTTATGGAATTTTTTTAAACTGATATATGATATTCAAGTTCACCATCGGTTGTTCCCTATTGAAAATGGAGTGATTATTTCTACTTTCTTGTGTACATTGACACCTAAAAAATATTCCAAAGCATTCATTCTATGAGAGATATTTCTATGAACCAAATTTTAATAACTTTACTTCGGAACAAATCTTAATAAAATTGAAATACGTTATTCATATGCACAAAAGAATGCTTTTTACAGAATGTAGTATGTTTATCATAAGATTTACAGGGCCACACATAAATATTCAGTTACATTGAAGGCTTTTATTGCAGCAAATTTAAAATTGCATTTTCGTTTACATTAAGTGATATTGCACTTTGTAATATTTTTTAAGTGAGAATATGATTTCAATTTAAATATCTATCTGTCCGATTGTCCATCTGCCTGCCCCAGCATCTGTATATATTCTCAGAAATTTTGCAAAATTATGTATGTTATTCATATCCACTATGGAATGTTCCCTATTTTAAATGACGTTAATAGGTCCTGCACAACTGGTTGTTGTACAGGGACACCCCCCCCCCCCAAAAAAAAAAAAAAAAATGCTAGTGCATTGCATTTTAGGACAAACATTTTGATAAATTACATTGAAAGAATTTTCTATTGTAAAAATCATAAAGAAATTGTCATTGATTTTTAATATGCTAAAATAATATTTTGCATAGTATTGAAAGACAATACAAATATTACGTACATTTGGATAGTGTTAATAATCAATGTAGAGGTCTGCACGGGCTGGGTTCGGGCCGGGCTGAAAATTTTTTTGCAGGCTCGGGCTCAATATTTTTTATGTATACTTGAGCCGGGCCTGGATGCAATTTTTTCTGGGCTGTTTTGGCCCGAATCTTTTTTCAGTTTCCTCATTAATCAACGAAAAAAGAAAGTGATAACCTATTTCTTCAATCATTTATTTTACATAATCTTACAGGCTAGTATGTCACATAAAATTTTATTTTGTTAAAAAATATCTGTAACTTCAATTTAATTGTCTATCAGTCTGTCTGTTCGTGATTTGATTTTCTGCAAATATTTTTAGCATATTTAAAATTTTATACAACCTTTTATAACTTCCATGTCATTGTGGCCGTACAGGTTTCGCTGAGGCACCCACAGCTTTTTCACTGGCAACAGTGCTTGAAGTTTGACGAAACTGACGTTTCTACTGGACACCACTATCTTTAAGCATTTGGTGCCACTCTTGATTCAGCCGTGCCCCATCGTTGCCATTAAAATTATTCGTGAAAAAAAAAAATTGTATAGGGTTGTAAACGGAATTTTGAAGAACTTTATAATACCCTAAAGAAAAATTTTAATGAAAAAGAACGGACTATTTTTTCAAGAAAAATCAATCTGTTTAATGAAATTGAAAGAAATTCAATTATTAAAAAACAGAATAAGAAGTTGAAATTTTGTATAGATAAAAGTAACATTAACCCACCCCACTGAAAATGGTTGGCCGTATATAAATTTTTCAGATGTTAAAATTAATAGCCATCAAGATAGTTTGTTAAAATTAGGTCAAAAATATATTATGGATCGACCAGTAAATTTAAATGACAATGTTGCCAGAATTGAGTCAGCCATTAGTAATATCCCAGAAGGAGCCCAAACCAACATTAGGAATACTGTTGTTCAAGAAATTAAAAAGACTGTTAAAAATTGTAAAATTAATTATAAAGACCTTAAAGCTCTTAAAAATCTCAAGAAAAATAATAACATTGCGTGTACCTTAACCGATAAAACTAGAAAAATTGCTATATTAAACTGTCAGGATTACATTGATAAAATGGAAGATACAATAAAAGAAATAGGTGCTTCTGCTTCTGAACTAAAGAAAGACCCCATTAATAAATTGATTGATAAAATTCGTAAAATAATAATAGAAGGTATCTGGCCTGACAATAAACCTCCACATTTGATAATTTTGCTGCTAACACTCTGTGCATTTTCGGTCGCTTTAAAGACCATAAGGATCCTCCCAAAATTAGACCTGTTGTCAGTAAAAGTGAAGGTCCCACTTATTCTTTACAGAAATGTATGGCTGATATCTATAAAAATTTGCTTCCCTCACCCCATAGTTTAAACTCCACTGAAGACTTTATCCGTAAAATTTATGACATTAACATTAGTGATAATTACCATTTTGTTAGTTTTGATGTGGTGAACTTTTATCCTTCTATTGACATTAAAGAAATAGCTAACTCAATTAATAATGGAATAAATGAACGTTATAGAAATCCACAAATTGCACAGACACTTACCATTGCCACCAATTTCCGTTTGAATGAAAATTATTTTACTTTTAACAACAAATATTATAAACAGATTAAATCAAATCTCAATGGGTTCTCCAATCTCAGGTTTCTGAGCTGATTATAAATTACGTAAATTAGAAAATATTATCTGTGAAAAACTCAAAAACAAAATTTTTTATTGGTTCCGTTATGTTGGTGATGTATTGGCAATCATTGATGAAAAAGTTGATCATAATGAAATTTTATATACTTTAAATAGTCTTGACAAAAACATTAAGTTCACCCTCAAAAATAAAAATATTAAGTTAAAAACACTTAAAATACCTTATAAAATCCCTTAAAAAGAGGCCAATATATTTCAACTCCTACCGGAGCCATCATCAGAGCCCGATGGCAAAACAAAGAGCCTGGCGGTTCACTCCTTTGTCTTAACTTCCTCGTCCGTCAATTCTTCACTTTGTTTCTTTATTTCCAAAATGTGTTTCCATTCAGTTGGGATGATACTATGTTCTACGTCATTAATTGCGTCATGGGTGGTCAGGATTTCAAGTGCTTCTCTTTTAAGTGCAAATTTATGTGAATTAAAAGTTGAAATTTTATGAAAGTTAATTGATTCAAGATTAATAGGGTTAGTGTTATTATTCCTTGAGAAGGCTGTGGACGGTTTGCTGTATTTTAAATCAGCAAAGTGTTCGGATATTCTGTCTTTAATTTTCCTCTTAGTCATGCCGATATAGCTAGCTTTATTTTGATCGCGGTCTTGAAAATTAATTTTGTAAACACCAGCAGTTTGATTAAAGGGAATGGGGTCTTTCTCATTACGTATATGTTGGTAAATGTTTTTATCTGGTTTAATTGGAATGTTAACATTATATTTTTTTGCTTCATTTTTAATTTTGATGGAGGCGCCTTTACAATATGGGATTGCGAAAGTAAAAGATGGTTTAGTTTTTTGTGCATTTGTAATATGGTTAAGGGATTTAAGCCTTTTTTATAAAATTGATCTACTAGTGTAGGGTTGTAGTTGGCTTTTTTAGCGATATTTTTAATAAATTTTAGTTTGGCATTTAAAAGGGATTTACTAGAGCAGATGAGAATTGCACGATTAATATAAGATCGTAAAGCGGCGTATTTATAAGTGAGGGGGTTACTACATTTGTTGTTAATAATTTTGTTATTATTGGTAGTTTTACAGAAAACAGTAGTGTCAATTGTATGGTTTTGATTTTTAGTAATATATACGTCAAGGAAATTTAGGCTATTGTTATTTTCAGTTTTATTGGTAAATTTGATAAGAGGATCAAGATTATTAAGATCAAAGAGAAGATTTTCAGGATTAATGTTTTGGGGGATAACGGTAAAGATGTCATCCACATAGTGGACCCAGAGTTTGCAATTATCAATAATATTATTAGCAGTATGTTCAAAATGTCTCATTTTCAGTTCAGCTAAAATCCCCGAAATCGGAGATCCCATAGGAATGCCCTGAGTTTGTCTATAGAAACAGCCATCAAAAAAGGAAAAAGAATCATTCAGAATAAGATTTCTGGTACGAATTAATGTATCACTTATTTTATTATCTCCAAATTGGTTAATGATCCAAGAGTGGATAATATCACTGATTTCAGTAATGTTAATGGATGGATACAGATCTTTAACATCAAAACTAGTAAGTGTATCATGAAAACGGATATTAGTTTCGGGAATTTTTTGAATAAAAGCTTCGGTGGAATTAATGGAAAAGTCAGAAGGGGGAAGAAGTGATTTATAAATCTTTCATATACAGTTCCAGACAATAGGTGGGACCTTCAGATTTGTTGACGATGGGGTGAAGCGAGGGGGGATTTTTATGATCTTTGTATTTTCCAAACAAACGGGGGATAATATATGCGTGGTTGTTAAAGACGGGAGGGGTATTGTTAGGCCAAGTTCCAGTTTTTATTAACGATTTAGTTTTTTCAATAAGTTTGTTAAGAGGGGAGTGTGAAAGTTTAACAGCATTTAATTTTAGAATAGTGTCTTGCATCATTTCCTTATAATTATCTCTATCCATAATTGTTAATAAGTTAGTTTTATCGGACATTAGGCAGGTTAGGTTACTTTCGTTTTTTAAATCGCGGATGCTTTTAATATCGCTATAGTCATATTTATTGTCAGTATTTTTAAGAGAATTGATGGCCGTGTGCCTAATAGCTGAACGTTTTTGAGGCGGAATATTCGAGAGCGGTTTCTATATGAGCAATTGTGTCTTTTATATTAAATTTATCGTTAAGGATGAATTTAGGGCCGAGTTTTAAAATAGCATCTTGATGGGTGTTAAGTTTAGTGCTAGATAAATTTAAATATGGGTAAGATGTGGGAGATTGATAGTTTTTGAGATATGGTTTCCTTTTTGATATCCAAAATTTCAATTTTTTCTTATGGTGCTGCGTTAATTGTGCTGAATTAATTTCAATGAAATGATTAACTTTATTTAAGAAGGTTTCAACATTAGATTGGGGGTAATTGGATTCAATTTTGTTAAGAAGATTTTTGTAATGTTGTTTTAATCTGTAAATTTCGATAGATTTCTGTTTTAAGCATTTCTTTAATAGGGACATTTTAAGATTTTTAGCTTCATGTTTATAGTGTTGTATAATGAAAGGGGTTTTAATTCTAAGGAAGTTAGGAGTAAGTTTAAATTGTAGACAGACTTCAAGAAAGGTTTTATGGTGAGTTTCGCGATTCAGTTTAAGTACTGTTTTTACTTTCTTCTATATGTAATATAGAGAAAGTATTGGATTCGCGAAAATTTTCGACCTCCGTTTTTTGACGGATCTACACGTTTTGGGATGTCCTGAACACGAATTGATAGTTTTTAGAAAATGTCTGTCTGTGTGTCTGTCTGTCTGTCTGTCTGTCTGTGTGTCTGTATCATTTTTTTGTGGACGCTGTATCTCACGAACATATGAATGAAATTTAACCAAACTTGGTATTTAGTTGCACCCTGACATGAACTGGTGCCCATTAGATTTGGGGATCAATAGCTCAACAGGTGGCGCTGTAATCGCATTTTATGCAAATTTTTAACATGGCAGCATAGGACAAAATTCCGTATAAATGGGCATAATGAGAGTTATTTTAAACTTGTGATTGTAAAATTAATTTGAATTATTGATGATAGTAGTAGTTAACTAGGAAAAAAAAAATTGTGCATGGGGGGGCATCGGTTCCCCCCCTGGGGGGGAAGTACCCCCCCGGGGGGGTTAAATTTTGAAGATGGGTATCATTCGAAAGATCTCGTCAATACCTTTAAAACGAATGGTTGAACCATAAATCTGTGATAATTTAAAACAAAGTTATCGATTTTTTTTACTTTTAACAAAAAAAAAAAAAAAAAAAAAAAACTTAGAAAAAAATTCGATTTTTTTTTTTTTTTTAATTATTGTTAGTGATTGAATATGAATTAATTTTCACAAAAAAAAGAAAAAGAAAAAAAAAAAAATTTTTTTTTTTTTTTTTTTTTTTTTAATATTGTTACTGATTGAATATGTATAGGAAAATATAGAAGAAAGTCTTGTGGTGGCCACAACATACTAGTTTTTTTTAAATACGGTAATCATTATTTTCTTCCATTATACGTGAAAAAACTTAGAAGTTTAGATTAGAATGATGAACGAGAGAAATTTTAAGTGCCGGTTGACAACAAGTAATTTACAGATTTTGGAAATAAAAACATGAAGTGAAGAATAGACGGACGAGGAAGTTAAGACAAAGGAGTGAACCGCCAGGTTCTTTGTTTTGTCATCGGGCTCTGATGATGGTTCCGGTAGGAGTTGAAATATATTGGCCTCTTTTTAAAGGATTTTATGAAGTATTTTAAGTGTTTTTAACTAAATTGTAATCCTTTGTAAATTAAAATAATGTATTATGAAAATATTAACCAATTAAATTCCTTAGACCTTTCAATTACCCGCCATAAAAATAAAGTGACAACCAAAGTTTACAGAAAACCTAACAGTAGCAATGAAATAATCCATAAGAATAGTAAAACCCCGTTTAAATATAAAGTTAATGCCATTCAGGCTTATATTAACTGCGCTATAATTGTTTGTAAAGACCCTAAAGACCTAAATAAAGAATTGACTCATAAAAAAGTGGGTTATTCCGATAAATTAATAGATAATTTATATAAAAAGCATTTAAAAAATTTAAATTTAATTAACTATTTTCAGAAAACATCACTTAGATTTACAACTTCAATCCATTACGATCGTGGTGCATCAAATAAAATTTAAAAAAAAGCAGCTAAACAATAATAATATTCCAAATAAAATATCCTGATCAAGCCGAATCCTAACATTTTTCAATTAATTAGAAGTGATAAAGACCCTATCCATCCGTTGGAAACTGCTGGAATCTATAAAGTCCCCTATACTGACAATGATGGTAATGAAATGTGTTATATCGGTAAAACTAAAATAAAAATAAAAATGTGTATTAAAGAACATAAACATGATATTGTTATTGGTAAAATAATTACAGCCTTAACCCAGGTAAATAGAAACGAGAGAATATAAATATTAGGTTTAATGACGTAAGAAAATTAGGAAATTATCAAAATCATGGTTATGCCACGTTCAGGGAGACTATAGAAATTTTGCCTTTTTCAAATTCTTGTAATGGCAACGATGGGGCAGGGCTGAATCGACAGTGGTGCCAAATGCTTAAAGCTAGTGGTGTCACGAAGAAACATCAGTTTCATCAAACTTCAAGCACTGTTGCCGGTGAAAAAGCTGTGGGTGCCCCAGCGAAACTTGTACGGCCATAATGACATGGAAGTTATAAAAGGTTGCATAAAATTTTAAATATGTTTATAATTGTGCTTCATGGTATTATTTTTGAAAAGTATTTTTAGCATGTCTCAAAATTAATATATTTTATTTAAAGTAATATTAGATGGTTTCCTATTCAAAATAGTATGCATGTCACTAGTAATTTGTATACATGTACAAACAAAAGAAATTAGATATGTTACTGTGTATAAGGCTTTGTGTCATATGGTCTGTAGAGTTTAGGTGGTATGAAGGCAATAAATATCCTTCCACTGTACCTTTTTCGTGAAAGCTCTTGAAAATTTTCTTCAGTGCACTGGAGGAAAGTAGAATCATTTTTAGCATATGCAAAAGCATCTTTTCTATTGAATGTGATTGGATTAGCATTAAAATTTTGTTCACCAGATTCAGGGCTGCCAACAACTACGCAATTGGCGTAGTAACTACGCTTTAGCCTGCTTCTACTACACTCTATGCATCGTATACTTAAAGCTACGCTTTTCCTTTCCCCATCGTCATCTTGTTTACAACGAGCGAACTCCGATTTCACCATGGATTAAAAAAGTATAATATAAAACTAAATAGTGGCAGACACTGAAAAAAAAAAAAAAACTACTATCTTTTTTCTTTCTTTCTTTTTCTTTTTTTTTTTCCTTGCACACATCTAGACAGAAATCCCAATCCAATCCTTATCAACTTTTAATTTTGCATTTCCAACAGTTGCCGCATAAAACATTATTCTTTGAATTTTATTTTTTATCTATGAAAGTGCTTCTTGAAAATATAAAAATAACAAAACTAACTTTTACAATCTAGTTGAAGAACCACATGCTTCATCGTAAATACTCATAAATAAATAGTAAAGGAAAAAAAAAAACATTCTAGTGCTAGGCATTGCGTAATCGAAATATTGCTGACTCAGAACGGGAACACACATTTGTTTACATTAGCTGAGAGTGTGCTTAATTAAAACCGCAAGCACAGACACCGCAAGCTGAAAGGGGGGGAGAAAGAAACCGAATGCTATGATTATCTTCATGGCTATGATTATGCTGTATTTTGATTTTCATTTAAACTCTATCAATGTTTCAGTTAACTTAATGCTTAATAAGTCGCTAAAAAATAATACTTTCTAACGAAAAAAATTGTTTATTTTAATTATTTATCGATAAAAATAATGGATTCAAAGTTACTGAACTTTAAGTACGATTGACAACGCAAGGAAACTAAGACCAGGAAGAGCTATCTTCCGTGGGAGACTTTCTAAAGTGTCTGAAGCCGTAATCACGCGAGTTTTGGAGAAAACAGTATAAAGTCGGACTTTAACGGAGGAATTGTCCTCTGTAATAGGAAACTTTCTTAAGTGTTTTAATATACAAGTTTCTGAGAAAATCATGGAAAATTTCGAACTTTATCGTACGAAGTATCTACCGTTGGAGAAAGAAAAAGAATATTTTCTGTGCTTTTTCTTAGGATAACTGAATACGCGATAACTTAGTTTTTATTGGGTGATTCTAAGAAATTTTCATATCTGAAAATGGGACTTTCACAAAAATCGCCGGATTTAAAATGGATTCATCACAAAAATAGCACAAGAAAATTGCGTATTTTATAAATCAGCCGCAAAAAATGACATTTCAGTAATAAAAAAAAAAGCTGATTTATGACTAAATAATTAGACATTTTTAGAAAAATAACATCTATTTTAGCAATTAGTTTACGATTACGTAATTTTGAAAATTAGCTGTAAAATAATTCCGTATTTCTATAAAAAGCCACAAAATTATACTTATAATGTAAATCATGTTTGAAAAAATCAAGAAATTCATCGATTAGCATCAAAATAAAGCCTTTTTCAGCGATTAAACATAAATTTTGTTAATTAGCGGCGGAATGATTGCGTATTTCCGTCATCGGCTACAAAAATATCGCGATTTACTGAAATCAACTGGGGGAAAAAAAAAAAAAAAAAAACTTTATTGGCTAGCAGCCAAATGATAGCATATAAAACGTAAATTTTTGATTATTAGTGGGTAAGCGATCCCGTATTAGCGAAAACTACTTCAAAATTATTCCCGATTTCCGAGATTACACTTTGAAAAAAAAAAAAAAAAAAAAATGCAAATTTCACTGATTAGTGGCAAAATAGTTGAGTATTTAAGATTCAGCTTTCAGATGAACGTATTTTGCACAAATTAGTAGCTAAATAATAGCGTGTTTCGGCAATCGGCCGCATAATAATCGCGTATTTTAGGATATACCTTTAAAGAAGAGTGAATTTTATCAATTAGAGCAAAATTATAGTATGTATTAGCAATTATTTGCTATTAAACGTAGATTTTGTAAATTTGCAGTGAGATAATTACGAATTTCGGCAATCGGTCGTAAAAATATTGCGAATTCTGTCAAATACGAGAAGAATAGCATATTTATTTAATTAATGATAAAAACGTAATTCTACCCCCCCCCCCCCCCTCTCTTCGGAAACTCGATTTTTTAGGTATATTTAGCAATAATCTTAAGGGGGGAAAAAGTTTCAGAAAAGTTGATGGCTGTCAGTTTGCACTGAAATTGAATTTAATGTTTTACAATTTCAATCCTTTTCCATCCTTAATAACAATGATTATTTTATTGTAGATTCAGTTTTATTACATTTTCTAATATCTAAACTATTAAAATTGTTCATTATTTTGACTTTTGTTACTCCAAAAATTTAAGATTTTGTTTAAAAAAATCCAATTTTTGTATCTGTTTGAAGTATAGCATTGAAATTATTTTCACATCAATTGTCTTGTTCTTGTAATTAAACAAGTTTCTTTTGAATAGGCATGCACTAAATGTTTGATTATTACTGAATAATGAATATTCAGTATACTGAATAACTAAAAATTTGATGCATACCTACATCTTACCTTTTTTTTTTTTCTTTACTTAATTTCATATGATTATTGCTAATTTATTTTTGTTAGTAGTTTCTTTCTTTCTTTTTCTTTTTTAATTTTTAAAATTGCTCCTCAAAGTAGCCGAAATGCTCCTCAAAATTTCTCTGAATACTCCTCAAACTGTTTTTGAAAAGTTGGCAACCCTGCATATTAGTGTATTATATTAGAATTAGTGTATTTTCATGTATCCATGTTAATATAAAAAGTAAATTTGGATAAAATTTCTATTATTTTTGAATGTTTGATTATTAAAAATCAATAAATTTCAGAAAGTAAGTCATAATGTAAACAAAAGATTTTATGCTTATTTATATTTTAAGTATTTTCTAATTTTTTAGCGACTACACTTTGTAGCTTAAAACTACACTTTTTTTGCTTTTTAACTACACTTTAGCACTCCAAGAGGTTGGCAGCCCTGCAGATTACATGAAAGATTTGGATACATTAGGGTATATAAGAGGAAATGGTTGAAAGTGCATTTTTTAGTTGTATTAACCATTTTAAATACCTTCCTATATTGTTTGATAAATGCTAATTATTTTCGATTTTCCTTTCTGTCTGTCTTTGTGCCTTCTGTACATTTGTAATAATGAATTTCTGTTTGTAAATAACTATCTTTTAAAAGTTCAGCAGTTTTGTTAAAGAACATTCTATTGCTTGGCTATATAAAACCTCTGCAAAATACATATTAAAAATCTTTTTCATGCAAAAGCATGTATTTTTTTTTTTTGTTGTTGTTGTTAATTTACATATTGTTTAATCGGGCCGAGTCAGGCCTGATATTATCGTTTTTTGTCCTGGCCGGGCCAGTTTGAATCTTTCGACTTCATATCGGGCCGAGCCTTAAAATTTCGCCCCAGTTAGGAGCTCTTATAAAATACCTAATTTTGATTTTTAATGGAACTTTTTTTATTAATCATCGTTTTGTAAATATATTAGAATATATTTACTTAATTTTTTTTTTATATAAATAAAAAATATGTCTACAAATATAATTTTGCAGCAAATTTCTTATCTATGTTTGTGATTTTGGTGACAATTGTTGCCCTGTAACTATGCTGTTTTGAATCCTAGTGATTAAATTGATTTTTTTTTTTTTTTTTTTTTTTTTTTTTAATATCATTTAAACTATATATGCATTTATTGTATATTATGTTTTATTAATATTAGGTCACAATTACCTGTAGGCAGTTAGTATCTCATTTAGGTGGAATACGGCACTATCAGAAGTCTGGAAATTCATCTACTAAGAAAAATGAAGTAAGATTGCTATTTGTTCAAAAAGAATTATAATTAAAAATGTTATTGTTATTTTATATATACAAACAATGGTATAGTTCAAATTAAATTTTACAAAATGTAGAACTTTTTTAAAAAATTTCCCGTGCTATGCAAGAAGTTAGATTACTTATGCAGCTTTTGAAAATGAGATATTTTTTAGTAAAGGAGACTGTGGTCAGATGGCAGGACTGGCATTCATCTTCTATTTCTTGCCACTTTGGAAGTAGAGCGCTGTCATTTTACTAGCGTAGAGTGTATGTATATGTACACAATTTACTTTAAATATAGTCTGTTTGGAAGCACTACAAAGGAAAAATCTATGTTTCATGATTTTTCTAAATGGTGCTTAAATTTTTTCATCATATTTGTTTTGATCTGGTGAATCTGTAGATCAAATTAAGGTGCTGTTTATAATAGTTTTTATTATTTATTTATTTATTTTATTTTATTTTTTTTTTTTTTGGGGGGGGGGGGGAATTGGGGTTCCATGCATGTATCAAAATCGCTTGTTTCTAATATTTGAGATTTTGTGGTATCTATCTTATGTTGGTATAAAATTTATACTGAAATATATGCAGCAAAACATGTTTTTTACATGCTCTAAATAATAAATCTTAATAATTTGTCAAGAATTTATTTTAGCTGTTTGACAAAATGTCTGAAATCAAAAGTGTCTAGTCATTTATCAAAAGGTACTCTATGATAATTCCATACCTACCAACATTTGAAAATGACAATTAGTAGCACACCAATTTTAAAAATGGATTGGATGGTTGGTTGGTTCATTTTTATCATGCAACACACGAATCCTAAACAAATAAATGTATGTATATTACTGTATTTTCTTGCGTATAATCCATGGGGTACTATTTTTAGCCCTGATGAAAAATTTTTCATAGATAATATGCACTGCCGGATGCCAGACATCCAGTTTTTATTTGTCATTAATTTGTTAGAGGAGAGGGGGGAGGTTAAAAAAAAAAAAATAGTGAGAAATATTGAACAATTCTACTTCTTTATAGGTTCTAGCATCTAATAAAGTAAATTAAAAAAAAAAAAAAAAAACATTGAGATTTATGTTGTGGATGGAAAAATATTAGGAATCACAAGGCGTTTGTTTGCCTATCGTTAGGAGTGGGATGGGGTGCGAGAGGGGACACAAAAAAAAAATATGTTGAATCAGAAATATTTAACAATTATATCTCTTTATACATTCTGGAATCTAATAAAGCAAGTTTAAAATGAAAATTGACATTTATGGAGTGGATGGAAAAGGATTGAAAATCACAAAGCAAAACGTAGTCAGAAATGTTGCAGTTTTGGTAGATAAAAATTCGTAATTTTGAGCCGATTTTCGTAGCATCGTAGTTTATGCCCCAAATTCGTAGCAGTTGGCAGGTCTGGATAATTCATTAAATTTGTGCTTATTCTATAAAAATAATCTTAAAGTTATTTATTTTGTATTTATTTATTATTTATGGGAAGAGGAATTTAAATTTATCTCAAAATTAGATTTTAGAACTTACAAATATTCTATAATGCATTATAATCATTATGTGATATCTTATTATATAATCTTTACTTAGTCACTAAATAATGCTGAATAATTTATATGTAAAAACATTTTATTTTATCAATAGATTATTGATGACAAATCAAAGAAAAATACTACTTCTGACTGGGAATCAAAAGAGTTTTTTATTAAAGACCATTACAAAGATGTCAAATCATCTTTAGATTTGTTTAAAGATGACCCCTTGATAGCAAATCCAGGTATGTAAATTATTGTATATAAAATGAAAATATTAAATCCATAATAGGAATATTAAAGCATTATGTTAACACAGTTTCACAGATTTCAGATCCCCTTCCTTTCTCTGTAAGACTAAATAAGAAGATTATAGAAACCTTACTTTAATATTTCCAAGTGGCAAAATGTTTAATTTTTTTATAATTCTCTAAAGAATTTGAAATAAAGGGATAAATATTAATTAATATTCTTTTAATTAAAAAAAGAAGAAAAAGTAAAAGTAAAAGTAGTCTAGCAAATAAAAAGTAAAAATTTGTTTTTATAAATTTAGAATTATCTATTATGTTATTAAGCATTCTTTTAAAATTTTAAACATTTTGTTTCCAAACGTTGTGAACAGTTTCATAAACAATTTTGAATTTAAATAAATAAGTAACTTTTTGTTTAGATTTACTTTAATTGTAAGTACTTTTTTTTTTTTTTTTCAAAAATTCTAATAATTAACTTACATACTTTATTTATTTATTTCTTAAATAATATTTATACATTGTTTTCTTTATTTATAATATTCTTTATGTCACTCATGCCAGTCAAATATCTTTTCACCTTAACTGTAAGATTGTAGTTTTAATCCTAGCTGAAAGGTGATTGCAATAGAGGGGGGGGGGGAGTAGCTTTGTGGGTAAAGAAGCATGATAAACGTTTAATATTTTGCAAAAATTGACAGTGCATTATAATTATTAACAAAAGTTCGTAAGCCACCACTGCAAAACACAAGCTGCAGTGCAGTTTAAACAGGGTTCCCCTGAGTCTTGAAAGTCCTTAAGAAGTACTTAAATTCCATTCTGATTTTCAAAGGCCCCTAAAAATACTTGAAATTTTTGTAAAGTTCTTGATTTTTTTATTATTATTATTATTATTATTTGGGAAATCCAAAACTTTTTTGGATTCCCAAATTCTTTCAATTAGAAATCACCTTGACATAAGTCCTGTGACAAACATGGAATTTAGATTTCTGCTTAAAATTGGGCCACTGAGTAAGAAAAAAAAAATCTGCTTTCTCATTTCTCTACAACTGTGGAATGAGAATGTTCCTTACTTCTGCAGACATGTCTTTTTATATCTGTATACAAAATCTTGTACTGTTACATGTCATTGAACACTTACTGTTATTTATCAACATGGGATAATGTTATTTTAATTCAGTTTAATTTAAAACAGATTCTTGTAAATCCTACTGGAAAATTGCATAAAATTCAATATTTATTACCCCTGAAAGATTTTTACTCTCACATAACTGAAATATTAAAAGTTGTGAAAAGATAATTTTAGATGATTGATATCATTAAATGTGTTATTTTTAATATTAAATAATTCATTTAAGATAAAAGTATAGGGTATGCTTGCAATTTTAGAGGAAAAAGTATTTATTAAATTTGTCGTTGAAAGTTCAATAATTTTATTACCATGTTTTTATTAACATTGATTCTTGTTTGTTTGTCCAGTACAAATCTTGCAATCGATTTTTCACTAACTTCCCGACTAGCTAGACATTTGAAACTTTCAGGATAGCTCAGAACACCGTGACAATACATTTTTTTAACACTTTTAGTCAACTGTTTCAGGTTCCTACTGCCTTCGGCAGTGTTTATATGATTCATCAGAAAATTTATTTAACTAACTTCCCGACTAGCTAGACATTTGAAACTTTCAGAATAGTTCAGAACATGGTGAAAATACATTTTTTTAATACTTTTAGCCAACTGTTTCGGGTTCCTGCTGGCTTCTGCAGTGTTACCAGTACAAGGCTTGCAATCGATTTTTAACTAACTTCCCAACTAGCTAGACATTTGAATCTTTCAGGATAGCTCAGAACAAGGTGACAATAAATTTTTTTAATACTTTCAGTCAACTGTTTCAGGTCCCTACTGCCTTTGGCAGTATTTATATGATTTAACTAACTTCCCGACTATCTAAACATTTGAAACTTTCAGAATAGTTCAGAACACTGTGAAAATGCATTTTTAAAATAATTTTAACTAACTGCTTCGGGGCCTTGCTGCCTTAGGCAGCATTACCAGTACAGAGCTTGCAATCGATTTTTAACTAACTTCCCGGCTAGCTAGCCATTTGAAACTTTTATAATAGCTCAAAACATGATAGCAATGAATTATTGTAATACTTTTATCCAGTTGTACTGGGTTCCCACTGCCTTTGGTAGTGTTTATATGATTCAACAGACAATTTAAAAACATGGTATATAAAATGTTCTTTTTATCTTGTAATTATTTTTAAACAATAAATATCTCAACTAGGATTTAAACCTACAATTTAACGTGCTGAAGCTCTACCAATGAGCTATCTCAGACAACTCATGTGCATATTTTATCAAGCATATTTTATTTAAGATTGATTGCATTCTTACAGGGATGATTCCACATTCCTCATTTTAGCATACTTGAACAAAAAACAAATTCAGCACATAAAAAGAAATAATCCATAGTTGCCAAATTTTGTGCCATTTGGCTACTGGGAAATTTTAATACAATTTTCTTATACATTTCTGTAACAGATTTCACTGATTTAATTAAATAAAAATTTCTGTTAACCTCCTACCTTACTTATTACATTTCAAAAATAACCTGATTTTTTTTAGTATTGATTTTACGTGTACATGGAAAAAACTTACTATGAGTAATAATTTTCAAATTTAAAAATAAACATCGAAGCCATTTTCGCTGTCCAAATCCCTATTTATTCAGTTCAATGCAACTGCAATTCTTTCAACAAACAATGAAATCTTATTCGGTATACCTTCATTCCCCAACAAGCATTCAAAACAGTAAAAAAAAAGACAAGTAATTCCATTTGTAGGCTCTAGAACTTTTTACTTGTTAATCTTTGCCAGGACAATAAAAAAAATCTAGCCCGATAAAACTTGGGATAATAATTTGAATTTAAAAAAATGTCCAATCCAAGTTAATTTGTGATAGTAAGGTAAGGGGTTAAAATTTTACAGTTGCCAAAAAGTGTAAAAGTGAGCAGTTATACTAATCACATGGCATTATAATAAATTATGAATTTTTTTTTTTACTTCAACATTATAATAAATTATGAATTATTTTTTTTTACTTCAACATTATTATAAATTTGGATTAAAAAAGTTGAATAATTTTATTCAAATCAAAGAATTCCTGCCCAAGAATCCAACCTGGTATCCATGACTTACTGTGCTGATACCGTACTATTTAGATATGCCAGACATTAAATATGAGTATTATTAATAACGATTTTTAAGTTATGTTATTACACTAAAATAAAGTCTACAGAAAGAAGGAAACATAACAAAGGAATTGCTAAATATTTTTGCTGCATGTGCTTAACCATTATGCAATTTTTGCAATAAACCTTGAAAATCTTCGAAAAGGCCTTAAAAAGTACTTGAAAAATCCTTGAATTTTTATTATATTTTAAAGTAGGAACCATGTTAAAATTAAATTAATTACAATTGCACTTATTGAAGGAACCTTGAGAAATTGACCAAACAACTGAGAAAAACTGCATTTTTAATCCCATATCTTTAATAAGCATAAAAGATTCACCAGCTGAATTATTATGGACGCTGAAAACTGTTGCTGCTTATTATTCTACTTTAAACAAATTTGCTATCCCTGAGGTAGATGAAGTTATGCTTGAGAATATTCCAGATAAATTTTGATTTAATCTGAAAATGATACATTATTTGATTCCAGATGCATTAGATCTTTATTTCCAGAAACAAATTAGAAGATATGAAAAATATGTATTGTTCTATAAAAAATATTTATTGTCTTGTTCGATGGAACAACAAATTCATACAATAAGGATTCACAAATTATGCTGCAATACTGGTCCAGTGCCAAAAATAAAGTAATAATCACAACATATAGAAATCTCTTTTATTAATTCAGCTACATATGAAATTATTTTTAGTAAAATCCATGAATCTTTACATGAATTTAAGTTATCGTGCAATCACTTGTTGATGCTTAGAACTTATGCACTGTGGAACATTTTCAAATTTCAGCCAAAAACCTATTTTCTGAAGTGCAGCTAATAAAATAAAGATGTAAGTAACTATGCAGGTAAATAGTGGAGTCATGGTACATAATTTTTTTCACAAAGCTAGTTAACACATTAGCGACTGCTGATGTGAATTAACGTAATTTCAACTTCTATAACCAGTGCCGGCCCGAGCAAATTTGGCGCCCTAGGCAAAAAATTTTCGTTGCGCCCCATTAAAACAAATTTTTAAAAAATGTAAGACACACAGACAATTATACATATACAAATACTGTGATAAATAATCAACTATTTATTTTTATTACATATTGCATATTATTGTTTTTCGGCGCTACTTTAGCGGTAGTAGAAACAATATCCTTCAAATGAATTGTTTTAACTTCATCTTGATCTGTTGATAATGGTGATAGTCCTACAAATCGTTCTCACGTCACTATAGAACGCTGGTAAGTTTTTATTAATTTCAATTATATGAAGCTGGGTTCTCCACTGGCCACAGACACGAAAGTGTCAGCAACAATTTTATTGCTGTTACTAAATTCAATACGCAATGTAGTAGTTCGTTTTCACAAAAATTATTCAAAACTTCCTGTAGTGTACTTTCATCAACATCCTTAGAGTCTCCTTGAGTCAGATAATCTCCTAATCTTCTACATAATTTCAAAATCACTTTGAAAGTTTTTTTACGACTCACAATCATTAGAAAGGCATCAGAAAACATGATTTATCTTTTTGGTCTCTTTAAACTTCTCATCATTCGAATTTCTTGCTGTATCAAGAAAATAAATATAATAATTAATCTTAAAATGATGTTTAGCATCACTTGTTGATTTATCAGCTGACTGCATAATTAAACTTCTTTTTCATTTTTCGTAATCGGGCTGGCTCTGACTCCGATGGGAATGATACCTCAATATTAATTTCTTCTGAAAATGCCTCCTGTTTATGAAATCCGAAATCACTTTTACAGTTTTCAAGAAAAAAATTTTGTTTTTAGTAGTGCATTAGTAGTGGAGTTTGGGTCACATTACTTTCTTCACTAATTTTCTAATTTTAAATTAACATTTTTTATACATGATCTGGCATGTGTTCGTCGAGAATGGACAACTAGAACAAGGCGGAGCTTTCAATGTTTGTGGGAAAAAGTTGTGCTATGATAGGCTACATTCCACTGTTTGTGGGTTAAAAGAAGACTCCTACAGGTTAAATAAAAGAAAATCGTCAGGACTTTGAATGACGTCAGAGAGTCATGTCGTCTATTCGCTGCTGATTACCCATAGAATGTTCTCACATTGCAAGGATACATAAACTCAAAGTGAAACCGGAAGCATTTTCCATGTTCTGTTTATCAAAGAAGTTCTGTTTATCAAAGTCTTTATTTCTTTCATATCAAACTATTGTTTATTTACTAATTATTTTGGAAGATGAAGCAAGATTTTTGCTTATTCAGATTCAGGTGGAAAAATCTTTTTTTTTTTTTTTCAAATTATTATTCTGATAGTGTTCCTTTAGGATTCGGACTAAAATAACTTTTCAAATGAGCCTAATTTGTTTTGCTAATGATATTTTTTTCTCTAATTTTCTCTTACAAAATTGTACTCCAATTTTTTTTTTTTTTTTCTGTTAACAGCTAGTCTCAAGTATCAACTGTACTGAAAACGAAATTTCGCATTTTATTACTAAGTTGAGCTACTAGAAAAAGAAACTATAACAGAATCACTTTGTAAAATTCCAAAAAGCCCCCACGCATAGCCCCTATAAAGTCACCTAGTCTAAACAGCTAAAACTTCTTTCTAGTTAGAGCTAGCTTCCTTGAAATCTTATTATTATTATTTTTTTCTTTTTATGTCAGTTCAAAATTATAAAATTAAAATAATTATAACGTTTCGTATACAAAGTAAATATAAAACAAAAAGTAATAAGATAAATAATAATGTAATACTTATACACATTCTTACTTTTATAATCTTTTTCAATCAATCATCTGCGTCAGACGTGTATACAAAGGTAATCTGAAGTAATCCTTTTTTCTTTCGATTGCTATACCCTTGTAAAACTGCTTTTCTACGAGATGAGCAACTGAGAAAATTCGAATAATAAAATATCTTTTGCGTGCGAAACGCACGCAAAGTAAAAAAAAAAGAAGGCTGAAGTTTCATCTTTTTTGTCAGTTTTTTATAATCATTAAACTCAACATTGTGCCAATACATTAAACCTCTTCGCTTCATAAAATGTCCTCTTGCAGCAAAAGCAAATTTACAGTAAAACTGGAAACAAAAATGACAGTCTGTACATTTCTATTAAGGTCGACCTTAACAAATTGATGAGTATTCAGTAAAAAATGGTAGTTTCGAGTTGCCAAAATTTCGAAGTTCTAATTTCAATAGAAGCCGAGTTCTGGAATTTCCAGCTACATTTTAGCACAGAATTAATCCGATATTTTACCATTTGTAGTCAAGAATTTAAAAAGAAACTGATTAACTCCCGAGAAGTCGATTGTATTCAGTAAATTGTTCTCAGCAATCGTCTGATAGAGATTGCGCTTCAATCATTTGATTATCATTCCTGATCCTGAATAAGTGAAATTCCTGCTGTATAGTGTAATGTAATTAATGCTCTTTACTTTACTTTTGTGATACAAGTGACTGCTTGCCCCAGGATTCGAAACAGTCCAATAGGACTATTTCGAAAATACTCTTTAATATGCTAGTTTTATTTGTTTGTTTCGAGAATATTCATTGAATTGACAGTTTTGCGGGACTGTTTCGAGAATATCAGTTAAATAAAGCTCATTCATCAACTTGAACCTGTATGTGCATTTACGATTTTCTTTTCTTGAACAAGAAAGTCGCTGTTTCATAACATTTGATTTGGCACCTGATGTAAGGCAGATACACTTAATGATTTTGATTAGAAGTTCCAATTGCCCATATGTAGCACTAGTGCGACATAAAACTCACTTTCCTACCCTCCAGAAATAAAAGATAACTTTTAGGGAAAGTATTTAAAAATAAGAAAAGATGTACAAAGGAAAGACCGAAACATAAAACATGTGCAAGGGATGATTCATGAGATGAAACATGATGTACAATTTAGACCCTTGAATGAAAAGTCAAAACTTTATAATTCCAATAAAGTACAGCCCCATTAAATAATGACTCGGTGACTTTTTTTTAGATATAGTGTAAAGCTGTTAACAATTAGATGGACAGATTTAATGACGGACTGTTTTCAAAACTCAATTCGACGTCGTAAGTTTTTGAAATAAATAGATCGTTATTATGGTAAAATCAATCCAGTTGTTTGTGACTCTTTCTCTTGCGCTTCTCATCAGATAAATTAGATTGACTTTGATGCCCTGAAAAGTCAATTCGAGGATTATCCATTTACTTAATTTTTACACGTCCAGTTGAAAACGCGGCAAGAAAAACTCAGTAAATGTTTCCAAATCATAGCAGCAGACTTGTACCTTTTAGTCCTTTCTAGACAAAGATTGTAGTTTAAAATTTTCACACAACATGATTGCTGTGTTTCCAAGACTACATTTTATATATTCTAAAGTGCCGTTAGATAGTAATAAATAAAATAGATCTTGTTGTCTGGGTTGTGCCGCCCTCTAGATTTTAGCGCCCTAGGCCATCGCCTAGTTTGCCTATATAGTCGAGCCGGCCCTGTCTATAACTAGTTGCCGCTAACTTAAATTCACATCTTTTCAGATTCTGTTTCTGGTTACTGCTGACGTGAATTCATGTCATTTAAAGAATTTCTATGGAAACCATACTTCAATATTATTTCGATAGTATTAGGGTATTAATTCTTCGATATAAGTTCATTCTAATATTACATGACTAATCTTCACTTCAAGCTTCAGAAAGTATTACAAGAGTAACATTTCAAAACATATAAAATTTTTATCTATGTATAAACACCAGAAGTTAGTGACAACTAGCTTGAGATTTATTCAGTATTCCCCGCCAATCAGTTTTAGAAAAGGGAAAAATATGCTGGTTGCGAAAGTGTTAAAAGGGGTGTTATGCTGGGGCCAAATCAGAAGTAACAAAGAGAAAATTGAAAACTGTGGAACTACAGGGATTTACAAAATCAATTTTTTTAAACAAATAAAGAACTTGGTTCATATAAATGGAATGACCAAGTGAAAAATTAGGGGAGAGAAAAGTCCCATCCCACCCTTATATGAGGGAGGGATGGGACATGTTTTTAAAGTTAAAATATGCAGTTAAAATATTACATAATAAATATTAATAACCTTTCGAAACTTCTTTACACTTGAACATTTTTGCTCCTGACCCAGAGCATCTTCAGAACTGCTATTGCTCTCAGGCTTCAATCTTTTGTTGTTATGATAAAGCATAATATGCCATCTGGTATCTAAATTAATTGGCTCACATTCATTGCAAGCTTGCCCATTGGTTAGTATTTCCACAATTTCACTTCTAAGGACATAGTTGTGATTTTCATAATTTGCTAACTTTTCAGATTTTGAAAAATAAGTTTTAATTCTTTTTTGTTTGCTTTGATTATATAAGAGATTAAAATGTGTAAGTCAAATTGCCAGTTACTTTAGTAGTATTATTTATATTGGCATGACAGAAAAGAAAATCAAAACTAATCAAAGAGCATCAAAATGATGTAAAATTTAATAAAATAACCACTACCTTAATCAATGTGAAACCACAAAGAAAACTTAAAAATCCAAACAAATTAGCAAGTTCTGTGCCTTTAACCTGAAGCTATGGACATACTAGCCAACAGACAAATTTGCAATGACATAAAGCCAATTAGTATGGATGCCAGATAGTGCTTTATGCTTGATCCTAACAGCAAAAGATTGAATCTTGCGAGTAACAGTAGTTCTGAAGATAGAGTAAAAGTACTGAAAGTAAAGAAACTTTGAAAGGTATTAATTAAAATTAGATTTCTTTTATTTTTGTATTTAATAAGAGAAAAGAAAAGAAAAATTAGACAAATATATCAAAATTAGCATTTTGAAGTGATTTTCAAGATAATTACAGGGAAGGCTGCTAAAATATGACATAATTAGTTGTAAATCCAGAGGCATTTTACTATTTTTAAAAGGAAACTGTTAGATTTCTAATAGTGTAAACAAGTCAAACTACACAATTCATGTATTTCTGTCAAAAAAATTTAAACTTTAAAGCAAAAATAAAAATAAAAAATTAAAGTAACTTTAGGCTGTTTATTCCATGAATTAGGGATATAAAATCCCACTGCATTTTTTTGCTGTCTGTCATTAATTCATTATTATATAAATATTAAAAATGACTGTATTCTGTGTTATTGAGAATGGGTTTAGAATTTCCTTCTGTAAAGATTAAAATAGCTTCTTAGTCATCAGAAAACTTTTTGGTTTAAACTATGTGGTTTCCAAAAATTACTGATAGTTTTAGGCTGGGGTTGCGGTGCCTCGTTCTTAAGTCTGATCTTAAATCTTACGAACTTTCGTAGAATGGGCGTGTTTAAAAACGATCTTAACTTGGTATTGCAGTGCCTCAAGTGTAAGTCCACGGTGGGAGAAACGAGTTAGCCAATTAAAGACGCCGAGCAACCTACGTTGTGATTGCGCACGCATCCAGTTATGATTTGATTTAAACTATCTCTGAAGTTGTCGTAAGATAGTGAGACACTGCAATACAATTTGCATTTTGTTTACATCTTAAGACAGAGTTTGTGTGTAAGATATTGAGCGAGGCACCGCAATCCCAGCCTTAGCTTAGAAGAATAAAATGTTTTTATTAAAAATTATTTTTATCTGTAAGGCTGTGTGTGTGTGTCTAGGTGTTTTTATATTATGCTCTATATTGAATTTTCTAACTTTCATGTTTCTTTGCCCTATCTAGATAAGAGAGAAAAAATGTTTCTGCTATCACCTGTGTAATTTGCACTATCTTATTAATCATAAATGAATATTTTTTAATAAAACCTTATCAAAAGCAATAAAATTCATGGTATGTAACATTGATTGACTCTTGTATGTTAAATGTGAATGATCTATAGACTAATAATTATTTTCATGATTAAGAAAAAAAAAAAAAAAAAATTAGCTATAAAAGGAGGCTAAAATAGATTGCAAAATTATTTAATAAGTCTGATAAGTCTGATTTAATAGTTGTGTTAAAAAGAGAAAAATGTTATTTTATGGGATAAAACTTTCTTGTAACTTATTTATTTATTAATCAAATTTTGTATTTCATTTTCTGCAGCTTTTATATTTTCAATTATTCAAATATAATAACGATTCAAATATATTAAGCAGTATAACTAATAAAAATGAATTAACATTTTTGTTTATTTCTAGGCACAAAGTTCCATTATAGTACCCATGGATGGACACTGATTAGTGCTATTGTTGAAGCTGCTGCAGCAGAACCTTTTTCAACTCATATGGAAAAATTATTCAAAGCCTTAGGAATGTCTAATACATTCTTTGATGTTAACGATACTTTGATATATCACCGATCAAGGTAATTTTTTAAATGCAGATTGTATATAGAGAGAGAGAGGTACCAATTATTACAATTTGTCCGTAATTCTTACGGATTCATGGCAACAATCACGGCCTTACGAACAACATATAAAAATTACGGATTATATGCTTTTAAGAAAATCGCAGATATCGATCGTTAAAAAAAAAGAATCTCCACTAATGATCAATGATAAAATGCACAACCTTCCAATTCTCAATCTTTCTCCATCCACAGCATAAATATCAATATCCATTTTAAACTTGCTTTATTAGATTCTAGAAACTATAAAGAAATAGAATTATACAGTATTTCTCACTGATGTAATTTTTTTTTAAACCCTTCACCCCCACCCCCTCTTTTCTTATCTCCAACCAGCCATCAACGATTAAAAGCTCGGCAGAAGCCTTTAGTTTCCAATCTTTCTCCATCAGCAACATAAATGTTAATATTCATTTTAAACTTGCTTTATTAGATTCTAGAATCTATAAAGAAGTAGACTTGTTTCATTTCTCATTCATCTAATTATTTATATTTTGACTGTCTCTCCCCCTTCCCAACTAGTGATCAAGTCTTATTTCTAGAACCAAAAAAGTGGTAGAAGTGCTCAATATTTCTCTCATACGCAATTATTTTTAGGCCTTTATTATTGAACTTGATGAATCTATTTGTTTTTCCGTAATAAATTTAATACATACTGTATCATCAAACAAAAAATATGGAAGATACATAAAGAAAAGAACAATGTTTTAGTATTTAATGCGATACAGTTGTCTGTAAAAAAGTGACTATTAAAAAAAAATAATAATAAATAAAATAAAATTTTGCACCCCCCCCCCCAAAAAAAAAAAAGAGAGAGAGAGAGAGAGATCCAAATGCCCCCCCCCCCCCCCCTCCAAAGCAGGTTTAAAAAAAAAAAAAAAAAAAAATCATTTTGTAAGAAGGTAAAGAACATATTTATTTACTTTTGCTTAGAAATTTTTCTAATTTTTTAATTAATATATATTTGTTTACAAAAAACGTGCAATTCGTTATTACATGTGAGTTTTTGTGTAAAAATTATTCTGTGAGGCAGTTCACATTTCATAACTATATATAGTCCAGGCAACGAAGGCCAAAATTTCACGAATAGAAAAAAAAAAAAAAAAAATTGTGTAGTTTTGAAATTTTGCATGCTCATAGCCGAGAGGGTCCTGAACAACATACTAAAAGTCCCCGCCCATAGTGGGTGAACGGGGGGCATTTAAGGGGGGCACTTTTCAGTTTTTATTAAATATTTTAAAAACTATCCCATTTAGAGAAAAAATGTCAATTACAAAATTAATCTACGTAAAATTTCCTATAAAAATGCACATTACATTTTGTTTGTATGATCAATAGTTTAGAAGATATAGGGAGATAAAATAACACATTTTCTTGAAAAATTCTTTTTAGCCATAGTAAAATCAACTAAAGTGTGCAATTAAAAGGGTTCTTGTCAAATATTTTCTAATGTACAAAACAAAAATATACATAGAGGATACAGCAAAGATAATACAGCATGTTTTGTAAGTTTTAAGTAATTTTAAAGCTAGTAGAAGCAAGTGGCAGTTTGAGTAAAAATCCATATAACAAAGACCCAAAAACGATCAACATAAAAAAAAAAAAAAAAGAAATCGTGTAGTTTTGAAATTTTGCATACTCATAGCCAAGAGAGTCCTGAACAACATACTAAAAGTTCCCGCCCGTGGTGGGTGAGTGGGGGGCAGGGGTGGGGCATTTAAGGGGGGCACTTTTCCGTTTTTATTAAATATCTTAAAAACAATCGCGTTTAGAGAAAAAATGTCAATTACTAAATTAATCTACATAAAGTTTCCTACACAAATGTACTTTACATTTTGTTTGTATAATCAATAGTTTAGAAGATATAGGGGAACGAAATAACACATTTTCTTGAAAATTCTTTTTTGCAGTAGTAAAATCAACTAAAGTGTGTAATTAAATGGGTTCTGGCCAAATATTTTCTAATGTATACAACAAATGTATGCATAGGGAATATGTAAGGATAATACAGCATGTTTTGTACATTTTAAATAATTTTAAGGTTAGTAGGCGCAAGTGGTGGTTTAGGTAAAAATCCAGATAACGAAAACCCAAAACCGATCAACATAAAAAAAAATCGTGTAGCTTTGAAATTGAGCACAGTTTTATAAAGTTAAGTGTCCCGAACAACATACTAAAAGTCCCCAACCATGGGGGGTGAGCGGGGGCAGGGGGGCCTTTAAAGGGGACACATTTCAGCTTTTATTACATATCACGAAAACTATCGCATTTAGAGAAAAAATGTGGAATACAAAATTAATCTACGTGAAATTTCCTACAAAAATGCACATTATATTTTGTTTATATGATCAATAGTTTAGAAGATATAGGGGAACGAAATAACACATTTTCTTGAAAAAGTCTTTTTTGCAGTAGTAAAATCAACTAAAATGTGTAATTAAAAGGGTTCTGGTTAAATATTTTCTAATGCACAAAACAAATACATTTATAGGGTATATGTAAGGATAATACAGCATGTTTTGTATATTTTAAATAATTTTAAGGTTAGTAGGCACAAGTTGTGGTTTAGGTAAAATTGCTTTTTAATCCCTGACTTAAAAGAGGGGTGCTATAAATATGAAGTCTTTGTTTGTCTTTATACTTGTAGTCATATCATTTTAACATTTTTTTTTTTTTTTTTTCTGTGGAGTCATTTCAGGCAGTGCAAGAGAAATGCTTTTGATTCATAAAAAAAAAACTTTTATTATCAAAAATAATTATTTTTCAGAAATTTAAAACACTGCAAAGGAAATATTCTAAAACTATGTCAATATATAAAAATGAAAAATTGTCATATAAAATCAGTCTTCGAAATCATAACTACTCGTTTTATAGGCAAATTTATTCTGTGTTTTTTTTTTTTTTTTTTTTTTTTTTTTTTGTGTTATTTACAATAGTAACATAAACTGTAGTTCGTAATTAAAAGGATTCGGATTAAATGTTTTCTACTCATACAAATAAATATCCATATGTGCATGTGTGCATGCAATGCACCAAGTTTAAAGAGTGGAAGTCAAAATATACAAATCAAAAAACTCTACTTTTCTGTAAGATACAAAGCAACCTTTATATTTTCTTAACTATTGATCAAACTAACAAATGTAATAGGCATTTTCATGGGAAAGTTTACGTAGTTTAATTTTGTAATTAACATTTTTTATCTAAATGAGATAGTTTTCGAGATATTAATAAAAACTGAAAAGTGCTTCCTTTAAATGCCCTCTGCCCCCTCTCCTCTCCCCCCCCCCCCCTTCACGATTGGGGACTTTTAGTATGTTGTTCAGGACAGAACACTTAACCTTATAACTGTGCTCAGTTTCAAAGCTATACGATTTTTTTTTATGTTGATCGGTTTTGGGTCTTTGCTATCTGGATTTTTACCTAAACCCCCACTTGCGCCTACTAACCATAAAATTATTTAAAATGTACAAAACATACTGTATTATCCTTACATATTCAATATGTATATATTTGTTTTGTACATTAGAAAATATTTGACCAGAACCCATTTAATTACACACTTTAGTTGATTTTACTATTGCAAAAAAGAATTTTTCATGAAAATGTGTAATTTCGTTCCCCTATATCTTCTAAACTATTGATCATACAAACAAAATTTAATATACATTTTTGTAGGAAATTTTACATAGATTAATTATGTAATTAACATTGTTTCTCTAAATGCGATAGTTTTTAAGATATTTAATAAAAACTGAAAAGTGCCCCCCTTAAATGCCCCCCTGCTCCCCACTCACCCACCACGGGTTGGGACTTTTAGTATGTTGTTCAGGACCCTCTTGTCTATGAGTATGCAAAATTTCAAAACTACATGATTTTTTTTTTTTTTTTTATGTTGATCGGTTTTGGGTCTTTGTTATCTGGATTTTTACTCAAACCGCCACTTGCGCCTACTAGCCTTAAAATTACTTAAAACTTACAAAAGTACATTAGAAAATATTTGACAAGAACCCTTTATTGTACATTTTAGTTGATTTTACTATTGCAAAAAAGAATTTTTCAAGAAAATATGTTATTTTATCCCCCTATATCTTCTAAACTGTTGATCATACAAACAAAATGTAATATACATTTTTGTAGGAAATGTTACGTAGATTAATTTTGTAATTGATATTTTTTCTCTAAATGTGATATTTTTTAAGATATTTAATAAAAACTGAAAAATGCCCCCCTTAAATGCCCCCCCTGCCCCCCGCTCACCCACCACGGGCAGGGACTTTTAGTATGTTGTTCAGGACCCTCTTGGCTATGAGTATGCAAAATTTCAAAACTACACGATTTTTTTTTCTATTTATCCTATTTTGACCTAATAACTCTGATTACTGATAACTCTTATTGAAACCTGGCACCTCTCTCTCTACATATATATATATATGTATATATATAAATTACTGAGTTACTGCTGTAATTTTAACTGGTACTATATTTTTATTTGAAATGATTTGTTCTGATCATTTATTATGTTCTGAATTTTGTTGGTAATATTAATACAGTGACTATCAACATATATTTGGACTTTGTATGTTAGATATTTTGAAATTCTAGAGACATACCATAATTTTTGGGAAATAAGTTGCAGCTTATATGTGTTTAAGAGTTCAAAATTGGCAACTGCAGCCTATTTATTGCATACCCACCAAATCTCCATTATTTCAATGGAGACTCCGTTGTTTTGGGACTGTCTTCCACTCTCCGTTATTCTCAAACATTTCTCCATTATTCTGAAGAATTTAAAAAATATACCTATAATTTATTCAAAACTTCAACAAACCTTCATTTTTTTTTAAGCACTAGGGGGCTCTGCCCCCTGCTCGCTCCGATCACCAACCCCCGAGGAAGGCTTTCCCTCACCCCGACTTGCTTCGCTCATTAACCCCTGCTGGATTCTGCCCGACTATTCGCAAGTTTGCCCTTCATTGAATTGGAATATTAATAATACATAACACAAGAGAAAAGTTGAACAATATTATAGAAATCCGCCATATATGGTATCACATTGAAATACACAATATTTAATATTATATCGTTTAAAATATGTGAAAAATCTGTCTTAACGTTCGACAGTTTAATAACAGTTTGCCATTATTTTGAGAGAAAACATATGTTAAACAGCTAGACACACAAAATAAACAACGATAGCACTAATTGTTTAGATTAGAGAGAAATTCTTATCTAAACGATTTAGCGTTACAGCTTTGGTATACGATCCGCTTGTTAAAGTTTTGTCACTGTTGGACGATGATTTTTTCGGGTATTATTGCTTGATTAAAGAAATTATGAACTTATTTTTTCTAATGCCTATTATTATTACTATTGAATTTTTTTTAGTTAATTTAGGGCAATATGTAACACTCTGCATTTATTTCTAATGTACAACAAGGTTTAAAATGGTGCTTACAACCGTAAACATGCAACTTTTTAAAGTGCATTTTTCCTAGAATATGATTTAGTCAGATCTATTGAAATTAAATATCTTATGTGATTATTGGAATTATTTTAAACATTTCATTAGTAGTAGTACGACAGGACAATTTCTTTCAGATAGCGATTTTGCATTGTCGCCATGAATGTGCCAAGATGCCCGTCAATATCTGATTTTACCATTTCTTAAACTATATTAAATACTAAGTTAAATTGGGGGAAGGGGGGGGGGAATCACACTTTTCGAAACCTACTGATAAGTGAAAAATCCATCCTTGATTATATTGTAAAACGAATTGCCGATTTGGAGTATTCAACATAGACCATCACCATTCATAAATTGGATGGCTTTTGAATGTTTGTTGACAATATTTTCTGAGTAAATATTCATGATGGCTCCTGAATACTTGTTGGCGATTTATTCTGAATAATTATTATTGTTGGCGATATCTACTGGTATATAATTGAACATGACATCTTAATAGTTGTTGGCGATATCTCCTGAATTTGTGTTAATGATTGGCTTCTAAATATTTGTTGGCTACAACTTCTGGATGTGTACTGGTTACACCTTGATTTTTTTACATATATATTATATAATATTGAATTTAGAAAATAAAAAATGCGTGTGGAGAATGAAATATAATGATATTGAATAATATAATTTAATTTAATTTATAGAGACATCAAAGGTACAGGAAAAACTACGTTAACCATTTTCTTTCTAATAGTACGGATAATATTTTACCTGGAGATATTTTGTATATTTAGCTCAAATAAAAAATGTTTTTCTTTTTTTTTCTCTTGAATTAAGTTAAAAAATATTTAAAATAAAATTGAAAAAAAAATGTGCTAAAGCAATGGAACAGTTTAACCTCTTGGCGAAATTTTAAATTTGGCACCGAAGTAGCTTAGACTTTTCTCGCAAAAATCTTGACATGCATAACTGAGATAGATAATTTAAGTCATCGTCAAAATAAATGAAAAATTTAAAATCTGGCAGTGAGGTCCTGTATTAGGCGTAACTAAAATATTTTAGCAATGCAGTTACTTCATTCCATTACATGGAAAAATAGACAAAAAAAAAAAAAAAAAAAAAAAAAAAGTCCTGTTGTATTAAATTAAATTCTGTTTTCTGCAAAGTTTTACATCAATGCTTAAAACACAAAAATAGGTTGTGAATTTTATTATTATTATTATTATTATTGCACTATTTTATAATTTTTCTCGGTACTTACGTATTAACGCCACCGCAGCAGAAGTTGCGCTAATGCGCCAATAAAGAGTAATCTTGTTCGCACACAAGAGACATAGGGGTACAGCGAAACATCTTTTGGAATCTTATTTATCAGAGTGGACATCTATAGTATCTCCCCACAACTGAATTTGCGATTTATATTTGGCGATTATGACTAAATCATAAATCTAAAAATCATAAATGATAAAATCATAAGCTAAATCGTAAATCATAAGCTAAATCATACAATCATAAATCCAAAATAAGCAGCCTGCTGGCTGCCATATTATATCTCAAAGAGTCCAGAACGACATCGTTATCGTTCAAAACGGCGCCAAAGAAAAATCGCCAAATTCAGTTGTGGGGAGATACTATAGTTGTACCTAGCTGCGGTGGCGTTAATACGTAAGTACCTTTTTCTCTGTATTTAAGGCATGGCTAGAGTTAAAATGGCTATTGTGGTTGCGTAAATTAATTCCTTGGCGAAAAACGTACGAGTTTCTTCATTTCTAATTTTTAAAAATAGCTAAATTGGTCATAGTAAAGATCCATCATTTTAAATATATTTTGAGTGAAAAAACTAAATCTTTATATAAAGTAATCTATGTTGTCTCGTAAATTTCATTTTAAAAATTTCTGGGCTTAACTTCTAAATTTATACCAATCGTTGTTTAACATAATTATTATATTCATTATTAAATCTTTTTCGCCTAACGTCAAAATAAAAACTAATAATAAAAACTAAACTAATTGTATAAACTTAAATAATAATATAAAATAAAATAAAAATATAAACCAATTTTCATTTCATTTTTATTAAATTTTTACTTAATGTTTTTAAAATATCGGTTATTTTCATGTTTTGCTATTCTAAATAATTTTTTTCTTCTCTCGAGCATCTCAAAGATGCTAATATTTCAATTTTTTTATTTACACCATTGATCACATTTTAATTTTCCTGAGGAAAGTGACGTCAGAGACACAGAAAAAAACGTCATAAGAGAAACTTTTCCCTCCAGTGGCAAATAGAGTACCTTCATAAACCCGACGTTTTTCTTAATAACTTCGTTAATTAAAATGATAGAAATTTTTAAGCAGATGAAATGCCTTCCTTGAAGCAGTCGGAATACACTGATACCTCTCATGATGGCCCTCCGCGATGGCTCTCTTTGCCCTCCGCGAGAAGATGCTGTCGCAGACAAAAAAAATTGACGACAGCGACAGTTACTTTTTTTTAATATATAGAGAAAATTTTGCTTTTGCTGAAAAAAATTCTCATGAATCTCTATATATATTACTATTTTTAATTGATAATTATTTAATTTTTATTTAATAATTAAATTTAAGTTACCCACCTAACTTTCTGATTATTTAAGCCATGGATTAAACTGTTGAAATACTGTCATATGTCGAAAACACATCAATGTTTTCCAGGCCTGAAAATACCGCTTATAAAATCTCTGTTATTTTGATTCTGCAATGTTGGCAGGTATGCTATTGGGAAAAAAAAAAAATCTTGGATCTAAAAAATTTTTAATCATTTAATTTCAATTACAGAATGCGTAAAAACTAAATATTTTAAATTTGATTATATATTTTGCCAGTAGATGGCAGCACCAGACAAAATCTTACATTTAAAACTAGAGCTCTTTTTACTAAAAAATGATTGACCTGAAAAAATAACATTATCAAAACTCTCAATGTATGCTAAGCTCTTTTAATTTTCAAGAGAAAAACACTACCTAAAGGGAATTTCCCATCAGATATCGTCATATCTGCAAATGAGAAAGGCTGGATGATGCACTGGATTGAGCAGGTGTACAGAAAACGAAAAGGTACTTTTTCCAGACAAAAGTTTTATTAACTTTAGACTGTATGCAGTCTCATTTTAAACTTATGCAGTCTCTATATGCTCATTTTAAATTTATGCAGTTTTAATTATGCAGTTTCATTGCAAACTCCGTTAAATAGGAGTTAAAAAAACAATCAACAAACATTGCAGTATATCTTGTTATAAATCAAGTTTTTAAGCACCATATATGAGGTAAAATTGGAAAGATTGGATGCGTGAAGGAATTCATTCCTTCACAAATTCCAGTTATATGCTTAAGGCAACCTATGAAGAGGTATCAAAATAGGTATCAGATGCATGGAAAAAAGTGCAAAAAAATAATCAACTATCATTTCTGGATTTTCTGAAGCGAATATAATAGAAAAAGTGCAGGAAAGTGTAGACATTATTGATAACTCTGATGAAGAGTGTCACACAGTGTTTCTGCTACAGTAGCATTTTTTGCGAAATGCTAAAAGACTTATCCAAAATGCAAAAATGAAATAACATGATTTCGCTTTTTTGCTAAAGCATATTACTAAACACAAATTTGAAAAAAAAAAAAAAAAAAAAAAAAAAATCTTCGACGAAAATGTTATAACGAATCTTTCATGGGAAAAAAATCTCAACATTGATCAAGAAAAATCCATTGGGTCATGCATATAAGGAAAATCAAACACTGAACTATGCATAAGAATTGCATACAGGAAACAATGAATGAACAGGAACAAAATTCAATGAACCCTTTGTCAATCAATTTTATTCCTTGTCTTTCCAATTGGATTTCCAATATTTTCATTCCTCAATTCATGTTTCATTGTCTCTTTTAAAATTTGAAAATAGTTATTTAAATCTGATTAGTGGAACTCTATACATGTCATTTGGCCCTGATTTTCAACTTGCCATTGTGCAGGATACCAACTTTGGACTAAAATTCACATCTTTGACGATTATGTCATCATTATTTTCTTTTGTTTATAGGATGTTCATTAGCCCGACACTATGCTCTGATCGTCTGCATAACTGTCGACTAACTGTAACTGCACCACCTTGGCCACTTCCTGTAAAACATAATCTTTTACTCACTTAAAAACTGATGCATGCCAGCGGAGAGTAGATTTTCCTTCCTATTAGAGTTGCCAAAAGGAGCATCATGTTTCTAATGATGAGAAGGAAAAAGCGGAAACCATTAGTTTTTCTTTTGCCATTGTAACATGAGCTATGACTCTGTAATTGGATGCGCCTCATGACTGATTCTTGTATACGTTGGTTTTCAAGAAAGAAAATATATAATAAAAATAGTTTGATCTTTCACCTATTAGATGTACTTTTCTCTTAGTTATTCTGAGCAGTTAATTTTATATCTAAAGAAGGTTAGTGGTGGTAAGTCCAATTCTACTTATAAATATTACAGTTAAAAGGTATTTTTCAAATCAAGTTCTTTATACTGTTCAACACCTGGGTAATCATGACCTATATTTCTTTTAAGTATTCGTTGCCTAGTTTTGGCATGACAGAGTTGAAAGCCAGCTGAGAAGCAATGACATGAAAGGAGATGACAGCTAGACGAGATCAGCATAGAGAAGTGTGAAAACTGAACAAGATTATTGAGAGAGGAAAAAGCTATACCAGATAAGATGAAAGCCAGAATAATGTGCATAATAGTCCAAGTGAAGGTGACTTCGGTGTTTTGGACACCCTGAGTAAGACTAAAAAATTCTTTGTCTGGGATCGACTTCGGAGTGATGAAAGAAAATGGTCTTGAGAATATCATGCATATGGATCAAGAAAGGTACCAAAAACTCCAACTAGAAGATGTAAGCAGTGCTATAATGTTAGTGCTACTTTTGAGAGAATCTCATGAATAAATCAGGATTATTACCAAAGACTTCTAAAGATAACCCCATGCATCTTTGTGAAAATAGACTATTTTAGAAGATGGTTGAAGCTGTTCTCATACAGAATAAGAAGCATCGATTGCTGGAATACAGAAGACTTGGACAGCATCTTCGCATCCTGAGTCCGATGGCATGTTTGATTTCTATCTGTTCATTTTCTAAGAGTCAAACTGACTGGGACTTATACATTCTGATGTTTCTTCTTGCCTAAAGAAGTGCTATGCAAGAAACCATATTATAGACATCATCCGAAATATTAAAGATGAAGTAACTCAAAGCATTAAACTAAAAATTTTAATTAAAATTCTTTACTTGCTCCATTTTGGACCAGAGTACTTTCTGCACGGTGTGCTGCTGTCATCGGCAGCAGCAATGGTGTAAAAGTCTTGCAACTGTGCTTGATGCTTTGCATGACGGTGGGCAGCTCTTCCTAAAAGATGGCACAACATTTCATCTATACCTGCCGCATCATTGCTGTCACAAGAATTTGGATTATCAATTATTTGTATGGTTTTGTAGAACATTTCATAACTGTGGTTATTGTAATTTGTGAGTTTTGCTATGTTATCAAAATTTATTTTAATTTCTTCCTCATTAAGTGTTTTAATTAAGGCTCTTGTGATTTTTCCCGTTTTGATGTTGTGTCTATATTCTTCTATTCACATTATCTTTCTTTTAGACATTCCAATGTAGCATTTAGGGTTAACTTTACTATTTAAAAGGGGAATTTTGTATATGCCTGTTGTTTCTAGGGAAGAAATAGGATCTTTATCACTTGTAATGAGCTGGGAAATGTTTGGGTTGGGTTTAATGGGTATATTAACATTATGTTTTGCTGCAATGTTTTTAATTTTATTAGAAGTTTTGCAATTGTATGGGATAGAGGATTTGAAACTGCAAAATGTTTGGAAGAACATTTCAATTGTTTTGTGATATCCTGTTCAGGCGAACATGTGATATGCCCTCCTTGCCTAACAACTACCTACAAGAACTAGAGGCATGTTTGGAAAGCATACAAGATTTTGCTTGAGAAAGGGTAAAAATGGTCAGTGACTGGTAAACACATTACAACTCAAAGGCAACTGAAAATCATCCGAAGGAAGGTGACCATGTGTGGTTTTGCAACCCAAAGCACCAGAAAAGTCAATGTCCAAAGCTACAGCAAAACTGTGAGGGCTTATACATCATAATTAAAAAATTGAACGATGCCATTGTGAGAATATAGATGTTGCCAAAAAAGTAAGCTGAAAGTGATTCATATCAATACATTAGCCCATACCATTCATCAAATCATAAAACAATATAGAGAAACTGGACAGGACTCTTTGAAGAGGAGAGCAATGTTACAACAGATTGTCTTTTCCTCTGCATCATTTGTCCTGTTGCAGTGAAAGTAGTTTTACAAGCAAAGTGAAATTCAAGGGACAGTGTAGTTAGCCTTAGTACAAACTTGGAGACTTGGTAACAAATTTCATGAAAAATATCAGTTTAGCATTTCTGAAGTTTTGAAGCTCTCCAATGCACAGGAGCCAAAATCTAGAACTTTCCATCAGATTCTGGATAGAACTACCACCAAAAGGTATAAATAGGAATGAGATTGCTTTTGCAAAGATAGAGTGAAGTCACTGCTAGTCAGTGTAGTTCAGAGAGTTATTCTAAGCAATTTCACTTTGAAGACTATGCTCCAAGTGACTGATCTTTGTTTGTGAGCTAGCAAAATTCCTGCTCTGTGAAGTATTTGATGTTATTTGCTTTACTCCTGTGAAACAAGTGGCTGTTTCTTAGGCTGATTCAGAACATTCGTCGAATAATGACTTTTGTGGTATGAACGAGAGATTTATCTGACTGCTTCTAGAATATTCAATGAGTTAACACTGTTACTGGGCTGATTCAAAAATATTCATTGTAATCACAGTTTACTGTACTGATTTAAGAATTTATGCTGAATAGAGAGAACCACTAGAACCTGCCTGCTTTTTTACAAACTAATGTATCACACAGGAAGTTGATAATTTTTTCTTAACAATTTATCTGTACTGATAAGTATAAAGGATTTAAGTCCAAAAATAACGATTTTCAGTTAAGTACATAGTCAGACCCAGAAAAAAATTCTCTATCGATTGGTATAAAGGATTTAAATCCATGTCATTTAGTCTTTGAGAAAATCCATTGGTAAAAAAAGATTCAAGTCAGAAATTTAGCATTAATCTTTGTATAAAATATTTAATTCAGTTTTTTTCCTTTATTAAATAAAATTAAAATCACTGAACGGTATAAAGGGTATAAATCAACATAATCCCTTTTTCCTAATCGACTCTTCTGATTAGTTTTTAGTTAGTTTAACTTTATTTTTCATCTCCTGAAAAATAAAGAATATGGACTTAAATCCTTTATACTTATCAGTACAGATATGTAAATCAAAATATGTCTCAAAAGTAACTGCTAGTATTTGTTAATTTTTAACTTTTGTCAACCAGTTTGTGTGTGTGTGTTTTTTTTTTAACCAATAAATTACAATCTGGGTGGTTCTTTTGGACCATTCAATTTTCATAACTAGTGAACTCAAGTAATATAATATTTTAGCTAATGATAATCTCTTTACTAAGCAAATACATAATTCCTTTGTCCTTATAAATTATTGATGCAAAAATGCCCATTGATATTGTGTTAAGTTTACTATCAATCATTTATCTGAAACGTGCAATTTAATTATGATATATTTTAGTTAATTTTAATTATTCAGTTTTATGAAATATTTGTATTGCCCATTAATTTTGTTTTTTCTTCTTTTTAATTTTACTGTTAATTTTCAACTAAAAACTTTTGTACAAGAAGACAGAAAAATACTTTGTTATGTGCAAATAGAGTTTTTAATGTATGAGGTATTGTGAAGGTAAGGGTATTGTGAGAGGTATTGTGAACTTTTGATAGTTACTAAAAAATAAACTAGATAGAAACTTAGTTTTTATTTTTCTACTAGTTACTTCATAGTCCTCATTCATATTTATACATTTCTCGTAGTGTAGTATGTGCATTAAATTTTATACAGATATATCTGTTATTTCTTAATGAAAATGTTTGTTTTAATGAAAATTACAACTTTATGATAGTCTATTTTCTTCATGTTACAAGTTGCTTTAATCTATGGCTTCCTGGAATAAACAAACCAACATTAATAATTCTAATTTATAACATTATTATGTACATAAAGTTAATTAAATTGCATTAACACTTGCAGACTTCTTGGTTATTTCACAATAAAAATTAAAAGTTTACAATATGCCCCTAAATATATTAAATTATTTTTTAAATTCATTAATATTTTCCCTTTAATTTATTAATTTGGTTTTTATTAAGTTATAAGTATGTTTTTATTAATTTCTCTTTTTTTTTTCCAGGAATTACATAAAGGACAAAAATGGTCGTTTAATAAATGCTCCTTATGTTGACAATTCCTATAAGTGGGCTGGAGGAGGATTTTTATCAACTGTTGGAGACTTGCTTAAATTTGGAAATGCAATGCTATACAGTCTTCAATATAATTCGACTATTTTACCTGCACATAACAAGAGAAATGTGTTTAGCATGGACAAAAATATTAAAAGTTTTAATGAAAACATAAGTAAATTTTCTGATGAAGAAAGCAATTTTTTAGATGAACAAAGTCATTCTGGCTACCTAAAACCTGAAACAGTTACATCTTTGTGGACACCTGTAACTGATACCCAGAAAGAAGAGAAGTATGGTATGGGTTGGTTTGTATTGCCAAATGTAAAAGAATGTCAATTTTGTGAAAGCAAAACTTTTGTCTTTCATACTGGAGGTGCAGTTGGTGCCAGCAGTGTGCTTATGATATTGCCTCATTCTAATAAGCAAACACATAAATATGACAAAAATTTTGCTCCAAAGGGTATAATTGTTGCAATAATTACAAATTTGCAATCTGCCTCACTGACAAAAACTGCTCTTAAAATTGCCCAAATATTTGATAATGAATCAAAACTATATTATTTAAGATAGATTTTTATTGAGAATGTTTTTATAATTTTTACAAATTTCAGTTTTTCTAATGTTGAAGAATGCAAAAGTTGGAAATATCTGGAGTTTATGACTAAAATATATATCTTTATTAATTATAATGAATTATTGAATATTTTTTATTACTGAACTATTCACTCTTTTTTATGTTTGAGAATGATGTTAAAAATATGTATTTTTATTTGATATTTAAAATATCTAAATGTGTGTATTCTCTTCCATAGCATATTATATGCTAAATTTCATCTTTAAAGTTGTTGCTAAATCTGTACTGATAAGTATAAAGGATTTAAGTCCAAAAATGTCGATTTTGAGTTAAATACATAGTCAGACTCAGAAAAATATTCTCTATCGATTGGTATAAAGGATTTAAAATCCATGTCATTTGGTCTTTGATAAAATCCATTGGTAAAAAAAGATTCAAGTCAGAAATTTAGCATTAATCTTTGGTATAAAATATTTAATTCAATTTTTTTCCTTTATTAAATGAAGATTGACAATCACTGAATGGTATAAAGTGTATAAACCAACATAATCCTTTTTTCCTAATCGATTCTTCTGATTAGTTTTTAGTTAGTTTAACTTTACTTTTCGTCTCCTGAAAAATCAAGAATATGGACTTAAATCCTTTGTACTTATCAGTACAGAAATATTCTTTCAGATAATTTTCTAAGACAAACACATATAGCCTAACCTTTTTCTCTTGATCCAGTTTCACTAATGAAGAACATTTAAAATTTGGTAGTGAATTTATTGCTGGCTAGATTGTGTAATTTTATACAATTATGTTTTGTTTATAACTATGTATTTAAATAAATCTTTTTATATATTATAAAATGTGCCAATATATAATATTTTTATTACTACACATTTATACTGTGTTTTAATAAGTTAAGAATTTTATACAAATCTACAAAATAATTCATTTCATAAAATACTAGCAGGCTACGCTCACTTCACTGGTTACTAAATTTAAATAAATTTTCAAAAGAACTGAATCACCCATTTATTTTTTATATCACATTTTGGGCTTCGTAACATAATTAAAAATTTCTTTTGTCAAAAAGTCAAAATAACATATTACAAATTAAATTATTCTTACGTTTTGCGCTTATTTTGCAACAATGCTCTTGTCTTATGTGAATGATTCTCAAGAATGAATCAACAATTGTTTACAAATTAAATGGATTATGTATGGGAAATAAGTATGCTGTAATTTTGAAATTGCAGCTCATTAAACTTCAAAATTGATTTTTAAAGAGTTATTCATTATTCTTTAATATCAGACTGTTTTTTTTTTTTTTGTTGTTGTTTAATATTAGACTTATTTTAACATAAAAAGCAATCAAATGATTTTGCATTGTGAAATTTTGCAACGTAATATCTTTAGTAAATATTCTTTCAGAAAATTTTCTAAAGCAAACAGATATAGCCTAACCATTTTTGTCTTGATACAGTTTCACTTACATGGAGAAAATTTAAAATTTGGTAGTAAATTTATTGCTGACTGGATTGTGTTATTTTATACAAACCGTGTCCTCACAAAAAATGAACAGTTTTTAGAACTTTTTAAAAAAAAGTATAACATCTATGCACTATATTTTTAAACAATTCATCAATTTTTACTTTTAAAAAAATGGCCGACCTTCATCAAAAGCAATTGAATGATATCACATTGTGAAACTTTGCAACATAATATCTTTAAATCTAATAACTTGATGTATATAGTGTCCTCACAAAAAATGAACAGTTTTTATAGCTTTTTTAAAAAATGTATGACATATGTAGTATCTTAAAAAAAAAATTCATCAGTTTTTACTTTAAAAAAAATTAACGACTTTTATCACCAAAGTAGTTAAATCTAGACCAATCAAAAATAGAAGTGGTCTGCCCGGATGTGTTCTACTGACAAACTCTTTGCTTTATTTATATAGATTTTCATAAATTTAAATTAAACTGATTCTTTCACAGCCTCTTTAATCATAATGAATTGGCTTAATTCCTTACATGTTTATTTGTCATGTATTATTATTATTTTTTTCCTTGCATACTTTTATACAATGCATAGGTACTAAATCTTCCATTATTTAAGGGAGACTTAATGCAAAAAATTTTTAAGATTGTTTACAGCTTATTCAAATGTCGAAAATATATGTGACATATTGCTTTAAAAATATAGTGTTGATAAATCTTATTAAAAAGTTAGAAATGTTTGCAGCTATAATAATGTAAATGTATTTACCATTATCAGTGTAATTTTATAATTTTTACTTATTACAATTTGCTTACATGTCATAAGCATTTATACATAATGTATAATAATAATTTAAGCTTCATTTCTTTATTCATTACTTTTATTTTTATATTATTTAACAATTTAAATTTTTTATAATCAAAATATTTTTTTCGATTTTATAAAATTTCCCTTGAATTAAAAGAAAAGCTAAAAAATAATTATTAATCTATTCACAATGAAAGCTTTCTGTGCAGATGCTCTTCCAGGGATAGTCATTATATGTAATTTGATTTTACGGAATGAGGTATTCTGCACAGCTAAGCTTAATTTTTAATGAAAATTCATAAAAAATTGATTTTTTAATGAATATTTTAGATATCAATCAAATCTGTATTATACACATTCAGACAAAAAAAAAAAAAAAATCATAAAATTTCTTTAAGAATTTCATGTACAATTGCTAATTCGATACAAATATAATAAATTTTTTCAGACTTAAAAATTTTGTGTACCAAAATTTCTTAACTATTTTTATCTTAACTATTCTCCTTTCTTTGTTAAAGAAAGAAAATTTACATACTTACGCTCATTTGATATTTTTGTGTGAAGTGTCAAACTATTTTTTAATTTAAAGAATGATTTTCAAAAGCAACACATTTTGTTTGTATCTTGCAAAATATCAAGCATTTACACTTATGTAAATATAATCAGAATAATAAAATTTGTAACATTAAAATAAAAGAAAAAAATACATGTGAAATTTCAAAGTATATATTTCAAAATAAGCAATCTGTTAGCAATATTAATTATCAAAATAGTACTTATGAAATATACAGGGTTTCTATTAAAGTGCAAGATAAAAAAAAAAAAAAAAATAAAAGAAGTTGTTGCTATTTGTTCTTTTTTTTTTTTTTTTTTTTTTAAGTATTATTTTCTCACATATTTTTTTTAACATTGAGAGAAATTCACGGGCAAATTTATTAACATTTTCAGTCCGAAAACTGATCAATCATAAAAAAGTTTTCAAAAAACTTAAATAAGAAAACTATGTATTTTGCTAATCAATTGCAAAAATATATTTTTACAAGAAAACACCATAAACCTGGAATCAGGTAAATATTTTTGTACTGAAGGTATGAAAAGTCTCACCAATTTGCAGTGCAATAGTTGATTATTTTAGTGATTGGCAGTGATAAAAGTCAACACATTTATTCAATTAAATGCAATTAAACTCAAATTATACCAAGAAGCTGACAGTCTAAAAATTTTTAAAGCATTTTTCTATTCTCATATTCTTTTTTAGAAATCTCACTTGTTCCTGAGCAAGGGTGAGAAATTCTCAGCCAGTTTTTATCTCTGATGAGAACCCTGAATGTATGCTATAACATAGATAAGTTTAAAAACTTTTCTGTATATATTTTAAAAGAATTTTAAATGCAAAATCTATTTTACATTCTTTGCATTCAGAACATGTCTGCTTTGTTACAGATATTTTTTTCAAACTATTACACCTTCTGTTGTTATATAGAATAAAAATTACTTAATACTTAAAATATGAGATTCCAGGACTCTGAATACAATAGAGCTCAACTTACATTTAAATTTTCTTTATATTTACAATTCTCTATTTACATGGCTATATTTATAGAAGTATTTACATAAATTATATGAAATTGCATCATTCCCCTTATTCTGGAACATTTTTTTCCAGCTACCGGCGCAGCTCACTTCGTTCCCATCAGAACATAAACTGACTTTTTCTCTTCTGCCATGAGCACATGCTTCTGTCTTTTACAGGAAGTGAAACCATTTTCTACATCTTCATCAAATAGCTTTTGCTTTTCTTTCCAATGGTTTTCCCTGAGCACTATCATATTTGCCAACATTTTACTATATACTGGAGCATTTTTAGCCCTATTTTGCACTACTTTATTTATAAAATAATTTACTCCAATATATAACTATAACAAAATACGGGAAAATACTTTTAAATAAAACTGGTATAAAATAAAAACATGCATAAAAATGCTCTGGAATAACTTAAAATGTTGGCAACTCTGGTACTTACATAGTTATTATATGATTATTTAACACAGTGGCACCATACTGAGCTATTTGTATATCTGCCATGGTACTTGTACGCTACAGTGTTGCTATTAATAATATTTGTGCCATGTCATTTGTTAATACTCTTAGTGGTTTTTGAGATAACCATGCCATTCTCAGAGTGTATGATATTTTCTTTTCGCATAGAATATAATATGTACAAGGTTCATAAAGGAAAGTTCTTAAACATTTTATCTTTTTATCCATTGATCACAAATATATATAGTGAAACTTCACTAAGAGGGCCATTCATTGTTCTATAGAAAATTGCTCCTTCAGAGAAGAGGCCTTTTTATACAGCTTGATAAGAAAATTTTAATATAGGCAACAAATTCTCTGAATTAAATGGTTTCAGATATTCAAATTTACATTATTTATTAATATAGCTTTCAAATAATCATTAATATTTGTTTTAATTCTGATTTTGTTTTTCCATGATTTTTTCATATTAAAACAAATTTTTCAGCTTAGCATCATTTCTGAGTACAAAAAGTCTCTAATAATCTATACATTATCACTTAAGTTTTCTGAGAGAAAATACTAATTTTAGCTTTGAATTTTTAATGTAAATTTAGTTCAATATTTTTTATTTTGCTATATAAAAGATGGTATTGCACATTTAGAAGCCATTGAATTTAAAATTTTTAACTAAATGTTATAACATAACATTTTTAATTATTGAAACATAAATTATTATTTTTTAAATTTTAAATGGGGTCATATAGTGATCAAAGAAAAAGGTACAAAACTAGAAGTTTTACAGGGTGTCTCAATTACGGCCACAAACTTTAAGATGAGGTAGGTTACATTGTAAAGATTCAGAATAGCATAGGAACCCATGTCTCTAAATATCATATTAATCCATTAAGAACCAGTTGCTATTTAGGGTATTTTTTAACAGATGTGGGTGGTACAAAGGTAGAGCTACAAGCTTTAAGATGATATATATAACATCTGAAGAACTTGGAAATACATAGCAAACCATGACATTATATTAACCCTTTTAGGAGTAGATACATTCTGCTGTTTTTTAACACTTACCACCATGTATGATTTTTATCGACTCCTCATGGTTATTTGTAACTCCTTTATTGTTAATTTTAAAATCTTGTGCAATCCAACATTTCACAAAATCATATACAATATTCATAGTAATAAAACTAGTGCTTTAAATACATATATTGTAGAGAGCATTATTACTATGTATATCTTTTTTTGTAATCATTTAACAAAAAAAAAAAATTGTTAAAAATTTAAAAGCCATGCCTAGATCTTTTAAAATAATTACAAGATAAAAAGAATTTTTTATATACCACATTTTTAAATTTTCTGTTGAATCATATAAACTTGACAATTCTATGTATTTTAAATACTTAAAAAAAAAAAAAAAAAAAATTGATAAATACTCCCATCAACTTGAAAGAAAACGATGAAATGTGTAATAAAGAGAGCATTTATAAGAAATTTTTAAACATTTATTAATTGAATAAAAGTATTAAAAGAATGCAATGTCATCATCATGTTCTGAGCTATTCTAAAAGTTTTAAATGCATGGTGTCTACTGACTTGACAGAAAAAAAATTCATGACCTCAAAAAAATTTTCATGACCTTTTTTATCGACATATCCAACCTTTCTTTTTTAATTAACATATTCATTTTTTTTTTATACTGGTATATCTCCTTGCATTATTTTTTAAATCACAGGGTTGCCACAGGCTACTAAGAGGCAACTATTTGCGACTATTTTCAGCCTGAGGAGACTATGGCAACTTTTTTGACTCAAAAAGCTTGAAAAAGCAACTATTTTCACAAAAAGGCAACTATTGGGAGACTATATTTTTCACCTTTTGCAAAATTCTTCCAGAAATATCAGCAAAATCTTTCAGAAAGAAATGTTTTCTATGCATTTTATAAACAATCCCATATTGTAACCTTTTCACTCCTTATTTATTTATTTTTTTTACCACCTTAAAGTATGGTATATCCTTGATGTTGACCTTGAAACAGGTAGAACATCCAATGAGAATGTAGAAATAGCACCAGACATGACATATGTGCCTATTAAGCTGGCCAATTTGCTTATTGCAAATGACTACTAGTACACTCCTGTGACCTGTTATGTCCTTCCTTACTTTTCATGTAAGAAAAAATAACAAAATTATAAAAGAAAGCTCTTTAGTAAATCAGAAAAGGAAGAATACAGCAAAAAAAAAAAAAACCTTAAACTCTTAAGAGCGGACAATACTTAATCTTTTCAAAAACCAAATCCCATGTTATTCTGTAAGAAAATTTGTTTCTACAATGACTCATTGCCTAATTTTTTTTTTTTTTTTTTTTGTTATTTATATTGAATAGTAAGAAAATGCAAATGGTTTTTATCCTTTAATGATCATTAGAATGTGATATTTAAGCTTATCCCATGTGATATTTTTTGGTCACTAGGCTACTTGTTACATTTCTTTTGTGGCAACCCTGAAATCATTGCTTAACAACAGTATTAGTGGTTAAAAAAAAAAAAAAAAAAAAAAAAAACTTTATTAACAATCTAAGTAAATAGTAGTGGAAATCAATCTAAAACCGACACATGTAACTACATACATATGTACACTTTGTGCAATGTTATAATATTGTAGCTATTAGTATTTTGGGGGATGAAAATTGTCATTTATTTTCTTTGAACCTTGCATTAAGGAGAGGAATATATGTATTAAAATTTTTTCAAATCTACAAACATTTTTTTTTCCCCACGAAAAGACTAAAAATAGAATTATTAAACCAAAGTCCAGAGATGAGAGTGGGAAATAGACAAAAAGTCTGAAATTATCAGCAAAACTCAAAGATAATTTAATTTAAGTAATAAAAGAAGAAACAGATACACAAAATCATACTTTCTATGAGCAAAAATGGTGAATATATGAAAATAAGTTATTTAAAACAGTCAAAAGGAAGAAAATCGAACAAAAATAAGAATATTTAGAACAAAAAACCTGAAAATTAAGAAAAGTCTGAAAATTCTCATCCCTGTAAGTATATAACTATACATCTCAAACTTTGCATTTCGATGTCTTTCCTTTACTTCAAAATAGAATACATTCTAAGTTAGAAAAAAGTAGTTCATTTAGTTATACATTAATACTATTTTGATTAACAAAATATTTTGAGCATACATATATTTTAGAAAATTTAAATGCTTATTTAAAAAAATTCAAAGATTTTTTTTTTTTTTTTTTTTTCAGGGGGAACGAAAGTTAGAATGCCTGTAGCATTTCACAGAAAACAATTTTGTTTTTTAAAGATATAAATGACTATACTAGATCTATGACTATACTATCATGCTTATATATTTACATTACTAAATAATAGTAACCTGAAAATCGACCTGAAATCACAAAGAATTTTAATGACCCACACCTAGAGTCCTGCATCGGGTCGGGTAACACGATTTTACCCGAACCTGACCCGACCTGCAGGTCGGGTTGACAGAATCTTTTCTCTTGTAGGTCGGGTTCGGGTCGGGTTGACTAATCTTTTTTTCGTGCGGGTCGGGTTGACTGAATTGTTTTTCTTGCGGGTTGGGTTTGGTTTTCAGCAAGTCGGGTTAACTTGAGAACACCTTTCAAAATATTTTTTACAATTATAAACATAAATTTATTGACATGTTTACAACTATGTAACTAATTTAAACATTCTGCACATGCTAGACATGTATCGGTTGGTTGTTTGGTTAGAGGCCGATTGACTCCAGATGTGTAATAGGCCTATAGGGGGGACGCCCTCCGTTTGAGCCTTTCTAAGGGGTCCTAGCCCGTATTTATGCGTGTTTCGGAGGAAACCACAGAAAACTCCGAACAGCTAGGTCGATGAGCGTGACCTGGAATCGAACCCGACACCTCCCATCTACCAGCTTCGAGTGCAGAACCGCTCGGCTGCTGTTGGGCAGACATGTACCGGACCTCCCTATTCATATCCACAGATATCTGTCAGAAAAATAGATCCGTATTTGTATCTGGATCTGTTTTCTTTTCATCAATGAAACTAATATGTATCTTTTGTAGAAATTGTATGAAAATTAGAAATGTATTATAAATCTTTCTCGACTGTTGTTAATATATACATTAAAGAAATACAAATACAGTATAACCTTGCATTTACATTCTGGAAATTGAAAAGATTTCGTAGTTGACAAGTTTTTTTTTTTTACTTTCTTCTATATTCAGTAAAAGAAAGTATTAGATTCTATCAACATTTGGTGTCACTCGACGTGTGGCACTGCTATACAGCGATTTCTGCAATTTCAGGGGAGGCTGTATCTCAGGTACTGTTGCGTATAATCCAACAAAACTTGATATGTGATGACCAATATGAGATATGCTGATTCAATTTGAATGCCTATCAGCCAACAGGTGGCGCTGCTACACAGAATTTTCTGCAATTTAAGGAAAGGCTATAGCTCAAGAACTACCACACAGAATTTCATATGAATTTGTATGTAGGTGCCATTTAATATATATTAGCGCCTGTCAACTTTTGGTGTAAACCGCTCAACAGGTGGTGCTGCTACACAGCGATTTCCGCAATTTAAAGAAAGGCTATATCTTAAGAACTACTACACAGAATTTCATATAAATTTGTATGTAGGTGCCATTTAATATATATTAGCGCCTGTCAACTTTTGGTGTAAACCGCTCAATAGGTGGTGCTGCTACACAGCGATTTCCACAATTACAAGGAAAGCTATATCTCATGTCCTATTGTGTATCATCAAACAAAACTTAATATGTGAGAAGGCGAGATTATGAGACATTATGCTGACTCAGTTTGAATGCTTGTCGGCCAATAGGTGGCATTGTTATACTGCAAAAAATCATCGATAACAGGATGGCTATATCTCAACTTCTATGCCATATAACAGTACGAACCTTGATATGTGAGATAACCATTATAAAAACGCATTGTTTAAGAAGTTATTTATAGACGATAAAACTGTCTCTCTTTGGATATTTAGTGTTAGATTTCCCTAAGATGAAAATTATTTGCATTCGTCACTTTAAACTTTTTAATAATAGTTTTAATAAATTATTCGCACTTAGTGAATTTGACAGAAAAATATAGAAGAATGTCTTGTGGTGGCCACAACATACTAGTTTTTTTAATAATTTACCAACTGTGTGACAATGAAAATTTACTTAATTTTATATCATGTTATATCATTTTACCTTGTTTTGCATGATTTTTAGATGAATAAGTAATGTTGATTTATTTTTCGGGTTGATGAAAATTTTTTTGTCGAGTTCGGGTCGGGTTTTGTGTTGATGAAAATTTTTTTGTCGGGTTTCGGGTTGATTTAAAATTAATAAAGACCAAAAAGGTCAATCTATCAAAAATCTTATTTAAGCAGAAAAGCAACAGTGAAAACTGTATTTAAATTTTAAATTTAAGGGTTTCAGTAAAATTGACTTGACCAGTGTAAAATGTTATGACTCAATGAATACAAAAATTTAACATTTAACAAACAGATTTTATTTAGAAAGGTATATATATATAGCAGTAAACATTGTAAAATATGACAAGATTCAAATTACCTTTAAGGTGCAGGATAAACAAAATAGTAGGTGATACTTTTAACATAATCTAGTAGATATACACTTGCAATACAATTTGGTACTTGAAACAATAACATCGTTGACACTAAATATATTAACACAGATACGATGTCTCGTGGTTGCCACGTTGACCAACAAGGAATAAGGAAGATGCAAACTTAACATCCCGCGGTCGCTGCGTTGACCAGCGAGAACAGAAACGATGGAAAAAATATATCACCAAATATTGAAGTTTCTCACAGAAGCACTATTTATCATTATATTAAATTTCTGATGATTTAACTTTGAAAGATTTCAATTTAACTTGTTTATCAAACTTAACAATACAGCGCTAAAGCTGAAAAACATAGCCAACATTATTAAACCTAAAACTTGAACAAAACAATTCATTTATTGATTATCTAATTTAACTTATGATTTCAAACATCTAAGATGATGAAAAAGAATTATGAAATTAAACTCATTTTTTATAAACTTAACAATTGTAAAAATAACAAACAACAATGGCCAGCTATCAAGGCTTAAATGAAATAACCATATTAGAACTTATCCAGCTGTCAGATGCTAAAAGCACACATGCTGAAATGCTTAGCTTATCAACAGATTGAAGCTACTTAATTGCCTGAAACTGCATAGCTACTTAAGACTACATAGCTGATTGAAAACTGCATCGTTATACAATTCGCCACGATCTTTTATACTATCCAAAGTTATTAAATCTGCATATAAACAAAACATCGCTAGTGCCACTCAACGGTCAAAGCCAAAATATAATTTATAATAATTATTTCTACAACAGTGGCAACAGCAAAAATAGAAAAATTATGCAGATCCAAAGTGGCAACGGCAGAAATGTAAACAAACATCAATAGTTAATACGTGATGTATAATAAACCGGTGAAAAGAATTTCAACTAAGATAAAATAAGTAAATATCCATTAACTTCAAAAGAAAAGGTAAGTGAAAGTTTTTCCTAGAAAACTAAACATATTTATATGTATGAAAATAATAAAATTTTTATATGTGAGGATATTGACAGTTATCAATGCCCCCCACCGCAGCATATAAAAAAAAAAATATCAGCATATAAGTTAGTTAAACAACAAACACCATCATGAGATTTCAAAAGTTCATGACAAAAATGTATCACTAAACGATACAAAAAAAAAACAATTTAATAAATTGGAGAATACCATTGACAATTTTATGTATAATCCAGATTCCATGTGATCAAACACAATCCTCCACCATGCAGATATACTAAAGAAAAATGATATGAAATATATACAATATAGATTATGCAATTCAATTTATATATACAAAAAGAAATATGATGGAAATATATACAATATGAAAAAAAATTATGATGAAAAATGCATATATACAAATACATGTACACAAGGCGCCTTGCGAATTTTCACACTCATGCACACCATGAAAACATAAATTATGAAAAACATCTGCAAAGTGAAGAAAACAATTTAAACACTAGAATTTTAAAGAAAGATTACTTTTATAAATTTTAATAAATCATTTTTTTGTCAATGGCTTCGTAAACGGGTCGGCAAGATTTAATTTAGAAGAAATATATTCAATAGTAAATTTACCCTCATCAAACCAGTCCCTTATAAAGAAAAGCTTAATATTAACATGACGTGTATGAAAATTCTCAATCCTGGACTTTGTAAAATGTATGGCAGCCTGATTATCAGCATATAAGGTAGGTATGTCAAAATTATTGTCTATAATCTTTAGACAAGAACACTCACATATGATATTATAAAACCAGTCCTGCTCACGAACACAATCACACATGGACACAAACTCTGATTCCATAGTCGAAATTGTAATTCCCTTTTGTTTATTAGTATGCCAAGAGACTGCAGCACTATCCAAAAGAACCAACTGACCACCCATAGAAACGTAATCATCTCTATTAGCGGCGAAGTCAGCGCCAGAATATGAAATTAGTTTAATTTGTGTACATTTAAGATGGAGTTTATGTTGACTGGAAAATTTTATGTATCCTAGAAGTTTAAGTAAACCTTGCCAATGTTTAATACCTGGATTTTGTTGGAACTGTGAGAAAATGTTAGTTTCATAAGCAATATCAGGTCTTGTACGATTTGAAATAAAAGAAATACAACCTAAAAGATTTCTATAAGGTTAAAGAGAAGCTTCATTGATGTCTGCTTGAATGACAGGACAACCACTCTTTGAAAATTGAATTCCTTTAACATTAGGTAAGGAGGAGATAGGTACCCGGTGATTGTGAAACCTTTTACTGACCTCGTCAATATATTGACCTTGATGGATCAAAACCCCTGTATCTGTATACTCGAACTCCACACCTAACAACTTATGAGTGACACCCAAGATTTTTAAATCAAACTTTGATTTTAAAAGACTTAAAATATCATTAGCTTGGGATTCTGTCCTAGCAAAAACAACGATAACATCTACATAAACCAATAAAACAGAGAAATCATAATACGAATATGCACAGTTACAATTTTCAAATTTATTAAAACCAAGTTCCAACAATACTTTATTTAACTCATAAAACCATAATCTGCCTGACTGATGTAACCCGTACAGCGCTCTATCCAGTTTACAGACCCAGTCTTCTTTACCTTTTTCAGCAAAACCAACTGGCTGCCTCATGTAGATTTCATCCTTTAAAGGATCATACAGATAGGCACATTTGACATCGCACTGTACATTAAACCAACCGCAGTATGAGACCAAAAGAGAGAAAAAGAATCTCACAACAGAAAAATTTATAACAGGTGAGAAAGTCTCATCATAGGACTCACCCTGGACCTGGTTGAAACCTTGCGTGACTAATCTAGCCTTATACCTGACAATGGTACCAGACTCGTCACGCTTTACTGTGTAAACCCAGCGGTTTCCCAACGCAGTTTTATTCACAGGGAGCTTCACAAGATGCCAGACTCCTCTTGTAGCCATACACTCCAATTCCTCCAACATAGCCTCATGCCACTCTTCAGACTGTGCAGATTTTAATGCCTGTTTATACGTTCTCGGGACCACCACATCTAGTCAACTAGTCGTGCTGGACGAGGAAGGTATAACACTAGGATTGACAACTCCAAAAAAACTATTAAACTTGGAAAAATCAAAATCAGCAGAGTTAAAATTAATACCATTTGTATTACAGAAATTCTCAACGTCATTGGGTGACCTTTGACAACATTTCTTGCCTTCTCCATCATGCTCGCCCTCTGGTGGGCTAAGGGGAAATTATCACACCACTGATAGCTTTCACGCTGAAACAATGATAGAACAACAAGAAAGAACAATAATAAATACACGTGGCTATTATAATTTATTAACAACTGCAGTTGAGAAAGCGCCATCTATCGATCATTACAAACGCGGATAGTAATAGATGTCAACCTTTTTCCCCTTATGTCGAGGCACAACCTTTCGGTACCAAATGGGATTAGTCATCCAGTCAGTAGATGTAGTTTGAGAAGGGGCAGGAGTAACGGGAGAGACGGCTGGGACGACACCTCCAGTCTCGCTGGGCGTGACACCAGAAGTACCAGGCTCCGGACCAGGATGATGTTACTGGTCAACGGGCCGTGGCTGTTCCTCTGGGACAAGCACCAACTCAAAAGAAGAGTCGCCCATCACCGCTCCACTGCGTGAAACATCACTGCTCTCCACAAAAGAAACATTTATGGTTTCAACAACCTTTTTCTCATCCTCTAACCAGACTCGATAACCACATATCCTATAAGGACTCCACGCTTGGATTTGGAGTCTAACTTGTGTTTGCGCCTGACCTTTGGGACACCAATGTAAGTTAAAGTACCAAATGGCTTTAAATGCTGGACGGAAGGCTTATTTCCTGAGTAGAGTTCAAGTGGGGTTTTGGTGTTCTTACCATGACAAATCCTGTTCCAAGTATAATTAAAATGTAAACATGCTTCAGGCCAGAAATCATCAGACAATCCACTGGATTTTAACATTGCCCGAACACAATTTATAATTGTCTGGTTGAACCTCTCACAAACCCCATTTTCTTCTGGCGTATAAAAATTAGTCAATTCATGATTTATACCATTTTCTCTACAAAAAACCTTAAAAGAATCATTGTCAAACTCCTTACCATTATCAGTACGTAACGACTTTAACTTGGTTCCCAAAAATCTTTCAGCTCTTAAGACATGTATGTCTCTTAAAGACCTCAAAACACATAGATTTTTCCTGGATTGGGTAAACCGATGATCTTCCAGAAAAATCATCTATTATGGATAAAAAGAAATGTTCACCTTTTTAACCAGGAATTTTAATTGGACCCCAAGTATCAAGAAAAAGTCGATCTAAAGGTTTTTTGGAAGAAGAATGACTCAAAGGTTTAAAGGAAACACTGTTTTGCTTACTCACATGACAAGGATCACAAAAATAAATTATCAACAGATTTTAAGTTAGGCAAGCCTTTAACAGCAGAATTACGAATAGTATTAAAAATTAAATCAGGGCTAATATGATTAAAACGTAAGTGCCAGGTATCAAAGCTCTTTACATTACCAGACTTTATTACAGGTGAAGCTGAAATTTCAGCATTAACATTTACATTAGAATTCTGCCCCCCATTCAATTTAGCACTATAATTGCTCTTGGAAAAGTATAATAAATCTCGTCTTTAACTGAGAAAAGGAAGTCACCATACTTGTCGACCACATTTAGTTTACCAGCCTTACAAATAAATTTAGCACCACCCTGGTTGAATCTAGAACCACTCAAAAGATTTTTTCTCAAATTAGGAGAGTATAAAACATTCCAAAGTTTAATGTCAGTCCCATTGAAATTTAACTCAACCTCGCCTTTACCAGTAATGGGAAAAGTGTCAACAGCCACGTGTAGCTCATCACCAAAAATTTCAGAGAAATTACAAAAAAGAGATTTGTCTTTACAAAAGTGGTGAGAGGCCACTGTATCGAAAGCCCAGCTTCCCTCTCTATCAAAACCACTTAAATTAGCTTCTGCTATGAAATTTTGAGTTCTATCACGTTTTGACTGTTGACCGGAGCCACCCCTCTTAGAAAAATTACTTTTAAATGGTTTTTCTTTTTCTTTTGCAGCTAGATCATTACCTAATTTAACCCGACAATCTTTAATTACATGGCCTTTCTTGCCACATCTCCAACAGGTAAAAACAGGCCTCCTTTTAAATTTTACATTTTGGGCCTCAATAGAACATTCAATTCTACCTTTATCAAAACTTCTAAGTTGGAGACGTGTCTCCTCAGCACAAAGTTCTATAATGATCTTTTTAAAATCAAAACGAAGAATTTGTTGATCAAATTTATCAGGTAAGTATCTTAAAACTTGAAAGCAAAGATACTCGTCATTAATTGGTTTACCAATAGTTTTTAATTGATCAGCAATTTTAGAAATTCTGCAATTTTAGAAATGCTGCAAAAACACCAATAGATTCGCCAGGTTCTAAAAAACATGTCATTAATTCAGAAAAAAGTTTCATGTGATGGCTTCTACTATCTGGTTGGAAGTTAACTTTAAGGATTTGCCACGCTTCTGAGGGGTCAGTACCATAGGCGTAGCCAGCATCTGTCCTAGGGGGTGCAAAAAATTTCAGGCTCAAAGTTGCTGGTAAATTATATTTTTGGGGGATAATGGAGTAATAGTTGTTATGGGTGATGGTAATCATAGTGGTCTGTGTAAAAATTTGTGCATGACAGAATGTTTTACTAAAAATACTCATTATTGACTCCTGACGTTTAAGGGAAAAAAAAAAAAAAAGCATGTACTATAACTTTGCAGCCTTTGTTTGTCTCTGTGTGGCACTGTGGCTTTGACACTAATAAACAAATTTCAATCAGTGTCGTGCAAACTCACGAAAAAATGAGCTAGTTCAAACTCAAGTTCATCGTGTAAAAAACGAATTAATTCACGCCCAAACTCATGTCTGAAAGAAAATGAATCTGCTCAACTCAAGTTCATTTTTAAAAAGGAGTGAAACTTATAAAAAACTAATTTTTGCATAAATTTATGTATATATATATTTATTTATTTATTTATTTTATTTATATTTGCATTTTATTTATTTGGTTGCTTCTTTTTTCCCTTGGTATTTTTAAATAAAAATGAACTTTTTTGGATGTAAGTCATGAATTTATAAACAATAAGAGGTATATAATATTGCCCCCCCCCTTTTTTTTAATGAAACTTTTTATTTTATGAAAATAAAACTTGATAATCTGGTGTGTCACTCATAAAATTAAATTTTATGGCCTATTGGAGTTGTGCCATGTTCAAATTTGTCACTTGATATAGCTGCTCTAATGCAGACTCGGTGACCTTGCCAACATAAATTATGTGAGAAGTGCCGAACTGTTTATCAGCCAGGGTAGCTCAGTGGTTAGAGCATCCGCGCGTTAAGCGGAAGGCCCGGGTTCGATTCCCGATTCTGGTATTTTTCACATAGTTGGTAAAATATCAGCCTTCTACTCCATTCTATCAAAATTTAATTAAAGATAGTTTATGAAATTTTAACATTTTAAGTAAAAATGAAGAGTAAGAACAAATATTGTTTTTAAAACTTAAAGAGAAGATATAGCAGAAATTATTTCGAGATTCTGCCTTTCCCCTCCAATTTTAACTTAACATAATCACAATATTGTTTTCAAATCGAAGTGGCTGATGGCCGTATTATCCCAGCGACCTCCCTGCTACTCTTAATTTTGTTTTATAAATTCGATTTACAGAAACTAAATGGCAAAAATTATGATGGCATTTTCAGGACTAGTTTTGGGGCCCTTTGCTACTCAGGGCCCCTCTGGCACGCGCCCCTGTGTTAATCAGGCCGTTGTTTGTGTGTGCATAAGCATGGGTGCATTTGGGTAAGCGTGTGTGCATTATTATACCAAATTTGATGACCTTGTATTAGAAATATGACCCCCCCCCACACAAAAAATAATCCTGGCTATACGGCCTTGGTTCGAGCCCCCCACCCCCCCACCCCAGAAATTTTTCAAAGTCGGCGCTGCTGATTCGTTCCCCTGTTCCTTGTCCATTTTCCACGAAACCTGAAAAGTCGAATAAACCCCTAGTATTTCTTAAAACAGGATTTTGCACACATGCAGATTTATGCTAGAGGGGACGGTTACTCAATGACTTTCCGAAGTATGATAAAAACTAGAGAACGCTTCTAAGAAAAGGAATTCCTGCCAAACACCTGCCATCGCTTACAAAGCTTTTCTATTTATCTCTGCCGGGAAAATTAAAATAGTCTCCATTCTACACTGCTCTGTTTCCAACGTTTTCTTTCATTTCTTTTTCTTTTCTTCTTTTTTTTTTTAAATTGTTATCATAATTATTATTTTATCGTTATGATTTCTTTTAAAAAATAATTAAAATCTCATAAATAGTAAATACGTGAATAAAATAATAAATAAAAGCTTATTTTTTTTATTTTTTTTTTAACTGAACAGGATCCTGTGAAAGATTTTTTATATTCAGCCCTCTTAAAAGAATAAATTTTTAACTGACGGTGAAATAAGTAATTAGTAACAAAGATGAAATGTGTTCGAAACATAGTTTACTCTATGGCATAATTTGGGGCAATTTCAGTGTATGATTCGCAAGTAGCAATTCGCAAATTACCCATTCTTCCGTTACCCATTTTATCCGGGATCCGAGAATACAAAAGCAGAGGGTAACTCAATGACATTGCCAGATGAAAGAAAACACTGGAGAACGCTTCTAGGAAAAATATTTCCTTCCTAAAATTCCTGTCATTGTCTACACAAAGAAAGCCTTTCTGTTTATTCATGCTCAAAAAGTAAAATTAGCCTCCAATCTCCACCCATCCACAACTCTTTATTTTTTTTAAATTTAACCATTATTTTTTTTTTTTTTTATTATTATTTATTTATTTTAAATAACTAACATTATACATATTTATATCTGGCGGCGAAAAATGTTATCAGTACCACAGATCGAATATATTTTACTCTTGAGATATTTTTAGCATATAATTCGCTAGTAAGAATTCTCAAATTATCCTTTTTCGTTTTCCTTTATTTTGTTACCCTTTTTTATATATTTATCGTTGCCATTTTTTACGTTGCTGTGTTTTCCTGTTGCCATTTTTTCCGTTGCCTTTTTACCTAAATTCATACATATATATTTCACAGTTTTCCAGAAATTTTATTATACTTAGACAGTAATTTAGAAAAAAGATTTTTAACTTTCACTATCTTCTTAACAAGAAAATTTAATTAATAACCTAATTTTGGTTGACTTTTAAGATTTCTGTACTTTACATCCTTTTTTGTTCCTACTTTTATTTTAATGTGTCTGAACCTCAATATTTTAATCAACACCATTCATTCTAATATTATGTATTAACTGGATGTCCAAATTTACAGTTTTGTAAGACTATATAGTGTATATATATCATCTTAAAATTAAAAAAATTTTTGCACTGATATTTTGTATTACTATATATATATATACATATATATATATAAACTGAAAATCGTATTTGGGAAAGCATAATTTTTTTTTTCTTAGGAATGTTTATTGCAATAACTGAATATTTTAATAGTAAGAGATTAAAGGAAAGGTAATATTTTAATAATTTCTTTTTCAGATATATAAATTAAGGATAGTTAGAAGCATTTAAATTTCTTCTTTGATAATCGTTCTGCATGAAAATAATTTAAAAATAATTTTAGTTTTTCAAAATGCTGTAAAACTAAAAAAAAGTTATAAATATGCTGACATTATTTCTGTTCACTGCTTTAATGATGGTATAAGTGCCTTCCATGAAGGTCTTAGCCCATATTTAAGCAAGTTTCGGAGAAAAAAAAAAATGCATGGAAAATCTCGAAGGCTAGGTCAAAGTGCGGCCTGAGATCGAACCGGGAACTTTCCGTCGCCCAGTTTCGCTAGCAAAACCTTTCTGCCAGCTTTAATGATTAAAAAAAAAAAAAAAAAAAAAAAAAGGATGTATTGTATTTCTACTGGAATTTAAACTTACTAAATGTACTTATAGCAGAATTACATGTAAGACATAATTTTAATGTTTTAAAAGAACCTTAAAATAATAATAATAATAGCGCATATAGGAATCATCATCATTATTATTATTATTATTATTATTACTATTAATCCTCTTCCCATTTTTCGAAAAGCAATTTTTGGGTGTCAGAGATACAAAATTATAATATACAAAATTAAACTATCAATATCTTACTACAACTTATTTTTTAGTACAATTATGTCTCATCACCTTTTGAGTAACTTTTAAAAGATCGATAGACTAACTTTACTTAATCTTAACTAATATCACTTTATACACTTATCTAAATTTAATTTTCTGTGTAAAATTATAAAGTACCGTTTTGTTAGGTTCAAGTAATGTGCATGAAAGATAACATAAGTAAAAATTAAAGACAAATCAGTGTTGTGACTTGTCAACAATGACTTTCGATAAAGTATTAAAAAAAAAAAAAAAAAAAAAAAAAAAAAGCAAATTTTTATTTGCGGTTCAAGTAATAGAATTTACTGGGAAAAATAATAATAATAATAATAATAAAACATTTTTCAAGCAGTAAAAAGCATCTCTAAGCAAAAATAACTTATCTATCGACAGTGTAACATAACTTGAAATAATAAATAACTCAAATAAATAATTTGGTCGTATACGACCAGGTGAACAAGCATGGCGAATTTCCGGTTTAAACTGGCGGGTCAATAGCCTCTCTCTATCTAGGGTAGGGTCCCTAGTTCTAGCTACTCACACTGGGATAGTTCAAATTCAAAATGTCATTATATATATATATATATATAGAGAGAGAGAGAGAGAGTTATGTACATGCATATACAGGGGTAAAGAAAGTAGACTTAAGTCTAAAATGGAAGAAACATAATTCATTTGATTTACTGACAAGTAAATCAAATGATTTTTTTCAGCAGGTATAATGTTCAACTGGAAAAACACATTTTGCTGAAAGGTCAATAAAGATTAAGTCAAATTTGAATCAGCTAAATTTTTTGTTGCGACTTCTCTCATACGTACACACAATATTTATATGTTCTTATATATATATATATATATATATACACTTATGTATGTATAAGTATAGATGATAAAGCCTATTGAATTGTATATAAATATTTGAAAATTATATAATTCCTATATTTTGTATAAATTAAGATCATAGTCAGAAAGAATTTGTGAAGAGGGTTGAAACTTTAGTATGTAACGTCGAGCATTAAAAATGGAGTTTAGCTCAAAAATGTTTAACAAATCTGAAACATTTCGGGGTTGTTTGATTCTACCAATACCCCCTTATTTGAACAAAATACTTATATATGTAATGTACACTATGTACAGTAAAATAACATCTTAAATATGGACTTCTAAAAGGAGCAATTATCCAAAATTTAGATACTGGAATATTTAATTTTTGTTTTTCAACTCGACTACAGATAGCGCCACTATGCAAACATGGGGCAAAGAAATTTTTTTAACATTTTCATTCTGTGAATCAGTTATAATACTTGGTACTTTTATATTTTTAAATTTTTATGTTATAGAAGTTTCGGCTCAAAAAATTCAAGGAATTAGTTATCACGTGTTCATTCAAAAATATATGAAAAGATGCCTTCCTAGAGTTTAGATATGAGTATAGCCTCATTCATTCTCTCTCTCCCTCTTTTTTTTAATTATCGGTTAACTATTAAATTTAAAATAAATATATCAATTATTGATCCCAGTATGTCATATCGTACAGTGTAAAACTATAATTTTTTAAGCAAAAGTTGTTGGAAACAAAAAATAACTTACAAATTGTACTAAATTGTTTATGTATTTAAATGTGCTTTCACTTGTGATAACTCCAGTAGATGGCACCACTACATAAATTCTACTAACCGGAATTTTTTAACTCCATATTTTTTATATTTATTTTATCACAAAATATACACCATTATATAGAAGTAGATGTACATATAAGGATATATTATGTACTATAATTATAAGAATTGTGATGGTACATTGGGCTTTTAAGATATTTTAATAATTCTAATTAAAGCACTATTTTTCAAGCGCCAAAATCTTAATTTGCTCTGAAAAGATAATAATTATTCATTAATAAAGGTTTTGCAACATTATTACTTTCAGATATCTCATATCTGTTAGATTTTTATTTTACTTTATATACACAAAATGAAACGAATGGATTTACAAGAAGTACAAATATCCGGTTTTCCATGGATTTACACGTTTTAAGATGTCCTGAGTAAGATTTAACCACTTAGGGGAAATATCTGTCTGTTTTTGTGTATCATAAACACTATGTGACACTGTATCTCATGTACTAATGAACGGAATTTAACCACACTTGATATTTATGGGGCCTTGACTTAAATTTGTGCTGATTACACTTGAGGATACATCGTTCAATATGTGGCACTGCCATTCGATTGGTTATACAGTTTTTAATACAATTTTTAATATATGGATTAAATTTTTTTAAATATATGTACATAATGAGAGTTATTTTTAATTTTCGATGTGAAATTATACATTATCATGGTGGCCTCTTTTTCTTACTGTTATTTGTGTTTTTCTTTGTTTTTTCTTGTTTGACTTTTGCCATTGTTTCACATAATTTTCAGCTCTTATATCGTATGAATATACATATATATTACTGTAATAGTTAACCAAGAAAAAACTTGTATATATAGGGGGTATCGCTCCCCCACTCTGCACGAAGCTTAAATTTTCGATATGGATATGCTCCAAAAGAACTCATCAATACCTTTAAAATAAAGGGCTGAATCATAGATCTGTGATATTTTAAAACAAATTTATCGATTTTTTTTGTGTCATCTGTTTATAGGATACAAAACTGACTGACTTTTGACATTTAGTGTTATACTTCTCTGAGATGAAAATCCTCTGCGTTCACATTGGATAATAAATAATTTATTAAATAATATATGAATTTGTATAGAAAATATAGAAGAACTTTTTGTGATGGCCACAACATACTAGATTTAAATATATATATATGATAAAATATATTGTGTAACATATAAATTTGTGGATTTCATATATATTAATATTCCCAAAAATACTCCAACTAAAATCCGATAACAGAAAAAATGGTTATGAATAATTATAAATGTACAAAAAAGATATACACTAAGCGACAAAAAAAAAAAAAAGCCGCACTTGGATATTTTCCTTTTCACCTACTACAATCGCCAATTTTATCGTTTAAAAAGCAAATTTTTGAATAGATTTTATTATGTTGTCCTCCCCATACACTTTAGCATTGAATCCAGCGTTAAAAACAAAATGCAATTGTCAGAAAAACTCTAATTTTAGAAATTATTTCAAAAATGGAAAGAATAAGGCAGTTAACGATATCACAAAAAGTATTAATATTTGAATGAAAAAAAAAAAAAAAAATTTTTTTAATACGTGAGATGGCAACATAATTAAATGTTAACGAAATATTGGTAAAATGGTTTTTAGCAAAATATAAACATTTTTAGCCGTTTAAACCAGAAATTTGGTTTTAGGCGGCCACGTTGCTCAACCAAACAAGATCACAGCAAATTTTTAAAAAATCGATTTGTATCATGTTCAGAACTTAAAAATATTTAAAAAAAAAAAGTGTGTAGTAAATTACTTTCTTCAAAAACAATGCGGGAACAATTAAACAAAGCAGGTTAAAGAACGGAAGATCTGCGAAAAAAAGCCATCATTAAGGAAAATAATTTGAAAAAACAATACTTTAGCTGACTAAAAATTTAAAAACATTATCAGTTAATTATTAGGCTGAACTGGTTTTCTCTGATGAATCAAGTTTATTTTACTTCGAGCTGGTGAAAAAAGCTAAAATGAGGACGAAAATGTGACCGACTTAATGAAAATCGCACTCTTAAAACAGTGACATTTTCTCCGTACATTATGGTACGGCGGTGCACAATTTTCCAAGGAATCTGGCAAATTTTTATGCTCAAGGGATCAATTAACTCAAAATAAAACACAGTGATTATAAAAGTGGCGCCTGACCGGCTATTTTAGAGGTATTTCAGACTTTGCTTCAAACAGTATTTCAAGATATTAATGCACCTTGCTGTACGGCGACTGCGGTGCGTCAGTTTGAATCAAATCGTTAAAATTGCCTATCCATCGTCAGATCCCCATTTTCTGTATAGTACACCGTTTCTAATATGAAGAGAGTTCCAGAGTGCCCAATAACTTTTCATAATGGAGCTAAATGTGGAGATATCCTGCCAGGTAGATCTGTTGATGGTCATCTCCTTCAACTGTAATATTGGGTTTATGTCAGGATCGTCCAACTGGACTTGCCTAAGTTCCTGGTCATTCCACTGGTCCGGTTATGATGGTGTAGAGGCCGTAGGGCAATCGGGTTTATCTGCTGGTATTTCGGCTCTAAAACAGTACTTGCAGCTTTCAGAGCAGGGCTTCCGTGACAAGGCATCTGCATTATCATTAAGAGCCCCTTTACTATGTATCTCAAAGTCATTTTCCTGGAGGCGTTGTATCCACCTGGCAATCTGGCCTTCCGGGTTCTTGAACTGAAGCAACCAAAACCATGTTAAAGATGAATGGTCAGTCTGGAGCAGGAATCTTCTGCCATAGAGGTAACGATGGAAATGTTCTATGGCTTTTACGATGGCGAGTAGCTCTTTTCTGGTGGTACAGTAATTTCGCTCCAGTGTAGACAGGCATTTACTCCAACAGGCACGTTCTTGGCCATCAACTTTCTGCGACAGAACAGCACCGACACTTTCGTGGCTGGCATCTGTATCAAGTATGAACTGTATGTCGGGCTGTGGATACGCCAAAATAGGCGATGATATTAAGGCCTCTAAGTCTCTTGAACGTTTTTTCACATTCATCTGTCCACAGGAACTTCTGTTTGGCCTCCGTCAGCTTGGGAAGTGGTCTGACAATATTCGAGAAACCCTTCACGAACTTTCCTATAGTAAGTGCATAATCCCAGGAAACTTCGTAGTTGGTGTACGTTTACAGGGCAACTCGTTCTCGACTGCAGTGATCTTCTCAGGATCAGTTCTTGCACCTTCAGCAGAGATGATATGGCCAAGATAACTCACTTCACGACGAAATAGGCTGCACTTGCTAAAGGTTAGCCATTCTGTGTTTCTCCAACACCTCACGGAAATTTCGTAGATGGTCTTCAAAGGTGCGCCCCACAATGGTAATATCATCTAAATACACCAGACAGGCTTCATAGGAAAGTCGTTTCAACACTGTCTCCATCAGGCGCTCGAAGGTTCCAGGTGAATTACATAATCCAAACGGCATAACTTTAAACTGTCCTAGTCCTGTGGAGAATGCAGTCTTCTCACGATCGTCAGGATGTAATTCTACTTGCCAATAACCGCTCTTCAGATCCAAAATCGAAAACCATTTATTGTCAGCAAGTGTGTCCAATGTGTCATCAATTCTAGGAAGAGGGTAACTGTCTTTCTTCGTGATGTCATTCAAACGACGATAATTCACGCAAAATCTTGTTGAATCATCCTTCTTTCGCACCAGTTCTATAGGAGAGGCCCAAGGACTCGTTCATGGCTCGATGATGTCATTACGTTGCATTTCATTTAAAAGTTCAGCCACCTCTTCCTGTTTAGCAAATGGAAGTCTTCTTGGATGTTGTTTTATTGGAGGATGATTTCCTGTGTTAATTCGGTGCTGGATGATGATAATTGTTCCGACGTCTCATCTTTACTCTGCTGTCGTCTAATCATCATGCCGGAGTTCACTGTGAACTCCCTCAGTTTACGGGTCTGATCCTCTCGAAGATGCAAGCTCCATTTCTGTGTTTCTTCTCTTCTCTGGTGGAGGTAAGCGACGGTCTCGACCGTCGTAGGTATTCCTACAAGCCCCGTGATGATGATGATGAAATTGAAATCATATTCACACCTAAAAACTGTTAGATACACTTAATGTAAACGAAAGTGCAATTCTAGCAAATATATATTAATTGCTCTTAATATAACAATATTTTTGTGTGGCCCTGTAAATCTAATGTTAATCATACTATATTCTATACAAAGCATTCTTTTGTGCATATGAATAATATATTTCAATTTCATTAAGCTCTGTGCAAAGCAAAGGTATTAAAATATGGTTTATAGAAATACCTCCCACTGAACACAATGATTTGGAGCATTTTTGGGAGTCTCTGTACACAAACCATAGAGTTATTCACTCCATTTTCAATAGGAACACCCAATAGTGAACTTGAATAAAATATAACAGTTTCAAGAAATTCCTTAAATATTTATGGGAGTTAGAGCACAGACAGACAGACAAACTGAAGTCATTAACACTTTTCAACCTTTTGTTGAAAGTGTTAAAAGGATTAATTGAAATCCGTAAAAAAACTCAGCCTTATTGCCCTCCTCCCCCAACCAAAGGGGAAGGAATTTACAAAATTCCCTTACAGTCAGAGGCGGATTTAAGTTAGATTGTGCCCTAGGCCCATTTCCTAGATGCCCCCCCCCCCATCATATTTTGAAACACTATGTGTATACATTATAATTTTAAATATAACCAGGAAAAGATATATTATTTTTGGCTATATCATTCACTGTGCAACACTGCGTATAACAATCAGTTCATAATTAAAAAATGAAAGAAACCATTACATAATTATTTTAACAAAATAATTCTAGTACTTATGAAATGAATACGTGTTTGAATCGTAACAAATATATTTCAAATTTGTTTGTAAACCATCGAATGAAAACCTAATCGGTTTTGAAATCTAGTTGCTTTTTACTTTTAAATTTACGTTTAAAATAAACTCGTTTTTAAATTTTTAATAGGCTTATAAATTTTGTCTCGCTATGCACGGGCCTTGTGGACCTAAACATAAATCTTGCCATGGCCATTTCATTGCTGTATTAGCATTTTGTAGTTACATACGATCGATGATAGGTTCGTCTGATCAATCATACAATTTTAGTGTATATCCATGCATTTCAAAGTAGTATAGAAAAATCAGTAATGTGTGAAAATGGCTTAAAAAGTGTTCTTATAGTCAATAAAATTCCAATTGGTTTTCAATTTCGATTATCTTTTAAACCAGAATTATTTTTCAAATTTTAATCGCCTCCACCATTCAGATTATATCACTTGCAAAAATTTGGCACTCCAAATCACGGGCGCCCCTAGGCCCGGGCCTAAGCCTAAATCCACCCCTGCTTATAGTGTATGTGAGCACACATAACAAACTCACATACCGAAAAAATCCCCCTAAGTGGGGAAGGAAGAATATTTTACAAAATCCATTTATAGAATGTTTTAGGCACGCATAACCAATTAATATACCAAAAAAAAATCATCTTTCTGAGATAAATTATAAGAGAGTTTCAATTAGAAACATGCTCAAGGAAAAGAGAAACACTTTGCAAAATCCCTTTATATTGCCTGTTGGATACGCATACCACACACAAATACCAAAAACTTGCCGTTTTGAGATAATTTTGAATAGAGCTATGCTTGGAAAACCGTTTTTGTTCCCCTCCTCATAGGGGTAAAGGGGGGGAGGAATTTCGCAAAATCCCGTCACGGTGTTTTATGCAAACAACTAACCAACACATCAAAATTCATGAACGCAGCTCCTATACATTCCCAAAGACAAATTTAACATAAAATGGGGACTCTCGAAACTACCCCGTCATAAATTCCCTCCCCCCCCCCCCAAAAAAAAAAAAAAAAAAAATGAAAATTACAAAACATCCTAATTTGTTTTTGGAAGAGTTCAATTGAAATATTCGGATTTTGCAAACCCCCCTTCCTCCCTTAAAATCGAAAATTTGAAAATTGACAAGTTTGTTTCTATTTATTTCAGTCGTCTCCCCAAGCACAATTTATTCACCCTAAAGCAATTTGAAGTTGAGTTATGCTCCCAAATAAGTTTCTGAATTTTGAAAGACACCGTCTTCGTGTGTGTTAGGTCTCTAGAACCAAGCATCACACCAAAATTTGTGACAAACTCCCCCACAGAATCACCACAACTGTGTTGATTCACAAGGAAGATCTCCACAGGTGCATACAAAAAATTACAGAATATTCTCCTAACGAGGTTATGTATGTTTATAAAAAAAATTCCGACGGAATCACTATATATAGTCCTTAAAAAAATCTTGAAACTGAGTTTTAGATGTTTGTGTTTCTTATATTTAAAAGCAAATATCATATGGATATCTTTCTTTCTTTCTTTGAGATATGAAGGAATATGTGAAATCACTTTTTGGTACATGTGAAAACACGTACCAAATACCTAAAATTCTGTTTTTTGGTATTTCTGTTTCTTACAATTTAAAGTAAAAATTGAATCAATATCTGTTTTTTTTTTTTTTTTTTTTTTTTTTTTTGAGATATAAATAGCTATTTGAAATCAGGTGTTGTACATGTACAATCACGTTTTGCTCCCCCCTACTTGGGGATCGAATTTCTAAAATTCCAGAAATTGTTTTTTTGGTATTTCTGCTAGCTATATTTAAAAGTAAAATTTTATGGATAGCTCTTTTTTCTTCGAGATATGACGATTTTTATGAAATCTGTTTTTTGCCCCCTCCCCCCCCCCCAAACTTGCAGAGTGAATTTTCTAAAATCACTTCTTAGTTGATGTTTATGTCACAGAAGGAATGTTTTCACCAAGTTTCGTGCTTCCAGGTGCAGGGGTTTGGGCTGGATGATCATGAATCAGTCAGTCACTCAGAACAAACAATGCGATACATATAAACTAGCAGGCGTTGCCCGCTTCGCTGATCACTATATTTAAATTATTTCTCAAAATTACATATAACTTATTTCTTTAAGAGATTTTTATATTAATAATTGAAATCTGTCAAAATCCTTAGTCTTTTTTCCCCCAACTCCCACCAAAGGGGAGAGAATTTACAAAATTCCCTTATAATGTGCGTTGGATACACTTAACCATTTCACATATAAAAAAAATCACATTCCTGAGATAATTTAGAGCAGAGATATCATTGGAAACGTATTTTTTTCCCTCCTCAAAGAGGGGAAGGAGGGAATATTTCGCAAAATCAATTTATAGTACGTGTTGATTATACATAGTACACCCACATAACAAAAAATTGCTTTCCTGAAATAATTTTAAATGGAGTTACGCTTGGAAACCTATTTTTTGTTCCCCTTAAGGGGGAAATTTTACAAAATCCATTTATAGGCTGTTTTAGGCACACAAACAATTAATACACTGAAAAATCACCTTTATGAGATAAATTAGAAAAGAGTTCTAATTGGAAACATGCCCGTTACCCCCAAATCCCAAAGGGGGTGAAGGGGAGATGCACATAGCACACACAGATACCAAAAAATTGTTGTCCTGCGATGATTTTGGGACAGAGCTAAGCTTGTAAAACTGTTTTTGTCCCTCCCTCCCATAGAGGGAAAAGGGGAAATTTCGCAAAATCCTGTGGCTGTTGGTGTTTCATGCAAATAAACAACCCACACACCAAGATTCGTGAATGCAGCTACCATAGATTCTCCCAGACACATTTGATGTGAAAAGGGGGCTCTCAAATCTGCCTCGTCATAAATCCCCCCTGTGTGACAGTGTTCACACATATGTTTTATGAATGTTAATTTAACTTTACAAATTAAGAGATAAATATACCTAAATAATAGAAACATCTTTTTGAAATTAAAATAATTCACTCAATTAAAAATAGAATTTCCATTTTCTTTGCAAATCAAAACCGCTTCATAATGTAGTATTTCATAATCCTTTTGTTAAATAACTTTCTGCCCTTCTTTTAAAATAAAGCAATATTTATATTGGGGTTTGGAAAATAATTTTAATTCCTAGTCTTTCCCTTAAAAAATTAAACCGTTAGCACTATAATTTATTTATTTAAGATAATGTTCTTTCAGAATTATTACCAACATATTTCTAGCATATTTCAGTATAAATAAATAAAAAAAGAATTTCCGTTAGCAATTATAATGGTTCTATTTACGTAAAAAAAAAGAAGCTAGTAGCATTTTCCATCAAACGGATGTGTTTCTAAAATATATTTTTAATGGGTTTATAGACGACTGGCTGACGCGTGATTATAAGTTCATGTTTTCTCGTCTGCGTTCGTTGTTTGATTGGCAGGCGGCGTTTATTTTTTTATGCCAAATTAGTTTGACTTTTATAACAGCTAGATTATTTTCAAAATTTTTGTATTGAAATGTACTGGAACAAAGGAACAGTTTGACATTCTTTTTGGCTTAATTTTAACTATGTGTATCTTACGCTCATCAGTTATAAAAATAACACTGTATAAATATTTTTAATACAATCATGTATTCTATGATCTTTTGTGTTTGTGTGAAATTAGCGTAAATTATTATTACTGTAAATTCTATTAGAGTCTTATATATGATGCAGATAATCTGAAGAGTCTATTCTACAAATATTTTTTACATGGAAAAAAATTATGATAAATTTTTGTGTCTTTGAACAGTCATCATTTTTGTTTCATGCACAACTTTTTGGATTTAATTTCTTTAATAATAAAAACACAAAAGTTTGTTTTTGTATTAAAATATATATAAGATTAACAAAATAGTCTTTTTCCTATACTTATAGTTTCGGTAAGATGCTCATTTCGTTGGCACCCGAGATTTACAAATTTGAGCATTATGGTTGGGGCATCCAACTGAAGAAAAGCTATTCAGATGTTAAAGATTATTTTCTGTTAAATTCCAGATCATGTCAAAATGTGTCATGTTACTAACAAGCAAAATTTTTACTTTCTTCTATCTTCAATAGAAGAAAGTATTGGATTCGTAAAAATTTTCGATTTCGGGTTTTTGATGGATTTACACGTTTTGAGAGCTGTAGAACACGATTTTACCATTTTTAGAAAATGTCTGTCTGTCTGTGTGTGTGTGTGTGACAAAATTTTGTGGCAACTGTATCTCTGGAACTACTGCACAGAATTTCATACAAATTGGTATGTAGTTGCACCTTGACATAAATTAGTGCCTATCAACTTTTGGTAAAAATCGTCTTACAGGTTGCGTTGCCATCCCGCTTTTTCTAAATTTTTAACAGGGTGATATAGGGCAAAAATTTTCAAGATGGGTATCTTTCGAAAGGTCTCGTCAGTACCTTTAAAACGAATGGTTGAACTATAAATCTGTGATAATTTAAAACAAAGTTATCGATTTTTTTTTACTTTTTACGAAAAAAAAACTTAGAAAAAAATTTTTTTTTTCTTTCTCTCCCCTTAATTTTATCAAACTCCCACGGTTTCCGTGTTCTGACAAACTTAGAATAATTTTCACATTTTACCCAAAATTTTGTCAAAGTCCCACTTTTTTTTTTTTTTTTTCTCCCCTTAATTCTATCAAACTACCACGGTTTCCGTGTTCTGACAAACTTAAACAAATTTTTGCATTTTCCCCCCAATTTTGTCAAAGTCCCACGGTTTCCGTGTTTTGACAAACTTAGACTAATTTTCACATTTTACCCAAAATTTTGTCAAAGTCCCACTTTTTTTTTTTTTTTTTTTTTTTTAATTATTGTTACTGAGTGAATTTGTACAGGAAAATATAGAAGAAAGTCTCGTGGTGGCCACAACATACTAGTTTAATCATGATAAACAAATTTCTCTACTCACACAAAATTCATATTTTATAAAAACTTATGGAAAAATATTTGGGTATGTGGGTATTTAAAAGAAAGATTTGAATATCAATGGTGGTTACAAACCAATACTTAAAAATTTACGGATTACCAAAAGATAAATGCCTATTAAATTAAAAAGACAATAAGACTTCTTCACACACCATAAATTTTAAGCCAGCACAACCGGTTTCGAAAGGACGTAGCCTTCCTTCATCAGGTGCAAAAAACACGTGCTACTGCCTTCGAGGCAAAAGCAAGACTGAAAGCAGGGCAAAATCCAGAGGGGGAGGAGCAACACAAACAACCAATAGGAAGCATCATGCAGGACCAATCAGAGAGGAACACACATGCACACACAAAAACAAAAGGAGGGAGGGAAGGAATAAACATTTTATTTTTTATTTATTTTATTTATTTATTTATTATTATTTTTCTTTTTTTTTAAATCTATTTATTTTTGTTTATTTATTTATTTATATATTTTTTATTATTATTTAATTATTTAGAATTATTTAATTATAACTATTATTGTGTTATAAACATAATGAAGCAAATTATTTAATTGAATTAAACAAATTTTTCCAGGCTGTAGACAGCAAAGTGGAATCAGATTTTTCATTGACAATTTTATCACGATTAAGGTAAATAGCTAAATTTTCCAAAAAATCCAGTTCGGAAACGTGTTTGGCATGAAAGATAATTTTGGCACTCTTAAAATTAAAACTATGATCAAATTCCCAACTGTGCTTTGCAATAGAAGATTTAGAAATTTCTTGATTAACAACATACCGAGAATGTTCACGTAAACGGCATTCAAGATTTCTTTTTGTTTGACCAATATATTGCTAATGCTATTGATCCCCATATTCAGTTTACCTTCGAGTTAGAAAATTGTAATCAACTTCCCTTTCTTGATGTTTTAGTTACTAGGTGCGATTCCTCTTTTAAAACCTCTGTGTACAGGAAACCTTTCTCTGTTTCTAACCCTCCCCATGCTCTCTCTAATCATCCAGCTAAACAAAAAATTGGCACCTTTTACACTTACGTGTTTCGTGCCCTTAAAATTTGTTCTGATACTTATTCTTTTAAAGAAGAACTCAATTATTTAAAGTCCGTTGCTATTAAAAGAGGTTTTAGACCTTCTATAATTGATAAAGCTATCAAAAAGTTCAGTAGGCCAACTTATAATTCTACTCTTTCCATTGATGATAAAATTAAACCTGATAATCTTGTTGTCTTGCCTTTTCATCCCCCCTTATATTTTAAATTAGCCAAAGTTTTGAAGCGTTTCAATTTTCACGTTATTTTTAAACCTGTCAATAAATTCCAGTTCCCTTCAACTAAATCCCCTGTTCCCGAGCTTCATAAGTGGAGTATCTATAATGTCCCTTGTAATGATTGTGATTTATCTTATATTGGTCAAACAAAAAGAAATCTTGAATGCCGTTTACGTGAACATTCTCGGTATGTTGTTAATCAAGAAATTTCTAAATCTTCTATTGCAAAGCACAGTTGGGAATTTGATCATAGTTTTAATTTTAAGAGTGCCAAAATTATCTTTCATGCCGAACACGTTTCCGAACTGGATTTTTTGGAAAATTTAGCTATTTACCTTAATCGTGATAAAATTGTCAATGAAAAATCTGATTCCACTTTGCTGTCTACAGCCTGGAAAAATTTGTTTAATTCAATTAAATAATTTGCTTCATTATGTTTATAACCCAATAATAGTTATAATTAAATAATTCTAAATAATTAAATAATAATAAAAAATAATAATAAATTTTATTAAATTTACTTATTAGTATAATATTAATAAAAAATATATAAATAAATTAATTAATTAAAAAAAAAGAATAAATAAATAAATAAATAAAAAATAAAATGTTTATTCCTTCCTTCCCTCCTTTTGTTTTTGTGTGTGCATGTGTGTTCCTCTCTGATTGGTCCTGCATGATGCTTCCTATTGGTTGTTTGTGTTGCTCCTCCCCCTCTGAATTTTGCCCTGCTTTCAGTCTTGCTTTTGCCTCGAAGGCAGTAGCACGTGTTTTTTGCACCTGATGAAGGAAGGCTACGTCCTTTCGAAACCGGTTGTGCTGGCTTAAAATTTATGGTGTGTGAAGAAGTCTTATTGTCTTTTTATCGCTTGTACACCAGTTTTGCATTTAGTTTTGGCCTATTAAATTATTCAGAAATTCTGTATTCTTTTCTAGAGGTTGAAGAAAAGCAGCAGTAACATGCTTCATGATACTGTATGACAGTTTGCAAAGCAAAGCAATTACATAATATAAATTCAAGAAAAGGGCCTACTTGGAAATTCTTGCTAAATTTTTTGGTGTGGATTCACACCACTATCAGGCTTGAACTTCGAAAATCCCAGGTGTTGCGTCGGCACTCCTGTTACTTTCCTTCTACCTTTTATCAGGTGTTTCCATTTTTCGATGTCCGTAGATGGCTCGTTTTGGTTGCAACTGCGCACGTTATTGATAATCTCTATTGCTTCGCGATTTATAGCGTAATTGTAGTTTTCGTAATTTGCAAGTTTTTTAATATTGTCGAAATCTATTTTAATGTTGTTTTCAAAAATTCTAGTTATGGCAGTGGTAGTTTTACTAAATTTTATAACGTTTTTATGTTCTTTTATCCTGGTTTTTATTTTTCTTTTAGTCATTCCTATATAAAATCCTTCTTGGTTATTATCAGTTGGGTTATTATCAATTCCAGCAGTTTCTAAATGGTTTATTTTGTCTTTATCATTACGGACTCTTTCGAAAATATTTGAATTGGGATTAATAGGAATGTTTATATTCAATTTTGAGGCTTCGTTTTTAATTTTCAGGCCAGCACCTTTATCAAATGGAATCGCTGCTGTAAATTTCGGCTTTATTTTTTGAGCGTTATCTATGTGATTTAATTTTTTAATACATTTTTTATATAGATGGTAGATTAAGTACTTTGGATAACCTGCTTTTTTTCGCGATTTCTACGATTTTTTCCAATTCTTTCATAAGTAAAACTTCGCTAGAGCAAATCAAAATAGAGCGGTTGATGTAGGTTGGTATTGTATTAATTTTATATTTATACGGTGTTTTACATTTATTATTTATGATTTCAACGCTATTGTTCGGTTTTCTGTATACTGTAGTTTCAAAAGATTCGTTGTATTTATTTCGTATTATAGTGACATCCAAATAATTCAACTGATGGTTATTTTCAATTTCATGCGTGAACTAAATATTTCTGTCTATTTTATTCAATTTCTCAAGGATTTCATCTACTTTAAAACTCTTATTTACAATGCAAAAAACGTCATCGACTTATCGAAACCAAACAGTTATTTCATTTTTGAAATCTTTAAATATTGTTTCCTCAATTAATCTAAATTTTAGTTTAGCAATTATGCCTTTTTTCTGTTTATAGATTTGGCTATTAAACATAAAGTAATTTTTAGTTAAAATTAAATTAATGGACGCTATCAAAGTTGTGCTAATTTCATTCTGTCCGAAATGTTTGGTGATCCTTTTATTAATAATTTTAATAATTTCTTCTGTATCAATTGAAGGAAAAAGATTTATTATGTCAAAACTCGCGATAATTTGATCGTGTTTAATTTTAATATTTTTCAATTTATGGATAAAATCTTCAGTTGAAATTAGACTATTATTAGAGGGGGGGGGGGGATTTCTCGGTAAATCCTCCGAATTTTGAGATTATCAATAACATGCGCAGTTGCAACCAAAACGAGCAGGGGTGTGCCGACTCGGTGTGCGAAGTGTGCTGTGCACACAGGCGCCAGGTAAAGAAAGGCGCCAGCCGAGGATAAATTATTTGAAAAATATATATATATATATATGTGTGTATATGTATATATATTGCTTTATTAAATCTGATTTCATAATGCCGGTCTGAAGCCATACGAGCAGTGTTGCTAAATGAGGCGCCTTGAAAAATATACTGGCAAAACTTCTGTTCCTCAAATAGTTTATTAGGTTTTTTGTGAAAGGACACAATAAAAGTGGAATAATTTTGTAAAGATGTACCTACCTTCAGCAAAATTTTCTTTGACTTTTTTAACATATCAAATTATTCTATAGAAATTTAAAAGGGCGACTTAATCTCCCCCCCCCCCCTCTCTCTCTCTTCTGGTGGAAAAACACCACTTAGGTTACTAAAAAGACAACATAATTCGATTGCAAAAATAAAGATTTAATAGAACCGGAGATTTTACTTAGAGTACTTTTTTCCCCTTTGCATTATCGATGTAACATCTATATTAATAAAATCGGACTTTTGTCTATAAATTTCTCAAATTCGAAAAAAATATTGCGATATCTTCACACATCGGGAAAACCAAATCTGATTTCAAAAAAATTTCTCTGTGTGTGTGTGTGCGGTCGTTGTGTCTGCATGTCTATAACATTTTTGTGTGGGTATCACATGAAAACAGCTGGACAGTATTCAACGACACTTGGCAGGAATTACCCAACTTAAAATTATATTTATAAAATTTTGTAAATTTCCCCCCCTGGGGGTGGCAGGAGGTAAAAACACGTTTATATGCATAACTAGAAATTGCACATGAGGAGTCTAGATTTGAGTACAATAATAATCATTGTCTACAATTTTTGATTTTTAAGGGGAGAGAAAGAAAATTGATTTTTGGGGGAAATTTCGTAAACTCCGGATTTTTGAGTAGAAAAATACCAAAAATCGTACAAAAATGTTGAAAACAGCCATGCATCTTCTTTAGGACTAGAAAAGCCTCGGTTCGCGAACAAACCGAAATCTGAATGTGGGAAAAATTTTAAAATCAAACTCGAAATGTACAAAACTCAAACTGTAGAAAACAGCCACATGCTGCTTGCGTGCCAATAGGTCAAAGTTTGTTAATGAAATCACTTTTAAATTTATGAAATCAATGAATGTAGTGAATCAACGACGACTTTGCCCGCTTCACTGGTCACTATATTTAAAGGAAACTTTTTTCTATATTGCTTTATAAAAAAAAAAAAAAATCATGAAATTGCTCTAAAGACTGCTTTGGTTCCCAGCTGCCTTCGGCAGCAACCCACTCATTTGCAGACTCTCAGGTGCTTGTGTCTATTGTCTGTGATATTAGCTTATCAGTGGGCTTCCATTTGGGTGCTTATCAGATGACACTTTCGAAACGGACAGTATCGAAAAAATTGAAGTAGCAATTTTATATTTGAATCCCAGTTACATATGAACAACACTATTATACGTGGTGTACATAATATTTTCTTTCACGTTATTTTCGATATTTATTTGATTTATTCAATCAACCACAAAATGACAACAATTTCACGCCAAATATAACACTATTACAATGTGCTATGATCGGCTACGTCTATCCAGTGTTGTGCACGAACGCGTTCATGAGTTTAGCTCAAAAATTTTGAGCTTTGAGTTGAACTTCGCTCGTTTTTTAAATTCTGAACTTGAGTTGAGCGTAGTTCGTTTTTTACACGAACTTGAGCGTGAAAGAGCAATTCAAACTCAAATTAAATATTTCTGTCTGAAATATGAAAAGGAAAGTAGAAGAAGAAAAGGACAGAAAAGAGAAGAACTGCGCAAAATGGATCCCGTAAAAAAAAGGCACTTGGAAAAAAAAAGGTACTGGTAAAAAGGGCACCCGGAAAAAAGGACACTTTTGCAAATCGCAAAAACATCAAACATCAAATAATGAATTTAAAGAATGATTTTTCATAATACATTTTCAGAAATTTCAATCAATCAAATTGGTACCACTTTCACTTAGTATATACCTGGGAGAAAGGGGGGGGGGGAATCTAGGAGCAGATTGGAAGATAATAATTGTTTTTATATCACTTTCCTCTTGATTTTAATGAAACTTTATCTAATAGTCACTTGCTGTTCATGAAAAAAATAAATAAATAAAAATACAGTGTCACACATACTTCGAGGGCTGAAGGAGGGGAAAAGAAGAAAACTTTTTTATGTCAGCGACCTGGGATCGAACCCAACACTTCCTACCTATCAGCTTTTAAGGCATTTGTACATGTATTAATTTGCAATTTGAGTGTAATATTATAATGATATTTAATTACATTTAAAATTTTATGGAAGTTATGTAATCAAATAATGGCAAAATCTCCATAATTGTATATTTTACGAAATATTCATAAACTGCCTGTATTTTATGGGATGCTTTTTTTTTTTAATATTTACGATTTTGAAAATATTTTATATAGATTTAGTAAATGTTTAGTTACGAGAAACGATAACCATATAATATAAATAACTTTTTGAAATATTTAAGGCAGTGTTTAGTGGAATAATCATCATTTTTGTAAAATTCTAATTTTAGTTTTAGGAGCTTTCTAAGATGAAAATGGTAATAAAAATTTCACGCTTTCATATATTTCAACAGTTATTTCTTAAAACAAATAAAGAAATAAGTAATAATTATTTGTTTAATAAAGCAAATAAATAAATAAATAAATAAGTAAAATTTGAAACCATATAAATATTATGATGCGCTTTTAATACAGCATCCCCCCCCCCCCCCCCCCCGTTCTTTTGCTTTGTATGCCCTAACTAAAATTTGGTGGAATCTAGAATCTAATCTTCCTTCTTCTTGGTCAAGATGTTTTTAACATCATGGGGCTTTCTTGGAACGAAACGGATACAGTGTATTGAGAATTGTGACCTTGTGACTATATACACCATTTGTCTGCATAGATCGTGGAGGTGGAGGGGGCGTGTTGTGTGGCCAATTCTGGTACACAAAAGCAATTGCCTAAAGCACTTTCCTTTTTCATTGATAAGAAGAATAGTTATGGTTAAAATGAGCGTTAAAATGAGCATGGGAATAAATATCACACACAAGTCATTTGCAAAGAGGTAGGTTCTAGAATAAGATAAAAATAAGTTACTTCTTTGCTTAAATGAATATTTTTAATATTAAGTTCTTAATTTAAGGATTTAATAGAAATAAAGATATACGATAGTAGAAATAAAGTGATTTATCAATATATATATAGATACGTATAGATATTGAAAAACTTTTCAAACATTGCATTAGATGAAACCAAGCATCACATGAAGTACTAGAAAAATTATGACTAAGTCCATGAGGCAATTAATCAATTTTATTGAAATGCTAAAAGTTTTCTGATGTTATATAATAATAATAATAATTGAAATTAATTTTTATTTTCCCCTATTTTCGGCTTTTACAATCAAATACATTTTTTTTTTTTTTTTTTTTTTTAATGATACTTGCGTTAGACCGCAGTGTACTATGCATTTAGAATCGCATAAATGCGTTAATACATAACATTGAAACATATGTTATTTTTTTACCTGAGAAAATGCAGTGCAGCAATGTAAAAATATGACTTATCATTCCTGTTAAATTATTTTTACTTTTCAACAAAGAAGTTACAAAAAAAAAAAAATCTGCCCTTGTAGTTTTTCTTTCTTAAAGTGAAGACACATTTAGAGAAATATCTAAAGCAGCCTACTTTGTGTAAGATACATAGAAAATAGTGCAGAATTTTTTACCGTTTAAATTTTTCAAATTATGAGCAAGAAATATGACTAATATATAAAAATTGTGTTTAGGTTTAGTTTCGGTAAATCCAAAATACATAAAATTCATACGTGAAAAACAAATTTCAGTGATAGGTATTAATAAAGTAAATTGCATTCTCTTTTTATTGTTTAACTGTTTGTGTATGCATTTGTATATCTCGAAAAAGACGTGTATACTTTGTTTTAAGTCATACTGACTGATTGATTTTTATTACAGCAATTTGTTTGATAATATACATTAGAAGAATTTCTACTTTTTTAAATAGAGTTTTGTAAAATAAGTAAATGAACAAATACGAGTATAATTCATAATTTCTATTAATTACTAAAACTTACATAGCTTTACTTGCCCGCGTATTCAAAAATTTCTCATTATCTAATGAAAACAAATAAATATGAAAATTATAATAACGCTTTTTAATAAAACGTCATCATCATCATTATTATTATAATTACTAAAAGGAAATTTTGTGACAAATAATTACTAAATAGTTGTTATTTAAGATTTTTTTTTTTTTTTTTTTTAATTCTGATTCGCAATTATAAAAAAAATTCATATGAAACAGGCTGTGTTCTATATAAAATTTAACATGATTATGACTGTGGGAAAATGTATTTTTTAAATTAAAAAAAAAATTGAATCAATATTAATTTAGTCATGTTTTTAATTTAACTGTTTATAAAATAATAAAAAGTGCATCGTATTATTTATCTCTATGTTATGTTATATTTTCAATTCGGCATGCTTATTATTTTCTCTTACTCATGTATGGAAGAGAAGGTATTGTTTAGGATAGAATTTTTGAAACTGAGTTTGATATATTTACGCGTTTTTAGGTTCCCTAAAACCCACAAATAGGTTTTTAGCTGTTTGTTCCAAAGTATATGTGTGTGTCTATTATCAGTATAACACAAGAACAAATATTAGCAAAAAGTTTAAACTCTGCATTCTAATTCTTTTTAGTACGAAAATGTTACTTGGAAACTTGTACTGAAGTAGGACAAATGAGGTATGCACAAGCACAAGGACATTCAAAATTAATCGATTACGTCTATGAGTGAAATTCCAATTAAATACAGATTAACATGTATTTAGACTGCACTAAACAAAATAAAATAAATAGTTATTTCTTATAAGCAATAAAGCATATTTTACTTAGAATGTGGTATGGTATGATAGGCAACATCAAGCGGTTTTTTATATTATTATTATTATTTATTTATTTTAATTGGATATAATTGAGGAAATTGGCAAAATTTATCCTGTGAAAGGAAATTGCTTAGGAATGATAATTATTTTCGCATATTTTTATGTTACACAAAACTTTGTTTAGAGCTCTATACTTCACGTTGCCTTTATAGTATAATTTCGCATTTTGAGGTGACTTGAATATAAAAATGAAACTTTTAACAGCTCCTCTATGGTTCTTTTAATAAATGAAAAGAAATAAATGGAAGAAATTTAAATTTAGAATGATAAAGATTATCTGGGAATGTTACTTGAAATTTTTGTCTGAGATCAGTAAGTTACTGACACAAGTTCTCTGAATAACTTGAAATGCATATTTTAAAATTTCGTTACAACTTTTTTTTTTATGAATATATAAATAATTCAACTGGTCATTGGGGGGGGGGGGGGGGGTGATCCCGTCAATCATAAATATAATATATACAAAATAATTTAAGCAAATTCAGATTTCTATTTTTAATTTCATTAAACTTATATACTAAAGAAAGTATTGCTATTTGCTGAATTTTCCGAAATAAGATTTCACTATCTTTACAAGTTTTGAGTCATAAATGATATTTTTTAAAACTGGGTTGACCTCTGAGATAATTTGTTCTTGAGATAATTTGTACGCAAACTGACAAGTTGACACACTTGCTTATTCCTTTATAGTAAGCTAAATAGCAAGCAAAATTTTCTAATGATTTAGCCAAGAACTCAAAGCCGACATTGACTGTGACGCAATCAAATAAAGATTAATTAAATCAAACCATTACACTAATTTTAAAATAGTATTATACTTCAAAACAACGGAACCTGAACCTCCAAATGATGGAATTTGTCTCCTATTGATAAGTTTTCTCATGTGCATAATCAAACCTATTGCAAATTTGAGAATAAAAAACCACACAAAAACAGTGGGTCCACTATTCTGAAGTTTACGTAAATAATTTTTTACTACAATTAAATTAATAAGTTATAATTAAGAATTATAAGTTTATAAGTTTAATTAAGCATTAAATTAAAAATAATCTTCATGTAATTGGTAATTTAAAAAAATGTAAATTACCTATGAAAGTGTTCACAGAGGAGATCTATTTAGAAAAGAAAAGACAAAAAAAAAAAAAAAAAATGAAAAATGAAAAATGAACTTTTAATGAGTTTCGCTCTTTTTTAAAAATGAACTTGAGTTGAGCGCGTTCATTTTTTTCAGACATGAGTTTGAGCGCGAACTAGCTCGTTTTTTACACGATGAACTTGAGTTTGAACTAGCTCGTTTTTTTCGTGAACTTGCACAACACTGCGTCTATCGCATGAGACAATTTTTGGGGTTATAATAGTAGTTGAGTTAGTTAATGGTAGTTGGTATATAGAAAAATAAATAATGAAATATGAAAACCTGATCATGGCACATCCTTAATATAGCTTTGCGACTTTTGAAACTTTATCGCCACTTCAGACAAAAATACATACTTTGATTATTTTTTTTTGTTTCTTTTCTTTACCTGTTCTTTCTTTTCTGTTTTTCAGTATTTTATAATTTATTTATATTTTTGATTTGCTACTTGGCTTAAAGTGGCTTTTGCAAAAGTGGAATCCTTATCGATAAATGTCTGATCTATTTCAGCATCAAAATTTTAAAAATTACCCAGGATTATCAATAAGTAAAGCTCTTTAATATAATGCTGAATTAGCTTTCATGCCAAGTGCGATTCATCTGTGCCAAAAACATACTATTTAAACAAAAGGGGAAAAAAAAATCTAAAATTGAGGTATATATATATATATAAATAATAGATAACGTAATAAAATTTAATCTTAAAATTTAGCAATTAATAGAACTAAAACAATAACAGCACACTAAAATATAGAACTGAATTTAACATAGAGGAAAGAATGACACAAAAAGTTGCGATATAGATAAGGAACCAATGAGTTACCATATTAACTAAAAATACTTACGCCGACCTGAAGGATAATAAAAAGGACCATTAAACTTGTGAAAGAGAAAAAAGATAATAAACCACATAATCAATTGGATATAAATGCTTAAAATTAGAAATTATATATATATTTTTTAACTCCATTTTCATATTTTTATTTTTTTATATGCTTGAGCAAATATAATATTTTATAATTTTTTATTTTTCGCATGACAGCATATTTCATTTTATGCTAAAAAAAAAAAACCTTACAATTTTTTTTTTTTTTTTTTTTTGGCAACAATTAAAAATTTAAATGTCCAATTTTTAAGCTATTACCAGGTTATTATTTTCATATTTTAATTAATTAAAAAAAATCTAATTAAAATTTCGTTACAAATAAGGTACCAAATAAAAAGGGACGATTTTTCTGAATCTGTCGGATTAAACAGCTTATCGATCAGACAATTAGATTTTTTAAAATTAACTAAAGTATGAAAATTTGGTGGCAACTTGTGCCCACACACAGACAGAGTCCAAGGAAATTTCTTAGCCGTTTATATATTTCCAAAAACCCATTTTTGGTGTTTGTGATTTTCGATCTTGGGGGGGGAGGGGGTTATGAGCGATCAAATTCGAGACTCCATTTTAGTGCTAAATTAGTCCTGGAAAATTTATGGGAGTTCTGGTCAAGAATTTTGGTGCGTGTATTGTTTATATGCATCTAATGCCAATACTGACGGGATTTTACGAAATTCTCCCTTACCTTTTCCAAGGGAGAAAGGAGGCAAAAAACACGTTACTAAGCATAACTCGGCTCCAAGCTACTTCACAGTGAGGAAATTGCATGTGGAGAGACAAGACTTGAGAACCTCCCCCCTAGAAAAATAAATAAATAAAACATTTTCTGAAATTTTTGATTTTTAAAGTGGTTGGGGGGAGGAAAATTGATTCTGGGGGGAATTTTCACAAATTCCGGATTCTACTAAAAGAGTTCTTCTAAAAATGGTACAAAGATGTTGAAAACAGGTATGCGTCTTCTTTAGGATATTTCCAAAAACCCATTTTTTTTTTTTCGATTTGGGGGGGGGGGAAATTTGAGACCCTTCCCTTTAGTGCTAAATTTGTCATGTTAAATCTATGGGAACTGCGGTCACGTATTTTGGTACGTAAATTATTTTTATGTATCTGACACCTACTGTAACGGGATTTTACAAAATCACCCTTTTCCTTCCTTGAGGTCACAAACACGTTTCCAAGCGTCGCCTTACTCCAAATTATTTCAGCAAAAATAAATTTTATGCATGGATTAATTGTTTTCGAGATTATTTTGTTATAATTACCAGTGGCATCAGTGGAACAATCTTTCTCTAAATTTAAAATGATCAAAAAATATACTCCGCAATGGTATCCGGCAGATTTTTGAATTTTGCAATTACATTGATAGCATAAGATATTTTGGATCAAATGGATATGTATATTATTCCAGAATTCACAAATCTCAAGCAAATGAATTGCATTTCACTAAATAATATTATCTGTTTAAATGTTCATATAATCTACTTTAAAACAATAATTTTTATTGTATATTCTTACTTTATTTACTTATAGATTTATCTATTCTATTTATATCTGTGCAGCGTACAAACATCGTGGCAAAATAGTTTGAAAGAATTTTGTATCTTACTATTATATGGAAAAACACATATAAATTTACATACAAATTACATAACAAGTTTAGATAATGAAAATGGGCGAAATTCCTTTCATTAAATTTTTATTCCCCTGTTAGGTATTTTTTATTCATATTTACCAAGTAATATTTATTATATGCTCCTTTTTATGTATTTATTAATTTATTTGTTCCTTAAGAAAAAAAAAAAAAAAACTTCCATAATTAACCACGTCAAATCTTGTCACTGTATCGATAGTCATATATTAATTTGATCTTAACAGTATTTTGAGAGTTTTCAACAATGAAATTCAGGAAAACAGAACTTACTATGGAATTTATTTATTTATTTTTTATTATAGTATTGTAAAGAGTTAAAACCATTTTCCTAAATGAAAGGTGTTGTTGCAACAAAAGCAGATTTACAATTAAAGTGCAAATAGCAAGTTCGAGGAGCAAAGGAGCAGTTCATTCAATTTTAACAGAGGTGGGGTGGAAGGTGATTAACCGCCTTCAATACACACTTGGCAACTTAATGATGAATTTGACAACATGGCGATCAAACTTGTCGAAAAGTAATAATTTAGTGTTTCCAAAGTTTTGAAGCTCAATCTTCAATAAGAGCCGAGTTCTGGAATTTTCTGGATTCATTAATCGGCTTCTGGCACAGAATAACCTCAAAAGTTTACCAAATCACGACATAAATTATAAAAACAGAAGAGACACTCCCAAAGAGATCAGTTGTATTCGAACATCTGTTCTGGACGTTCGTTTCGCGGTTTAAAGGGTTTACCTTTGTTTTTAAATGAGTGAAATTCTACTGTGTGGTATTTTAAACATTGTTTTATGACGTTTTGAGGTGTGAATTTGACTATGATAATTTACTGATTTTTTGAGAATAATCCTTGAATAAAATATATCTTTCGACAAGAAACTGCCAGTTTCTTTACAATTACTTTTTTTCACGCCAAAAAAACCTCAAGAGTTTACCAAATCATGACAGAAATTATAAAAACAGAAGAGACACTCCCAAAGAGATCAGTTGTATTCAGACATTTGTTCTGAACATTCGTTTCGGTTTAAATGGTTTATATTTTATTCTTAAATGAGTGAAATTCCACTCTGTGGTGTTTTTAATGTTGTTTTATGACTTTTTTAATACAATAATTTACAGTTTTTTTTTTTTTCCGAGAATAATCCTTGAATAAAGTGTATCTTTCGACAAGAAACTGCCTGTTTTTTTTCACAATTACTTTTTTCACGCAAGAAAATCGACATTTTAGTAACAATATGGATAAAGACTGATACTGTGGATTAGTACGATATGCGTAATACTCACAAAAGGTAAAGGGCAAAATTAACGGTCGCCACCGGCCACGTGGCGACTAAATAAAAAAAGATGGCGATTAAAAATTATGCATCGATCGCCACTAAAGTCGCCACTTTTTGTGATCATTAAAAGATTTTAAAAATCGAGCGACGATAGGGAATCTAAGCTTTGTGATTTCCAATCTTTTTCCATCCATGGCATAAATGTCAATGTTCATTTTAAACTTGCTTTATTATATTCTACAACCTATAAAGAAGTAGAATTGTTTAATATATCTCACTCATATAATTTTTTGGACTCCCCCTAACGATCTGCGATCACACTGTTTATAGAAAGCTTTATAATTTCTAACCATTTTCCATTTGCTGCAAAAATATAAATATCTATTTTAAACTTATTTTATTAGATTCTAGAATCTGTAAAGAAGTAGAATTGTTTAATATCTTTTACTCATAATTCTTGTAATCCCCCCCCCCTCCAATGATTGGCAATCACATGCTCCACTGAAGCCTTGTGATTTACAATCTTTCTCCATCCATAACATAAATGTAAATATTCATTTTAAACTTTCTTGATTAGATTCTAGAACCTATAAAGAAGTATATGGATGTATTCCCCCCCCCCCACACACACACACATGTGCGCTCCAGTTCAACCAGCAGTTAATGATCAAATGTCCTGCAAAGCACAGTCTTTTTCCATTATTATCTCCATAGTATTTAGTGTATATTTTACCCATTTAAGATATTTGACAAATGTGTGTATCAAAATTTGGTTTGACTTAAATGTGTATTTTTCAAAAAATTTTTGTAGAAATCTTCCTTTTTCCTTCCCATTTTAAAGTAGAAATCTCCCTATTTTTAAAGCTACAAATTTGGCAGCTAAGTAAATTATTTTTAATGAAGCAGCTAAGTTTCCATATCTATACTTTTTAAGAGGCAATATTTTAACTCTATTGAAATAAAATCATTTAAAAAAGTGTGTCTTTAGAAATAAGAAAAAAATAATAAAACTGCTAACTGTATTTACACATGACCATGTAAAAGGTTGTGATGATGATGAATCATTCATTTACTTAGAAAATAGCAATGTGAACTGTGAATGATAACAGCTTATTTCACTTAAATAAATTGAAAAAAAAAAAAGTACTACTAAATTATCTGAAATATAAAAACTTTTGCTGTTATTATTACAGCCCTAAGCAGATTTCAATTTAGGATGTGCAATTTAGGATTTTTAAAAAGAGCGTAATTACAATTTCAGTGTCCCTGTGTTAATTTTATTATATGTATTTCTTATTTTCATATTTTTCTTGTGGTAATTATACCACAAAATGGTGACAATGCTTTTTGCAGTCTGAAAGAAATAGTCTTATCATGTGAAAAGTGGCCACTAACTTAAAAAAGTGGCTACTAATGAAACTGACAGTACCGGCCACTGGCTACTAATGAATTTTCCCAGTTTTGCCCTTTAACAAAAGGTATAATGAAGTGAGGAAATGTTTAGTTTACTAACATTATGTTTTGTGTTTAAATATTTACTTAAAAATTAGACCCAAACAAATAAAATCTTTTATACTTACAGTTCTCATCTAAGCCATGTATTGTAAATGCCTCAATGCGGCATTGCTGCACCCACATTCACACTAAATCTGCCTATTTTGGTTTTCTCTATTTGCCTGCAATTGACTTGCTAAATAATAACTTTTATAAAATGATTTTTTTTTTTTTTTTAAGGGAATATAGGGCACCAACTAAAACTCTGCACACAGGCGCCTGACAGTACTGGCATGCCTCTGAAAACCAGCCATCTTCAGCTATCGAAAAATGGAAACACCTGATAAAAGGTAGATGGAAAGTAACAGAAGTGTCAACGCAACACCTGGGATTTTCGGAGTTCAAGCCTGATGATGGTGTGGATCCACACCGAAAAATTTAGGAAGAATTTCCAAGTAGGCCGTTTTCTTGAATTTATATTATGTATAAACAGGAAATTTTATTTAAATATTTAAGCAAAGCAATTAATTTCAGTAGCTGTCTTAGCCTAACACATCAATCTTTTACTTATGCTCACACATAACTGAAATGAGAACTTAATAAATATACACAGTATTTTAAAAACTATCTTTATTATTTTCTAACATCAGATGAAAATATATTTTCACAGTATAAACTGTAAGAGAACATACAAAATCTGCATTCCACAATTATTATTTTAAAATCTTTGTGCACTATTAAGAAAAAAAAAAGTTTTTTCTGTTTTTGATTATTCTCGAGAAAAGTTCACAGGATGAAGGGAGACATATAAGGTATACATAGTATGGGAAGAATTGCGATGAATATTATACACACTTCCAGTCAAAATACAAGTTTTAATACAAGAAGTATCAAAGATGATAAAAAGAGAAATAATATTTAAGTGTTATTTAAAAAAAAATATTTAACTGAATCAAAAATTAAAATATCTTTGGGAATGCGGCATAATTAATACTATCAATAATTTGTCAACAACGTTTTTTATTACAAATATGTACATTTTGGTATGTACAATACAAATAATTTTTTACTTATATACACTGATAAATTTATACAAAGGAAATTTCAGTTTTTTTGAAACAGTTTTATAGATACTAATAAAAAATATAGTTATAATACATATTGAGAATTTTTCTTTACAGTTAATACTTATCAATTAGTGAAAAAATTACAATATTATAAAAAAGTTATACCCTTTTATAATATTACACAAACTGGTTGTATTTCTGAAAGCAAAAAATTATGCCTTTTGACAATACAGTGTTACCTATGTAGGTTAAATATTTAAAAAACCTTGAATATTACATGAAAGATAAAAACAGGCTAGAATTGAAATTATTACTTAAGGGCTCTACCTTGATAGGTAGAGCCGAAGTCAATGTTTATTCTATGGGAAATTTTGACCCACTATAATTCATTAGCTAATACATATTTTTTAGTTTCGTTTTCACTTTTTGAAAATTCACAACTATTAAATAATTTATCGCTTTCTAAAAATTGATTTTTTTTTTTTTTAAGATTTTATTTTTAAGCTCAAAAATGAAAAATTTCACATTGTAAAATTTCACATTTTACAACCTTAAAATAAAATATTAAAAATTTTAAAAAGTAATATTTAGAAAGCGATACATTGTTTAATAGTTGTGAAGTTTCTGAATGTCAAAATGGAATTAAAAAATATATAGTAGTTAATAAGTTATAATGAGGCGAAATTCTATATAGAATAACATTGGCTCTGGCTTCTGAGGACGATAAGTAGAGAGGCCTCTTATATTATAACCATTAAAACATACTTTTAGCTACATTAAAAATTTTATCAAATAATTAAATTATAATTTAATTGCTGAAAATGTAACCTAAATTTCCTTAAATAAAAGACCTTCGTATAAATAATCATTTAAATATTCTTATTAACATACATTATGTATACATACATACATAATGAACATTAAGATACATTATGTATGATACCTTATAAACAGCTCTGCAATGATAAATAAGGAAAAAAACAAAACCTCAATTTTTAATACATACATAATTACAGTAAAGCACCGTTTATACGTCTTTTTAGTGAAGTCCCGATTCATTCCTATTCATTTTAATGCAAAAATTCTTCCGTTTATATGCCGCTAATATTGGTTATACGTCTTTTTCACTTTACTAAAATTTGCAAAATTTCTCAACTTGTCATTATTTTCCATACTAAATAAGACTGAAGAAAGCATCTTAAATGGAGAAACACAGAAAAGATCGAAGAATACTGATCAAAGAATCAATTGAATTCACAGTAGAATTTTTAATACTCATAGACAAGCAGCAAATAAGACGAATATTTAAGATTTTTGATATTATTACATAATTATCTGTATGGACATAAATAGCATGCTTATTATTAAAAATACGCAGTATATATAATTAATATTTAAAATGTGTTCATATAGTTCTTAAGAAATGTAATATAATATATGATATAGGTAATACTCAATATATGATATATGTAATTAGTACCCAATCATGCATTCATTGTATGATTTTTCTTCCTTTTTATAATAAATCTTTTTATTATTATTATTTGTTATTGTCTTAAAAAAAGTATAATATGCATTTACTAACTTAAGAAACTTTATTAATTAATATTTTCATATAAATTTTGCTTATGCGTTATTAAATTTGTAGTAATCAAAGAGTTATTATTAAAATTTCGATTATACATCTTTTCATTTATTTGTCCTTTTACATCAGTCCCTTGAAAGACATATAAACAGTGCTTTACTGTACTACTAAATATATAAGTCTTATAAAATATATTTACGAGTTAATGAAAATCACCGGACTGCAACACCTAATTTTTTTTTTTAATCTAACATATAAATGAGCTAAAGAATGCTTTAGTTATCAAATTTAAAATTGTTCTTGAACAGCCCATTTATGGTCAAACATGTTTTTGAAAACTCAGTGGCGCACCCATGGAGGGGGCCTAGGGGGCTCAAGCCCCCTCCAGAATCAATTGACATGGTAAAAAATTTTAGATATGCATGAAAAAATATTATTCAAACACAGGTATTGTAAGCAAAAATAAAGTTTATAAATTATTCATTAAATATTAGGGATTTTTGAAATCCTTACATTCAAACACAAAAACAATGAACCACTTCTTTGTTTTTTAGTTGAAAGATACCATAGACATTCCATTGCAGTTTTTAGGAATGGGCTTCTAAGGTCCTAACGCATATACTGTTATCATGAAATCGAGGGAGTATCTAAAAAATCAGACGGAAGAATCAATCTGATGTGGAAGTAAGCATGGATGTGTTTGTCAGAAAATTGTGATACCAGGCTCATACAATTTTATATTTTAATTCATGAATATTTATAGCATCTTTGTGAAAGTTTGTTTTGTCCTTGGGCAAAATTAACACATTCGTATCGGCAATTGAAAATTCTCGTTTGATATAAAATAAAAATTAGCCCTGCTCTAAGTCTTCCTCTAAAACAATATTTTAAATTAAAAATGAAATTTGCATATTCATTAAACCCTTTATATGCCACGAGTACATATACATGCTAGTGAGATTTTGCATCAATTGCTGAAGATAAAATTTAATCACAAATGCGTATAATTATTTCTCCAAAAATATAACGATTTAGAGGAATACCAAAAGGTGTAGTTTACTGTTCAAAATACGAAAATATCCCGATAACAATATGTGCTAACTGAACATATTAAAATTCTAAGTAATATATATTAGAATTAATGTTTTAGGCTATTAAGAGGTTCCGCCCCCTGCTTGCTGTTTTAACTAACACACACAAAGACTACGCACCTGACTTGTTTCTGAATTACTTACGTATTACTGCATATGCATGTAAAGCATCGCAAAAGCGTACTGAATTTGATAAAATTTTATTTTCAATGGAAATATGGGGGGAGGGCATTCCATTTCGAGCGAATTTTATGTTCACTAGCTTGTCATATTGTACACGACATTTTTAAAAAATCATATAGGAACCTACAACTTTATGTTTGCAAGCTCAGTACCAACCCCAACTGACCGAACTACTGTAACTTAACATGTTATATACTGATATAATATCCTCAATTGCGCTATTCAATTTAATTTCAATTTCATTCATTTGTTTATTTATTTCAAAAGAAATATTTAAAGAAGATTCTTTACTATACATATGTGTGTGTATGCCCATAAACCTGTTACTATACTACAGGACCCAATTATTCTTCGGCCCCCTCCAGACAGAAATTCTGGGTGCGCCACTGTGAAAACTTGATAAAAATTATTTTCTAATTTGTGACAATACATTATAAAAAAATTATAAAGTTTTTAAATAGTTGATCAGAACTATATATTTGCTTGTATATGTAAATATGTTAATTATAACTGTTTGCTAACTGATAACATTTTTCTGTTTTTAATGTCTCAATAATTGAATTACAAGTTTAGTTTCAGCAAAGCTTTATAATGCATATTATATATTTTTTCCTAAATAAATTAAACACTATGTAATAATTTGATAGATACTTACCTCAAACTTGTATGTAATGATAGAATAAAATTATTTCTCAGTTGTAAGTTGTAATGCATTTTAATTTAAAATGTTTTTATGCACTGAAATCCAGTTAATTATATTAAATTTAAAAATAACAAAATACTTTATGTATTTTTTGTAAATTTTGGTAATAATGAATTTATCCACTTGATGCAAATATATATACATACATCTATTTCTATATAATGGTATAACCATTTGTAGATTTCTGTATATAAAAGGAAATGTATGTAAAAAGACGTTTTCTTAAACTAAATTACACGCAATGGGATTGTTATTCTTTCAAGATAATTCTCAAGCTACAGCAATTAAACATTTTTCCTTTTCTTCTTTTCTCACATATATTTTTTCTTTTTTTAGGTTTTTGATGAGCTGAACAGATAGTCATAATAAAATACTCCCCCCCCCCCCCCCCTGATCTTTAAACTCTCTAAACCTTTGTAAATTTGTAAGGAAGATAAGCAAAACATTCATACACATATCTACAAATCAGATATTGATATGCAAACATAAATACCAATAGACAACTCTTAAAATAACTTTTACAAGAAACATTTTTTACCTGTTTGTACATTTTATAATAGTTAAAAAGTTCTTGTTCTTTTATATTCTACACCAGTTTCTGGGTATTTTTTTACTGCAACTATAATCATAATTTATTGTCAACTGAAATAATCAAGCTAATGATGATAATCATACGTATTAATTTTATGCATACAAATATAAATTATAAATATATAACATATTAAAATGCCTTACATAGCTTCTGTTGTTACCAAAGACCTTTCGAGGGTGCGCCCCTCATCATCGGTGGATTCCAAAAGTGGAGGGTCTCCTGTAGCAAACCTCTTCCTTTGTTGCTCTATATTGCCACGATCGGCTTGCACTAACCCTACTCTAGTCTATTTTGTGGCGAGTAAATTTTTTTTTTTTCGTGAGTGTAATCTGAATTGAAATTTCGGGCCTGATCTATTAGATGCCCTTTCGAATGATATAGTTGGTTAGTTCAATAAAATTGATAGACGTCCTGTATAAATAGCTGAATTTCAGGTACTGCAAGTGCGTTCCTTTCAAAACAGCTGTATATTTTGTTTTAAACTTTCAATATTAACCCTCTTTTAAATATCCTTTTGCATGTAATTATTGTTTTCCGGTTAACAACTGAATATGCCAAGTTTTGGTAAAAGTCGGTATCTCAAGAACGGCTCTAATGATTTTCTTGTTGTTATATAAACCTATTTTAAGTATCCTTTCTCATGCTGCTTTATGTGGTTATTACAAGAAAATTAATAGTCACCCTGATCAGATAGATCAGTTTTAGATCTCGGAAATTAGTGTTTCAGAGAGAAAAAAAAAAACTTACCCTTTTTTTTAAAATCGGTATGTAAACTGTTTTATACCTTTACGCATGTATTAACTGTCTCTTACTGGAAAATTTTTGGTTGTCTATTTCATTAAGTCAGTTTTATGTCTTCTGATCACATTATCTCCAAAATCCCTACAATATGTGTAATAGTGGGTAATGGAAGTCGTGTGGTTGTTTGACACCAGATTTTTTTTTTTTTTTTTTTAGATTTTTTTATTTAATGATATGGTTTTTTAAAAATTCATTTTAATATAACGACCAGCAAAGCCTGCTTGTTGGACATACAACTGAGGTACAATGGACCATGATGGTGCATCATGGTCCATAATGCCTCATATGGAAGTTTCACAGAAAAAATATAAATAACAGCAGTAAAATAAATAAAATTATATTTAATTATTTTAGTTGCACAAATATAAGACACAACCTTATCTTTTGTTATGCTATGCAATATCTAAATTATAATTTCTAAATAAAAAGAAAACTATGTTCCACTGAAAACATTTATTCTATATACTACAAATTGTGTATCAAAAATAAATTAGTAAATTGTCAGATGAGAACGTAGTTTAATAATTTTTTTTTTCGAACCATTGCAGTGCTGCTGTTTTAAAATGTAAAGTATTCAAAAGCAGAAACAGAATACATAATAGGGTGTCATCAATTTTCTCTCTAGGTTCACTACTATACCCCAGTCTCCCCTAATTATTTCAACCATTTAAATTAGAAAAAAAAAAAAAATCTAAAGGAACCAATCTTATACGAAGATAATATGTTGCAAGCTTTAACTGCAACATATTATCAACATAAGCATAAATTATGTAAACATATTTAACCACATTAATGTAAACATATTTAAATATATCATGTAAATATATTTAAATGTAAAAAAATGTAAATTATATTGTTTTTTAATCACAATAATACAATAAAATTCTATAAAAAACTTTTCTTAAACAACAAATATTTTATTTCAAATGATAAATCGGAAGAGTATGTTTATATACAAACAGAATGAGCATTGAATCCGAGTCATAAACAATTTATCCTTTAACATAGTAACTGTATATCAACAAAATGATCAAAATAGTCAAAAGTGACATCAAATTGTAAAATTCAAATGAAATATCTCACAATATTGAAAACAAAAAATGCATACTGTATACTGGTTGACAAAAATATAGCTCTATGAAACTAAGATAAAAAATATACAAGTCAAGGAATGCTATTCAAGGAAAATAATGTTTGTACAATATGACTTCCTGAAGACAGATGCAAATTCACAGTGTTTATATTCATTACATTTTGTACAATATATTATACAATTTTATTCACTGAGAATTTATTAAAAAAAAAAAAAAAGAAAGAAAAAAGTGTGAGTGAGTGAGTGAGACAGGGAGAGTTCGCTTTGTAAAACAGAATAAAACAAACAGTGTTAAAGCATAGCTGCAATGTCTATTCTTTATATACATATCTATTTTATACAATTAGTGTCATAAATATTTTTATTCTTGTTACTGAAAAAGTAAGTTACAAATCATCATATTAATATTTTATTTAATATATAATCTCTCATAAAAGAAGCCAAATTTTAGCCAGCTTTATTATTTTTCCCCCAAGATTAATTTTACTAAAACAATAAAGAAATGTATAAAATATCATTAAGAAATAAAATATTTATAATAAAAACTGCAAGGGCAAAAAGAAGTTTATGTAAGTTTGTGATATTTGTATTAGTTATAATCTGCTTTTTCATTAAGGGAAATTATTAAAAATATATATCTTGTATTACACACTTTAAGAAATAAATTGAATTTATATATAATGCATTAATATTTTTAAAAACGAGTCATCTTTCTCTAAATATTATGCGTTGTTTAGAAGCAATCGTTTTATGTAGCAATTCTGATGAATTTGAATGTTAAAAATTATATGTTTATGGTTACTTTATAAAAATGAAATCTGATACAAGGAAACTGTGAATGATCAATAAACTAATAGGACATTTTTTTAAAAATGAACTTTACATTTGGCAACAGTTTCACAATAAAACTGTTTATCTTAATTATAAAAGTAGGGTTGTTAATTTTTTTTAATAGACCTTAACATGAAATGTAATCAGGAGTGAAACTATTCAACATGAAAAAAAAAAAAAAAAAAAAAAAAAAAATCATGAAAACTGCTACATGCATGCAAAACGAATTCAGGTGGAGACTTATCAATGACATATCCCATGGCTATTATTATTAAACATATTTATTTACACCCATAAAAATAATATCTGGAGATGTTTTAATATTTTTAAGGAATATTAAACTTTGGAAATAAGAAATTTCTATAAAAATAAAATAATTTAATATGATACTTAGAAACTGCAAAAAATGTCATAAACATCAAATTCAAGAGTTGTCCCTAAAAAGTTTCACCCCTGTGCAATAAAAATGATTTCTTTTATTTTTAGTGAAAAGTTTATTTCATTGAAAAGATCTACACTTTTGGCCATTTTAATTGCTCTACCATAAAAGAGGCATGCAGTACACATAAAATTTGTATGCAAGGTACTATAAACATATATGCAGATGATTAGTATTTAATATAGAGTATGTGCACAAAGAAGATAGGAGTAACACAATATGCATTTTGTATAAAGACTGTATAACAAGTTTTAATTCATACGTTATATTTGAATACTGGGTATTTATGTGAAGATACTTGTACAATTTGTATATATGGAAGGATATCTACCAGAATATGTTGGAAATTAACTTCAGTTTACTGTTTAATGAATTGCTACATGTATTATTTGGAAGAGAACACAGAGGTGATAGTACATAAGACAAATTTCTTCAAGAAATTGCTACCTTATGTTATTCAAAATAAAACACAGAATTTGGCACCACATCAACTTTTCTGATGAATGTTGGTTCTGTGTGCTACCTCATGTTGGAAATATCTCTGTATAGAAACAATGCTGCAGACTTTTCTCTCAGACATATCCTAAATTTCTTTCAAAATAATTTAATAATCAATTATGTTATACAAAGCCTTTTACTGTATGTAATAAGTAGGTATTTAAGAGAATAACTACACATGGTAACATAAGAAAATGGCTATCAGTTCATTAAATAGTGTTTTTCAACTTAGTGTTTTTTTAACTGATTGTTATATCAAATTTTAATTTTTAGTTAAGAAAATATTAAAAATATCCACAGCCTAAATTTCTCCTTGAACCTCATTCACCCATTCAGACATATTCAGCAATTCTGTGTGGAGGTATGAAGGAAAACAAATATTCCCAGTTTACATTAGTCCTTGTTCAGCAGCACCTGGTGTGATAGTATGGAATAATGGAATGCCATTAGATATTCACCCCCCATTACCTTTTGCTTGCCTAGCTGGTAATTTAAACACCTACCATAATATATCTAATGCACCGAGGCTTACAGCCGAGCTTTATCTTTGGGGGCCTACATTGCCCATGCTTTGCCAAGAGTGTTCAACCGTTAACCTAAACATCTCCTATCTCCAAACCTGTCACTCACTTATAGTAACCAGTCATGGATTGTCAAGAAACTGACACACTACTATTTAATTAAGAGCATATAGTACCTATCCTTGCCAACAGCCTAAACTCATGTTTTCCATGGGAAAATTTGTATGCAGAATTACTGAACAGCTAATATATTTATTAGAGTTCCATTTACACACTCAGAAAATTCAAAACCCTTAAATTTATTCATGTTCTCTAAAAATTTAGTTTTTAAATTCTGGATATTTTATTTTAGAGCTAAAAAAAACAGACAGTCCATTTTCTCACTTTACAGCAAAGAAGAAAAAAAAAAAAAAAAAGGAGGGGGGGGGGGGGAGACAAAAATACATTTAATAGTTGTAAAATTTTCTGAATGTGAGGGGGGAAAAATCATTTATTCTAGAAACAATTTTCCCAAAGAATACCTTGGACTTTTGGCTATCAGTGATGATAGGTATTGTATGCTCTTAATAAGTTATAGCATAAAATTGAAATTGCATGAGAATATTTCCTGTGTCTTTTAAGCTTAATTCATCTTTATGCCCAATAGATTAAAGCTGAAAAAGCTGTCAGCTTTACATACTAAATTATCCATGCTGGATATTTTTAAAGTACCTGCAAATATAATCAAAACTTTATTTGCTATTTTTAGCATATTTAATGGCCAGAGTGTATTTGTTTCAAGTTTCCTGGAAATTGCTTCAGAGAAAAATTCCACATTTTATGCAGTTAACATTCCTACAATATACAATGATTGTAGGATTGTTAATAGTATGACTTTATAAATAAATAAACAACATTATAAATATATGAGAGATTCACATAAGTTTCAAAAGGAGAATTCACAGGTTCAAATTACAAGATTGTGAATTATGAAATTTAAGATAAGGAGAAATTATTTGTTTGCAATACTCCCAGTTGATTTATAAATAAAATTTAGAAAATAGCTATGAATTGCTTATATAAGAAAAGAAATCTGAACATTTCTTTTTTTTTTTTTTTTAAACAGTTGGGTGTCTCTCTCTCTCTTTTTTTTTCCTTGCATACTGATCAAAGCAACAACAACAAATACTTGGAAAATTTAAACTTTAGAAAAATTAAAATAAAAAATTAGAAAGTTATAAAAACATATATTCCATTATACGTAATGATATTCTTATCAGAATAGGCAAAAATTTCTAAATTTGAAACTGTTTAAGTAAAATATAGAATAATTTATTAAATAATAGACAGTAATAATAGATTAGTATTAATTCCTTAAAAAAAAAAAAAAAAAAAAAAGCCCTCACATAACTTTCAATAAATTTTAACCTGAAATTAGTTTTATTATTCTCCAATTCACATTTTAGGCATTTATATTTTATGTATCCATATTTTATATCTATATTCAGGAGCCTTTGAAAAAACAGCACACATTTTGTTCACATTTTTACATGCAGTATTATAATAAGTAGTACCACCAGTAACAAAACTAACATAAAAACTAAAAATACACAAAACTTAAAAGAAAAGAATAACAAATGCATGAGTAGTATTAAAAAAAAAAAAGTTTTGACTTTTAGTTACTATACTATGCTACGAGTAAAAAACAAACTAGGAAAATTGAGTATTCTTTTAATTGAGTAACATTTTTTTAAAGGATGCAATAAAGAAAAATAAATAACATCATTTGAATTATAGACATTGTATAAATTTCTAGACATTTTATAAAATTGTTAATGGGTAAACATTTAAAACAATTCCAAACAAACACAAAGATATTGGTCAAGTTTAAGTTAATTATAGATTATTAAAATGCATAAGTAAAATATATATATTACTTAAAAAATGTTAAAATTATATTACAAAATTTATTAACGAATTGTAACACAGAATACAAAGAATTACAGAAAGTCCAAATTTAACCTTAAACATTGCTAGCAGCAATTTTGACTTGGAATACATGAAGTTATTTGAGTCAACTCAGTGGCGGATCCAGAACTTGACTTTTGGGGGGGGGGGGGGGGGCTGAGATTTTTCAAAATGTTATTCTAGACAAATAAAAAATTTACAATTGCAATATTCAATGGTGAATGTCAGTGTTTTGGGGGGGGGGCTTCAGCTCCCTAGCCCCCCCTTAAATCCGCCACTGAGTCAACTACAAATTATTTGATCTATATAGTATGGAAAACAGTCTTATTTACATATTTGTTTTGGTAAGAAATCTTATAATTGTCATTTCAGATAACCCGGCGCAATACTATAGACACTATTTACTGAAAAAAGTTATTTCATGATAAAAATTCCAAACTGCCAAGATACTCACAAAATTTGACACCAAGACTTAGAGGACAAAATGCATAATACAATTTAATATTATTATACAAGTATTTATAAATATATTTTTCTCACAACAGTTGTGTGTTAATGAAAAAGCAATATTTGGACATTCATATAAAAAATTAAGCTTGTTTATGTCACAACTAAAAGAATGAAATACATTTAAAAACAAAATTTGAGCGGCTTAATGTACGAACCTTATCAAGCAGCTTAGTGTATGACTTTTAAAAAAATATACACACTATATAATATGTCATTAAAATTTAGGTATCATTTTAAAAAATGTATTACACAATAAAAAATACACTTTGAGCAATACAATTTATATACACTAGAGTACAACTAAATTATTTTCATGGTTTTATATATGATCAATAGTTTTTATACACCCCCCATAATACACTAAAATTTTGCCCAGTAACAAAAAAAAAAAAAAAAAAAGAGCATAATATAATAAACTAATTTCTAGTTATAGATGTAGGAAAGTTTATAGCTCTATGGTCATTTCTTGTTCATTAGGGCTAATTAGACAGAACTACTAAGAACATTCATGTTTGAACCAGAACTTAAACCCTGCAGTTAATGACTGAAGGCCAGAGAGCGAATTTTGCCACCAGATGATGGGTTAGTTATAGGCATAGATTATGAAAGTAGTGTGGATGCAACATCGCATGTGATACACAGCTACAATCACACAAAAGGTGACTTAGTCGTATCTTGAACAGAAGAAAAAGAAAGACAAAAAACATTTATCAATATTGTTCAACTAAAAGACATATAAGGGTGAGAAGGAAAGGGATGAGGCATTTAACATAACTGCAGCAGCTTCAATCAGCAGTACCAGACTATATCACAGGATCATTCATTTCAAAACAGTACAAAAATGATTTTTTTTTTTTTTTTTTGCAGTACTACTCACATAAAATATATTAGGACAAGAGAATAAAGGATAAGGTTAAAAATAAGAATTTAATTAAAAAATATCATAATATTCAAAAGTTCGTAAGAGGTGCTTTCAGGTCAAAATACCTAAATATAACCAAAATCATTAGGAAGAAAAAAGTAAGCACAGGTGTAGCATGTACCTACAGCAATGCATAAATTAAAAAAAAAAAAGAGCAAATCCATGCTGAATGAATCACCTCCTTGATCTCAGCATTTTTTATTTTGATTAAATTTGATATGAAGGATATACAACAAAATCTTGACTAACTAGCATGGTTGGGACACAATTCTGGCCACATACTGAAAATCTGTATAGTTGGCATGTTAAAATTCAAAATTTGAACAATATTGTATGAAAAAATGAGCCAAACAGAAATATTGGGAAATCAATTTTCCTGCTTTAATTTCCAATCAAAAAGCTTGCTAAATTCAGTAGGTTTCATTTTATAACATGCAGTATATTATTAATGATATGAAACAGAATTGAACAAATAAATGAAAACTCTGAGTATTTTTAATTATTTTGTACTTCTTAATCTTTGGATATTATTACTATCTAATTCAGTATCTCTTGCAATTTTAATTTTATCACTATTATTGTCAGTAGGTGGCACTAGTCTTACAGAATTAAATTTCAGCAGAAGAAAGAAAAAAATGAATTAAACTTGAAGCATTAAAAGAATAGTAGTGACGGAAAAAAAAGGTGGCATAATTATTTATTTTGTTATACATATAGTTCATACCCAGTTTATTCAAAATCAAAAATGTTGAGGTCATTATTTTTTAAAGTAAAATTACATAGAATTTCTCAGATATTTAAAAATATACAACCTGGCACTTTGGCTTCAAGTCGAATGAATGCTTTCAATTGAGAATGGGGGTGAATGGGTGAAATAATGCCTACACTGACAGAATTCACATTTTAAAAAGAGAAAAGGAAACTAATTTTAAAACACATATATCTATGTACATACAAATAAAGAAAAAAACCTAAATAAAGCATGTCTTAAAATATTTGGATGATAAAGATATTTTCTAGAAACATTTTGAAAAGTTTCTGTCTTTCAGACAAATTTTTAGACAGAGCCCTCAGAGCCCACATACGATCCAAATTTATATTTTCCAAATAGAACACATAACCTTTCCCTTCTTCCCAGAAACATGTTAGCCCAAAAATCTGCATTAAAAAAATGTGCTACTTTGTGGAATTCAGGATTTAAACCTTAAAACGGTTTCTTGAAAGATTCTGATGCCAATTAAAGAAAAATCATATCATAATTGATAAACAAATTTTTCCAGACAGCTGAAATTAGTTACACATGCTACTTGGTATTGTTTATAATTGTAGTGATTGTTAATACATAAATACTTGTTTTAATACTGATAACAGGTGCATGTTCATTTTATTTTACAGATAATATTACATCAAAAAATGTTATTCATAGAAAGTGATCAATTCTTATGATGCATATGAATGATGACTGCATGTGAGTTTATATAGAAATTGCTAAAGTATTATATAATCATTTTCCTTCACAGATAACTAAAACTAAATATGACTAAAATGTACAAGAAATATCAGAAAAATTTTAGATTAAAATTTTTTTCATTAATGGGAATTTAGATAGTGAACATACTACAAAAATAAATCATACAAATAATTCAAAATCTTTTTACAAATGGCATATGGAATATCTTATCAGTAAGTCAAATTTTAAGCACTATTTTCTTACATCAATGAATAAGTGACCCTAAGGAATGAACATTAAGATAACCAGAACTTTCATTTTTGGATTATTTTAAATATAAAGTTTATAATACTAAACTAAAAAATTTGGAGTAACTAAAAGTTAACAGAATAGTCCTAAATTACTAAAAGTTATTTGGGAATAGATGAAGTTAGTCTTATCACCCTGATGTATTATGTGAAATAATCAATGACAATTAGTATTATACAAGGTTTCTAAAAAATTGACACTTGTTATTTCACATTTTTTTAGAGTGAACATTTGATATTGAATCACAATACTCTATCACAGTAATCTAGACATTTAACAAAATCTAAGCTAGCACCAAAAGATAATGCTCCTCCAAAGTTGAATGTAGGAACTCAATGTAAAAAGCATTGTTTCAAATTTGACCAAAAAAAAAAAAAAAAAAACAGGAATTTGAGTGTTTTCTGGACTTTTAAAATGCTTTAAATCCACAAAGTTATACATATATAATGTGTTTTATATAACACATTTAGTTCCATTACACACACACACAAAAAAAAAAAAAAAAAAAAAAGTATGAAAAGTGATTAAAAGTCCCATATTTCTTAAGATAAAAGTTTTGCAAAAACAAATTAGCCTCAACTGTACACAGTGCAGTACTTTTTTTGTTAAAGTTATTAAACTTTTATATAACATAAATAATTAACAAATTTTTGAAGAATTTATTCTTCTATATGTGCTTGATCTAAACAACATACTATCTGTTTTATTAAACTTACTAGAAATTTATATTGTATTTAACCGCCAGCTACATTTGTCAATAGAGTTGTGTAAAAGTATTTTAATTTTTTTTTTTTTTTTTTAAAGAAATCGTAACCATAACTGACCAATAACTTTGTGTTTATTTGGAAATTCTATTTTTCCCTCCCTTAAATGCATAAAATGAAGTAATTATCAGTCATAAGTACAATAGCAGCCTTAAACTTTTAGAAAGTTTTAACAAACAACAGAGGCTTTATCCTTCTAAAATGATTCTGACTAGAACCAATATCTTTTAAATTGAACAGGCATGAGTGAGTTTAAGAAATGAATGATGAATAACTTTATCAATGATAGAAAGCACAAATTTATCACAATTTAAAAAGTTATAGGCACTTAAACTGTTATCTTTGGCTTAGTTTTAATGTAACAATTTCCATTGTAGGAAGTTGAACAAATGCTTCTCTGGGAAACTTTTTTCCAGTGTACAGTAATGAAAGTGAAGCCTCCTCTACATCTTCACCATATAAGTTTGGAAACATTGAATCAATGGATATCTGAAATCGCAAATATATATGATCAGTAAAAACTAATACTGAAATAAAAATTTAAATCATTATTCAAGAACAAATACATTATAATTTTAATTCAAGAGCAAATTAAAACTAAACCTTTCAATCAGTATTTAATCAACAAATAATTTATGTAGTTAACTCATAATTAAGTTTTAATACAAATTTTTTTAAACAGCAGATACTCAACATGCAACAGCCAGTTCAAGATAAACTGACAGAAATAAACAATCAAGTTGCCAAGTTATTTCATTCCTGTAGAAATAATGACTTTAATTAAGATTAAAACTGCCATTAGGTTTTTTTTTTTTCTTTTCTCTTCATTTTGTGAAAGGATATCTTATATCTTATTTTACAAAAATATGTCAGAAAGAATTTTGCTAAAAGCAAAAATTGGAAAACTTTATAAAATATCTCTATATTCATATATAATTTTTATTGAAATATTCACAGATAAAAATTATGAAAATATTGAAAATATCAGGAATCATATATTTAGTACATTTGGATTTAATTTTGGTTTTTAATAGGTAAATTCAAATGTGTAAATATTTCAGCATATATTAGAAATCAAAAGCTAAATTACTTGCTTGGACATTTTAGCTAAAATTTAAAGAAAAGTTTATGTCACGTTAAACCCTGGAATTTGTTAACTGATTTTTTTTTTTTTTTTTAATTAACTTTTTACACTTTTCCCTGTCCTACAAAGAAAAAACTATCCCACCATCCTTCCTTTATATGTTAGGTGTTTATAACAATAACTTGAACTTTGAAAAACATACAACAAATGAAATATCCATAAATTTAACAAAAAGTTGTTAAGGAAACAAAAGAAGGTAGATAATGAACAGTTTTTGCTGGCGTCAGTCATAACAGTAGCATTTTCTATGTCAGCAAATACCATGTCTTTGTTTAATTCCAGTATCGCAGTTAAAGTTGAATAGACTATAGTGCCTACTGAACTTACTTAAAGAGGAAAAAATATTATATTCTAAAACAAAATGATTTTTTGCTTTTAATCTGTAACTGCTATTTTTTTTTCAAAATAACCCAAAACAATTAAATAATTAGCACACATAATTTCTGCTTTTCCCTTTTTATTATGTATATGATTTACAAAATGTTACACTTGTAATAATTTTGAAGAAACATTTTATTGTACAGGAAAACTACTGTCAATATTAAAGTTCCCCTAAATGAAGTGTAGTTTTCTAAAAACGAAAAACTGGAAAAAGTACAGTTATGTTACTAATTTAACATCTTAAATATCCAAATTGTTGTGAGATATTCTTATAGTTTAGTCAATTTTTTAATCTTCTCAATAAACATATCAAACCTGCCTTCAAATTTTTACGTAGGAACAGTTTATTCATGTTTTCGTCAGAAGTTGGTGTTCTTGATCCCCTTCATATCAACCATTATATCTGCCTATAAATTTACATTAAATTAATCAATAAATGTTGATTGTTTTGATTATTCTTAATTATACTGATTATACAAAATCAAAGCATTTTTTTTTTTTAGTTTTGTGGAATGCAATGAGAAAATTGGAAAAGACATTGCAAATAGATTCACTTACGAAATGCAATATCCTTCTAAATGACGACAGAGGGCAAAATTATGATAATAGAGCAAATTTGGTTGACATCTACAACATTGTCTAAGTACTAGTAAAACAAAATAATCCTTCTGCTTTTTATTCAAATTGTGTGTCGCATAGTATTTGTATGGCATACAGAATGTTGCTTAAGAGTTACAAAATTTTTCAAGAAAATTCAAAGTATTTTCTCTAAAAGCCCACAACACTGGGAAATTTTGAAAGAGGCAACAGAATGCTGCACTGTTTACAATTACAAACAGTTACAACTGTTAACAGAATGCACTGTTTACAATTTCGAATATAAGGTTGTCAGCTTGTGTTAACAGAGTTTAACTATTTTCTAAACCTCTGCCTATCTGAAAATTAGCAGTTGATTAATGTAAAGGTAAATCCCTTCAATCCAACACCAATTCCATGGATTACAGTGTATGGTCCATTTTGGAGTCTACAGCTTGCACTAAACCACACAAAAGTTTGGACTCTCTAAAGTAATCGCTTCGGCAGGAGTGGGATAGATTAAAGTTAGAAGATTTGCAGCCCACTAATGAAAATATCTATAATCATTTGTGCCTCTGCACTGCTGCAAAAGACTGCCTTTTTTAAACCAATTAAATTTATTTATTAGTAAAAGTCTACTCTTGTTATATTTTGTTATATTTATTTATTTTTAATAAAGTTATATTAAAAATTGTCCAGGATTTTTTGCCACACCCTTTAAAACCTATTGATGTTAGAAACAAAATTTTGCCAGCTCAAGATGCCAAACTTGTATTGGAAGTTGAAAACGTCTCGAGTTTAATCAAATATTTAAATATGATAAGAAAACAGTGTGACATTCTTTTTGCTGAAGCTAAAAGTGCAGCCAACACTGTCTCACCTGATCTTCCCGTGACTTAGAATTTCCTAAAAAGAGGAAAAAAAAAAAAAAAAAAATTATGATGAAATCAGGGAAAATTCCTCAGAATTTTCAGATATTTTAATAATCTCAACCAGAGCAAGATTTTAAAATAAACTGATTTTATTTCCATTCTTATGAGAATATACTGAAATGAATGATAATGTCCTTACTGAAACATGTAGAATTTTGTTTAAACATTATTCTCAGAATATAAATAATGCCATAATCAATAAACTAAAATACTTCATAATTTCAATTTAGGTAAATAATGATTAAAGCTATTACAGTTCTTGAATAAATTAAAAAGAGCTGAAGTTAAGACAGTACGATTTCAAACATTTGTGTTACTCTTTGGTTATTTTGTACTCTTACAGGGTAGCTAGCATTTAAACCTTTTCAAATTCCCTGACTTTTCCCTGACTATTTTTCGAGATTTTCTTCCATTTTTCCCTAACTCTCACGTTTATTTTCGATGAAAATTTCACGACACTAGCAAAAAATTTAGTGATTTAAAATATCATTAACAATTTAATGATTAATACAGCTTATTTTCACAAAATTTGTTAAAATTCCCTGACTTTTCCAGATTTTCTAAATTCCCTGACTTTTCCCTGATTCTTTGATTTGCCCTGACTGCTAGCCACCCTGTCTTATAATGACTAACTGAACCAGAGAGAATATTTAATAAAATAAACTTAATTAAAAATTACCTTTATTCAACAATGGGACAATGAAAAGCTTACATATTTTGTCTATTAAATGCAATCTTACTAGAGAACTGAGCTTCGAAAATGTTCTAAAAGAATTTGCTCCTAAAACGTCAGTTGAAGTTCTGTTATAAATTTTACTTAAAAAAAAAAAAGAAACCTCACTATGAAAAATAATTGATTTTACCCATATAATTTATTGCTTAATGCTTCCTTAAATGAAATCTTTAATCTTAACAATTATATTTGTTCTTTGATACCAGATAACATTATATTTAAGTTATTTTAATAAAACGTTTAGATGCAAGTAATGCATTATTGTATCAATTGCAGCATTATAATTCAAAATACTTTCTATGCCAGGGTGTGTGACCTATATAGAAAATAAAAATATTATTAGGCACTCTGCCATAAATATACTTAAAATATATCTTTATAATGTAGCCAAAAAACAAATACAACTAACAAGGGAGGTTGAAAGCATTGAGGATTTATTAGAAAAATATTTGCAAAGTTAATGGCATATCTTTCTTAAGTAAGGTATGGAGTTCCCAGGAATGAATAGCAGTAGATAATTCTGATATTCTTTTTTTTTTTTTTTTTTTTTTTTTTGGCTTCCTGATAAACATAACTGCTTTTGCTGGGTGGGGGTGATTTTTACAAAAGTGCTTTTAATGATATATATTTTTAATGACATACAGTGGCGGTCCGTCATTAAGGGCACCAGGGGCCTGGCTCCACTTGAAATTTTTCTCTCTATTAAAAATCAAATAATATTTCTTTCTTTTTTTATTCTAACTCTTGTAAAAATATATCAAGTTAAAAGTGTGCATCCAGTTTCCTCTTATTCTTCTCGAACATCAACTTTGCTTGTCAATTTATCTACTTTTCTTTTCTAGATGCCAGAGTAACAGCTACTTCCTATTCGGGGTTCATGCGCTTGGGCAGTGACAGATTTAAGGGGGGGGGGCTAGGGGGCTGAAGCCCCCCCCCCAAAAAAAAAAACACTGACATTCACAATTGAATATTGCAATTGTAAATTTTTTATTTGTCTAGAATAACACTTTGAAAAATCTTAGCCCCCCCCCCCCCCCAAAGTCAAGTTCTGGATCCGCCACTGCGCTTGGGCACTAGGATTTGGGCCCGATCTTGTGCATTAATAAGTATAGCTGTATGTTTAATTAGAATTGAAATAAAGAATAATAATTATAATCCGAATAAAAAAATAATTTTTCTAAAATGAAACTTATTTTTAGCATGCATAATATTAAGTGAAATTTAACTCACCTCTCTCTTGTTACCGTTGTTGCTTGACGTAAAAATAAGCCACATATAAAACAATGATGAATCCTAATGAGTGCATAATTCTTGAATTTTAATGACAAACTTTTTACTAAGAATAATTGATAAGAATTCAACGGAATATATCATTGTTTTCATAGCATTATTACATCGATTAATGTTTTAAGAAGAGTTTTGAATCAATATTGTATATCTTTTATGACTTGAATGAATTTTTACGAATACAGAATAATAATTTAACACAAGAATAGTGCCTGATTAAATATCAGTTCCAAAAGACTACGAAATACGAAAAACCAATCAGTTTGTTCTGTTTACTAGCAGCAGTGGCGGCTCGTGCAAATTTTCACAGGTGGGGTCCGAACCATCGCATATGTTATTCTATAACACTAATACTATTCATTATTCAAATATGAAAACAAACATTATTAAAATGGGATGTAAAACAAAACTTTGGAAAAAAATATTTTGATGGCGAATCTTAAATTTAACATTATGGGGCAAAAAAAAAAAAAAAAAAAAACTGCGTAAAATTATTACAAAAATTAAAGTTTTATAACTACAATTGCAAATTTCTGTAATGTTCTGATCAATTGAATATTAAAATATCTGGAAGCTCATAGATAGGAATTGCCAAGTTCGATAATAGGTCTTTTTCGTCGACTTATACACTTGGAGTTACCAATGGTTTTCTCTGAATCTCTCATAAATAATGACTGTGTAACACTTAGATTCTTTACGGAGAGTATACCACTCAGATCTAGGACCCTCTTTTACTCAACTGGCTTTAATTTTAACATTACACATTATTAAAATTTAAACTAAAATTTCTCAGTAATATTATTTAGCTTGAGCGAATTATATCCCGAAATCTTTAAAGTATAGAATTTCAGATTTTCAGTTTTTTTTTTTAATCTTAAAAAATAAAGTAAACATTAATCAATTTGTACGAAGTTATATGGAAATTTAGAAAGTCATGATTAATGTAGTGCGGATACATATTAGAAAAATACTATGTTTCTCACTTTAAGAACTTAATTTTAGATAATTTAAATTAAATTTGAATAAATAAATGAGACCGCCTGTCATCTTTAAAAAAAGAAAAGAAAAGAAAGAAAGAAAAAAGGAACATTGCAGATGTTTCTATTAAATCGTATTTAAAAGAAAAATCATTTAATAATAATAATAAATTACAATTTTATGCAGATATTTAATCCATATCCATTGCACATATAAATCCATTAATTATTTATCTAAAAATTCTACATTTCATTTGCATAAAAGTTTTAGTACTCCATTTTGAAAGGGGGGGGGGGGGGAATCTCATTTTCTTTCTTCATTAAAATTCAAAATATTTCAGTTAAAGAGGTCTCAAATTCTTATACGAGCTTTTATCTTAAAAGCTAATCTAGAAAAATATTTTTGACTATTACCAGATTTCTTTTTCAAACACCAAAATTTTAGACTATCATATATGACTCTAGAAAATGCTCCAAAAAATCAGTGAGGGGAAAAAAAAAAAGTAATGCAGAAGCCGCCAAGTTTTATTCACAAATTGTATGGTTAACATATTTTAAAAGGAAACAGTTTTTTCCCTATAGCTTTGTTTCAATGGGCCAGCCTTCATGGGCACATCAACGAAAATATTACCGCATGCTAATACTGATAAAGCAGTTTGTCGCCAAATCTATTAACCTGCTGTTCTAGTAGAATAAATATGTACAAATAAACACGCCAATCTCGGGCCGCTTGAAAACGGCCCACCATTGCGGTCCATTCTCTCAGATAAGGAAAAGGGTAGTAGCAGTCGATCGGTGAGTCATTAAATGATTTATGACAACTGAAAAGAATATATAGAAAAATAAATGATAAAGAAAAGGTTAAGAGAATGTTAGATGGACGTTATTTTGTGTATATATTTTTGAATAGTTGCAAAAAACAAAAGAATTATAATTATTATTATTACTTCAATTGACAAAAAATTTAAGCGGGGCCGTGCCCATTGGCCCTTAATGACGGACCGCCACTGACTAGCCAAATATGTCAAAATAATAATAATAATAAAATAAAATAAAGAATTAAAAAAAAAAGCATAAAGTTTTGTTTCTAATCATATGATGTCTACTTTGGATCGATTGGCGCCTGCTCCACTCCGAATTCCTCAACAATAGTATTTACTGCTTTACACATGGAACAGCGGGTTAACACATTTGGTGAAGCAGCACTTTATCAATGTTAATATTCTCATGCTTTTAAAGTGTTAGGGGCACTTGGCGAATTGGCCCCTGGAAAGTAGTTTAATGGAAAATAACTAAGTTTCCTTTGAAATTCATTAACCATACGGATCATGGAAAGAATTTGGTGACTTTCACAGTACTTTTTATTTATTTTCTACTGATAATGAAAAAGGAGACTTTTTCGATATTTTTTTCCCAAATAAATCTATGATTATTTAAATTAAATTTTTAAAACATACAACCTTCATTCTTCATGTTGATTTCCCGGACTAGTTTTGCATGGGGCGCCCCAGCTTTTTCACCGGCGAAACAGTGTTCGAAGTTTGACGAAACTGACATTTCTCTTTAGCTTCTCCACTTTTAAAGAGTCGGTGCCACTGACGATCGAGTAGTGCCCCACCGTTGCCATTGCAATTATTAAGATGAGATAAAATTTCAACAGACTCCCTAACTGCGGCATAATTGTGGTTTTGATAATTTGCTATTTTTCTTATATGTTCAAATTTAATATTTTCCAATGGGTTAATATGGTCCTTATCACTTCTAATCAGCTGGAAGATGTTCAGATTTGGCTTGATGGGTATATTTATATTATGTCTGGCGGCAACTTTTTAAATTTTGTTTGAGGCACCGCGATTGTATTAAATTGAAGTGGTGAAAGATAAAATTTCAACAGACTCCCTAACTGCAGCATAATTGTGGTTTTGATAATTTGCTATTATTCTTACATGTTCAAATTTAATATTTATATATAAATTATTTAATACCTTATTTTAAAAACTTACTATTTCTGAGTTTTAATATATTTCGGCATCCAGTCGGAACCATCATCAGAAAACACTCGGCAAAATGATCCGCAGGTGTTATGACTAGGCAGTTTGTTGATCTTTTGTAGCTTCTTTCTTGCTTTCTTCACTTCGCTTTTCCTGTCTGTACAGCTGTTGCCACTCGGGTGGAATTAGGCAATGTTCGATGTCATTAACGGTATTATTAGATGTTAGTATTTCTAGTGTCTCTCTTTTGAGGGCATAGTGGTGGGAGTTATATGGGGCTATTTTTCTATAGTTAATGGAGTCAATGTTAATTAGGTTAGTGTTGTTAGTTCTTGAGAAGGCTGTAGAGTGTCTATTGTATTTTAAATTCGTTATATGTTCAGAGATATGGTCTTTTATTTACCTTTTAGTCATGCCAACATATGAAGCTTTATTTTTATTTTGGTATTGAAAATTAATTTTATAGATGCCGGCTGTGTGTTTAAAGTCGATTAAATCTTTTTCATTACGAATTCACTGGTAGATATTTTTGTTCGGTTTTATTCGGATAGTAATGCTGTGTTTGGCGGCTTCGTTTTTAATTTTTATGGAGGCTCCTTTGCAGTATGGGATCGCGGGGGTGAATGATTGTTTAGTTTTTCGTGCACTGGAAATATGATTAAGAGCTTTTATACGTTTTTTGTAAAATTTGTCTACAATAGAGGGATAATAATTGGCTTTTTTAGCAATGTTTTTTATTATTTTTAATTCGGAGTTTAGATATTTTTTATTAGAACAGATAAGTATAGCGCGATTAACATAAGAGCGTATAGCGGCATATTTGTAAGTGAGGGAATTTCGTTGTTGCTAGAAGGTTTTCTGAAAACGGTGGTGTCTATGGAACTGTCTTTGTTTTTAATAATGGTGACATCGAGAAAATTTAAAGAATGATTTGTTTCTATATCGTGTGTTAATTTAATGTGTGGATCGATTTCATTTAGTTTTTCGAGGATGTTTCCAGGATTAATATTGGGAGGGGTAACAGAAAATTTATCATCTACATAACGTATCCAGAGGTTGCAATTATTGATTAAGCTGCTGGCGGAATTTTCAAACAATCTAATTTTAAGCTCGGCGATGACCCCCGAGATGGGGGAGCCCATGGGCACACCTTGGGTTTATTGATAACAACACCCATCAAAAAGGAAATATGAATGGTTGAGCAAAAGGTTATTTACACCTATTAAAGTATCGCTAATATTATTGTCGCTGAATTGTTTGATTATAAGTGATTGAATTATGGGATTAATTTCGGGAATATTGATGGATGGGTATAAATCTTTAACATCAAAACTGCAGAGGGTGTTGTGGTGAGAAATTTTGGTATCGCGGATTTTTTGAATGAAAGATGCTGTGGAATTTATTGATAAATTAGAGGGGGGAAGAAGAGATTTATAGATTTCTTTCATGTACAGTTCAAGACAATAGGTGGGACCTTCGGATTTATTGACTATAAGGCGCAGTGATGGGGGGTTTTTATGATCCTTGTATTGGCCAAAAAGTCGGGGGATAATTGGGGCATGGTTATTATAACTAGAGGGGGTATTATTAGGCCAGGTTCCTGTTTTTATGATGGATTTAGTTTTTTCAATTAGCTTATTGAGGGGGGAGTGTGTGCGTTTAATAGCGTTAAGTTTTTTAATGGAATCTTGCATCATTTGAATATATTGGGTACGTTCCATTATGGTAAGTAGGTTGGTTTTATTAGACATTAAGCAGGTTATATTTTTATTGTTTTTTAAATTTTTGAGGCATTTAATATCTAAGTAGTCAGAGTTCTTATTGGTATTTTTCAGAGAATTTATGGCGGTGTTACGTACGTTACATCATTTTTGTGGAGGAATATGTTCGAGCGCTGTTTCTATGTGGGCAATGGAGTCATTTATATTTATATTATCATTTAGGATAAATTTAGGACCAAGTTTTAATATTGCGTCTTGATGACTATTGAGATTGGTTTTAGATGTGTTTAAATATGGGTACGTTTTGGGAGGTTGAAGGTTTTTTTTAGGGATGATCTATCTTTGGAAATCCAGTAATTTAATTTTTTCGCGTGACTTTGAATTAGTTTTGAAGCGTCGGTATTTACAAATAAGTTAACTTTACCTATAAATTCATTACATTTGGTTTGGGGGTAATTGGATTTAATTTTCTTTAAAATTGTGTTATAATTTTGTTTGAGTCTATAGATGTATATTGATTTTTGTTTAATACATTTCTTTAGTAGAGTCATTTCAAAACTTTTGGTTTCTTGTTTATAGTGATGATTAATATACTTTGATTTAATTTTAAGGAATTTTGGTGTTAACTTAAAGTGAAGACAATCGTTAAGGAAACTTTTATGAAGTTTTTCGCGATTAAGTTTAATGGCCGTTTTTTTTTTAAATTACGAAAATCATTAATTTCATTTATTTAAATAATTCATGTAGAAAAACGGCCGAAGCAAAGTGCGTGGAAAGAAGACTATTGATAGTGAAGGACAAATCCCAAATTAACTTACAAGAAAAGGTCAAATGGCAAAAAATGTTAAAAATTTCTGAAGAAAATTTAAAAGTATACTATAAAACGTTAAAAGCTGAAAAACAGCAAAAAGAAGAAATTATTAAAATATTAGTATATCAATAAATGGTTACTTGACACCATAGCGGACGAAGATGAACCACCTCTAACTAAAACACCTTTGGCTTCATCATATAAAAGTTGTTCAAATTTTTGAACTTGAATGTCCGGTATCGACTTTAAATACATTTAAAAAAATGTTGAAGGAAGGATTATATCATATAAATTATTTAATACCTTATTTTAAATCCTTACTATTTCCAAGTTTCATATATTTCAGCATCCAGTCGGAGCCATCATCAGAAAACACTCGGCAAAATGATCCGCAGATGTTATGACTGGGCGGTTTGTTGATCTTTTGTAGCTTCTTTCTTGCTTTCTTCACTTTGCTTTTCCTGTCTGTACAGCTGTTGCCACTCGGGTGGAATTAGGCTATGTTTGATGTCATTAACAGTATTATTAGATGTTAGTATTTCTAGTGCCTCTCTTTTGAGGGCATAGTGGTGGGAGTTATATGGGGCTATTTTTCTATAGTTAATGGAGTGAATGTTAATTAGGTGTTGTTAGTTCTTGAGAAGGCTGTAGAGTGCCTATTGTATTTTAAATCAGTTATATGTTCAGAGATACGGTCTTTTATTTTCCTTTTAGTCATGCCAACATATGAAGCTTTATTTTTATTTTGGTATTGAAAATTAATTTTATAGATGCCGGCTGTGTGTTTAAAGTCGATTAAATCTTTTTCATTACGAATTCGCTGGTAGATATTTTTGTTCGGTTTTATTGGGATATTAATGCTGTGTTTGGCGGCTTCGTTTTTAATTTTTATGGAGGCTCCTTTGCAGTATGGGATCGCGGGGGTGAATGATTGTTTAGTTTTTTGTGCACTGGGAATATGATTAAGAGCTTTTATACGTTTTTTGTAAAATTTGTCTACAATAGAGAGATTATAATTGGCTTTTTTTGGCGATGTTTTTTATTATTTTTAATTCAGAGTTTAGATATTTTTTATTAGAACAGATAAGTATAACGCAATTAACATAAGAGCGTATAGCGGCATATTTGTCAGTGAGGGGAGTGTGACATTTTTTATTTATAATTTCGTTGTTGCTAGAAGGTTTTCTGAAAACGGTGGTGTCCATGGAATTGTCTTTGTTTTTAATAATGGTGACATCGAGAAAATTTAAAGAATGATTTGTTTCTATTTCGAGTGTTAATTTAATGTGTGGATCGATTTCATTTAGTTTTTCGAGGATTCTCAAGAACTAACAACACTAACACAATTAACATTGACTCCATTAACTATAGAAAAATAGCCCCATATAACTCCCACCACTATGCCCTCAAAAGAGAGGCACTAGAAATACTAACATTTAATAAAAGCGTTAATGACATCGAACATAGTCTAATTCCACCCGAGTGGCAACAGCTGGACAGACTGGAAAAATGAAGTGAAGAAAACAAGAAAGAAGCTACAAAAGATCAACAAACCGCCCAGTCATAACACCTGCGGATCATTTTGCCGAGTGTTTTCTGATGATGGCTCCGACTGGATGCCGAAATATATTAAAACTCGGAAATAGTAAGCATTTAAAATAAGGTATTAAATAATTTATATGATATAATCCTTCCTTCAACATATTTAAAAATGTATTTAAAGTCGATTCTCAAGAACTAACTACACTAACCCAAATTAACATTGAGTCCATTAACTATAGAAAAATAGCCCCATATAACTCCCACCACTATGCCCTCAAAAGAGAGGCACTAGAAATACTAACATCTAATAATACCGTTAATGACATCGAACATAGCCTATTTCCACCCGAGTGGCAACAGCTGTACAGACAGAAAAAGCGAAGTGAAGAAAGCAAGAAAGAAGCTACAAAAGATCAACAAACCGCCCAGTTATAACACCTGCGGATCATTTTGCCGAGTGTTTTCTGATGATGGCTCTGACTGGATGCCGAAATATATTAAAACGCTGAAATAGTAAGGATTTAAAATAAGGTATTAAATAATTTATATGATATAATCCTTCCTTCAACATTTTTGAAAATGTATTTAATATTTATATTTTCATCTCTATTTACTTGCGTTAAAGCAGTGGTTATTTTTCCCGATTGCAGTGTCATGACTATATTTTTATATGCGTGTTTTAATTTTTCTTTTAGTGTTGCCAATATAACACATTTCTTTACCGTGGCTGTCATTATAAGGGATTTTATATATACCGGCCGTTTTCAATACGATCGTGGAACCTCAAACAAAATTTAAAAAGTTGCCGCCAAACATAATCTAAATATACCCATCAAGCCATATACGAACATCTTCCAGCTGATTAGAAGTGATAAAGACCATATTAAAACATTGGAAACGGCTGGTATATATAAAATTCTTTATAATGACAGCCACGGTAAAGAAATGTGTTATAATTAATTGAACGAGAAAAACCTTTAAATGTACCTCATGTTTTGTGAATATTTTCATCTGGGCGCCCAGAGCTTCTCAAACGATCATCCGTGCTGGATCTCTTCAAGTTGCGGTCTTTTATGGATTCTATCAGCTGATTCCACATCTGGTTTGGTGCCATTGCGTCACTATCATTACATACTTCCGGTGTGGTTGCGATTTCTATTGCTTCTCTAAACATCGCGTAATTATGGTTATTGTAGTTAGCTATCTTTCTGGTTTTTTCAAAATTTATTATAATTTCTTCATTTTCAAAAGTCTTGGCTAAAGCTGTGTTTGTTTTTCCTGTTTTGATGTCATTTTTGTGTTCCTTGACTCTAGTTTTAATCTTTCTTTTCGTTACACCGATGTATGAACCTGGTTTATTTTCTTGTTTATTTATATACGGTATTTGATAAATTCCGGCAGTTTCCAAAGGGGGGATGGGGTCTTTATCATTGCGTATTAATTGAAAAATATTTACGTTAGGTTTTATAGGGATATTAACGCCTAATTTATTTGCTGTACTTTTAATTTTATTTGATGCACCGCGATCGTACGGTATGGAAGAGGTGAATTTCAAAGGGGTTTTTTGAAAACTGGGTATGTGATTACTGGCTTTTAATCTGGTTTTAATTAGTTTTGTGATAAATTTACCGGGTAACCTGCTTTTCTAGTTAGATCTTTAATTAAATCAAATTCATTGTTTAGATCGGTAGGGTCATTACATATTAATATTGCACAATTTTTATATGAAGTAACGGCGTTGATTTTGTAACGGAAAGGGGTTTTAGATTTATAATGTATAATTTCATTGCTGTTGGTTTCTTTACGGTACACAGTGGTTTTAATTTGTTTTTCGGTCCTATTAATTTTAAGATCTAAAAAGTTTATTTGTTTATTATGTTTATTAATTTATTACCAATTCTCAAAAATTTTTTGAGAATTGGTAATAAATTCATAACCGAAGAGTTTAAAAATGACGTTCGTAAATTCGAACAAAAAATATTAAATAAAGTTATACGTAAAAAGAAAGCTGAAGTCTTTAAAAATAAAGAGATATGGAACGAAACCGCTAAAAATTTTGAGAAAATTGTCAATCAGGAAGAATTGAAATTATATAGGGATAAAATCAATCAATATTATGAAACAGAAAAATATGCTATAATGAACAAGCACAATAAAAAACTAAAATTTTGGATTAAGAAAAACAACTATCAGCTTAATGAAAAAACGGAATATCTATATATTAATTTATCTGCAACCCATATAAACAGCCATCAAGACAAACCTTTAAAATTAGGACCCAAATACATTTTAGATCAACCGGTAAATATTAAAGAAAGTATCGCAAAAATCGAATCCGCTATTAATAAAATCTCGGAAGATAATAAAGATAAAGTCAGAAGCACGGCTATTACCGAAATCACAAAATCAGCTCAAAATAGAAATATTAATAGGGAGGACATTCGGGAACTGAGTAAACTAAAAAGAAATAACGACATAACCCGCACACTTACAGACAAAAACCCATAGAATAGCTATTTTTGACAGGAGCCAATATGTGAAAAAATAGAGACAACAATAAAAGATATCGGCGTTAATAAAATTGATAAAGACCCTAACAATAAATTAATTGAGAAAACAAAAAATATCATTAAAGATGGAAAATGGCCGGATAATAACCCTCCTAAATTTATAAACCCCGCACCTAATACACCTCGTATGTTTGGCAGATTTAAGGATCACAAAACCCCTCCAAAATTCAGACCAGTCGTAAATAAAAATGAAGCCCCGACCTATTATCTCGAGAAATATATGGCCGATATGTATCGTAAAATTATTCCCCCCTCTCAACACTCATTGGAATCCACCGAAGATTTTATTAAAAAACTTAGAAATATTGAAAATAAAGAATACCAGTTCGTCAGTTTCGACGTTATTAATCTTTATCCATCCATAGACATTGAAGAAACTAGTCAGATTGTCAATTATGTTATCAAAGAAAAATACACAGACCCTAAAATAGCACAAACCTTAATTGCAACTACAAATTTCTTACTTCATGAAAATTATTTTAAGTTTAATGATAACATTTATCAACAAAAGAAAGGAGTCCCGATGGGATCGCCTATATCGGGCTTTATTGCAGAGTTTAAATTAAGAGCACTAGAAAAAGAAATTTTAAATAAATGTAATGATAAAATATTTTTTTGGTTAAGATATGTGGACGATGTTTTTGCCGTTACCAATAAAAATTACGATGTCAAACATATATTAAATGAAATTAATAGCCTAGATAACAACATAAAATTCACCTATGAAGAAGAAAAAGAACAACAAATAAACTTTTTAGATGTTAAAATTAATAGAACCGAAAAACAAATTAAAACCACTGTGTACTGTAAAGAAACCAACAGCAATGAAATTATATATTATAAATCTAAAACCCCTTTCCGTTACAAAATCAACGCCGTTACTTCATATATAAATCGCGCAATATTAATATGTAATGACCCTACCGATCTAAACAATGAATTTGATTTAATTAAAGATTAACTAGAAAAGCAGGTTACCCCGGTAAAATTATCACAAAACTAATTAAAACCAGATTAAAAGCCAGTAATCACATACCCAGTTTTCAAAAACCCCCCTTGAAATTCACCTCTTCCATACTGTACGATCACCGTGCATCAAATAAAATTAAAAGTACAGCAAATAAATTAGGCGTTAATATCCCTATAAAACCTAACGTAAATATTTTTCAATTAATACGCAATGATAAAGACCCCATCCCCCCTTTGGAAACTGCCGGAATTTATCAAATACCGTATATAAATAAACAAGAAAATAAACCAGGTTCATAATTCGGTGTAATGAAAAGAAAGATTAAAACTAGAGTCAAGGAACACAAAAATGACATCAAAACAGGAAAAACAAACACAGCTTTAGCCAAAACTTTCGAAAATGAAGAAATTACAATAAATTTTGAAAAAACCAGAAAGTTAGCTAACTACAATAATCATAATTACGCAATGTTTAGAGAAGCAATAGAAATCGCAACCACACCAGAAGTATGTAATGATAGTGACGCAATGGCACCAAACCGGTTGTGGAATCAGCTGATAGAATCCATAAAAGACCGCAACTTGAAGAGATCCAGCACAGATGATCGTTTGAGAAGGTCTGGGCGCCCAGATGAAAATATTCACGAAACATGAGGTACATTTAAAGGTTTTTCTCATTTAATTAATTATGTGTAAAGTACTTTGTTTTAATTTAAATTTAATTTATTGTTTAATTGTCGAAATGTGTTATATTGGCAAAACTAAAAGAAAAATTAAAACATGCATAAAAGAACATAATCATGACATTACAACCAGAAAAGTAACCACTGCTTTAATGCAAGTAAATAGAGACGAAAATATAAATATTAAATTTGAACATGCAAGAAAAATAGCAAATTATCAAAACCATAATTAGGGAGTCTGTTGAAATTTTATCTCATCTTAATAATTGCAATGGCAATGATGGGGCACTACTTGATCGTCAGTGGCGCGGAATCTTTAAAAGTGGAGAAGCTAAAGAGAAACGTCAGTTTCGTCAAACTTCGAACACAGTTTTGCCAGTGAAAAAGCTGGGGGTGCCCCATGCGAAACTAATCTGGCAAATCAACATGAAGAATAAAGGTTGTATGTTTTAAAAATTTCATTTAAATAGTTTTACTTCCTGGTTTAGTTTTTTGTGAAAATCTATGATTGTTTAAAAATTAACAGTAAAATAAATGAATTCCGTTGGTAATTTATTGACAAAAGAATTAAAACATTTTTGAAAAATTCTATAGGACAGGAAAGATTAAATGCTCTTGCGGTTCTCGCAATCCACAAAGACTTTATTTCCACAATTCCAGAATTTAATGTGAAAGTAATTGAAAGATTTGCTCGACAAAAAACTCGGTGAGCAGAATTTTTATTTTTGTATAAATAATAATTAGATTTCAATACTTAAATAGTTTTGTCTGCCTAAGTTTGTGTATCTAATTATATATATATGTTTAAATATATATATATACACACACTTTTTTTTTTTTATATATATATAGCGATGGATTTTTAGAGTGACTTTATTTGTATATTTTAACTCAAAATTATGCAAAAAACTGCAAAGAAATAAAATATCAGACATTATTTTTTTATTGCGACAGTTTTAAAATTTTATATACATTTGACCTACATCATTCTTTTTAAATAAACTAGAATATAAAAAAATAAAATAACAAACACTTTAAAAAATTCAGCATTTTAAAAGTGCGTATACATATTTAATGTTTATGAAATTTCTAATTTTAATTTAGTTTCTTTTATTTTGGTTGTGCTTTTGAAAACAAACGTACAAGAAACATATATATTAAATATAGTGAAACCTCTCAAGTTGGACGCTTTTTCTCGGAACAGAATGTATCCATTAACATTATGTCTAACCCCTATAAGTTGGACACTTTTTCTTGGAACCGTAGGTGTCCAACTTGGAGAGGTTTTACTGTATAATGTTTTCATTATACATAAAAGATTTTGAGTTATTATGCATGAAAGTAAAAGGAAAAAAAAAAAAAAATTGCATGTAGAAAATTTCCAGTTTAAAATTTCTGATATTGTAACATTGTAAAATTTTAGTCACTATGAATTGTAAATAATATTAATATACATAGAACACACCGAATATTTAAAAAAAAAAAAAAAAAAAAAAAAGAGATAATTTTCTCTATTAAATAACTTATTCTTTTTGTGTTTGAATTAAGAATATATTTAACATGTCGTGCAATGGACCGGTCCCCACCTGAGAAAGTTTGCATGAGCCGCCATTGATGACCTATATTTTATGTTGAAATTTTTTGTAAAGCTTGTTAAACTTAAAATATGTATTGTTTTTGAACATACTTTTGCTTCAGAGTTTTCAATGAATTAACTTGTTTACACAGCCACTGTTTACACAGCCAAAACATGGCAGTCTTGTGCTTTTGACTTTTCAACTTCAAAAATCTCCAAGACAACAAAAATTCGCAACATCTCATCTATAGATGTTCCTATTTTTTGAAGTTCTTTCCATCAATATAAGTTTCATCAAGATATAAAAAAAAATATATCATCTTAAATTTTATCACTGAAAACGATAATTTTCTTGTTTTAAGTCTTGTACAAACCTGTTATGATTAATTTTAGACAAGGGCAACTCTATTAATAATGTGACATAAAAAAAAAAGATAAATGAAGTAATGAACTTAATGTTCATATGTAATCTAACACCGACATTTCACATAATATAAATAATAAACCAAAAAATCTGAATATTAATAAAATTATTTCACTATAGTTTTGAATTATATAAGCAATATAATTACATATATTATTTATAAATATACAAATGTTAGTGAAAAAATAAATAGAAAATGTAAATCAAAACTGGATGAAGCTCACCGTCCCATTATGATATGAACAATTTCCAACCATATTAAAATTGCAGTCAAATCCTAGTCTATGTAAGTAAAGCACAGAAGTTCTGGAAGGAACAAAGCTAGCTCCAGATGAAGAAGCCAAAGTTCTGAGATTCAATATATGAATGTCACATGGCATTTCTGATGGTAAGGGGGAATAAACTAATTTCAAATGAATTGCAGGATTCCGAAGCACAAAATTAGGATCAGCATCAGGCCTAAGTCTTATTAAAATAAAAATTGGATGCAAATGGGATAGTGATGCATGATGTGCTAATAGAGATGGATATAAAGATGTACCCTAAAGGAAAAAAAATTATATATACAAATATATATTATGCAAAGAAAAATATTAAAATTTTTTATTTCATTATTATTCAAAAATATGCAAAACAATAAAAAATTCATTCAGATAACCAAAAATGGCTATTATGATATTGCTGTGAGTGTGAATGAATGTTTAAGTAAATATTATAAATATAATAAAAGATTTTGTTATATTTTGCTTGCGCATTCAGAACTTCAGATACCTGAAGAAAATCATGGCAAGTGAAATAATTTTTATTTATTTATTTTTATACCTAATATTTTCTTTTGTTTGAATTATCAATAAAAAAGTTCCTAAATTTGGCAATACTGATCAGAGGAGTGAATTTAAATTGAACCGGCAAAGGGTTAAAATTGGGGTTACCCAATTATATTATTTGTACTTTCTTCTATATTCAATAGAAGAAAGTATTAGATTTGTAAAAATTTTTTAACTTCTGGTTTTCGATGGATTAACATGTTTTCAGATGTCCAGAACACAATTTGTTCATTAAAAGAAAAAAAAAAGTCTGTGTGTGTGTATGAGACAATGCTTTTTTTTTTTTTTTTTAATTATATCTCAGGAACTACAGCTCAGAATTACATAGAAACTAATACGTAGTTGTACCATAACATAAATTAGTGCCAATCAATATTTGGTAAAAATTTGGTGCTGCTGCACTGCAATATCTGTCATTTAAGGGAAGGTGTGTTGGTGTTGGTGTTAGGGATTAAGGCCGATTGACAACACTGGGGTCCTAGGCCTGAGGGGGAGTGCCTTCCGTGGAGGTCTTTCTAAGGGGTCCTAGCCCGTATTTACGCAAGTTTCGGAGGAAACCACGGAAAACTCCGAACGGCTAGGCCGACGAGCGCGAGCGGGGATCGAACCCGGCACCTCACGTCTACCAGCTTTGAGCGCAGAACCGCTCAGCCGCTGGTGGGCCATTTAAGGGAAGGAATACTGTATATAATTGCATATAAATTTATATGTAGATGCACCTTGAGATATGTGTACCTATCAACTTTTGGTGTCAATCGTGCAATAGATGACGCTCTATACATCAATTTTTGCAATTTACGAGAAGGCTATATCCCAGATTCTATTTGTTAATATCAAACAAAACTTGATATGTGAGAAGGCCATTATGAGACAATATGCTGTTTAAATTTGGGTGCATATTGGCCTATACGTGGCGCTGCTATACTGATTCTTTTTTTCTGAGAACAGGAAGGCTATATTTCAGATTCTATTGTATATATTGTACAAAACTTTGTATAAGAGAGAGATAGATTTCATTTAGATAGAGATAGATTTCATTACGAAACACTATGCTGATTTAATTTGGGTGTACATAGACCAACAAGTGGTGCTACTGCACTGCAATTTACCCCATGAATAGAAAGGTTAAATCTCAACTTCTATGGAACATAATTGCATGAAACTTGTTACGTGAGATAACCATTATGAAAATGTGAATACTGGTATCTTCGCCTTCTGTTTTTTGTACATAATTCTGATGAGGTCTTTCAGCACAGTCTCCCATAGGAAACACTCTTCCAGCGCTTTTTCATGCAAGTACCTTATTGTTTTCATGTATCGATTTATTGCTGAAAGTTAAGAGTGGTGAGGTGTCTATATGAATACAGAAGCTGTACTGCGAGCTTTGCAGTATTTTGCCATGATTTATCCCCTGGGTATCAGAGTGTCATTTTACATACAGTTTTTTTTTTTTTTTTTTTTTTTTAAGTTATAAGCTATAACTACAGAAAAGAAAACTTCTATTTGTGTACATTGTGATTTTTTTTTCTTGAAATCATACACCACTCTTATGCAGTGTGTCAAAATTTTCTCCCTTAGAAAACAGTGCCAACATCTTTTCCTGTATTATTGCGATAAATGATAGATTTCTACAAAAATTTCATGTATGTATTTCCTCATTTTCATGTATTGATTTATAACTGAAAGTTAGATGCAGTGATCAATCATTAAGAGTTGAGAACATACAACTCGACATTTTCAGAAGTCTGACATTTTTGTGCCCCAGTTATCTGTTTGCTTACAGCTTTTTAAAGTTATAAAGTACACCTACTAAAAATTTGTATTTCTATTCTTAATGATTTTTTTCCCTTGAAATTTTAGGTCATTTTGATGTAGTCTGTTAGCACTCTCTTCCCTAGGAAACAGTCTGCCAGCATATTTTCAAGTATTAGCGTGATAAATAACATTTGAATATCAATATGCATGGGCAAATTTCGTGTATATACCTCATCATTTTTCTAATCACTAATATATATAAAGAATAAATAATTATGCTTCAGTATTCAATCAAGTTTTATTTAATTAACTGATGTTGCAAATGCACATCAGAAACATAGAAAAAGATGAGAAAACTGAAAAAATCTGAAAAGCTAAATTTACATTAAAAAAAAAAAAAAAAAAAGGTGAAATCAGCTGAAAAGCTGAAAAATCTCATCCCTGCAAACCACTTGAATAAAAATTATTCGACCTGATCTGCTAGTCGGATCGTGTAAAATCAGGTTACGTGACTTTTCCCTGACGTGACTATTCCATGACTTTTTCTTGACTTTTATGACCCTATTGCTCAATTTCGAGACCTTTTCATGACCTATTGCTGAATTTCATAATCATTTTATGACTTTCATGACCTAGTAGACACCTTGAAATGATTAAAATTACCCGTCAAATTCAGGCTTGAAATCATTTAAACCTGAGTGGAATGGGCCAAAACCTAATATTTTATCTAGTCAGTCTAGTCTGGTCTAAGGCCTGTACTTTTGTTTTTTAATTTTTACTGCAGGCCCACATTTTTATATAGGAATAGGATGGTCCAGGATTGTTACCATGTCAGCCAGACCCACATCTTTAACTGGGAATACACTTGAAACATTTATGTAACTTTGTATTTTATTCATCATTTTATTATCAATTAAAAATCATCTCAATTATTGGTAATAAATTCTTAAAATTTTAAACTCACTGAATAATGCCTATGCTACCTATGCAGTTTTTTGCAAATGACTTTTCACATAGAGGATTTCACTTTTTTCTAATCTGAATTTTTTGTATACAAGATCACACCATAAATAGATTATTAGTTCCTTATACAATAGATGACATAAAAAGTAACTATACACCATTAAAAAACTTTTTGTAAAAGGAAGTATAATGCTAATATTAATTGATTAAGTTGATACTCTGATCATACAAATTAAAATACCTGGTATTGTAAAAGTCATAAAACATATTAAAATAATAATGTACCTCAAAATGCATCTTGTGCTGTTCAATGAAAACTCGAAAGGACATAGGTGTATCTTTGTTATCTGTAACTCCTTGTTGTAAACCACGATTATCATCTTGATTCAATCTTCTATCAAGAAAAACATCAAACACACCTACAAATACATTTAACAAAAATAATTATAAAAATTACAAAATGTGTAAAATGTTACAAACTAGTAAATATAACCAAATATACCTGGCTTTAAAACTGTAGCTCCAACTGAGTGATCAGTTAAAAATGTGAAGCGCTTTTTCTGATCTTCTATATATGCAATAGTTGTAACAGGATAAACATTTGCTTGTATAGGCAGTTTACTAAAGTATTTTCTTTTCACCATCTAAAAATATATAAGGAAATGAAAAGAATAATTCATAATTAATGCCTGCAGTAAATTTTAGAATTCATAAGTAAAATCCACTAAGTACGAAATTTAAGAATAAAAGATACAATAATTTCTAGTCTGTTACCTACAGATAATCTGCCGGACTCCTACTCAGATTTTGTTTCAAATAGCCAAAAAAGGGACCAAATAAAAACTGCAATTTTTTGGGGAAAAAAAAAAAAAAAAAAGATTGAGACCACTTTTTAGACAAAAAAAATGACTTATGGTATTAGCAATTTACTTCAATGAATTACATTGCTTCTATATATATAATAAAATAAGATGTGTATACAGGGTGGTCCAAAAAACATGATAGAAAATATTTTAAGTTTCTGATTTGAAATGTATTGATGCAAATATAATTCTTCCATACTATAATAGCACATATAGTGACATTTCAGTTGAATGCTTAATTACCGGAAATAAAGAATAAGCAATATAGAATCACAAACCTTTTAAGATCGATTATATATCGTAAGAAAATTTTATGAGAATAACCGATGTAATGTCCCCATTCGACGGGCATGTCGTTCAGAGTTCAAAAAGAAAAGGACGCTTAGTGAAGAGATAATCGCGCAGTAAGTTATAGCACTCTAAAGTCGCAGCGATTTTTAAGCCATCAGATGACTGATGTAATGGTCCTAATCTCCCACTGATTTTCATTGTTTACAGGTTGATGGACAGATATGAATCTACAGGGAATGTTTAGGATGCAAAAAGAAAGGCGTCGGGACGAAAATCAGCAGTTGTTACTGACAACATCAGGGAGCCTGCACGCGCATACTTTGAGGATCAGCCAACCACTACCACTCGACAGGCAGCCCAACAATTAAGCATATCCAAAACATCATTACAAAGGCTAATGAAAGCAGTAGGACTGTGTCCATACAAGATCCAAATGCATAGGCGTAGCCAGATTTCCGAGCGGGGGGGTGCCCAAATTTTAAACTAAAAGTTACAATATGAATACTTTATGAACATAGTGCGCATATGCATGCATATGTGCGTTTTAACACATGTATAAAAGTTACACAAGTTAACACATGTACGTTTTAAAATATAAATTAAGCAACTTTCTCTTAGACTAAATAACTAGACTTGACGCAGAACAGAAATATCAATATTTACACAACGTTAAAAATGCCAATGTAAAAAATTGTTAAATGCAGACTGCAGTTTCGGTAGCGTAAATCGGTGCATTTGCCTTCCTTTGAAATATCATTTGATAAAGTTTGGACTTTCAGAGTAGTGCTGCTATCCGTTTAACAGAAAAGGAACAGAAGTTTGAAAATTGATTAAAACAAGGAAAGAATGTTGCATAAAAAATATTAAATGGTGTCGAATATTTGGTTTCAGTACGAAACCAATGCATGTTAAAAGATTAAATAAAAAACTTAAACCTTAAGTTATACACGAAAACCTAAAAACTAAACTACGGAAAAACTTATACTATGGTACTTAAATTGCACGCACAGAGTGATAAAGTAGAATTATAATGACATGTTTACTTTATTACCATGTTTTCATTAACTTCGATTCTTGTTTGCTTGTTTGTTTGTGTGTTTGTCAGGGACAAATCTTGCAATCGATTTTAAACTAACTTTCCAACTAGCTAGATATTTGAAATTTTCAGGACAGCTCACAACACGGTGACAATACATTTTTCTAATAATTTTTGTCAACTATTTCAAGTCCCGCTGCCTTCGGCAGCGCTTATATGATTCGACAGAAAATTTATTTAACTAACTTCCCGACTAGCTAGACATTTAAAACTTTCAGAATAGTTCAGAACACGGTGAAAATGCATTTTCTTAATACCTTTAGCCAACTGTTTCGGGTTCCTGCTGCCTTCGGCAGCGTTATCAGTACAAAGCTTGCAATCAATTTTTCACTAACTTTCCGACTAGCTAGACATTTGAAACTTTCAGGACAGCTCACAACACGGTGACAATACATTTTTCTAATAATTTTAGTCAACTATTTCAGGTCCCGCTGCCTTCGGCAGCACTTATATAATTCGACAGAACATTTATTTCACTAACTTCCCGACTAGCTAGACATTTGAGATTTTCAGAATAGTTCAGCAAACTGTGAAAATGCATTTTTTTAATACCTTTGGCCAACTGTTTCGGGTTCCTGCTGACTTCGGCAGCGTTATCAGTACAAAGCGTGCAATCGATTTTTCACTAACTTTCCCACTATCTGGACATTTGAAACTTTCAGGACAGCTCATAACATGGTGACAATACATTTTTCTAATAATTTTAGTCAACTATTTCAGGTACCACTGCCTTCGGCAGCGCTTATATTATTCGACAGAAAATTTATTTAACTAACTTCCCGACAAGCTAGACATTTGAAACTTTCAGAATAGTTCAGATCACGGTGAAAATGCATTTTTTTTAATACCTTTAGCCAACTGTTTCGGGTTCTTGCTGCCTTCGGCAGCATTATCAGTACAAAGCTTGCAATCGATTTTTCACTAACTTCGCGACTAGCTAGATATTTGAAACTCTCAGGCTAGCTCAAAACACGGTGACAATACATTTTTTTAATACTTTTAGTCAACTGCTTCAGGTCCCTACTGCCTTTGGCAGCGTTTATATGATTCAACAGAAATTTTATTTAACTAACTTCCTGACTAGCTAGACATTTGAAACTTTCACAATAGTTCAGAACATGGTGAAAATGCATTTTTTAAATACTTTTAGTCAACTGTTTCAGGTTCCTGCTGCCTTCGGCAGCGTTACCAGTCCAAAGCTTGCAATCAATTTTTCACTAACTTCCCCACTAGCTAGATATTTGAAACTTTCAGGATAGCTCAGAAGATGGTGGCAATACATTTTTTTAAAATACTTTTAGTCAACTGTTTCAGGATCCTACTGTATTCGGCAGCGTTCATGTGATTCAACAGAAAATTTATTTAACTAACTTCCCGAGTAGCTAGACATTTGAAACTTTCGGAATAGTTCATAATACGGTGAAAATGCTTTTAAAAAATATTTTTATTCAATTGCTTTGGGACCCTGCTACCTTCGGCAGCGTTTCCAGTACAAAGCTTGCAATCAACTTTTAACTAACTTCCCGGTTAGATAGCCATTTGAAACTTTTATAATAGCTCAAAAGACAATAGAAAGGAATTTTTTTAATACTTTTATCCAATTGCTGGGGTCTCGGCTGCCTTCAGTAGCGTTTATATGATTCAGCAGAAAATTTAAAAACATGGTTTATAAAATTTTTTTTTATCTTATAATTATTTTTAATCTCATTTCATTTCTTTTATTTTACCAGTTTCAAATTATCAACCTACATATATATATATATTAATTAAATATATTTATATATATATTAAATTAATACAATCTTGTAGCTACTTTTTTAAAATTATTATTTTATTCATTCCCATACTCATGGATAACATTTATTTTCTGTATTTTAAAACATTGTTGTATTGTTGTAGTTGTGATGTTAGTTTCAAACAGAATAGTACAAACGAGTACTGTGATCGCTATAAAATTAAAGTGATACTTATTAAGATTGTAATAAACTGTTGTGTGTACCATAATATAAAAATGTGATGTGTGTAAAAGTCGCAAAAAATAAAATCAGCATTAAATAAATGTATCGAATCGGGGAAAGTGTAGAAACACGCCACAGACCATTAGTCAAATAAATTTACAAATTACCACTGTACATAAGAATTCCATGAAAAATTGCATAAAGTAAAATGAAAACATTAAAAGGGACACATACCATCATACCAATAAAATTGTACTAAAAATCCCCGCAAAATAAATGTATCAAAATGGAGGACAGATAAAAAGCTAGTGGGGTGTCTCATTATTTGACCGTGCCCTGGCCATCAGCCGAAAATATTGTCTAGAAACCACCACAATTCAAAATTGCATATATAATCGAATCCAGAAACATTCAATAATAAAATAGCACAAAAAATCATCATGACATAATGTCGGAAATTTTCTACCCACACAAATAAACGCCTTTGCTATTTAAAAAATTAAAAGACTAAATAATGGAGCCTATTTTGAGCATACCTTTCTTTGATATTTGTATTTTTTGTGTTGTCTTGAGCTTCCTCTCCAAACTCTCTCTTTTTCTTTTGTTGGAATAATTATCTTCACATTTTTGCACATGATTCCAGAACAGTTTTGCGTTTCTTCAGTCATTTAATACAGCTTTAATAGAACCTTCTCCAGATGCAGGATTTTCAGGAAAGTGGAAAATCGCATAAGAAGAAGGAATCCGAATAAATATTTACACTGTAGCCTAATTTTTAATAATTTTCTTTCTTTATTAATTACAAATACAAAATCGTCTGTTCATAAATACATAATTTATTTTCAGCAATAAATCGTTTGTCAAAGTTAAACACTAATGCAAACGATTATAAAATGTTTTATTATTATTAAATTTGAGTGACAGCTTTTAAATAGGGTAAAATAAAATAAATAAATAAAATGTGACAGTTTAGTCACAAAAATAAGATATTGTATACTTGACCGACCATTTTTGAGGTGCTTTAAAATGAAAATAAAGTTGAAAATTGTTTTAGAAACAATTTTGTTTGGCATGTATTCTTGTGAAGGGGAAGCATTTCTATTGCATCCTTCAAAAACCCTCTGTTTGGTTACTCTACCTGCATTCTTAAAACATTTAAGGCTTAAATTAAAAATACTTTTAAAATGATTCAAAGAACTTTCACCCACAGTAAATTTTTCAAGAAAAGTCTGCTTTTGATATGATTTACAATACTAATTTGAACCTTCCAGTGCTGTCTTTTTTTTTTTTTTTTTTTTTTTTAAATAGCAAATGAGACAGGCCGACGAAGAAATTTTTTTCTTCAGATTGATATGTTTTTCTGTTTTTGATATATTTCTGGATGCTGTTTAAGGAAAACCTATTTAAAAATTTCCCTCATGTACAGTTTTGGAAAAAAAAAAAAGGAATTGTTTGAGCTTAAAGCTCCATTTCTTTCGACGACCATAGCCAATTGCCCATCTGCGCAGCACTAGTGCAACGTAAAACCCAACCATCCATACATCCATCCATTTCTTTCGACTCCCATCTAAATTATTTCCCTGAAAATTTGGGTGTTGTGAGTGAAGAACAAGGAGAGCTGTTTCATCAAGACATCAAAGAAATGGAAAGCAGGTATCAGAGACGATACATTTTTAACATATTAGCAGAATATTGTTGCATGTTGCATAGAGAATCCCCCCCCCCCCACACACACACAAGACCCTCAAGCCTTGCACAAGGTAAAATGCTCTAAAGGGATATTCGATGTGAAGAAATACATTTAAAAGATAATGTGTAAATAATAGCCTATTTCAATGCATTTTTTATAAAAATTGTTTGGAATTTGTTATAATTTCTAGACGAATTCTTCCGATTTTCATCCTTACTTTGTGAAAATTTCTTACGTGATTGGAAAAAAAAGTAATCATTTCTGAATTCAGATTATCAAAACACATTAGAGACACCCAACGCAGTACATAAAAAGTTTGAAAAGTACGATTTCACAGACCAGCGTAATCGGAAAAAAATTACCCACTAAGTTATTATGATATCAGACATGCATTCAAATCAACAATTACTAAAAAAATTATTTTTGTATTCAAAGAACTTCAAAACCTGAAATTATCGCAAATATTTAGTTTCGAAAATTCGACCCCGTAAATAATACTTAAACTCATGGTAAAAGAAAGTAATTATCATTTTTAAATGTTTTTACTGGACGCAATATAATTTGGTATGAATGCTTTTAATCGAACCTAACTTTTCTTACAATCTTTTTTACAAAAATTATTTTGTATCAATAAAGTATGTTAGTTTCATTATGTTTAGTTCACTTTAAAAATGTTGTTGATATGTACGAACTAGAAATTTTGTACTTAAACAATAAGGTATTTGAACTCTTTGCATGTCATAGTATACAGATCATTATGATATAAATTGAATATGATTTTTAGACTTCCTGCCAATACCTGCTTTTGAGTTATGCCCATGCAGACTAACCACAAGAACCTGGTTATACAATTGAACAGACTTCAAGACATACTATTGTAAAAACTATTTCATATTCAAAAATTGGATCGCAGAACATTACATTTTCCAACATGTATGGGTAAGAGAAAGTTACAAAAAAATGCTCATTAAAAAAGAAATGACAAAAAAATTAACTCTCTGTTAAGGCCACGAGCTTAAATAAACTAAATCATTTTATCGCCTCTTTTCCTTGAAGAAAAAAAAAACTACTAATTTCTTTCTTTTTTTTTTTTTGTTTACCAAGAAAAATTACTGTGCAAGTAAATTTGGATTTATGAACAATTTAGATTATTTTTTTAAATATACAGTAAAACCTCTCTAAGTTGGACACCTACGGTTCCAAGAAAAAGTGTCCAACTTAGAGAGGTGTCCAACTTATAGGGGTTAGACATAATGTTAAAGGATACATTCCGTTCCGAGAAAAAGCGTCCAACTTAGAGGGGTGTCCAACTTATAGGGGTGTCCAACTTGAGAGGTTTCACTGTATTTTACCACCATGTTTAAGAAAGTGTCTTTCTATTTGCATAGAATCAATGGTATTAGTAATAACAATATTTTTTTTTAACCTTCAAATCTTTTTTTTTTTTTTTTCAATATGTTTTTGTTAAATATTCTGAATATGTGTGCGTGAGCGAGGGGGTGCCCGGGCACCCAGGGCACCCCCCTGGCTACGTGCATGAAATATGACAGCCGCTAAAGGGGGGGGGATACTGTGCAGCGGAGAGATTTCGCAAACCACATAATCGAGGAACTTAAAAATGGTTCCATCAGTGAATACAAGATCTGGTTCAGTGATGAGACCCATTTTCAGTTGAATGGTTTCGTGAACAAACAAAACTGACACCACTGAGGTACGGAAAATCCTCATCAAAGCGCCATCTCTTCACTGCATCCACAAAGGGTCATGGTGTGGTGTGCCATATCGTCGAAGCAGATAATTGGTCCGATATTTATTGATGGTGTGGTCACAGGAGTGAAGTATCGAGAGTTGCTAGAGCATCACTTTGGCCCTGATGCGGGCCATCTCAACAGGACACGCTGGTACTGGTTCAAGCCAGATGGGGCTCGTCCCTAAAAAACTTCTGACATCTACACGTGGCTTGAAACGACGTTTGGTGAGCGTTTGATTGCACTGGATGGAGAAAAATTCACGGGGCAAGGGATAGAGTGGACCCTATACAGTCCAGACCCAAATCCGTGCGACTTATTCTTATGGGGCTACATCAAGGTTAGAATCTATAGAAATAGCCCTGATTCACTGGAGGACCTAAAATTGGCTATCAGAAGTGAGATTTATGCACTTGATTACGACACACTCCAGCGTATTATGACAGAGTTTCGGAACCGGCTTTATAACACTATAGTCGGGGACGGTAGACATTTTAAGCATCTTATATATTAAATGTCAATGATATCTTTATTCAATAAAATATGTTTCATGTTCTTGCATGTTGTCTTTTTTCCACAATGATCGCTTACTTTCTATCATGTTTTTCTGACCACCCTGTATGTCAGTGTGTATGTATATATATATATATATATATATATATATATATATATATATATATGGATCTTTTTAAGAAAATGACTGATCCCAGAGCTACATAATTTTGCATAATGGTTTGTTATGACCGGTTTTGATGTACCTAGAATCACGATTTTCAAATTTTTGATTTTTAAAAATTAATTAAAATATGAAAATAATAACCTGGCAATAGCTTTAAAAGTAGCTATTTAAACTTTTAATTGTTGCCAAAAAATGTATGAGTTTATTTATTTATTTTTAACATAAAATGAAATGAGCTTTCATGCAAAAAATAAAAATTTATTAAATATTAAATTTGCTCATGCATATGAATAAATGACATTTCTATAATTTTAAAATAAAATAATAATAAAAATCTAGCAAGTGTCTTCACAATTTTGTTTCATAACCTTTTTTAATACACCTCTATTTCAGATTCTTTTTTTGTTGTTGTTTAAATAGTATATTTTTGGCATGGATGAATCATGTTTGGCATGAAAGCCAATTCAGCATTATATTAAAGAGCTTTACTTATTGATAATCCTGGGTAAATTTTTAAATTTTGATGCTGAAGAAGATCAAACATTTTTCGCCAAGGACTTTAGATTCATGACAGCCACTTTAAGCTAAGTAGAGCATTAAAAATATGAATAAATTATAAAATATTGAAAAAAGAAAAAAAAAAAAAAAAAGAAAAAGAAAAGAAAGAAAGAAACAGAAACATTAATCGCATAAATTATGTATTTTTGTCTAAAATGGCGACAAAAAATCAAAAGTCGCTAAGGGGAGCTATATTAAGGCTGTAACATGCTCAGGTTTACATATTTATTTATTTTTATACCAACTACTATTAACTAACCATGAAGTATATATAACCACAAAAAATTGTCTCATGCGATAGACATAGCCAATCATAGCATATTGTAATATTATATTTGACATGAAATTGCTGTCATTTTATGATTGATCAGATAAATCAAATAAATATAGGAAAGAATGTGAAAGAAAATATTATATACACCACATATAGTGTTGTTCATATATATGTAAATGATATTCAAATATAAAAGGGCTACTTCAATTTTTTTGATACTGTCCATTTAGAAACTGTCACTTAATAATAGTACCCAAATAGAAGACCCCTGGCAAGCCATTGTTGCAGGCAATAGGGACAGGCACTGAGATTCTGAGGATGAGCAAATCACTGCCGAATACAATGGGGACCCAAAGCGAGCTTTTGAGCAATTTCAGTATTTTTTGTTTATAAAGCAATACAGAAAAGAGTTTCCTTTAAATATAGTGAGCAGCGAAGCGGGCAAAGCCTACTACAGTAGAACGCCGAAAATCCAGATTTTTAGTCATTCTTAAAAAAAAAAAATGTATATATTTGCCTGAATATTCAGATAATAGGTAAATTTAAGTTGAAAATGATATATTGTGAATTTTAAATATTTACTTTATGTACATTTTCTTTCTGAAAATAGATAAGTAAATAAAACATTTATTTATTAAAATATTTGTATATTAAAATTTTTATAAGTTGCAGCAAAAGAAAATTGACAAAATAATTAATTCAAAAAAGAAAATCATATTTCAAAAGCATGTCTGTTTTTTTTTTCCCTTCCTTTTTTTCTGTGCTTTTGGTTGAAAACCAAAAAGCCCCAAAACAAAATTAACCCGTTAGTAGTCGCTAGTTGGTCGATTTGCCGCCCATCCTTCACTTTTTCCAGATTTTTTTATTCAAAAGCCACCAAAAATTTTTAGAAGTGGCATTTGATGTACATAAAACGCGAATAAAATCGTAGGAACGTTGATCACACCACTTCTTAAAATTATTGGTGACAGTTAAATAAAAAGTGCGCAATCTGTAATAGGTGGCGCTGTCTATAGCGACTACTAACGGGTTAAGCTTTTTATTTTCAATTAAAAGTTTATCTTTGATTTTGTGAATAATCATTTCAAATTCAGTGATGAAAGATCGTTTTGGTAATGTATTCTGTCAGTAAATGGCAGCTCCAAACAATCTTTATATTTTTCTTTTACATGAGTGATTCCTATTCTCCCCCCCCCCCCTCATCTAATTTAGCTTATTTTTACGTTTCATTTTCCAAAACTTTCTAGTTTAAAATATTTTATTGCGTATAAAATTTCTAAAATAAATAAAAACAGAATGCATATCAAGACATAAGATGCATGAAAGCTATTTGCAGTTTTTTTTTTTTTTTTTTTTTTATTGACCTTTTGTTTCTCTATTCTGCCAGTAGATGGCTGCACTGCAGCAATCGTTAATGAAATTAGGCTAGTGTAATTTTACAAGAAAAAAAAAAAAGACTAGAATAATTCTCAAAATAATTAATTAGAAATCCTGAAAAAAAAAAAAAAAAAAAAATCTGGGTAAGATAATTTTCGTGGCCGAAAATGTCTGTTTTTTTGGCGATTCTGGTTTTTTTTAGTCTGGATTTTCAGCGTTCTATTGCAGTATGAAATAAATAGAAAAAATGCTACTTTTCTTTTAGCAATTGTTTCTACATATAAAATTATGAAATAGAATAAAAGTTATTTAAAGTAAACTAAAACTTCAAAATTAAAAAGGCACATTTGTAAAAACTTTTCATGGCACTTAAGGGGGATAATTTAATTATTTTCTTAACAGTTAAACAACCGTAAATTCTTTTTCATGTAAAGTAATGTTTACACACTAGTCATGTTCATTCTGACAAGTCCCTAATTAATTAAAAATAACAAAATAATAATAAACAAATAACAATATAATAATAAACAAATAAAACCTCCAATCATCAAATTTATACAAAATTCATGGTTGTACGGAAAATAATCCAAATCACATAGTCAGGGATAAGAATAGCCAAATAGCAAAAAAGGATACAAATTTTCTTTCACTTTCTTTGCATCTATATTATTCCCTGAGCCAAATATACTGAAATGATTAGCTCTCATAAATTCTCCATAAAAAAAATAAGAACTATCCTCCCCAAAAAAGCAAAATAAACTGAACACGATTTAAAAATAAAAGGAGGTAGGGGACAGGCATATTACATTTCAGTTCTAGAAAACTGAAATTTATTGAATTTTTTCTTTAACTAGGCATTTAAAAATTTTTATTTAAATGCATCATACTTTTGCAAACAATTCCTAAGTATGACTACAATTGCCAAAATGTAAAAACTCATTAAAATATTCTCTCTTTTTTTTTTGTTTTTTCATTACTAATTGATACATTATGTGCTAATTCTAAAGATGATTAATAAATTTTTTATTTCAAGACCAATAAAGACTAGTATGTTGTGGCCACCACAAGACTTTCTTCTATATTTTCCTATACATATTCAATCAGTAACAATATTTAAAAAAAAATTATGATTTTTTTTCTAAGATTATTTTTTTTTTTTTTTTTTGTTAAAAGCAATACATATTCAATCAGTAACAATAAAAAAAAAATACGAATTTTTTTCTTTTTTGTTGTTGTTAAAAGTGAAAAAAAATCGATAACTTTGTTTTAAATTATCACAGATTTATAGTTCAACCATTCATTTTAAAGGTATTGACGAGAGTAAGGTACTTCCCCCGCAGGGGGGCGAATCGATGCCCCCACATGGACAAAATTTTTTTCCTAGTTACCTACTACTATTATCAATAATTCATATTAATTTTACAAACACAAGTTTAAAATAACGCTCATTATGCACATTTATACGAAATTTTGTCCTATACTGCCATGTTAAAAATTTAGAAAAAATGCGATCACAGCGCCATCTGCTGGGCGATTGATCCCCAAATCTAATCAGCACCATTCCATGTCAGGGTCCAACTATATACCAAGTTTGGTTCAATTTCATTCATTGGTTCGGGAGATACGGTGAAAAATACGAAATTTTGCGATCGTAGTGCCCCCTGCTGTGCGATTGGTCCCCAAATCTAATCAGCACCATGCCCTGTCAGGTTCCAACTATATACCAAGTTTGGTTCAATTTCATTCATTGGTTCGTGAGATAAGGTGAAAAATACGAAATTTTGTCCTATACTGCCATGTTAAAAATTTAGAAAAAATGCGATCACAGCGCCACCTGCTGGGCGATTGATCCCCAAATCTAATCAGCACAATGCCCTACCAGGGTCCAACTATATACCAAGTTTGGTTGAATTTCATTCAATGGTTCGTAAGATACGGTGAAAAAACCATACCACAGACACACATACAGACATTTTAAAAAAACTATCAATTCGTGTTCAGGACATCCCAAAACGTGTAGATCCATCAAAAAACAGAGGTCGAAAATTTTCGTGAATCCAATACTTTCTCTATATTACATATAGAAGAAAGTAAAAATATATGCTATATTTATAATTACAATTAATTAGTAATTATTCCACTGCTTATTTTAAAAACTCATGCTTTTTTCAAAGTTGTTTTCTGATATTATATGACCATTTCACTACAAATCATCAACTTTTTTTTTTTTTTTTTTTTTTTAATGTGTGTGTACATCTAACTGCTTGAATATATCATATTCTGGCAGCTGATTGCTGAAACGCATGATCATTATGCCACCGATACACAAAAGTAAGTTTTCAAATGCTAAAATCCTGTTTTGGAGCAATACTGAGGTAGATAATCCTCATTTAGGAGTAGCATACTATTTCAGAGCAGAATTCTATGTTTGGTACAGCAAAATTATATTTTGTTATAAAGAATATCCAATTTTTTAATAGTATACTTTTGCTTAATACTAGGAAAAATTAATATCAACATGGACATGTGTTTGCACATGTACACATCATCAAATCTCTGAGAAAATTTACTTATCACATGCTCACAGCATGATTCCTGAATGTTTTATATGAAGTCAAATAACAAAATGGGTACAGAGGCTGTCTAGCACTATTTTTTCTTTTTTACATATAGTCCTATCTCATAGGAAAAATATATACATTAGGTTGAATCAAAAGTTTTGTCTATTTTTTGTTTGTGCAGAAATAAAAGTGTTATATTAAAGTTGTAATATACATTATGCATATTACTTAAATGATCATTATGTACTTATCAAAATAATGTATCAATTGTTATATTTATTTATTACAGATTCATTACACTTTAAAGAAGATCAAATATATAAAAAAAAAAATCGAGGAGAAAATCTGCAGCTTTATTTTTCACGAGCTCAAACAAGGCCACAACCTGAATGAAGCAAGTTGTACACTTTTTTAACATTCAGTAGGAAGTCTAAAAAAGGAAAAACTTGTAGACGAAGGTATGCAAAGTTCTATTCTGGCAATATGCACTGCAACTTTAAGAAATACTCTGGGCAATCATCACCAATTGACAAACAGCCTTACACAATGGAATGAGAAAACAATCCGACTCAAACAACATGAAAATTAATACAAGAGCTTGCTACTTGTCAGTCAACTGTCAATCATCATCTCTACAAGATTGGTAAGAGCAGTAAGAGTGGCCAAATAGTACTTGAATAAATGCATATAAAAAATCAGCAAAAATCAGACTTTCAATTATTGATGCAAAAGTTTGGCCAAGGTAGTTGGTGGTAAATTCTTATGTGATGAGAAGTAGGTACTGTACAGTAATAGAAAAGGCTGGTGTCAATGGCCCAGCTTGGAATGAGGATGGCTCGACCTGGGATTCATCCAAAAAAATGACTTTTTTTTTTTTTTTTTTTTTTTTTTTAAATATTGACAGGAGTTGTGCACTAGGATCTTCTTCCTCATGTACAAAATATGTACTTTGATGTCTATTGCACTCAACTAACTTCAATCCAGCTTGAGTTTTCATCCAACAAGACAATGCAAGACTGCATGTTTCAAACTAAATGTGTGAGAAGCTTAACGAGTTTGGCTGGAAACTTCTTCACCCAACATTAAGACTTCAGATTATCGTTTGTTTAAGTCGCTAGAGCACTTTACACATGGATGGTGCTTCAAAGACTAAATGACCACAGACAAGGAGTTTGGCTGGGAACTTCTCATTCACCCACCATATAGCCTGACATTGAGACTTCAGATTATCATTTAAGTCGCTAGAGCACTTTACACATGGACAGTGGTTCAATAATTAGGAAACCACTGACAAGGAGTTGTCAACTTCTTCTCTCAAAAACCCACGAATTTTTTCAACTGCAGAATTTCAATGTTGCAACCATGTTGGAGAGTAGTTGAATATAATGGAGAATATGCTAATGAAATTTTTTTATAATTGTTATACTTCTTTTAAATTTAAAAATTTTTAAAAATGGACAAAACTTTTGACTCAAGCTAATATATGTATATATAAATATATATATATATATATATATATATACATACACACACATAACAGTTCATATATATATAACTATATAAACTTTTGACTCAAGCTAATATATGTATGTGTATATATATACAGGGGTGATTGTGACTCAAAGGTAAAAACCCTGAAATTTAGAGCCTCAAATTAGAAAAAACCCAAAATATCAAATAATACTCAAACTATTTAGGGCAGAAGCCCTCAATCTTTTTACATTTCATTCACATATCACCTGGATGACAAATGAACAACCAATGAAAACAAGAAATAACTTTATAGGAAATAAAATATACACATGGGTTAGAGTAAAAACCCTGAAATCAGGGGTAAACCCTGAACACAAACACCCCTGTATATATATATGAACTGTTATTCATGAAACTGTTTATTCATTTCATGATAAGTTCCTAATATATGATTTTTTTTTTTTTTAAATCAATAATTCATACTATGATTATTTCTTATCAGTTATTAATTGATAACTGTTTTTAAAAGCCATTTACATGACAAATGACATGCAATATTTTATAATCGATTGCCAAAATAACTGATTATTTTGTAACTAATGGACAAAATTTACATTTAATCATAATTAGTTGCTAATAAATAGGTTATTTTGCTGCCAATGGACAAAATTTGCATTTTTTTTTCTAAAGCTGATTGCAGAAATATGTGATATTTTGTGACTGATCAATGAAATACACGATCATATTAGTACTAACTTATGTTTTTTTTTTTTTTTTTTTTTTTTTTTTTTAAAGCAGATTCTTGAAAAAGGAAATAATTTTGGGACCTATTGCTGAAATAGGCGAACATTTCACCACTTAGTGAAAAAATTTGTACTTTTTTCAAAGCAGATTCCTGAAATACAAGATAATTTCGTGCTCAATCACCAAAATAAGCAATCATTCCAGTTGCTAACTTATAAATTTTGCTCTTTTTTTAAAGTATATTCTCTAAATAGGCAATTTTGCAATCAATCAATGATTTATGTGATCATTTCATCATTAACTGATAAAATTACTGTTTAAGCAGATTTCTGAAATAGGCAATAATTTTGCGATTAATCTACAAAATACATTTTCATTTCCCCATTAATTGATAAAATATGTACTTGTTTCAAAGCAGATTCCTGAAATCTGTTAATTTTGCTACTGATCATTGAAATAAACAATAAATTTACCAACTTTTATTGAAATACAAAATAATTCTATCACTGTTTGATAAAATTCCTACTTTTTTTAAAACAAATTCTTAAATAATCATTTTAGAGTTAACTTATAAAATTTGTGTATTTTTCAAAGCACATTTCCCAAAATAGGCAACAATTTTGCAAACTGCTGCCAAATTATGCAATTGTTTCAGCACTAACTGATAAAATTCACATTTTTTTTTTCAAAGTAGATTAATTAAATATGCAATAATTTACCAACTGATTGCTAAAATGAATGATCATTTCATTGATAACTGAAAAAATTCACGTTTTTTTCAAAGCAGACTCTTGAAATAAGTGATAATTTTGCAACTGACTGCCAAAATATGCTATTATTTCACTGCTAACAGATAAAATTCATGAATTTTTTCTGAGCAGAAATTCAATATATGTGATCATTTTTTGACCAATTACTGAAATATGACATCATTTCACTACTAACTGGTAAAATTGGCATACTTTTTCAAAGCAGATTCGGGAAATACGTGATAAAATTGTGACCAACCAATATACATAATTATTTCACTGTTAACTGATAAAATTTATGCTTTTTTAAAGCAAATTCATGCAATAAGAAACCATTTCCTTCACCAATTGTGAAAATTTTGGTTTTTCTTTAACTATTGCTGAAATAAACAATTATTTCCCTGCTAATTGATTGCATTACTTTTACGATGTTTAATTCCTAAATATCTGATTAATTTCACTACAAATCAACAAATTTTCTGCATTTTTGTTGCATGACACTGAAATAAATAACAATTTTGTGATCTATTGTCAAAACATGATCATTTTGATACTAACTGTGAAAATTTACGTTTCTTTGCAACTAATTGCTAAAGTAGGCTAGTATTTCACTGCTAATCAAATTTTGTGCTTTATTAAAGCTGATTCTGGAAATATGAAATTATTTCACAACGAATCATTGAAATGTTTGTTTCTTCTTCTTCATGTTTAAATGTGGAATTGGACAATATTTTTGACGTTGGATAGCCAAAATGCAAGATTGTTCGATAGATGATTAATAAAATTTAGGTTTAATCTCAGCTGATTACTCAAATACATGATTTTTTTTTCATATTTTTCTGCTCAAAATACAATTATTTTGCCACTAATCAATAAAATTCAGATTTTTTTTCCCCCGCTTAAAGTTTATTCCCAAGATAAATAATTAATTACTTTCACTACAACTTAACAAGATTCCTATATTTTTAGGTTACCATACAGTTGAATTGAGAATTTTTTCCTTTTTGAAGTCAGTTAAAAAAAAAAATGATATATCATGATATCAAGCTATTATATCAAGGAGTTTTCTTGATCAATCTAGTCACTTAAATCACTGGGTATTACAGCAGAAAGAGAAAAAAGTCTGACCTATTAAAGCAGTTAAGATATGACTAAAATCTAAACAAGCCCATGAGTCTGAAAAATTACATGCAACCAACATGATGTTACAGTTTTATTAGTTTGAAGTAATTCAGTAATTTAAAACTGCACCACAATAGGTCATCAACTGCCAACAGAACAGCAAGATAAATTGAAAAATTTATGGAACATTCTAAAAAATAAATCACAACTTATTTCAGTCCAAATTATCAATATCGTTGAAACTTATATCTATTTTTCATTGCTCTCTTTCATAGGCTGTTGAATATGCAGCAGCTAATGAATATGTATGACCATTAAAAAAAATGTTCACTGCTCTGTTCATAAATGTAGGAAGTGGACAGAAAATGTTCTTAATGACAATTTTTAAAAGGAAGACTATTAGAAAAACTATCCAATAGGATTAGAAGCATGAATAAGTGATAATGGCTGGATGAATAAAACACATCAAAATATCTTGATTGAAAATGATCTTGAGAAAGATGAGAAGTTGTATTTAAATGTATGTTCAACCGTTGATTCTATGAAAGGCAAAAAAAAAAAAAAAAAAGTATCAAAAGTAGGAGTGAAAATTTAAAATTGAAACGGTGTAAAAATATATATTGTTTTTTATGACACAAGAAAAATGTCAGTTTTTACAGGTTTTGTTGCACAAGTAAATATTATGTTAAACATAAAATTACTTTAGCAAAAGATCAAATAAACTCACTTTAATTAAAGAAATATATAAAGTTTTCACTTAAAAAAAATCTAGTTAAAATATCCTTCAAATGATGATTTGAATGGGAATTATATATGTAAAAAATGATTTATAGAATGCATAAATAATTTTAACATTTATTTACTAATTTTGGATGCCTTGTAGGTTATTTAATTTGTTAAATCTTTTTTTTTTTTTTTTTTTTTTTTTTTTTTTTAAATAAAAGCTTTAAGGGAAAAAAAAAACAGAATACCATTTGGTAAGCACTTTTTTTAGCTAAAAGATTCTATATATATATATCTTGAGCATATCTTATAAATTAGTCACATATTAATTTTTATGGCAATCTGCTCATCATTTTTAGCTACAGGGAAAGCTTATAGTAAAAGTTTAATTAAAATCATCCTGTATATCATTATGATGGTTTTTAGTAAATTAGAACAGCAAGAGTCACTGCTATTATTTCAATGAATTATGTTTTATAGATGTTCTAGATTCTGTACTTATTCTTTTCAAATTAAATACAAAGCTTTTAATTATTTTGATGAGAATGACTATTGTCTTTACTTTTCAGATTCTAATTTTTTATTAGAATCCAGAAGAACTTTTTAAATACTGACAGTTTCCATACTCCTAACATTAGGGCCCGCTTCACTCACTGTCGCCGGAAGCCGAAGCTAATGTTATTCTATGGGAAATTTTCTTTACTTATAAACTCATTAGCTAATACATACTTTTAAATTCTGTTTTCACAATTCAAAAATTCCCAACTGTTAAATTGACGGACCTTTTTTAAAAACGTATTTTTTTAAATTTTTTATATTTTATTTTGAAGCTGCAAAATACGAATTTTCAATATGTGAAATTTTTCATTTTGCAATTTCAAAATAAAATATTAAAAAATAAAATACGTTTTTAAAAAAAGGTGTGTCAATTTAACAGTTGGGAATTTTTTGAATGTAAAAACAGAATTTAAAAATATGTATTAGTTAATAAGTTAAAAGTAAAGAAAATTTCCCACAGAATAACATTGGCTTAGGCTTCCCGCGAAAGTAAGTGAAGAGGGCCGTTAAATCAGAGAGATCACAGAATCATGTACTGCTATTAGTAATCAGTAGTAATCTTATAAACTACTTGAGAAGCTTGCTTAAAAAATTAGCTTAATTTGCATTGAATAGATGTTTTGATACTTACATGATTCTGCACAGAAAGAAATGAAATGCCACTCATAAAGCAGAATTACAGAAATAAATTAAATACATTCTTTAACCCTTTGCAGGCTAGCATAGTCAGGTGAAATGCAAAATGTCAATTTTAAAGGTAATTTTTCCTTGTATTTATTTATTTATTATTCTTATTTTTTTTTTAAGGAAATGTTATGTGCAAATGATGTTATGTTTCATATATCTATGAATATAAGCATTAAAAATATTGATATTTTTTTTTTTTTTTTACTTCACACCTGGAATAAATTGAACCGGCAAGGAGTTTAAATAAATAAATAAAACTATATAATTTAGACATAAAAAGGAAGAGGCAATGCATTTTATTTACCTGATAACCATTTAAGTCTGTATAAAATTCTCCATTACTATTGGTCATGTTAGTAACAAACCTCATAACAAGTTCTTTGTTGAATTCAGATGCAATATTTACTATGTTATAAATATGAAAACCAATGCCATCTACACCTAAAAGGTACAAAAATATACTTCAATCAAACTTAAATAATCAGATTAAAGTATGAAAAATAGTAGATTAACAGCCAACTTTACCAGCAGAATTACGGAGAATAAAGTGGTGTTCAACTTCTTTCAATAATACTGTAACTTCTGAGTATAAGTGTCCCTCTAGTATTCTTATAGTAGGTTGACCATACTCAATTTCCTGTAACAGGAACAGATAATACACTAATTTAAGAGAGGATATTTTTTTTTTTTTTTTTTCAAAATTTAAAGTTATCTAATTTTCTTAATCTATTATCCTTTCAAATTCAGTACTCAGACAGAGAAAATACACTACCTTTCTATAAATGACTGGATACTTTTGATTTCAGACATTTTATCAAATATCTCAAAAAGTACTGCATGAATCATCTTGAAATTTCAGGAGAGAAAAAAGCATGCTATACCTCATATATTTCAGCAAGAGTTTTGGCCCGAAAGTAAAAGAAGGGCCAGTAGTAAATTAATGAAAATGTTTGGGATCAACCTGTAAAAAGTAATGCTTAAAATATGTTCTGGCTGTAGCATGTGATTAGGAGGCTTATTATTACATGTTTAAACTTTTATGGCTACCACATATAGTCATGGAGGTATAATGGTTTCTTAACACTAGAATTACGGAAGATGTCATTTTGACCCCAAGCAAACTTTTTTCTTCAATGGTTCTTCTATTTTTTTCACAAATATCTTAATCCTTTCGTGAATTTTCCTAAATCATTGTGCTTTTCAAAAAAATGAAGTTTCCAAGAAAACCCTATTTTACTTTTAGTCTTAACAAAGGCTTATACCTAGAAATATGGACAGGTGTCATTTTGATCCCTGTGAGAAAGAAACATATCTGAATATTTTTTCTGCGGTAAACTATTTTTTTTTTTTTGTACCTGCTAAACAAAACAAATAAAAGAAAAGGAAATGATGTGTCTGTGTAATCTCATCTGCCAGCCACGTGATTTGAATTTTTTGGAATGCATTTACTTGTGAAATGAGAACAGATAAAAGAGCTTATGTTCGAGAAAACGTATGTAGATAATATCAGGCATTTTGTTTGTTACATATAGTAACAATTTTTGAGAAATTATTTTGTTATATTTAATGAGTTTACTATATACTAATGGCTCGTTAAAGAGGACTAATGCAAGAAGAAATAGTTACATTGATGCAAGAACTATCTGATTGCGATTCTGGTTCTGAAATGGATAACAATTCCTCAAATAGAGATGAAAATGGATCCTCTAGTGATTCAGAATTTGTTATAATGAGAGATCATGTGATATCATCTTCTATCTTATGTAAAAGTGAAAATGAATTAGCTCCCAATAATTCAAATTCTGACATAACTAAGAATGCCATAGCAGGAACTAGTACTATATGCTCAAAATGGAATAATAAGAAATTCAATGTTACTCAGCCAGCTATTTGTAAAGAAACAGCTAGTGATGGAACTATATGGAAAGTAGAAAATACTCCAAATACATCTCGTTGGCGACCTTTGCAAAATATCCTGCGAGAAAATGGAGGACCGACATCCTTTGCTAAATGTCACATTTGTTCTGATAAACCACTTAGTGCATGGAGGTTAATAATAAATGAAAAATTTTACATATTAGAAAGGAGTGTACTAATGCTGAAGCAATGTGTAAACTTCAAAATGATTCTTGGAGTGTTCCATTTCAAGAACTTGAAGCACTCATAGCGTTATTATATGTAAGAGGATCATTAGCCAGCAAAGGCTTGCCTATTCTTAGTTTATGGTCTAAGGTATGGGGCCCCAATTTTTTCATGAAACAATGAGTAGAGATAGGTTTTTGGAAATTATGAAATTTCTGCACTTTGATAATAAACTTACAAGATCTTCACGTTTGCAATCTAATAAATTCACTCTAATATCCAAGGTATGAAATACTTTCATAGAGAACTGCAAGCTTTGCTACAAGCCAAATGAAAATAATACAACTGATGAACAGTTGTCCCCTACAAAAACAAGATGCCGTTTTTTGCAATATATGCAAAACAAGCCTGATAAATTCGGCATAAAATTTTGGCTAGCTATAGACGTATGGCAAAATATTTATTGAACAGATTTCCATATTTAGGAAAAGATGACAGAGACCAAATGATCAAAACTTAGAAGTTTTGAGTACGTGGTAAATCGTTTAGTAGACACTTATAAAAACATCGGCCGAAATATAACTACAGACAGTTTCTTTACATCTCTGACACTCACAAAATGTTTATAAACAAAGTAATTGAGTTATATTAGAACAATAAATCGCACAAAACGAGAAGTTCCTGCTAGTCTCAAAAATGTAAGAAATGAACTTTTTTCATCAGCTGTAATGAAACATGACAACACAATTCTTACATCATATCAAGGTAAAAGAAATAAAAATGCAATTTTGCTAAGCACACTTTATTCATCAGTTGAATTTGAATCTAACAAAAATAAGACTCCTGATCTGATGTTATTACAACTCCACAAATTTGTTGCATTGACCAATAATACTGCAGACTTGCCAACCAATTTTAATAATAAAAGGGAAGATTTTTGTTGAAAAACCAGAAGATTTCATTAAAAAAAAAAAAAAAAAAGAGGAAGATTTTTTTTTTCTTTGACGTATTGAACAATATAGTTTTAGAATTTTAATATTTTGAAGCAATCTATAAAAACGTTTTACTATAGATTGATTATACTAAATATATAAAAGTTTTAAATGAAGTTATTCCTCTTCAACATATAAATATCTATAAAACAGAATCTATAAGAAATTTATTTAACAATAGACAAAAAAACTTGGTTAAGTTAAAGTATAACTAACTTTTTAAACAAATATAGAATATGATTTTTGTGTATGTACATTAATCATACATATAAAAAAAAGTAGCAGTAGCTAATTATCAGTCTCAAACGTGCATAAAACCAACTGAGAATTAATTTTCTTAAATTGATTTGGGAAAAACTTTCCTACCTGAAAATATTATTCATTTTTTTTTTCCATGTTTACACATTTCATATAAATGTGACATACAAATATTTAATTTAATTGAGGAAAAATAAACAGATTCATTAAATTCAGCAATAAAGATCTAAAAATAATTACAAACGTGAGAAATATTGAGCACTTCCATTGCCTTATTGTTTCTATAATTGATCACAATCCGGGGAAGGGGGGGGGGGGGTACAAAAATAATTACAGAGTAAGAAATATTAAACTCTTTCAACTCTACTTCTAGAATCTAATGAAAGAAGTTCAAATTAATATTATCATTCATGTTGTAGATGGATAAAGATTAGGAAACAAAAGACTTCTGCAGAACATTTGATTGCTGATCACTAGTTGGAGATAAATAATTACATCAGCAAGAAATATTTAACAATTCTATTTCTTTAAATGTTCTAGAATCTCATAAAGCAAGTTTGAAATGAATATTGACATTTATGTTATGGATGGAGAAAGATTGGGAATCAGGAGTTTTCTTAGAACATTTGGCTTTCTTTTTAAAACAAACGATATCTACGACTTTTTTAAAAACGGAAGATTTCATTATCTGTCTGGAAGACCAGAAGATATGTTAAAAAAAACCGGAAGTCTTCCGGGAAAACCGGAAAAGTTGGCAAGTATAATACTGTAAGTAAAATATTTCTTTTCTTCATTCTTCGGAAAAGGAACTTTTTACTAAAATATTTAAGCATTTGTGTTAAAACAGTTTAAACTTTGAAAATTTGTGTATCAATATATTGTACTATTTGTGTTTCTGAAATGTAACTTAATGGCATTAAGTGAAACATAATTAGATATTATCAAGGAAATATTTAAATAAATGATTACATATGTTGAAAATGTTCATACCCTTTAAAATATACTTTAATTATTGTAATTTTGTTTATCTTTATTGGATTTTCAAAAATATATAACATTATACAGGGAAATATGCAGATTTTTTTCCAAGGGTCAAAATGACCCCCACCGTATTTCTAGGTATACAAAAATCGCCGTAATTCTAGTAAAAAAAAAAAAAAGCAATTTTTTAATTATAGCACACAGGCTATTAGACCCAGTGGAAAATCATTTCTAAGATACTTAATATACTACAACTAGACACAGCACACTGAAAGCAGAATGCAAAAATGTTAAATATCTAATGAAATATGGTTATACTACAGCCAGAATACATTTCAAGCATTATATTTTACAGGGCGATTCCAAGCATTTTGATTTTTCTTTAATTTTTTACTGGTTCCCCTTTTGATTTTGAAGCAAAATTTTCTCTGAAATATGAGTACATCTAAAATCGAAAGTGTTCAGTCATTTACAGAAATGTAGTGTGAAATAAAAAAAAAACAAAAAAACATATAAAAACATATTTTAAAAATAAAGCTTTCCTTATTTCTAAAAATAGTTTTAAATTTGAAATTACCTTAGCCTCTGAGTCTGGAAGAAACAAATATGCACCACTTTTGTCTTTCCCTTTAGTTCTTGTGCCATATTTGAGGAACTTTATTTCTATATCCATTTCTTCCCACTCACCAGCTAAATTTAGGTATTTTATTTTCTGGAACAAATATGAAGGTGTTTTCTTTCACTCAATATATATATATGTATATATAATAAAAAATACTGCAGACATCATTAAAAAAGAACTTAAAAATTTATACACAATTATTCATAATTTTTACTACTGTTTAATGATATATCAATATTTACATAACGTTAAAGATGCCAATGTAAAAAATGTTGAGTGCAGACTGCAGTTTCGGTAGCATAAAGCACACCGTCATCAGTGCAGAATGACAAAGTAAATTATTGCTCATATATATAGGTAAGGAAGCAGAGATTATAGAGTCAGAGTAGCAATCAATCAGAATTTAAGAAACTGGAGCTGTAAACCAAGAGAAATTTTGAATGTAGAAAGCTATGTAAAAATTAAGAATGTGTATTTTATGTAATTTTTCCAAAAATCCGAGAGAGGGGGTACAGCAAAATCACAATTAATGATATTTTTATGATTTTTATAGCTATGGAAAATTTATAAAAAATCGAGATCATGTAAGTGTTTAGGCTGACAGGTTATTTTAGCTGAATTAAAGTTGAAATTATGGTTATTCTCCCAACTATGCTATGCTCAGCAATAGCCAATTTTTTAGTTTCTTATTTCTGAATATAACTCATGTGTTCTTTAAGGCGAAACTTGAATTCATGTTTTGTTTGACCAATATATGATTGTCCACATTGACAAGGAATACTATATATACCTCAAGTGTTATGTGGATCAATAGGATCATTTAATCTAGAAAGGGCTAATTTATTTATGGGTAAGATAATTATTTTAAAGTTATATTTTTAAGGAACTTTAGCTATGGCAAAACTAGATTTAGGGGGAAAAAGGTAAAACAATACTGATGTTAGAAGAGGACTTAGACATAGAAGTACAAGAAGTATGGTGATTTTGTAATTTCAAAAAAGCTTTATCTATATTTTCATAAAAGCTTTGTCTAAAGCTTTATCTTTCATTAAAAAATGAAAGTCGTGTTCTGGTAGGCACATCACAGTTGTTTTTTCTTTTCTTCTTAGCCTGCCTAGCACTGGCAATTTTCATGCTACAAGTACCGTTCCAATGCTATTTATGGTTTTTTGCTATGGAGATCAAATTTCAATTTAAAAAAGTAGGTGTTGCCATTTGAAATTTTTGAAATTTTGTCAATGTAACTGTCAGAGTTTAACTATTGTTTTTTATATGATCTTGAGCGCATACCTCAAAATACCTTGCACCAAACTTTTATTCAGTTTCTGTGAATGGTATGATAGCTACAGTCTCATATATTGGGATAGTTTTTCTATAATCACCCTGTATGGATATATATATACATAACATGAGTTTCTGATAAATAAAGTACTATAATGAGACACATGAAGGTATTTTGTTCCATTCAAATAAAACAAGGAAAAACTATTTTATATATCCATTAAAATGAATGATGCTTTAAAGTGAATGTTATAGTTTTTATTGTGTTACTTCTTAGAAAAGAACAAATCAAAGTAATGTGAGAAATGTCAAAATACAACAAAATTTGGTAAATACCTATGTTTTAAATCCATTATATCATATTTAAATAGACAATTCCTTCACAGAACCAGTAAATATAAATACTAGATTTTATAAAGCAATCAAAATGAATTTACAAAAAAGGAAAATATTTGGTCTTTTCTTATTCGTGAGAAAGTTTCTATTTACCTACCTCCACAGTCTATGATTAAAGTAAAAGTTTATGAATCAAAAGTACTTTCTCTGAATTTTACCTTAAAGGTATCTTTAATTCAGGTGATTTTAATAATTAAAATAGTTAATTATATTTCTCTTACTTATTGATGGTTACTAATAGCTTTGAGAAAAAATCAACGATCACTTGTGATTTTGATTGGTGGAATATTAATAAAAACACATTCCACTTTTTTTAAAAAACAAAATTACATTAGAAATATTTTTTAACATGAAATTAGATAACATTTCAAGTATAAGGGGAATAGAACTTACAAATAACAAATAAAGCATATTTTACAGTGGTTAGTCATTGTCAATTAAATTCAGTCAAATTCCTGCAGGGTTCACATTTGAGGATGGGATTGCAAAAATCTCCTATATTTAAAAAAAAAACCCTCTCAAAAATATATTATAAGGGAGATTTTTCCTCAATTTTTTCTCATTGTTCAGTGAGTATTTTACACATTTTTTAATTGCATTGGGAAGTATATTAATTGCTTTAAAGACTTTGATACTCCATTTTTAACTTTTAGAATTTATATATATAGATATAAAAAATTGTTTTAAATCACTAATTCAATAGATTTGTTAAGAGAATATGTGAAGAAGTGTTTATTTTATTATCAAACCGCTACAAAGTGTGGAAGCTGAAGATTGCAATTATATATGAAATAATTCTGGTTATTCCAGTTACTCTGCTTCTGTTGAGCATTCTTTGAGTACTCAAAATCAAATTAAAAATAAATTTTGAAACAGATTAAGTGATAAGAACTTGAGCAATTCCTCCTGCATTTTTGGTGAAAATTTAGATTCTGAATATTGAAGCAGCATCAGGCTTTATTAAAAAAAAAAAAAAAAAAAAAAAAGGAGGTAGTTTTAATTAAAATTCCATTTTTAATATTTTATTTGATTTTTTTACAACTGTTTGATTTACAAATTAGTAATTCTTGAAAGAAAAAAAAAAAAAACTGCAAAATGTATTTTCTTACTCAAATTTGAAAAAATGCAGTTACATTTTTTTTTGGTAAAACCTCACTCAATATTTTTTTTTTGGAGTGTAAACTCTGTCCTAGCTAAAGTTTTTACGAAAAACTAAAACTATATATTGGGAGTACAAATTAATTCGGTCCGTTTTTTTTTCGTTAAAAAAACATTTTATTTATTATCAAAATGAAAAAACATGTTATTCAAAGTATTGTCCATCGGTAGCCACAACTTTTGTCCACCTTTCTGGCAATTTTCGGATTCCATCTCTGAAAAATGAGTCCTCTCTGGACGCAAACCATGAATCGAGCCATTCTTGAATTTCTTCGAAAGAAGTGAAGCGGTGTCCAGCCAAATCGTGATGCATCCGTCGGAACAACCAATAATCAGAAGGAGCAAGGTCTGGCGAATACGGCGGGTGGAGTAGGACCTCCCATTTCAACGTTTCCAAGTAATTTTTAACGACAATTGCCACATGGGGCCGAGCACTGTCATGTAGCAAAATTACCTTGTCGTGCCTTTCGATGGTTTCTGGCCGTTTTTCACGCAATGCTCGGCTCAAACGCATTAATTGCAGTCGGTAGCGTTCGCCAGTAATTGTTTCGCCAGGTTTTAGCGGATCTTGATCGAGCAATTCCTCCAATTCGGCGTCTTCGAACTTTTTCGGCTGGCCCGGGCGCTCATTGTCTTCGACACTAAAATCACCATTTTTGAAGCGTCGAAACCACTCTCTACATGATTTATCAGATGGCGCAGATTCACCATAAACTTCCACAAGCGATCGATGCGCTTCAGCGGCACTTTTCTTCCAATTAAAAAAGAAAATCAAAACTTCCCGCAAATGTTGTTTCTTTAGCACAAAACTCGACGTATTGAATGCTCAAAAACCAATGTTGTTGTATAAAACTCGAAGCTTCGTTGACTGAATATGGTTGACAAAGGTCAAACCTTTCTAACAATGCCAAAAACATCTATCATTATTCAGTAAACAAATCAGCCAGAGCCATCTATTGAAAACGGACCGAATTAATTTGTACTCCCAATATAATACATAAAATTATGCTGTGTAACAATACAAAAACAACCTGAAAAACTTAAAATATATATATATATATATATCAATATTAACAATGGCTGAGAAATATAGCTAGATAGATGAATACCTTTAACATTCCAGTAGAACCCGAAAAAACAGCAAACATAAAATCAGACTTCAGAATAAAGTCAGAAGCGTCCTCAATTTTAGTCACAGAAAATGGGCTATAAAATATACAATAAAAATAAACTTATATTCATATATATATATATATATACTTGGACAAATATTCTTAAGCTAATTCTTTGAGCAAAATTAGTATCAAGTTAAAGGATAAAAAAAATCTACAGAATGTTAAAAAAAAGTGTCTGAAAGTCAAAACTGTACACCTAAAAGTCTGAACTTGTGCATGATGCAAATTTATTACAATATAATGCAAAAATATTATGTATTCAGACAATTTTGGAGTGGAAGGCTGATATTTTATACCAACTATGTGAAAAATACCAGAGCCGGGAATCAAACCCGGGCCTTCCGCTTTACGCGTGGATGCTCAAACCATCGAGCTACCCTGGCTGATTACCAGCTAGGCATTTCTCACATAACATTCGTTGGCAAAGTCACCGAGTCTGTAAACACAGCTGTATCATGTGACATTAATATTCATAGCACAACTCCAATAGACCACGAAATTTTATTTTAATTTAGAAATTTATTCATCAACCATGAAAATTCATTCAGAAAATTTTGGAGTGGAAGGATGATATTTTATATCAACTATGTGGAAAATACCAGAGCCGGGAATCGAACCCGGGCCTTCCGCTTTACACACGGATGCTCAAACTATCGAGCTACCCTGGCTGATTACCAGCTAGGCATTTCTCACATAACATTCGTTGGCAAAGTCACTGAGTCTGTAAACACAGCTGTATCAAGTGAAATTAATATTCATGGCACAACTCCAATAGACCACGAAATTTTATTTTAATTTAAAAATTTATAATTTATAATAATTACCTATGTATGATTTACTACAAGAAAGGGCTCAAAAAGTAAATAAATGAAAAATAAAGCATATGTCATAAAAAAAATATGTATGTCCATTAGTAAAATACAGAAACAGTTATTAATAATGTCTCTGGGACCTATAAAATAAAGCTCCACACCATAGCACAAGAAAGAATTTCTACACAAATTAAACCCAATAAATCTGATAAAGAAGAAACAACTCAAAAACAATAATCAAATAACATGCATTTTAACAGATAAAGTAAGTAAAATCGCAGTTTTAGCTAAATATGACTATATTGAAAAAATGAAAAATGTCATAAAAGAAACACGAGTAACAGAAATAAAAACTGATCCTGTGATAGAAAGTTCTTGCGCTAAAGTTAACATGGAAATTGTTCTTAAGCAAACAAGATGAATAACTGCAATACACCAGGAAAATAGATGAAGGAGGCCGTAAATAAAAACAATTTTCTTAACTGACAGCACTTTATTTTCGAATTAAACATCACAGCTATGGGTTAAAAATTATTCTATAGTTTAATTGACAAGATACATAAAAAATATTGTCTTTGAGACATTCAGGTGGTGTAAAACAAATTTTCAGGTAGAGAGAGAGAGCTATTTGATTACGTGTTATTCAAGTCAGATTAGGAGCGAAAGATCCGACTGCTGAATTACGCCAAGATTATTAAAATAGTGCCAAACTTTACAGCCAAAGCTAATCCATTGTTTCTAGATCAAATTAATATAAATATTTTGAATTTAGCAAGTCCGTTAAAGAATTAACGCCAATCATCTATGCCAAATTTTATCGCCAGAAAACCGTTGAATAAGCGAGACATAAAGTCTGCGACTTATTGCACATCCTGTCATTAAACAAAAATAAATTACCCTTTAATGATACTACAACGGAAATTATAGCCTAATTTATTTATAACAAAGTGGACTTGCGCAATCTTAGAAGAATGAAAATGTAATTATGTATACAACGGTTTATAAATGAAAATAATATTTTTTATATTTTATTTATTAAATGATTTAGGAGAGATGATAATTCTGAGAGATGTCATTTAAAAAGAATATTTTTTTGTTCTCAGAAGATTTATTAATAGCATAAGGGATAAAGTATTATTAGAATTAAGATATTTATTATAGACAAAAGCGAATAAATATAAAAGTAATTTAGAATTTCGTTATCTATTTTATTAGCCATTTAATTTATTGAAAATATAGTAATTAATTATTGCCTTTATCTAAAGCTGTAATTAAAATCATATGTGAAGGAACGACTTCACAGATCCTAACAAACAACTAATAGAAAAGACTAAAACTTTAATAAAAGAAGAAAAATATCAAATGATAATCCACTAAAATAATCAACCATGCTCCAAATACTACACAAATGTTTGGCAGATTCAAAGATCTTAATTCTCTCCCCCCCCCCCCCAAATACACAAATTTAAGACCAATAGTGAACAAGCATGAAAGCTTCACTTATTCCCTTGAAGCCAACATGAAAAACAATTATCATGAAATTTTACTCTTTACAAATCCCATCTACTAAAGTTTTTATTAAAAATTTAAAAGAAATCAACATTAACCAAACAGACAAAATAGTTTTGATGTTGTAAATTTATTTATTCCTTTCAGTTGACACATAAATGAAATTAAAGAAATTATTAATAATAAAATAAAGAATAAATATGGAGAAAACCAAGTTAGCAATTAATTCATTAATAGCTACTAGGAAATTAATCCTGAGTGAAAATAACTTTAAATTCAATAATAGATTTCATAAACAAAATAAGGGAGTCCCCATGGGATTCTTTATTTTGGGTTCATAGCAGAAATAAAACTCAGATTAATAGATGAAATTATCTTCAAATGCTTTAGCAAATAAACTAAAATTTAGTTTGGGTACGCTGATGACATTTTCCCTGGACATCAACGGAATGAAAATACTGAAATGTAAACTCTTTTAAATAAACTTAATAAAATAAACAAAAACACTTATATCTTAGAAAAATAAGAAAATAACAGTTTAAATTTCCTTGATGTAACAGTAATTAGAACACCAAACCCATAAAATTCAAACTACAGTCTTCCATAAACCCAGTAACTGTAATGAAATAATCAACACAAAATGTTTATAAACTCAACATTATTCAATTGCATTCAAACTGTATCATTAACATTTGCTTTGTAGAAAACACTACTAAAAGAAGAATTCAACAAAATTGCTGAAATTGTACAAAACGCAGGCTATAAGAAAAATATTGTTAAGAGATTATACAAAAACCAAACTAAAAACGCAATAAAATAGACAGGGGTCAGAAACCAAAAACAAAATATACAAATTCCATCCCATATAATAAGGACATCTCCAATAAAATTAAATCTGAAGCAGTTAAAATAAGCATAAACATCAGTGGCGGATCTAGAACTTAGCTTTTGGGAGGGGCTGAGATTTTTCAAGATGTAATTCCAGATCAAAGAAAAATTTACAATTGTATTATTAGTGTGCATTCCATAGATACATTAGACTGTATTATGAAATTGTTCAATAATTTATTTATAATCAGTTTAAGGAGAATTTTTGAAACATTTATATATATATATATAAATTACAGTAATACATGCACATGTGTGTGTATGTGGGATGTGATTAGCAAAAATACCAAAAAGCTGAAACTGTACACAAAGGCAAGATGTTGAAATGAATTACGAGAATTTTGATGACAATATCTATTATATTAGTGCAATAAATATTTATTTTAATCTTCAATGCATAAAAAAAGAACAAATGCACATCAGAAACATAACAACAACAACAACAAAAAAAAAAAGCTGAAAAAATTTTAAAATGCTGTAAAGCTAAAAAGCTGAAATCAACTGAAAAACTGAAAAACTTCATTCCTGTGTAATACATTAATGGGAGGGATTTTGAGCTATTGAGGAGAGGAAGAAGATAATCACTTAAAAAAAAAAAAAAAAAAAAAAAAAAGAAGACAACTCTATTTAATGTATACGTATGACAATGATTTCTCACAAAATTTGCACATAGTTATAATTTATATATTTTAAACACTGAAAAGGGCAATGCAAGTTATGTATGATTATTGTGTGTGTGTGTGTATATATAAAATTTAATTATAAGAATTAAAGTTTATCTTTTTACAATGGTTGTAGAACTTCAAGTTTAAATTAAAATGCAACCAAATTTACTCAACATATTTTATGAACTTGTAACACTAGCGACAATATGATCTAATAATATAACTTTTTTTGCAATCTCTCTTTCAGCCTACTTACTCTGATTCTTCAAACCTTTCTTTTTTTAAGACATATTCCAACATTTAAAATCAAAGTTAGTCTAAACAAAAAAGTAACTTTAATAAATGTACATTTCAGCTATAAGTATCAGACCTGTATCGTATCTATTGGCAACACTCTAATTAAATGATTTATTCGGAGATTAATTTAAAAAGAAGTGCTGCCAATTTTTTGCTCGGAGCAGGAAATTTAAAGACAAAATACTAACTTTGCAAATTCACAGAATTAACAACAATGGGGGAAAAAAAAAGAAAGAAGAAATACAGTGAAACCTTCCTCAGAAAGCCCCCTACGATGCTCCACAAAAAATGGTCCTTTAGAGAGGTCACCTTTAACTAAAACTTGTTTAGAAAATTATAATTAAAGCAAAAAAATGTTATGAGTGAAGTGGATTTAATTAAATTTACATTATTTGTCTATACTGCTCTGTCGCAGTCAGAATGCTTTTTTGCAATAATTTTTTTTTTTTTTTCTGAGAATTATTTTATATCCTAGATTAAAATGTTCAACTTATCATTTCTGAATGAATAAAAGGTCTTGATTAAACTCATGGTAAAAATAGTAGGTTAAAACTTTTTTAAACATTTTTTAATTAAACTTTATTTTTAATATTCAAACTTATGTACTAAAGTTTGAACGCCTTCCTAAATTATTTTCTGGGTTCTTTGGAAGAAGTTACATACAAAAAATGGTCAGTTCATATCAAGAGTTAAACAATATTACCTGCTCTTGCAAAATGTGACCAAAAAGAGTGATGCATTTGTACATGGGCAATTAATCAAGTTAAATCAGTATTAAATCTGATAGGGAAATTTTGGGAGTGAGAAAAATTGGCCCTTATAGAAAGTGACCCTTAAAAAGAGGTGGACTTTTAGAGAGGTTTTTGATAGCTGATGTTTTCTGAACTATGACAGATAATTACTTAAAATGATTTACTGAAAATGTTATTCAATCATTCTAATGTTTGTGAACTTTAATTGTTTTCCTTTAATTTTAAGTTTTGTGAATGTCAATGCTTTTGAAGACCTTCTGGATCCACCACTGATAAATATACTTATTATCAATGACTAAAACCCAACTGAAACATTTTCCAAAACACATTCAAAGTGATAAAGATGTACAGTGGCGTAGATATTGGGAAGGGGGGGGGGGGTAAAAGTTTGAATTCCCCCCCCCCCCTAATTTTCTAGTTGCACAACACACATTTCCTTAAACATTTAAAAGGTGTATTTTTTTTCTACTTTAGACAATAGAGTAGAACGTTTTTTGAGATATTTCTGAAATGTCTCCAACTTTTACAATTCTTCGGAGTCACTGAAGAAAGCATATAAAATTCTTAGTGCCGTAACAGCTATGTAAACAAAAGCCAAATAACTGTACATGGTGAGGCTTAGCCCCACTTACAAAAACGCATTGTCTGTAGACCGAAAATAGCAAAACTAAAACGAAAACCTTATGGTTTGATCTTCAGTAAGTGTTATTGGTCACTCTCAATAATGTGTGCGTGTGTGTGTGAATTGGGAGGGGGGGATGTTCGATTTGTATCTTCTTATTTTGAGTTTTGAGGTTGGTAATATTATTACAGATTGCGATTGAAAAATAAATTTAATCTCTGTGAAACAACTCTTTAGTTGAATGATGATACCGTAACGACGCTAAATTCTGTTGTTAATTTACTTACAAAGAAAAGGATGGATCGATGGTTAGTAAAAAAAAAAAAAAAAAAAACTATCCTGAGTTATAAAGGAGAGTGACTCCCGCTATGTCGGAAGCTACAATCTTCAACTTATTTTGGTTACTACAAATAAGCGAACATTATTTAATTTTTTACCTTTTTTCCTCTACTACTTTCTTTTATAAATAAAAAAAAAAAGCATTGAATTCGGAATTTTTTTTTAACTCAAGTTTTTGATGAATTTCCATGTTTTAAGATATCCTAAACACGATTTGACTGTTTTTAGAAATGTCTGTCTGTGTGTGTGTATCACAAATTCTGTGAACTCTGTATCTCATGAACCAATGAACGAAATTTAATAAATCTTGGTATTTAGTTGCACCCTCACCTAATCTGGTGCTGATTACATTTGGGGGTTAATCGGTCAACAGGTGTCACTCTGATTTCATTTTCTTATAATTTTTAATTTGGCAGTATAGGACAAAATTTCGTATAAATGTATATAATGAAAGTTATTTTTAACGAATGATTGTAACACTAAAAATTAATAATAGTAGTAAACTAGGAAAAATTTTGTGTGCATGTAGAAGCATCGCTTTTCCCTTGGGGAGGATTCACCCCGGGAGTTGTAAATTTTTAATTCAGGTAACATTCAAAAGAAATCAGCAATATCTTTCAAACAAATGGGTGAACAGTAGATCTGTGGTAATTTAAAACAAAATTAGCAATTTTTTCATTTTTAATGAAAAAAAAAAAATCTTATTTCTTCTGATATCAGCACAAAATTAACTTTCATTCAGAATTCTGCGTTATACTTCTCTGAGATAAAAAACTTGCATAATGCGGAACATGCATAAAACGGAAATGTAATGAATACAAACTTTATAAGCAACACTATAAATTGCTAAGACATGCAGCAGTTGTTTCCAGTCAAAATAATTGAACATAACTAATCATCAGGAGGTGTAAAGTAGATGTACGAATGCAGTATGAAAGTGGCAACCCACACCAGTTTTGAAAATTATAATGTTGTTTAATATTTCTACCTATATTCAATTCGATTATCCATATCTATTATTTTATTTGTTCATTAAATGATATATTACTTAGATTTTTTTTTCATTATTAATTAAGATTCTTAAAATGAACAAATTTATCGTGTCAAAAAATTCACAATGCCGTATTATTCTTTTCTTGAGTTAGACAACATCTTTACGCTTTAAATCTAAATAACAAAACCCAAATTATCTCTCTAATGCGGTATTTCTTTAAAAACTAATATATTGTGACCATCACAAAACTTTCTTCTACATCTTTTTGTATCAGAGTGACACTTACTAACTTTTTATCACTCTGACATTCATAAAAGTATAACCATAGCTTTTCAAAATAACTATTTTAAGTATGCAGATTTATGCAATTTTAATCAACAGATGCTTAGATGTAGTAATGTGGAAAATCATAAAAGGCCAATAATAGCACTGTAACCTATCGGCTGATATGCACCAAAATTAAGTCAAGATCATTTATATAATAGTTATCATGCACATTAAGTTTGGTGCATTTATATGCAATAGAAATTTTAATTTAGCCTCCCTATTCACGAGCATAATTTGTAGGTCCTCAGCAGCACCTTTGGGCTGATATGTACCCAAATACAACCACCAAACAGGTTCATAATGGGTTTTTTATGTTTCAAGTTTTGTGCAATTATGCAATAAAGTCTAAGATATCGCTTTTCCGTTAACGGGGAAAATTGCAGCATAGCAGTGCCATATATCAGCCGATTTGAACCAAATTGATTTAGTATAATGTTTCATAAAGACCCTCTCACATTCTGAGTTTTTTTCGATCTTACGCAATAGAACTTGAGATATAGCCTTCCTGTAAATAGAAGAAATAGCAGTATAGCAGCGACACCTGTTGAGTGATCTGCACTAAAAGTTGATAGGCACTAATTTATGTCAAGGTGGAACTAAATATTAATTAAAACGAAATTCAGCACTTTAGTACCTGATATACAGTTGCTATAAAATTTTTGTCACACACACACACAAACATATTTTCTAAAAACTTAAATTATGGTCTGGGCATCTCAAAACATGTAAAGCCGTCAAAAACCCGAAGTTAAAAATTGTTACAAATGCTATGCTTTTCTTTATTGACTGTACAAGAAAGTAGAAGTAATTGTATATCATATATATCAAAAGGAAGAAAAAAAATTACCCTCTCCCGAAATTGTGGTCTAGTTACACCAGTGAAGATGTAACTGATGCCCTCGAAATTGCTGGTATCTATAAAATCACTTTTTAAGATGAAAATAATCAAACTGGAACTATATTCGTATGGAATAAATGTAAAATCAGTCAAAGGATCAAAGAACACATGAGCAACATAAAATTTGACTGAATAACCACTGCTTTAACTAAAGTAGATAAAAACCACCAAATTAACACCGATTTAAATATATATATAAAAAAAAATACTTAACTATAAAAATACAATTATTCACTGAATCAGCAGACAGCAGAAAACTTAGCAGACAAGAGAAATTGAAACAATATGGAATAATATAAATGAAAGAAGAATATAGATGCAGAGTGGCACTCTATCATATAAAGAAGTCAAAAGAGAAGACTGCAGCAAATAATAAACCAACAACAGCAATGAAGATGCCCAGGGCACAACTGGTATGCTGACATTTTCAAGATATTTAATTTAAATAGGTCTTAAATTGAAATAATAAAAATAAGGATCTTAACTTACAATGTGCTTGGAAAAGATCCATGGTGATACACCTTTAAACTACTTTTAGCTGAAGAGGTAATATCGGCAGATTCTATATTATGTATAGAGTAGGTAACTAAGGATAAAGCAGGCAGTTCAGCAGGAAATATCAACTGAAATATAAAGATAATGATAAAAGGTCACTTAATGGGAACTACAATAATACAACATTTATAATAGTTTAATAAGTAATTTATAAAGAGATAAGTAAAAAAAAAAAATTCTTGTCTTTTTGAACTTTAATGATATTTCTTTTTTTTTTTTTTCTTTTATATTAACTTTAGCTTTATAATATTTTTACTTTGCCATTTTGGTTTTTTGAACGTTCGTATATTTTTTGGCTAGATATGCCTTTTGTATACAGTTAACTCTACATCATTAGATTTCTTTTTTGCTATTTGCATTGCTTTTTTACCATTACAGTGATGTTTTTGAGCATTATGAACAGCAAACAACTTTTCACTCATTGGAAAAAGACTTACAAAAAACTTGTCAAGGAAGATCAACATTGTAACTTTCTTTATGATTGTAAATTCTTTAAAGTTAAAGTTACTCCCCATTTTATTAAAGTAAACAACAAAACGCTAAATAAGCATTTCAAAAAGGATGTCTGCAATTTCGAAAACAAAATTATCAATAAAACCATTTACCAGAAAAAAGCGAACTTCTATAGGCTTAAAAATGAACTTATGAAAATCGAACATAATATGAAGAGTTTAGTTGATGTTGACACCTTTAATGAAATGAAAAATAACTACTTTTGGTAAAATTGAAGAATGTTTGGCTATTAAAGCTCATAACACAAAACTCAGACATTTAATCTCCAAACGAAATCTAAACATCGCGCCCGTAAATGAAGTTTATGACTATATTAATCTTGCGGATTTTAAATTCAATTCCCATACAGATGCTCTTTTAAAATTGGATCTAAAATTCATCTTAGATCAACCAATAAATATTAAGGACAGTATTGCTCGAATCGAAACGGCCATTGATATAATTCCTGGCACACATAAAGACTATAAACTTAGCTCAAAATGAACTAATTGAAAAAACGAAGTTTTATAACATAAATAGCGAAGATCATAAAGCCCTCAAAAATCTAAAAAAATAATGAAAATATTACTTGCCTATTAACAGAAAAAACTAGAAAACTTGTTATTATGAATAAATCAGACTATATTAACAAAATGGTTGATACCATACAGGAATTTGGTTCTCAAAGGTTAAAAAATGATCCTAATAATAAACTCACTGATAAAATAAATAAACTTATTAAAGATGGAAAATGGCCCGACAATAAACCCCCTCTTCATAATAATCATGCTTCTAATACACCCAGAATTTACGGTAAATATAAATATCATAAAAATCCTCCCAAAATGCATCCCATTGTCAGCAAATGTGAAGGTCCTTTTATTTTCTAGAAAAATACATGACTAAAATTTATGCTTCCATTCTCCCCCCTCTAAAAATAGCCTACACTCTACTGAAGAATTCATCAATAAACTTCGAGATATAAAAATTAATCAATCACATACCCTCGTAAGTTTTGATGTAGTTAATTTATATCCTTCAATAGATCTTTACCAAATTTCTGAAATTATTAACCATAAAATCAAAGATAAATTTAACGACACTGAAATTGCAAACAACAAACACCTTAATAGCCACAACTAATTTGGTTCTCGGAGAAAACTACTATAGATTTAATAATATTTTTTACAAACAACTTAAGGGCATCCCAATGGGATTTCCCATTTTGTGTACTGTCGCAGAACTAATATTAAGAATTTTGGAAGAAACTATTTTGGATTCTTTTAAAAATGAAATTCACTGTTGGTATCGCTATGCTGACGACGCTTTTGTGATCGTCAAATATAAAAATAATATTCCCACCATTCTTAGTAAACTAAATAGATTAAACAATAACATCCAATTCACCCATGAAGAAGAAAATAACGGCATTCTCAATTACCTGGACGTTTGTATAATTAAAACTGACAACAACATTTTGGAAACTACTGTCAATGGTAAACCTAACTATAGCACAGAAATTATAAACAACAAAAGTAAAACTTCTTATCAATACAAGTTAAATACAATTCAAATCTTACATCAATCGCGCCATTACTATCTGCTCTAATAAAAATTTACTTAAAAAGAAATTAATATAATTAAAGAACATGTTACTAAAGCGGGCTACAAAAAAGACTTAGTTGATAAACTTTACTATAAAAGATGCAAAAAACTCAGTACTATTGTCTGTTTCCAAAGACCTAAACAAAAATTTACCCCGTCTATTACTGACGATCGCGGAATCTTGCAAAAAATTAAAAATGCAGCTAATAAAATTAATGTTAAAATCCCCATAAAACCTTATAAAAATATTTATCAATCAATACGTAATGAAAAAGATAAAATTCATCCCCTCAAAACTTCTGGCATCTATAGCATCCCGTTTACAAATGAACATAAAAAAGTTTTGGTTACTACATTGGCATGAGAAAGTGAAAGATTGCAAACCACATTAAAGAACACACAGCAGATACAAAATTCGGAAAAATAACCACTGCCCTTACCAGTAGCGCAGCCAGAAAATTTCGGTAGGGGGGGTCCAAAAAGAAAAACTAAAAAGCATGCAGGGCCATTTGAAACCTATTTTATGTATATGCCCTGACTAACTCTTAGGTATGTGGGCCCCTCTCCTTTAAGGGGCCCACTCAGAATTGTATGCAGGTAGTCTGCAACGTAAAGACCTTTTATGCCACTGCAAGCGTGGCCCCTAGAAAAAGCTTGCCCCGGGGCTCCAGGTAGTCTAAATCGGGCCGTATATGTGAGTTTTTTTTATAGCTGTCATGATTTAAAGTTTTAAAATTACAATCATTTTTTATAGAAATCATTGATCGTGTTTTCGTCCGATTTTATTTAATGAGGCCCACTATTATAAAAATCTGATACGAAGTTTATCCAGAAATTGGATATATTTGACAGCTCTTTATAGTTTTAGTCTATGGGACTGATACAGGCAACAGATATATAGATCCACTTTGACATAAATTAGTGCCTATCAAATTTTGGGGAAAATTGTCCAACAGGTGGCGTTGTCATCCCACTTTTCTAAAATTTTAACATGATGGTATCGGACAAAATTACGTATAAATACGTAAAGATAATTATTTTTTAATAATCATTCTGAAATTAAAAACAATAATAATAATTGTAATAAATAATGATAGTTAACTGGGGGGGAAATTGTACATGTAGGAGCAATGCTTTCGCCTCTGGAGGGAAGTCCCCCCGAGTGAGGGGGAGTGTACCTTTCAAAGAAGCTCGTCCATACAATACCTTTAAAACGAATGGTTGAACCATCGACTTGCGATAATTTAAAATAAAGTTATCGATTTTTTTAATAAAAAAAAAAAAAAAAAAAAAACTTTTTTTTAAAGATGTCATATAGAGAATAAAATTGACTTTCATAGGATATTTAATGTTATACTATTATTTATTATATATTTAGGATGTAAATCGTCTGCAATCATCGTCGAAGCTAATTTTAATAAATTACTTTTGCTGGTGAATTTGTATAAAAAAATATATAAGAAAGTCATGTAATGGCCGCAACATGCTAGTTTTTTTTTTTTTTTCCCATACGGCAGTTACATAAATAAAATATGAAAAATTTACATTGTGTATATAATTAGGAAAAGCTTAACAAGAAACCAACAAAATCTTGTATTGCTTGGCCATCATAAAACTTTCTTCCATATCATTCTGATGTATCTAGTTGTGTTTCTAAAGACTTGAACAGTTGTTGAAAGACTTAATAACTACCCCCAGTTTCTGCCTTGTTCTTCTATTTTTTTAAATTTAATTTTCTTTTTTTCAGCTTTCAGTTAATTTTTTGCGAGATTTTGTTTTATTTGAATATTTTGACAATTTTCCCGCAAACTTGGCCGACAGAAAATGCCGGTTTCGAACCAGGGCTTTCTCAAATATCTAAAAGCCCTCGTTCAAATCCAGGTCACGCTCTTCGGCTTCGCGTTTCGGAGTCTTCAGTGGCTTTCTCCAAAACTCGCGTGAACACGGGCTAGAATCCTTTGAAACGACTAAATGGAGGGTACTCCAACATCAACACCATTTATCCCTCTTTGTTTAGCGAGTTCCTTTGTTATAATTATTATTATTATTATTATTATTATTATTATTTTCTTCCTTCTTTTTTATTGAATGATGTGCAAGAATTTCGTTTCCCCAGTAACGCATGATCAATTGCATATAATTTCACAAAATGTCTCATTTAGTTTCATTGTGATAATTTGGAGCAAATAACATTATGAAATAATAAGTTTTCTACCATATTTTTTGAAAGATCTATCACAGAATCTATCACGTGGAATTTGCCGAATTTTATATCAGTGATACTTACGTTATAATAATAATAACAACAACAATGATATCAACTGTTGGTCTAACTTTTGTGTATATAGCTTAAGAAGTGTTGTTGCAATGCTACAAATTTTTTAAAACTATCTCTCAGAATCTATAAGATGTAATTGAACAAAAATAACTATGCCAGTAGTTTTCTAAAAGTAACTGTTTTTTTTTTTTTTTTTCTTTTTTGGCGAAGGATGTACCAGAAAGTACTTTATTCATTATGTTTGAAAGATATAAATGAAAAATTTGTAATGACCCCCTTCATATCATAATAGTTTAATATTCAATTCAAATCCCAAACTGAAAAACTGTAAACTACAGTCGGCAGCAAAAGTATCCGAGCACTAACAATAATCCCTGTTTTAAAAAAGTACACTTAATACTGTTTTGTTAAATAAATTCTTGTCGATTCATGTTCTTAGTCAGTCTAAGAACATGATTCGACAAGGATTTATTTAATATAACAGTATTAAGTGTACTTTTTTGATATCGGAATTATTGGCTAGAGCTCGGATACTTTTGCTGCCGACTGTACATATCATTTTTCTCAAGGATAATTTTAAAATCCCATGCAACAATACAGTAAGTTTAAGTTTTCCTCACAATGGAAATGGCAAAAAAAAGTAATTAAATCACTTTAAAGATATTTACTTTCATCCACAAATTTTGGTTCAAATCAAAAGTTTATCCAAAACAGTAAGAGTTTCTTTTAAAATTAAGTGTTTTACTACCTATACCCCTTTCAGGATTTTCATTAAATTAAAATTGTACATAAATCTTAAATAGGAAAATTCGTTAAACATTATTTTAATTTAAAAAAAAAAAAAAAAAACTTTTAGATTATGAAGCATATATTTCTTTCTTTCTTTTTTTTTTTTTTTTCTTTTTTTAGATCCAACCAAGAAACATTTAACTTAAGAGTCAGTTTTAAACTTCTAAATTTGTACATGGGTTGAACTGATTGAAGATGAAAAATGCATAATACGAGTATAATTCCTTACAATTATATATTTGAAAAAATATTAAATAAATAAGTGCATAAATAAACTATTTTTTAAGAAATACCAAATAAAAAAAGAACTTTAAATCTTATATTTGTAAATAAATTTAACTTTTTTTAATTAATGATTAATTTATTAAAATTCGAGATTAATTTTGTTTGAGTTTCTCCACTTTCTGTTGATTTAGATCTATGTATTTAACTATTGATTTACAACATTTAAAACTAGACTTATCGTCCTTTTGAATGAGCCCAGGTCGCGTTCCTTTGTCTAGCCGTACAGTGTTTGTTGTTGTTTTCTCCGAAACTCACGTGAATACGGACTAGAACCATTCAGAAAGACCGGAGGGCATTCCACTCAGACCTAGATCCCTATAGAAGATAATCCGACTTAACCCTACTCCAATACAATTTTTCTGAACATTTTGTAAATTGGATTTATATATTAAACCATTTAAAACATGAACAGAAAAGTGCTTACCTTTTTTGTCTAAAAAAACAAATCAAAATCTGTAACTGGCTGAGAAACGAGAAGTCTTCTCCCAAACTGACCCTCGTCTATAATCCCTTTTTCTTAGAAATTCCAGATGTATGTAAACAAAGAAAAATTTCAGGAATACTTGCCAAGGGCGACCTGTGTGGGGTGTCGTCTGGTCTGAAGAATGAATAATAGCGCACAACACATGTTGCCGCAAAGCCGACATAACGCGAGAGATCAAAAACAGGGATTTCAACTCCAATTTTAAGAGATCATTGTTCCCATGTTTCCAGTTTCAAAATAATTTGTCACCTTCCGTGAAAAGGTAATTTAGTGCTTTGACGCTAGAATCAGATGTTTTCTGAAAACTGTTAGACCCGAGCTTGCCGAAAAACATTCTTTCAAAAAAGGATAATGTAATTCGCCCCTAGGATACTTTCTGAAGAAATTTAAGTGGAAATCAAGAATATATGTATTGTGAAACAATTTTGCTAGCATACTCATATATAGGGTTAGAGTGGATTTATGAAATATATACCATGTTAATTTAATATGTTTAAAGAGAAGAGAGAATGTAATAAGACAATAAGGCTTTTATAAAAGAAAAAATCTGGAGTGACTCCACTCGATTTTCCGAACTTTAAGTAATTAATGACTGTATAAATAAATTAAAGAAAGAAAAGTCGTTAAATAAACAAAAATGAAAATTATAATACGATGTTTGAGTATACTGTTTAATTTTACACTATTTCTCTTCAAATAATTTGAGCCCATAGATCATAATGATAAAGAATTTTTTGTTGTGTCCCTGTAAAAATCAATAAGGGTTTCACTCACAAAATCAATACAGTTCGTGCGACTGTGACCTATAATATGTGTACAAATTTTCAGCTCAATCGAATAAGGCGTTTAGGCACCATCACACTTTAAATAATTTGAGCTCATAAGCCATATACTGATAAAGAATTTTTCGTTGTGGTGTCCCTGGAAAAAAACTACAAGTGCTAGATTCTACAAAATTCCTACCCGTCGTGTGACGGTGATCTATAATATGTATATAAATTTTCAATTCAGTCCAATAAGGCATTTAAACGCTATCGTACATAAGTAATTTCTACCCATAGGCTATAATTAGAATTTTTCTTTGTCTCCGTAAAAAAAAAGGGCTAAATTTACCAAATTCATTTGGGTTCGTGCTACGGTGACCTATAACATACGTATCAACTTTCAGCTCATTTGAACTTAGTCCCTATCGTGTTCACTCACATATATCGACTCACATTACAAAGCCGTTATCGCACATAAAAAATTCGGGCCCATAGGCCATAATGATAAAGAATTTTTCTTTGTGTCATTTTAGTAAAGCTGTACGTGCTAGATTCACCAAAATCTACACTGTTTGTGCGATGGAGACCCATAACTTGCGTATAAATTTTCACCTCTATTGAATAAGACATATAGATGCTATAAGTTCTATATTTTAATTCACTAAAGATTTTTTCTGAATTTTGTTATAACTATTTAAATTTATGCCTCCACCCCTTCTTTTTTTACTAATTGCGAGACTCTGAACGGTTTACCGTGTTTTGGGGGACGCCCTGCTTCCTTTCCGCAGTCCGGACTTGTCTCGTCAATGCAGACAATAGCTTTCTCTGTTGCACTTTGGATTTTTCAAGGAGTTAAAAATTTTATTTTATTTTATTTATTTTTTTAACTCCTGGTGCTTCACTCTGAAAAATCTCTGCTCACGCGTGGAATAAAGCACTCACGTTGAAGTTGACTTTAAAAACAGTTGGGGCCAAAGGACATAATGATAAGAAATTTTTCTTTGTATCTCTGTAAGAAAAAACTATAAGGACTAAATTCATCAAAATCAATAGGGTTCTTGCTAAAGTGATTTATAACATACGTACACACTTTCAGCTTATTGAAACCAATGCTTTTAGATGCTATCGTGTTCACTCGCAGGCACACACATACATACTTACATACATACATCACCGTAAATATAGCAAAAATGAACTTAGGGAACCTCAAATCGTGTAGAAAATTCAAACTTCAAATTGTTGCAGTCGGATTATTTGGCATAATTACAATACTTTCTTTACATACGTATGTTTGGAAAGTAAAAATATGTCGATTTTTCTACAAATTTCTGGTCAAATTTTTATACGTAATGCCAGGGCCTGCTCGACTTCATGTAAGGCCTGAGGCACACATGCTTTCTTAGACCCATGCCAGTACTTGACGATGTGAAAATAGTTGAAAAAGTGACCAAAATTTTTGTACACAGAACAAATAGTGATCAAATAATCAAAAAAGAAATTAGTTTTGGGGCCCTCTACTATTCAGGGTCAGGGGCCCGGGCCCCACATGCCACTGCTATAATCAGGCCCTGCATAATGCATAAATTTCCGAATAAAAAATCTTAGCTCATAGGGGGGGTCCAGACCCGCTGGACCCCCCCCCCCCCCCCGTCGCTGCGCCACTGGCCCTTACCAAAACTAACGTGAAAGAACCAAATAATATCAGATTCAGTCAAATTCGTAAACTTGCCGACTATAACAACGCAACTTATGCCGCAAATTGCAAAACCATTCAAATTTTGTCAAATCCTTTTACCTGCAATGGCAACGACCCGGCACAAGATCTTAACCATAACTGGTATCGGACTTTGAGAGTTACACGAAAGGAGACCATCACAAAGCAAGCAAGCCGCCGCGAAGCTGCCTCTGACGAAGAGGGGGGGGGGGATTTGGCTTCTGCAAGTACTCAGGCGTACACGAGGAGTAGAATTAAGGTTTACTTTGATTATTTGTAATTGTATGCTTCTCGCTTCAATGATTTAAATGAATTCAATGTCTAACCTGGACTCATCGACGTTTTTTCATGGAGGAAAGTGCATGCTTGCGGAATCTTGTCGCCGGGCACGTGTCATTGCATTTACTTAAATTTTTTTTCTTGTCTTTTCGAACTTTAATCAAATTTCTTTTTTTTTTTTTAATCTCTTTTATGTTAACTCTAGCTTCATAATATTTTTACTCCACCATTTTGTTTTTTTTTTAACGTTCGTATATTTTTTGGCTAGTTATGCCTTTTGTATACAGTTAACTCTACATCTCTAGATTTCTTTTTTGCTATCTGCATTACTTTTTTACCATTACAATGGTGTTTTTGAGCATTATGAACAGCAAACAACTTTTCACACATTGGAAAAAGACTTACAAAAAACTTGTCAAGGAAGATCAACATTGTAACTTTCTTTATGATTGTAAATTCCTTAAAGTTTCTCCCCATTTTATTAAAGTAAACAACAAAACACTAAATAAGCATTTCAAAAAGGATGTTTGTGATTTCAAAAACAAAATTATCAATAAAACCATTTACCAGAAAAAAGCGAACTTTTATAGGTTTAAAAAAAAAAACTTATGAAAATAAAACATAATATGAAGAGTTTAGTTGATGTTGACACCTTTAATGAAATGAAAAATAAAATAACTACTTTTGGTAAAATTGAAGAATGTTTGGCTATTAAAGCTCATAACACAAAACTCAGACATTTAATCTCCAAACGAAATCTAAACATTGCGCCCGTAAATGAAGTTTATGACTATATTAATCTTTCGGATTTTAAAATCAATTTCCATACAGATGCTCTTTTAAAATTGGGTCCAAAATTCATCGTAGATCAACCAATAAATATTAAGGACAGTATTGCTCAAATCGAAACAGCCATTGATTTAATTCCTGACACCCATAAAGACTACAAACTTTGCTCAAAATGAACTAATTGAAAAAACGAAGTTTAATAACATAAATAGAGAAAATCATACAGCCCTCAAAAATCTAAAAAATAATGAAAATATCACTTGCCTATAAACAGACAAAACTAGAAAACTTGTTATTATAAATAAATCGGACTATATTAACAAAATGGTTGATACCATACAGGAAATTGGTTCTCAAAGGTTAAAAAATGATCCTAATAATAAATTCACTGATAAAATAAAAAAAAACTTATTAAAGATGGAAAATGCCCCGACAATAAACCCCCTCTTCATAATAATCATGATTCTAATATTTCCAGAATTTACGGTTGATATAAAGATCATAAAAATCCTCCCAAAATGTACCCCATTGTCAGCAAATGTGAAGGTCCCGGTTATTTTCTAGAAAAATACAATAGCCTACACTCTACTGAAGAATTCATCAATAAACTTTGCGATATAAAAATTAATCACATACCCTCGTAAGTTCTGATGTAGTTAATTTATATCCTTCAATAGATTTTGACGAAATTTCTGAAATTATAACCCATAAAATCAAAGATAAATTTAACGACCCTAAAATTGCAAACACCTTAACAGCCGCAAGTAATTGGTTCTCAGAGAAAACTACTATAGATTTAATAATATTTTTTACCAACAACTTAAGGGCGTTCCAATGGGATTTCCCATTTCGTGTATTGTCGCAGAACCAGAATTAAGAATTTTGGAAGAAACTATTTTGGATTCTTTTAAAAATGAAATTCACTGTTGGTATCGCTACGTTGACGACGTTTTTGCGATCGTCAAAAATAATATTCCCACCATTCTTAATAAACTAAATAACATCCAATTCACCCATAAAGAAGAAAATAACGGCAATCTCAATTACCTGGACGTTTGTATAATTAAAACTGACAACAACATTTTGGAAACTACTGTCTATCGTAAACTTAACTCTAGCACAGAAATTATAAACAAAAGTAAAACTCCTTATCAATACAAGTTAAATACAATTCAATCTTACATGAATCGCGCCATTAGTATCTGCTCTAATAAAAATCTACTTAAAAAGAACTTAAGATAATTAAAGCACATGTTACTAAAGCGGGCTACAAAAAAGACTTAGTTGATAAACTTTACTATAAAAGATGCAAAAAACTAGGCAGTTGGTTCAAAAATATTGCGTACAGTTTATAAGTCATCTTGAAAAAAATTTTAATTTTTTTTAAGAGAAACAGAAATTTAATTAACTGACTGTGGTAAAAGACAAGTTTTATAAATCAAAATACAAAGTTCAATATTCCATCATATATCAGGCACACACAAAAAAAAAGGGCTAAACAGTTTAAAAATAAATAAATAAATAAACTTTTTATAAATTATAAATTTATTCTAAATAAATAAATAAAGGATCTTATAAAAACTAACAATAACAAAAGTGCATCAGAGGACTAGGATTGAAAAGTAATTCGTCAAAAATTTTAAAAAAGCACCGTAAAATGCAAAAAACTAGCAACAATTGTTTAGAGTCGAAATAAAACACGGCCTTTCATCAAGCGAACAAGGTAGGCACATGTGCTGTAAACAAAGCGGCAATGCACACTGCAAAAACTGCTATGCCACAGGCCAACAAAAATTCTCTTTAATATCAATATTTATAACAACGCCTCCTAATGTTAATCATTCAGAAATGTTTAATCAACATAAGTTTCTTAATAAAAATGTTACATATGTAGTTTGGCATAATTTTAAGCAATAGATGCTGAGTTATAGCCATACAGGAAATTGCAGAAAATGAGTAATAGCAGCGCCACTTTTCGGTCAGTATACTATTGGTTAAAAGACTTGTATATGTAGGAGAGGATAGGGAGGAGGTATTAAATCGATTTATCACTATATCGCGATATTAGATGGAAGATAATAGATTTATAGAATCGCTACATCGCCCAGTCCTAATGATGACCATAGGCACCGACTTTTGCTTTTCCCTACCGGGGCGAGATTTATTGCTGACAACTGGTTGGTGGGGAGAGAAGTACCGAAAAATAATTATTAAAAAATCACATTACTAGAAATTAATTAATAATGGCAATGACTTAATTATATAGTAATTAATTAATTTTTATTCTTTTACAATCTGCGTTTGTAATGATCGATAGATGGCGCTTTTTCAGCTTTTGTTGTTAGTAAATATAATAGCCACGTGTATTTATTATTGTTCTATTTGTGTTACTAAATATTTGTGCTATAATTTCTGTACCATTACATCATAGAAAATTGATTGCTTTTGGAAAAAATATTTCAGTTTATTCAAAGTTCGATTGGAAGTAGATATTTAACTGAAGCTGAACAAATATTAGTTTCCAATCATCTGATTAATTCTTTACTTCCATTAGCTGAAGCAACTGAAATTTTAAACTTGTCATTTGGAAATAAATGGAAGCTTAATTCTGAATTTCTTGATTTTTTGGAGTTACACTGTGGCACACAACAGTAAGTGTTACCTTTTTTACTGGATTTATTCATTTTTATTTAATAAATATATGTGAAACTAAACATCGGCAAGCAATGGCGTCTCGACGAAAGCCGAAAGCTATTTATGTTAATTGTAGTTTCACCTTAGCCCACCAGAGGGCGAGCATTTCATTACGATCGCGGATTGATTTTACTTTCAAGGAACACCATTATTTAGAGCAAACCAAGTTAATATAATTACACCTTAGCTCCGTACGTTTAAGGCGACCCGGCATTTTTTCTACTTTTTTTTTTTTTTTTTTTTTAGGACAGAGGACTATTAGTCTCAATCTATGAATTTTTATGATACCAGTTTTATGATAGTTGGACATTTATAGAAATCTAAAATTTATTGAAAATATAATTGTATAATTTGAAAGCAATGTTATAATTTGAAAAATAAAAAACTAATAACCCTCTGTATTCCTCTAAATTCCGCTTTTGCCAGAATTTCATCTTTTTTTTTTGAAAGAAAAATAAAACAAAAGTAAATCAATAGTAATCAATTTCAAAATGGACATTATCGAATATTTTTTATTTATTTTTTTAAAAATAATTTTGAATTAGAAAATAAAAAGCACGCGTCAAAAATAAAATAAAAAATAAAACAAGATAATTAAGTTTGAGTTGGTAATTTACATAATATTTCTCTAACGTGATCCAGTTACAATTATATTTTGTTGAAATGTTATGATAATGATCTATTAATAAAATATGCAAGGGAAAAAAATAATGTTTATAAATGGGCAATATTTAAGCATGCGCACTCAGCTCAATGACATAAGAAAAAATGACGACATTTGTCTTATGAGATTATTTTATTTTATTTATTTATTTATTTGGTGAGATTTCAATAAATTCTTTATTTCTCCTTTTATGGAGATAATTTAAACTCCTCAAAATGGGGGAGGGTGGAAAGGAGACGGAAATAAGGATTCTAATGCATTAAGAGATAATGCCCCAAAATGATTTAATTCCTGCTGTGAATATATTGCTGCAATTTTTACTTTCTCTCACCCATAAGGTAGAGAAAGTATTGTTTTAGGGTCAAATTTTCGAACGTGAGTTTTTGTTTTATTTACACGTTTTGAGGTCCCCTGAATACGAAAATCATGTTTTTAGTGAATGGTCTGTGTGTGTGTCTGTGTGTTACCAGCATATCTCAAGAACAAATAATAGCAGAAATTCCAAACTCGGTATTCTAAATGTGTATCATATAGGAATGCTACACTAAGCTTTTCGTTGAGATGAAGCAAATGATTTGTGTACAGGGACACTCAAGATTATTCAAATACATTGTGTCTATGGGGGAAATTGCAGGTAAGTAGAGTTTAACATCTATAGACTGCACTAAACCAAATGATATGAATGCATATTTTGTATATGCATAAAAACATGCCTCATGCAGAATATGGCAGGGAAATCATTCACTGTTCATTTACAGGGCTACACAAAAGAACTAGATTATCGTGGGACAATAGCTGAAAATTGATAGAAGTGCATTTTAGGCTGTACCGTATATTATTACTATTGGATTATATTTTGGAGCACTATGTGGTTTGTACACATTCTTCAAAAGATATACAGGGTTGCAATTATTTAAGCAATAACATTCTTTTCTATTGTTAGTGGAAGTGCTTTACTATAATATTTTACCATATCCAGGAAAGCTACACAGGAATGTAAATGAATTCTTCATAGACATATGATAAGTAATGTATGTTTTTAAGCTAAACATTCATTGCTTATTTTTGGTGTATTTACATGTTTTGAGGTTTCCTGATTACCAAAGTCGAGTCTTTTACAGTTTGATTATTGTCTGTGTCTCTTAGAGTAACTTAAACGAATAATTTCAGGAGATCCAGAAGTTGTATTTTCAAATTAATATAAATTTTGCTGGAGTTTGAACAAGACTGACAAGTTTCAAGGAATGTTGCATAGGAAAGTTGTCTGAATAAGTTTAAGCAAACTTTTTATTTTAATAACAGATTTAAATTCTATATAAATGTAGGTGCAGTAATGAAACAGGGGGTTGAGGGAGGCGGTAGCTCCCCCCCCCTCACAGAGAACTAATTATCATATAAAGCTCTTCCGAAGCCTAATGGGAATTATTTTAACATAGGTTTACATATCAGTACTCGTTATGTTACCTCTTAATTTCCAACCTGTATTTATAGTATTAAATTTCAGAGTAAGAGAAAGTCATGTGAGTGACACGCCAGATTATTTTAATACATTTTGTTTATATATAAGCATAGATTAGACAAAAAAAATTTCTGAAAGCTAGAAATGCAAAGGAAAATAGATTAGCAATTTAGTTACGAAGCAGATAAAGAAGGTTGATAATTAAATTAAAAAAAAAAAGTAAATTTACAGCATAAATCTTAAGTTGTAAATTTGCAGCACTACTGTAAATTACTTGCTACTCAAAAATTAAAATAAATTAAATTGTATACAGATGCTGTCTCCTTCTGGGATAAACTAGTTTTTTTTTTTTTTTTTTTTTTTAGAAACTTTTACTTATCACCTAATTATAGGTATATTATTAAATGTTATTAACAAGCAAAGTAATTTTTACAGAAAAAACAGAAATCACATTTTTTTTTTTTCCCCCACTTAAGAATTTTTAAATTCTTTTTTCCTACAGTTTTCTATACTTTGTCATATTTTTTTTTTTTTTTTTTTTACCCATAAGAATATGTGTTATAACTGTAGAAGTGGATTTTGATATTTACTAATTATTTTTGGAGAAAAAAAAAATAAAATAAAAAGTATATATCTACCAGTCTATGCAAAAATTTGAAGAAAAAACAAGATTTATTTTTAATATTTTTTCTTGTAAAAATATTACAAAATCCATCCCTAAATCTTTTAAATAGCTTCTATTAATAATTTAAATATATATACACATATATATTAAGTCTTTTCTTAAATATCTATAGAAGTTATAGCATTTTGAAGATCATCAATACATGAAAAAATACAAACTGAGAAAATACAATTTAAAACTTTAAAAGCGTTTTTACTACATTTATTAAGATCAAATAAATTTTAAAATTTTCAATTTAAAAGGTATTTAAAAATTTAAATTAAAGTGCTTTTTTAGCAAAAAAATGAAAAATCAATATTTTCACTAATCTTTTGCTTTTGAAACGTCTAGGGACAATCATATACTATTAGTGCAGTAAAATGCACCAAAATTCTGTTCAAAAAAGTAATGAATAAAAAACATTGCAATCACTATAAAATTGCAACAAGTCGTAATAACCGTTTCAAACCGAAATAACTGAACACGACTTTTAATCAGGCGAAAAGATATAGAAACAAGGAGGATGAAAGCAGAAACACATTACATTTAGAACATCGTGTTCAGCCCCTTAAAATATAAACAAAATATCCACGAAAAAACTTGTGATTATTATTTTATGAAGCTTGATTAAAGGTCAATTCTAATTATTTTGATTCAAAACAATAGTTGCTTGTTTTTGTAATTCCTGGTGTTAGCATAACAATGTTTTCTTTCATTATTCTAATTTGTTATTTCTGAAATTTACTCTTTGGTGTCTGTTTGCGACATATGCCGCTTTGAAAATCATGAGTAATTTTTTAGTTTCTTTTTCTATTTTCGCCATAAAGTTCTAATGAAGAACGAAGCATAAAATTAACAATTTATAAGATTTCAAGAAGAAAAAACTTATACAAGGAGTTCTATTTATTTATTTATTTTTTATTTTAATACCCTTTTCTGTACAGGAAAGTAATGACAAATAAATTGAATTTATTTATCTATTTATTTTTCATAAAAGTATAAAGAAGGTTTAAGCAAAAATTTCTTTTTTTTAAGCCCTACTTTATATTGAAATAAATAAATTAAAAAAAAAAAAAAAAACTTAACAATTTACAAATTACACTTTTAATGATCAACTTTTATTTAGAGTTTCAAACAAAATAAATTAAACATAAAAAGTAAGATTATGCAGTCATTTTTATAAAATTTGTATGAATTGTTTGATCAAATAATGAATTTATTTTAATCTTTAGTTTAAGATAGCCTTTTATGCAAAATAATGTAATGTAATAATATGCATATAATTTATATACCAGAATCGCACCAAATATTTGGTTAGTACGTAATATTTGGTAGGAATATTCGATTCAGCTGGATTAAAAAAAAAAAATAATAATAATAATAGCTTTAAAAAATAAAGTGTCAGTATTATTACAGATTTTCATAATAACCGATATAGAAATTTCAGTGTAACCCTATAAAAATTTTACTTTTTTTCTCTCATAGCATTTTATTTATTTATTTTGCATTAATAAATGAGAACAAAAATATACATCATAGTAAAACATAATAAAAACAGTAACTTCTTACACAAAATATTGATATAAAAAAAAATGACCTGTTTGAAAAATTAGTTTTTTTTTTTTCTTCCGCAAGAAAAGTTTATCTTTCACTTTTTTACACAAGAAAGAACAATTTTTTCGCTCAGAAAAGACAGATTTTACTACATATTGAATTTAAAATTCATTTTAATCCATAATATTTCAAAATAACGCCGAATTTAAAATACAAATTATTAAATTAATTAGACACTAGTCATTTATCATTATAAAAAGTTTTAAATAAAGTTTTAAAACGTTTTTTATTAAATATAAAATTATATTTCAGATACAGTAATTCAAAATGTCAAATTTTATTTAATCTGAACAATACGTTATTCCAAGACTTCAAACTAAGCAATAAATGAGTAAAATGAAAGAAAATAAAAAGTGGATACTACTTAAAAGAAACTGTTTAAAACTACTTAAAAGAAAAAAAAAAAAAAATGCTTCAAATTTAGTTATACAAAAAACAAATTTAATTTTATAGGTATTTTTAAATTTGTAACACATTTTTAAAACATTTTATTCAAAATTTGTATTTTCTTACAAAAAGTTATCTAGTATTATAGTAAACATCTGCTGAAGTCCCAATGTCCAATATAATAGACATCTATGAAAATGTAAGGATCCCCCCCCCCTCCCCCGAATTATGCACTGATAAAACACTTAATATTAATGATATGCTGCATTATAGTTGAATCTTCTAAATTAAAATGTATATGCTAAAATGTTTAACTTGAATTTTGTTATTGCCAGTAGCAGAATAAATATGCACTGCAAATTGCAAGTTTTTAATGAAATATATTATATAAAAAAACTGATAAGTTTAAGCAAACATTTTGAATAAGCGTTGTCTAATAAAACATGAACCGCTAATACTTAAATAAAGCAATTTCAGTAATTGTTGTTTGTGTAATATTTGATATTACACACAACAGCATTCTCATTAATGAATAAATTATTGTAATTAAGGAATACTTATCTTGTGAGAAAGCACCAAAAATTGCAAATCCATATAATGATTCCTCTGACTCAAATAATGAAGCACCACACTTCATTAAAAGAAATATATATATAAATAAAAAAAAAATGGCTGGCACTGATGCAATGTGAAAGAATTGCTGCTTTCCAGCTGATGAAATGTTGTGCTTAATCCCTTCGATTTGAATCGATAATTGTGTTAGTTTGCACTTTCTGGTGTTTGATTGCAGTGTTTCTATTGATCATCACTCAACACCAGTATTTCTGTGCATTTTTCTACAGATATGTGATACATGATTTTATACATGATAATATATGATAATTTTACCGTTCTTAAGATAATTTTAAAGAAAAATGTAAAAATGTCAGACTTCAAAATTTAACTTGAATTGAAATTTTTCTGGTATTTTGAGTTTTCAACCAAAATTTTAAAAAATGGAACGCAAGGAAATAAAACATGTGACAAACTTAAAATTGTTTTCTCTCTAACATAAATTTCTTACAACAGCAGCAAATTTTCAAATTTTGATAAAAGAATTTTGAATTTTAATTCACATTGATAACTCAGCTGTTTTAGTTTATTAAAGTATTTTCAAAATAAATTTATAGCCCCATAATTATAAATTTTGTGTGTGTGTGTGTGGGGGGGGATATCAATATTAATTTATATTGATTAACTTAATAATTTTGATTTTCAAAATTTAAAACAACATACTTAAATAATATTTTCAAAATATTTTAACCTAATTTTCAAAATACTTCAATTTTTTTTTTGTTGTTTCTGAAAATAATAATAATAATGATGATGATTAATAATTAACAGGTGCAGTGGCATATGCAGACTATAATTTTGGGGTGGGGGGGGCTGAGATATACTTGTGAAGAATTTGTTTGACGTAAACACACACACGCCCCCCCCCCCCCCAAAAAAAAAAGCGCTACACTTGCTAAAACCTATACAATTCGTACGACATAACCTATAATAAATATAATTTGAACTAAATCAACAGCACCAATCAAGAGCTATCATAGTATTCACATACACATACCAGCGTAAAAATGACAAAAATGAATTTAGAACACCTCAAATGGTAGTGCAGCAAAATCTCATAGATTTCTTTTCATGATTACTATTTTTTACTTTCTTCTATATTCAATAGAAGAAAGTATTGTATTCGTAAAAATTTTCAACTTACAGTTTTCGACGGATTTACATGTTTTGAGAGGCCTAGAACACGATTTTGACCATTTTTAGAAAATGTCTGTCTGCTTGTGTGTGTGACAAAAATTTTGTGGCAACTGTATCTCTAAAACTACTGCTCAGAAATATATATAAATTTATATGTAGATGCGCCTTGACCTATGACCTATCAACTTTTGGTGTCAACCACTCAACAGGTGGCGCTGCTATATAGCAGTTTAAGAGGAGGCTATATCTCAGGTTCTACCGTGTACAATCAAACAAAACTTGATATGTAAGAAGGCCATTATGAGACATTATACTGATTTAATTTGGATGCTTATCGTCAAATAGGTGGCGCTACTATACTGAAAATTTCCTTGAAAATGGTAAGGCTATGTCTCAGTGTCTATTGCATATAACAATATGAAACTTGATATATGATATAACCATTATAAAAATGTATTTTTAAAGATGTTATTTATAGACAATAAAACTGTCTTTCTTTGGATATTTAGCGTTAGTTTCTCTAAGATGAAAATCATTTGCATTCATTATGTTAGATAATTTTAATAAATAATAATTTTAATAAATTATTTGCACTTAGTGAATTTGCATAGAAAAATACAGAAGAAAGTCTTGTGGTGGCCACAACATACTAGTTTTTTACATAATACACATGTAACAAACATGTTAAAAGAAAAATAAAAGTGCTGCATTTTTTTAAATGAATGAAATATTTAGTATAATATGCACTGGTTCTAGTCATAGACAAAATAAATTTAAAAAAATAGCTAATAATGATTAACATACTAACGTAATAATTTTAATTTAAGGTTGTTCTCAAAAATTTAATCCATCTTTAACAATACTTCAAATCTTTTGAACGCGTTCAGAAAGTCAGTGTTGGATAGAAATGCATAATTTTTTAATGACAATTCTATAGAAGGAAAATAAGTTTTTTTTTTTTTTTTTTCATATAAATAAAATATTTTTTGCGTTATAAAATAACATAAACCTCAATAAATTTTATAAACTTTCACATTGCAAAAAACAATAAAAATCGGAAAAATGGCCAACTTTAATGTACTTTTCGTAAAAAAAAAAAAAAAATATATATATATATATATATATATATATATATATATATGTCTGTTTTTATATTGATATAAAATAAATAAAAACACTATTCAATTTTCTTATATTAAAAATAAATATATATTATAAGAAAATCTACGAATTTTTACGCATGAAAATGTGTCCAAAACTATATCAAAAAGTTGGTAGTTTACACCGAACGATTTTCTTAAAAATCCACTGTCTTTATTTAAAAAATATAAACACCATTCGAGTTTTTAGTTAAAAAAAAAAAAAAAAAAGGTATGTACATTTCTCTTTTTTACAACCTAATATAGCTTCTAATGTTTGTCAGAGAATAGTGTGTTTTTGTTTGAGTAATTATCTATTGCTATAAAAATTAATTATCTATTATCCATCCTTAATTATCTATTGATATAAAAATACAAATGTGTTAAATATATTTTCAAGACATACCTGGATTTAATGAAGATTTTAAAAAATTCGTATATTGCTTTAGAACATTACATGGCTTTAACAATATTTGATTTGAGATGAGAACAATTTAAAAACAAATTAATGGCGGGAAGCAAGGTGTTGAAAACGATGTAATCCGTAGGTCTATGGTTATGTTTTGCGGTTTTCTGAAATACGATTCAGATTGGATAGGGGGGGGGGGAGATCCAATATCATTTAGGGAAAAGGGCAAACAAAAAGAAAAAGATGTTCCCTTTAAATGAGATGACATTCAAGGTCACTGGACTGATAATGCGATAGAAAATGATCAAAAAGAAGAGGGACCAAAGAATATTTGAGATTTTTTATTCTGAAATAATTATAAAATCTTTATTTTTAAAAGCGAAAAACTACCATTTAACTAAAAACGTAATCACATTTTTGTCCAAAAGAATTTAATTCAATATAGTAGTTGATTGAAATCAAGATAAACAGTTCTGTTCTGGCTACAGATTTGAATTTAATTCATAAACGAGTAATTTATTTGTAAGTTAGATTAACATACGAGACAAATATTTTTTTCTCTCCAGATTTGATGAGTTTAAATTCTGAAATCCTATTTTTACGCAAACAAAGATTATATTTAGTCATAAACTAATATATAATCTTAGATTTTTTTTTTTTTTAATCAACACAAATTGTTATAAAGTCTCCAATCATGGTGTTGTAATTTTCTGGAAGGACTTACAAAGATTAAACAAGAACAAAAAATCATGCAGTTCGCAAAGATGATATTAAAATTTGTACATTGTTAACCATTTAGGAACGTGCCTACATGATCATATAACAGGCAGAGAGAATGACAGAAAAATAGACAGATAGACTCACTGAATTTATCATCACTCTTAAACATTGTTGGAAAGTGTTAAAAATGCTTGACATAGACGTAAATGCAATTCCAGGAGACTAACTGAATTTATAATCACTCTTAAACACTGTTGAAAAGCATTAAAAATGCTTAACACAGACAGAAATGCCATTCTGGCAAATTTCAACTGTAACACTTAATGTGTCGGATTATTTTAATATAGCCCTTTAAATCTTAACGCCAAGCATATCATATTCTGTAGAAAACTTTTTTTTTTTAGCATAACAACTATAGATGTAATTTTATTATGATTTAAAACAGTACCAATGTTTTAAATATGATATTACATATAAAAATGCCTCTCATAAAATGCAATGCTTTGACATTCTTTTGGGTGCCTTTGTACACTAACCAGTTGTGATATTTATGCTATTTTAAATAGGAAACATACAAGCAAAAGAAAGCTTAAGAATTTTCAGTTCATGCTCTATATATGAATAAAACAAATAGGGCTGGATATTCCTTTGTGCTTATTATGCCATACAAATGGCTTGTAATACAGATAAGTATATTTATTAATATAATTTAATAACAATATTAGAATTTTACGAATGTTCGCTAGCCGGGGTAAGAAATTGCTGTCGTGTAGAAATAGATTTTTTGCCCTGCCTGTGCTAAACTTTAACATAATGGTACTAAATACTCATAAACTAATAAAAAAATACAAGAATTTGCTTAAACAACTAAAATTAATTGTTTTTATTTATTTATTTATTTTTCTTTTTTTAAACAACATTTACTTTTTTCTTATAAAACTTTAGCAATTAGACATGATATTTGCCTCAAATTTCGGGGGGGGGGGGGGGGGGGGGGAGAGTTCTCAAAACTCAAAATAAACATTGAAAAAGCTTACTCAAATATAAGTAAAAAAATAAAATTTTTTACACTCATTTTAATTATCTAAAAATATACACATTAATATTTAGTAAACACAGTTTTATACATATAGATATAAATTTATCTCTGTAGTTTAATCTTTCATCTCAGTTTCGTATAATTTAGATGCAATTAAAAAAAATGTTCATAATTTCCCTGTGATTGTTTCATTATAAACAAACAATTTCTAAGCATCATTGTTATGATTAAATGTGCATTTATCTTATAATAAATTTTTCTTCATAATAAAATAAGTATTCCTATTTTTTTTTTTTTTAATACCTTAAATAAGTTTATTTAATATTAATAAAATGGGGTTCTCTGATCAATATTCTAGAAATATGTTTACATTTCTTATGCAATCAAATTAGTGATCTGCGGGATATTAAACTGTCAATTTGGTGGTCCGCGAAGTCAAAAAGGTTGGCGACCACTGATTAAAAAATATATATATATACAGTACAACATCTTAAATCCGGACTTCTAAAAACTGGAATTATCTAAAATCCAGACCCAGAATTTTTTTTATTTTATCTTTGTTTTCTAAACTGGTGAAGATGGTGCCACCACACAAATGTGGAATTTTTATTTATTATTTTTTTTTTTAATTCCAAAAACCAATACTTGTTACTTTTCTATTTTTAAAGTAATATACAATTGGATTTCAGCTCTAAAAGTAAATAAAAAAATTAATGATTTATCCATTCAACAGTATAGACCTTTTTTGTTTTTTCTTCTCTAAATAACAAAATACTTGTTTACTATCTGCCATCTTGAATTATGATTTTTTTTGTCCTATGAATAGGGAAAAGAAAGAAATAAAAATATCATAATGAGTGGTAAGCGGGAAAAAAAAAAAAAAGCTGTTTTTAAACTACTGATTAACAATTAAATAATAATAATAAAGAACAATGATTTAGTTATCTGTTAACTATATTTGTAGAATAAAACACTTAATATATTAATTTTTTTAATAAAAAAAAAAAATAATAATAATAAAAAACAATCTTTCAGTAAAGCAATTTTATTACTCTCTTAATGCAGTACAAAGCCGAAAAACCGGACATTTTCGGCTGAAAAAATTATCTCCAATCCCCAACAGCAACTTTTTTTTTTAGAGTAGATATATTAGATCAAGCTTATTAAAAATAGTATTTATCTAATTTTTCAACCATTTTTATTTTTATTTATTTTTCAGTATTCACAATTCATTATTTTCAGAATTATTCTGTTTTTTAATTTCACAAAATGAAACTTAAAAATAAGCTAAAGTTGAGCTAGATAAAAATAAGCTGAATAGGAATCACTCAAATAAAAAATAATATATATATTGATTGATTAGTCCAAAACAATTGTTATTACTGAATTTGAACTTATGATTATTTACAAAATCAAAGATAAACTTTTGGTTGAAAATCAAAAGTTTATTTTTTGTTTCTAGGCTTTTTGGTTTCAACACAGAAAAAAAAAAAAAAAAAATGTAAATAAAATAAAAATAATAAAGTAAATATTTAAAAATCACAATATATAATCTTTAACTTGAACTTATCTAAATATTTAGAGAAATACTTTTTTTTTTTTTTAAGAATGACTAAAAATTCTGAATTGCTCCGATCTCAAGCATTCTGGATTTTCGGTGTTCTACTTGAGTAAAAACTTTCTGAAGCATTATATTTGAAAATAACTTTAACTTGCAAATCCGATCATATTACTGATTTATGTTTGAAGCTTTTAACAATATAAAATTGTATATATATTTGAATAGGTGTTTTTATTTCTGGAAATTCCAATAGATGGTGCCCACTACACATATTCTATTATCCGGAATTTTCTAAACTTCAGAATTGCCGAGGTCCAGATGAGTCTGGATTTTTGATGATGTACTGTGTATATATATATACATATATATAATTTCAGTAATTAAAAGAGTTAAACGAATATAACAAATTACAATATCACTGTACTACTCAAAATCTATCACATTATTTTTACAAGTTACAAATTACAAATTAAATAAAATATTTATATATAATTTGTAGTACTTACTTCATATTCTGAAGAGAGTAATTTGTCTTTTACAAACATAGGATTTATTTGGAATGGTACATCACCACCAGAATGATTTTTTACAATAACAGAAGATGATGATACAATGACTTTTATCAGTTCTTTCCGGGAAAACCCTAAAGAGTTATATAACACAATATCCCTAAAATTGAAAATTAGATATCAGTATTCATCAAAGAAATAAAACACAATGCTAATGATTCTATAAAAATATGAAATTTTTAATTTTAAAACTTTTATTTATTTACATGATATAATATTATACAGAACTTATATAAACTGAGAGGTAAAAAAAATAAGAGAAAAAAAAAAAAAAAAACAATAAAAACATAGTAAAAAAAAAATCTAACCAAATTTTAACAAAAATCGTAATGCATATACAATTAAAAATATATATATATTATTATTAAAAAGGAATATATAATCCCAAAAAGAATGAAGGACATCACCGAGAGACATCCTAATATAGGTAAACAGAAAGCAGGATGTTTCTGGAAAATGTCAGCAATAAAGACCAAAATAAATCTTTTATGACTCAGCACCTCATGTAATGTACCAAAAGATAAATTCTGCTTAAAACTACTTCAAAACATATATATATATATACAGTGGCGGATCCAGAACTTGACTTTTGGGGGGGGCTAAGATTTTTCAAAGTGTTATTCTAGACCGATAAAAAATTTACAATTCCAATATTCAATAGTGAAGGTCAGTGTTTTGGGGGGGGCTTCAGCCCCCTAGCCCCCCCCACTAAATCCGCCACTGTATATATATATATATATATATAAAAAAAAAAAAAAAAAAAAAGGAGTATAAAAATTGATAACAATCACAACTAAAATTGAAACTAGAAAATCCATAACGAACAAGCATGTCAAATAAACCATATAAAGATAATAAAAATGAAAGAGAAAAATAACACAGGTCTGTAAACAACAACAACAACAAAAAAAAAAAAAAACATAAAAGGTTTTCTTTTCTTTTTTACTGTTTCTTATATTTTTAATTACTAAAACAAAAAACATCAGTAAAAAAAAGTTCTTAATTATTATTATTACTTTTCAAAACTTATATTTTTTTATTATAATAACTATTAATGAAGCTACAAATATATTTAAAGAAAATTATAAGACCTTACTTCAGCTTCATTGACGCAACTTAACGGTGGAGTACTTTCTTTTAGAGGGGGAGGGGGGGGGGTCATCTTCAACACCAGTTACTTTGTGTTGTGTTGAGTCTGAAGTTTTTTCTTGAACTACTGGATCCTCTTCCCTCCTCCAGGAGGTGGCTCCAGGTTGGATCTATGATTCGTCCAGGTTGCATGCACGGGATTGGTCAATTATTTCTATTGTTTCACGAAAAAAGAGCATAATGGTGGTTATTGTAATTAGCAATTTTTTTTAACATTTTAAAAATCTATTTGGATATTTTTGTTTTTATGGGTCTATGCTAGGGCTGTAGTATACTTTCCAAATTTGATGTCATTAATATGTTCTTTTAATTGTGTGTTAATTTTCCTTTTAGTCATGCCTATATCCTAGGGGAGGGAAGAGGATCCAGTAGTTCAAGAAAAAACTTCACAGACTCAACACAACACAAAGTAACTTGTGTTGAAGATGAGGGGGGGGGGGGCTTTGAATAAATGTAACTTACATAATCTGTAAGTTTAACTGAGATTCAAAGAATTCCATTTTTAGATTTTTAAATACTTATATAATTGTCAATAGACTTTTGATAATTTTGTAAAATTTCTTTACTTTTCACAAGAATACAAATTTGTCTGGAGATCTTTAATTCTAAAGTTAAAATTCTAAAATCTAGATATTAACTTAATAACAGCAAATCTCAGAACAAAATTAATGCTGTTCAAAATTTATTCAATAATATAAAAAGCTCTAAGGCTTGAAGTTTCAGAATATTTATTGGATTAAGGCCAAGACAACTTTTAGATCTTGAATACTGTGAAGTCCCAATGTTCCATAGAATACAGATTTTTCTTTCTTTTTTAATTAATTATATAACACCACTCCTTAAGAAGAAAAAATGAATTGAAGAAGTACACAGTTAAACTAACCTTACTTTAATATCTGAAGAAAAGCTTATAGTCTTTTTCACAGGCAAAGAATTGTGATGCCTATATTCATCCTTTAAAAAAAAAAAAAAAAAAAAAGAGAAAGAGAGAGAGAAGTTAATAAATAATTGATATATAAATATTTTACTTTTAAAAAATTTGATAAATATTTCTTACTGTTTGCAACAAAGATATCTCTTCATCAATTGCATCATATATATTTGAAGCAAGCAAGAATACTGCACATTGTCCAATAACATAACGTAATTTTTGAAATGCCACTGACATCCTAAAAAACATTAAGTCTTATTAAGTCTTACTTTAGCACACAAAGTTAACAAAAGTAAATCTGCAAAATAAATGTCTAATGAAAATATCATAATTAGAATATTTCTAGAATACTATTTTCAGAAAATTAATTCTTATTACAGCTGGATTTTGAAAAAGCAAAACATACTTATTTTAAAAACATTCACAATCAAATATGTTATCATACATGATTATTAATTGAAAATTTAGAAAAATGCTTACTTTGATGCATAATCTATAACAACATGATCTCTTGCTGTTCCTGTTATGGCATCATGGTGCTGAAACAAACTCAATGTTCTTCTAGATGCAACTAAATCATTCATTAATGTAGTAACATATGGTTGCATAGATGTGATAGCTTGTTCATCTATTTTAGCCATCATAATGCTAAATAATATTTCAGCCCCTCTATACAAATATATAAAATATAAACTGGTGAACAAATTAGCTTATAATTAATAAATTATGTCTATTACTGATAATGAAAACAAAATTTATTAAAACAATGCTTGTTCATTTTTATTTCAATAGAAAATAAATGTTTTTTTTAAAAAAAGCTCTCTTTTCTCTCTCAAAGTAAAACATCTTAAAGATATTAATTTTTTCAAATGACAGATATGCATGCTACGAGTAATAAATTTTATCATAATAAATTAATTTATCAAATGATCATTTAAAAAGCAAAACAGTTTAAAAGGATAATTTTTCTACTGATTTGAAACTTATTATACATCTCATAAGTGGTACAGCATATTCTTCAGATTTTTTGGAATGGGCAGGATTTCTCCCCTCCCACCACCCATTCAGTGGCGCAGCGACGGGGGGGGTCCAGCGGGTCCGGACCCCCCCCTATGAGCTAAGATTTTTTTTTTTCGGATATTTATACATTATGCAGGGCCTGATTATCGCACTGGCAGGTGGGGCCTGGGGCCCCGGACCCTGAATAGCAGGGGGCCCTAAAACTAATTTCTTTGGTGATTATTTGACCACTATTTGTTGTGTGTTCAAAAATTTTGGTCACTTTTTCAACCATTTTCACACCGTCAAGTACTGGCGGCAGGGCCAGATTATGGCACGGGCACACGGGGCACTGGCCCAGGGCCTCCAAATTTAGGGGGCCTCATTTCCAAAAATTGAGAAGTAATAGTACACATTTTTTCATTATATTTCTATTAAAAACAAAAATTTATTAATTTTTTCTTTCTATGTTTTATTCTTAAACAATTATTAAATTTTGTGACTCATTTCCTAAACATTGGCTGATCAATGTGCTTCAGTTTTTCATTTGTCTTGAACATAAAACTAATGATTTTGTTATAGGTTGCTAAAAAAAATGAGGAAATAGAAGGTACAATTGAATGAAAATTTTAAAAAATTGCACTATTTTTATTTATTTATTTTGTTTTTGAGAATGGGTCCTTTTGGCGAACTCTTTAGAGCAAGATAAGGGGCCTCCAAATAGCCTCAGTGCCCCGGGTCTTCCAAAAGCATAGTCGGGCCCTGACTGGCGGGGGTCTAAGAAAGCATGTGTCTCTAAGAAAGCATGTGTGCCTTACATGAAGTCAATCAGGCCTTTGCATTACGTATAAAAATTCGACCAGAAATTTTTACAAAAATCGACATAATTTTATTTTCCAAACTAAAGAAAGTATTGTAATTATGCCAAAAAATAAAACTGCAACAATTTGAAGTTTCTACACGATTTGAGGTTCCCTAAGTTCCTTTTTTCTAACGGTGATGTATGTAAATATGTATGTATGTTTTCCTGTGAGTGAACACGATAGCTTCTAAAAGCTTTGTTTCAATAAGCTGAAAGTGTGTACGTATGTTTTAAATCACTTTAGCAAGAACCCTATTGATTTTGATGAATCTAGTCCTTATAGTTCTTTTTTTTTTTTTAACAGAGACACAAAGAAAAATTCTAATTATAGCCTATGGGCAAAAATTATTTAATCTAGCATTTGTAGTTTTTTTACAGGGACACCACAACGAAAAATTCTTTATCAGTGTATGGCTTATGAGCTCAAATTATTTAAAGTGCGATGGTGCCTAAACACCTTATTCGATTGAGCTAAAAATTTATACACATATTATAGGTCACCGTCGCACGAAATGTATAGATTTTGGGAATTAAACCCTTATAGATTTTTACTGGGACACAACAAAAAATTCTTTACCATTATGATCTATGGGTTCAAATTATTTGAAGTGCAATAGTGTAAAATTAAACAGTATACTATAAAGAGAAAAATACTCAAACCTAGTATTATAATTTTCATTTTTGTTTATTTAACGACTTTTCTTACTTTAATTTATTTATACAGCCATTAATTACTTAAAGTTCGGAAAGTCGAGTGGAGTCACTGCCACTCCATATTTTTTCTTTTATAAAAGCCTTATTGTCTTATTACATTCTCTCTTCTCTTTAAAAATATTAAATTAACATAGTATATATCTATAATCCACTCTAACAGTATATATGAGTATGCTAGCAAAATTGTTTCACAATGCGTATATTCTTGATTTTCATTTAATTTTTTTCAGAAAGTATCCAAGGGGCGGATTATATTATTCTTTTTTAAAAGAATGTTTTTCGGCAAGTTCAGGTGTAACAGTTTTCAGAAAACATCTGATTCTAGTGTCAAAGCACTAAATTACCTTTTCACGGAAGGTGATAAATTATTTTGAAATTGGAAACATGGGAACAAACATCTTTGTTAAGAGACTTAAAGTTGGAGTTGAAATCCCTGTTTTTGATCTCTCGCGTTTTGTCGGCTTTGTGGAAACATGTGTTGCGCGCTATTATTCATTCACCAGTCCAGACGACCCCACACACAGGTCGCCGTTGGTAAGTATTCCTGAAATTTTTTCTTTGTTTACATTCATATACATCTAGAATTTATAAGAAAAAGGGATTATAGACGATGGTCAGTTTGGGAGAAGTTCAGAATCAGTTAAACAATTTAAAAATTTCCCAGTCAGTTAAAGGTTTTGATTTGGTTTTTTAGATAAAAAAGGTAAGCACTTTTCTGTTCATGTTTTAAATAGTTTAATTATAAAATCAAATTACAAATGTTAAAAAGAAAATTGTATTGGAGTAGGGTTAAGTCCGATTATTTTCTATAGGGATCTAGGTCTGAGTAGGATGCCCTCCGGTCTCTTTCTGAATGATTCTAGTCCGTATTCGCGTGAGTTTCGGATGAAACAACGACAAACACTGTACAGTTCATTCAAAAGGGCGATAAGTCTAGTTTTAAATGTCTTAAATCAATAGTTAAATATATAGATCTAAATCAACCGAAAGTGGAAAAACTCAAACAAATTTAATCTCGAATTTTAATAAATTAATCATCAATTAAAAGAAGTTAAATTTATTTGCAAATATAAGATTTAAAGTTCTTTTTTATTTGATATTTCTTAAAAAATAGTTTATGCATTTATTTATTTATTATTTTTTCAACTATATAATTGTAAGGAATTATTTCATCTTTAATACGTTCAACCAAAATACAAATTTAGAAGTTCAAAACTGAGTCTAGAGTTAAATGTTTTTCTTGGTTAGACCTAAAAAAAAAAAAAAAAAAAGAAAGAAAGAAATATTATATGCTTCACAACCTAAAAGGTTTTCTCTCTATATATAAAAAAAGTTACTGTCACTGGCGTCAATTTTTTTTTGTCTGCGACAGCATCTTCTAGCGGAGGGCAGGGTCCTTCGCGTCATTAGAGGTATCAATGCGTTCCGAACACTCCAAGGCAGACATTTCAGCTGCTTAGAAATTTCTATCATTTTAATTAAAGAAGTTATTAACTAAAAACGACAAGTTTATGAAGGTATTCTATTTGCCATTTTCAAGAAAGTTTCTCCCAGTGACGTTGTTCTTCTGTCATGAAGTCATTTTACACGGGGAAATTAAAATATAATCCATGGTTGTACGTAGGTAGGTTCGATTTAACGTCGCACCAGTACTGCGCTATGGGTAATTGGCGACGGTCTGGGAAGCACCCCTAGAGATGTTCCGGTCACATGCCATCACAATTTTGATCCTTCCCGGAAGGCATCCCACCCCTCCTGCTTTGGTGATCCCCAGAGGTATAGTGTGGGTGGGAACATGGAAAACTTTGCGGTCATGAAAGATTTTATAAGCACCAGCCACAGATTAGTGTACACGACGGTCTTTGGCAGGCTCAAGTATCGAATCGGCAATCTTCCAATTACGTGCTCGGCGCTTTACAGACTAGGGTACCGTGGCCCGAAACCATGGATGTAAAAAAGAAAGAAAATAAATATCAACTTTTTTCCTCTACATTTAGAAAATTAATTTTCTTACACGGGAAAATTAAAATATGATCCATGGTTGTAGGTAGGTAGATAATTAAGTAGGTTGTGTTTGACGTTGCACCATTACTGCGCTAGGGATAATTGGCAACGGTTTGGGGCGCATCCCTACGGATGTTTCGGAGACATGTCACCACAATTTTGCTCCTACACGAAGGGGATGGTCCCCCGCTTCAGTGCCCCCCCCCAGAGATATAATTTTGATTGGAACATGGAGGATATATTGGCCACGACATATTTTACATGCACCAGCCACCATTAGTGTACACGACGGTTTTTGGCCGGCTCGAGAATCGAACCCGCATTCTTCCAATTACGTAGGGGTACCGTGGTCCGGATCTAAAGTTGCAAAAAATAAATAAATAGGGTCATATACTAAAGCTGTAATGCAAAATAGTCTAGATATTATGAATTTTTTTCTATTAAAAATATATTTAAATATTATATATTTCAATCTGACACTGAATAAGAGGATTTCTATAATAATTTTCTGCTTTTGTCTTGTAATATGCACTATTAATATTCTTTTTCAGTGAAAGAAAATAGCGAATAGGCGGGCAGAGCTCTGCATGTGTTAATAAGTAAAGTGAGTCGGGGTTTAGGCAAAGCCTCCCTCGGGGGTTGGCGAGCGGAGCGAGCAGGGGGCAGAGCCCCCTAGTTTATTAAAATAATGTTTAACGAATTTTCCAAATTAAGATCTATGTACAATTTTAATTTAATCAAAATCCTGATAGGGGTATAGGTAGTAAAACATTTAATTTTAAAAGAAACTCTTACTGTTTTGGATAAACTTTTGATTTGAACCAAAATTTGTGGATGAAAGTAAATATCTCTAAAGTGATTTAATTTAATTTTTTTTTTTGTCCTTTCCATTGTGAGGCAAACTTAAACTTACTGTATTGTTGCATGGGATTTTAAAACTATCCTTGAGAAAAATGACATATACAGTCGGCAGCAAAAGTATCCGAGCACTAGCCAGTAATTCCGATACCAAAAAGTCAATTAAATATCACAATTTTTTTTCCCCAGTTGATTATGTCTATTACAGATAATTCTTTTAAATTTCATAATGATTTTAAAAAATAATTCCCTTTACGTATATTTATACGTAATTATACCATCATGTTAAAAATTTAGAAAAAGTGGGATGACAACGCCACCTGTTGGACAATTTTCCCAAAAATTTGATAGGCACTAATTTATGTCAAAGTGCTACTAAATATCAAATTTTTTGAAATTCTATGCTGTAACCCCTGAAGTACATATGCCACAAAATTTTGTCACACACACAGACAGACATTTTCTAAAAATACTCAAATCGTGTTATAGACACGAAAATCCATCGAAAACACTAGATCAGAATTTTTCACGAATCTAATATTTTCTTCTATTAAATATCGAAGAAAGTAAAAATAAAACAATGAAACGATTTGTAAAGATATTTTTTGTCCATTTTCAGAAATCTTATCCCCGTTTTGCATTTGAATATGTTAATTTTATTTCGAAATTTGAGGATATGACTTTGAATCGTGCTGTTAGGGTCATCCCTTTTTAACAAGAAAAAATGTGATTTGCGAAAATCTTAAAAGAACTTGAAAAATATATTTCCCCCTTCTTATTTAATTTAATTATTATAATTATGTTAGGTATTTTAGGTTTCGTAGATGTGGTAGCCCATGACAACCTAAAAAATCTGGAGTGACTAAACTCGACTTTCCGAACATTGAGTTATTAACAATTTTGTAGATAAAGTAAAGAAAGAGGAGTTGTCAAACAAACAAAAGAGAGAAAAACATAATAGAGTGTTTGAGTAGTTTTCTCCCTATAGTACACGATGTTTTATTTAAAACTACTGAACTTTGAGCCCATAGATCATAATGATAAAGAATTTTTCGTTGTGTCTCTGTAAAAACCTATAAATGCTAGATTCACCAAAATGCTTATAGTTAGTGCAACAGTGATTTATAATATTCATATGAATTTTCAGCTCAATTTAATAAGGCGTTTAGTATCGCACTTTTAAAAACTGGGTCCCATAGGCCATAATAATAAAGAATTTTTCTTTGTGTCTCTGTAAAAAAACTGTAAGTGCTAAACTCACTAAAATCTATACAGTTGTTGCAACTGTGACCTATAACATGTGTACAAATTTTTTGCTCAGATTAATAAAGCGTTTAGACGCTATCGCACTTTTAAAAATTTGGCCCCATAAACCATAATGATAAAGAATTTTACCTGGTGTCCCTGTAAAAAAAACTATAAGTGCTAGATTCACCAAAATCACAAAGGTTCGTACTATGGTAACTTACAATATACGTACCAACTTTCAGCTTATTCGAACAAAGCGTTTAGATGCTAGCATGTTCACTCACAGACATGCACACACACACACACATACATACAAACATAATCGTAAAAATAGTGAAAACGGACTCAGGGGACCTCGAAACTTACAGAAACATCAAAATCTCGAATTCGGGTTTTTGACATGATTAAAATACTTTCCTCACTATCGTGTTCGGAAAGGGGTACCGACCCATTAAACCAGAAAAAAAATTACAAATGAAGCGAAAAAATTATTGCCTATATCAGTCCCATAGACTAAAAATACAAAGAACTGTCAAATATATCCAATTTCCGAATAAACTTAGTACCAGATTTTTATAATAGTGGGCCTCATAAAATAAAATTGTACGAAAGCACGATCAATGATTTCTATAAAAAATAATTGTAATGTTAAAAATTTAAATGATGACAGCTATAAAAAACTCAAATATAGGGCCCGGCTAAGACTACCTAGAGCCCCGGGGCAAGCTTTTTCTGGGGGCCACGCTTGCAGTGACATAAAAGGTCTTTAGGTTGCAGAATACCTGCATACGATTCTGAGTGAGCCCTTTAAAGAAGAGGGGCCCAGGGCAGCTGCCCGCATGCCTTAGAGTTAGTCAGGGCATATATATAAAATAGGTTTCAAAGGGCCCTTCATCCTTTTTACATTTTCTTCCTTTTTGGACCCCCCCTACCGAAATTTTCTGGCTGCGCTACTGCACCCATTCATTGAGAGAACAATGTCATATTGCATGGCCATTTTTTTTTTTTTTTTTTTTTTTTTTTTTTTAACATACATAATTTACCTAATTTATTATTTTCAGTTGAACTAATGTATTTAATTATAGTAAATTCAATTTATTTTAATATCGGTCTTAAGAATTTACATCAGTAAAAGATATTTCAGAGAACTTTAAAAACATTTATTTATTTATTAGGTTGCATGAATGCTTGCTAATTTAATTCCATCATTTCTTCTTATGAACATGTGTCTTTTGTTCATTTTCCTCTTACAACATTGCTATGTATTATACAGTGACTGGCGTGCTATACCATTAATGAAGTTTTTCCTGCGTACACTGATTGGCCAATAACGGTGCTCCAGCAATGGGATTTTTGTGCTTGCTCTTTGTGCATCTATAATATCTTCAGTAATGAATTCAACTTGCAAGGTGTACATATGCTGTCTTCCAGTGGTCGGCATTTTCTGCTACTTTATTAAATCACAATCCTTTAGCATCTCTCAGTTTCTTTTTACAATACTTTAAAATGTTTTTCAATATTGTATTGTTTATTTAATCAACTAATGTTTTATGTGTACAAATTTATTGTTACTTTTTTAATGAGGAAATTCAAGTGATACAAAAAGGGGCATATCATGTCCTTGTCTATCTAGTATCAAAAAGTATGGTGAGATCGATCTACTTTGATTCTATTTCAGGGGTCAATCCAGATTTTAATTTTTGGGCCCCTTTTTTGTGAAAACAAAATATTTCTGTGAAAATTTTATTTATTTTTGTGAAAAAATATGTATGACCTTCCATTTTTATAGTCATTGATTAATATCATGTTAATAGAGTTTTGTTGAGCCAAATTAAGGAATTAAAAATAATACTGAAATCATAGAAATATTTTATAAAAGGACCATTTTTATAAAATAATCTTATGAAGGGGCTCATTTTATGGTTTTGAATATTGTCAAAAAGGTTCCTTTTCATAGATCTGAATTTTGTGATGGATTCTTTTTTATGGATTTGAATTTTGTGAAGGGTCCTTTTTTACAATGTGGAATTTTGTGAAGAGGCAGCAAAAGGGACCCAAATTTTGCCTGGATCGACCCCTGTATTTTCTTTACTATTTCAATTCTATAACATTTGAAAATCTGAAGAACATGGTCCTCCCATGATAGACTAAAGTCTTAACAGTCACTTTACAACCTCAGTGGAATTTTTAATTACTAGAATCTGAACTGTCTATATATCTCAATTACAACAATAAGAAAGAAACTACTACAATATATATATTACAATAAAATTTTATTTTATTTAAAACCATACAATCACATATTTTACTTTTCACAACAACTCTTCACTTTACCATGTATAATGCAATACTGGCAGATTTGTGATTTCAACTAAATAATAATAATAATAAAAAAAGGGCAACCTTGTTTCTTCAATCTATATTTGAATGTATTTAATATTTAATTTATTTGTATATTTAATATGTTTTGTATATTTATTTTTTGCACTAAATTTGCTTATTTCTTAGACATTGAAGAAAAATACAATTAAGTATATCAACAATGTCAGTTAAATATACTACAATTTACTAAAGTCACACCACCAGATAGACTACACCAAATAATATGCATTCTTCATCAGCTAAGCAGTATAAATAATAATTAAATTTTTGTTACTATTACAAAATTTTGTTATTTATCAAACTTAAAATTTAAGAAAAAGAAATACATTTTTAATGTATAAAAAAATTGTATTCATTTTGTTCCAAACCATTGAATTCAGATTTTTTGTTATCTGAAAAAACTTAAAAGTTCTATACTCCTTAATTTTCATCATAGTTTTATATATGTTCTTTAGTCATGTCATTGGCTCTAATAGTAACAAATCAAGAGCTTCATAATTTTTATAAGCCCTCTGGGAATTACCACAAGGTTTGTATTTAATTTCTGAATCATTCAGAAACCATTATTAAAAATCTAGTAATTATTATTAACTAACTCATAATAAAATATTTCTTAATACCTTAGATGAGCTTCGAGTGATCTATCCATGTTTTTATAAAAAGGCCTTGATGTGAAATAACCACTCCAATAATGATCATCTCTGTCTGCATAAGTAAAGAAATCTCCTGAGAGAGAAGGAAAGGAAGCAGATAAATTTCTATCATCTACATTCATTTCTTCTCTAACAGCAGTGAAATAATCATCTAAAGTTCCAAACTGGGCCTAAAATAAATAAAAATGAATTGCATGTTAACTATAATTTTTTCTTTCAGTACACATTTAAATTCAACATGGTACTTGGATTTTTTACAGTATTTATTAAATATGATAGATAATATGGTTTAAAAAAAATACATATTGCAGAGTTTGATTTACTTTGGTTTGTTGCTCTATGGTTATATTTTTTAGACTTAGGCTTACTAGGATCTACTGCCTAAAGTTGATTCAGAATTACTATGAACACCTATGCCTGAACTAACTGCAATTCATATATTACAGGGAAATTAATTTTTTATTTCTTTTTCTTGTTTACACTGATATTTAAAACTGGGAAATTTTTTATGGGAGAGAAGAAAATGTTGTCAACAGTCCAGCCAATGCACTGATTTAAGCTGGATATATAAATAGGTTGGTACAACAGTAATGTTTTATGTATTATAATAAATATTAATATTTTCAGAGAAATTTTTTTTTAAATTGCTTTCAAAGTACTAATGGAAAAAATACTTCTGCTATTTCAGAATGAAAAGATTAAAAGCAGTATTTGAGAAAAAAAATTAACAAAATTAAAATATATTGTACAGTTCTTACCTCTGCATGCCAGTCTTCTCGACTATTGATGTAATCAAAAAGTTTTTGGTAATTATTGAATTGATTATCCCATTCATTTGCTTTGTCATATCTGAAATCATCACCGAGTTGGATCATGACAACATTCGACTGAAATAGCTGAGATTTTTTCCTATACTGATCCAATAATATCCATGCCCTAAAATAATTTTGATTCAGGAAATATTAGAGCAACAATAATAACATAAATTCATTATTAAACAGGCATTATCATACACTCCTATACAGTGGCAGATCATGGAAGCAGCTCACTCGCCAATGGCGAGCGAAAATTTCATGCCCTGTATATATATATATATTTTACAGTTTTGAGATCTTTAAATTGTGTTTCATCATAAAATAGTAATAGAATATACTTCCAGCATATCACATAATTTAAAAAACTTTATTCCGACATTTCGGTTAAAACTCATCTTTAACCATCTTCAGGGAAAAAATGATGTTTAAAAACTATAAACATAGACAATTTAAGCCATTCTATGATACAATAAATACAATTCTCAAAGAAATTAATAGGTGATTACATAAAATTATAAAAATACACTATATACATTTTAAAAATGAGCTAAAAACACTTAAATAAATCATAATCATGACCATTACAAGAAGAATAAAACACTTAAATAAAACGGAGCCAAAGTATCACACTGCGGGGTTGCCAGAACAAACAATAGCAGGGTTACCATAAATTATTTTAAGTTTAAGAAATGAAGCCAAATTGAGGGGGGTTTATGGATAATGAATCATTACAAATTTCGGATTTCCTTTTAATAATTTCAAAAGATTCATAGAGTAGTGCTTGGTTTCTATTGTTAGTACTATAAATTATTCTGGCATTTTCAAAATCAGGTTCAATGGGATTAGTATTATAAGTACGTGAAAAAGCTGTGCAGGACCTGTTATATTTTAAATCTGCTATATGTTCCCTCATTCTATCACTAAAAGGTCTATTGGTCATTCCTATATAATAGTTAGTTTTATTATCAATTTTATCAATTCTATTTTAAAATCAAAACTATAAATAAATTAATTTATAAAATTATGTCCCCTCCTTCCCCTTCTTCTTCATCTAATTGTAATAAATCATCTAATAAATTTAAGAAAATTCAATATTGGCCTGGTCTACATGAAGGATTTTCTAAATTATTTAATAATAAAGTTCATCTTGTTGCTAAAGCTACCCTGAAATTAAATTAATTAATTTCTAAAAAATTAAGACCCCCCCCCTCCTTCCAAATTAAAATCAGGTGTTTATGAAATCCCATATGAAATTGATAATAAAACTAACTATTATATAGGAATGACCAATAGACCTTTTAGTGATAGAATGAGGGAACATATAGCAGATTTAAAATATAACAGATCCTGCACAGCTTTTTCACATTCTTATAATACTAATCCCATTGAACCTGAATTTGAAAATGCCAGAATAATTTATAGTACTAACAATAGAAACCAAGCTCTACTCTATGAATCTTTTGAAATTATTAAAAGGAAATCCGAAATTTGTAATGATTCATTATCCATAAACCCTACCTCAATTTGGCTTCATTTCTTAAACTTAAAATAATTTATGGTAACCCTGCTATTGTTTGTTCTGGCAACCCCGCAGTGTGATACTTTGGCTCCGTTTTATTTAAGTGTTTTATTTTTCTTGTAATGGTCATGATTATGATTTATTTAAGTGTTTTTAGCTCATTTTAAAAATGTATATAGTGTATTTTTATAATTTATGTAATCACCTATTAATTACTTTGAGAATTGTATTTATTGTATCATAGAATGGCTTAAATTGTCTATGTTTATAGTTTTTAAACATCATTTTTCCCTGAAGATGGTTAAAGATGAGTTTTAACCAAAACGTCGGAACAGTGGCGGATTTAAGGGGGGGGCTAGGGGGCTGAAGCCCCCCCCCCCCAAAACACTGACATTCACAATTGAATATTGCAATTGTAAAATTTTTATTGGTCTAGAATAGCACTTTGAAAAATCTTAGCCCCCCCCAAAAGTCAAGTTCTGGATCCGCCACTGCGTCGGAATAAAGTTTTTTAAAATTATGCGATATGCTGGAAGTATATTTTATTACTATTTTATAATTATTAACAGCATACATAAAAGTGGAATAAATATTTCTGTGTTTCATCAGTTTGCATTTTTTCATTAATTCATGATCTTCAAAATGCTAAAACTTCTACAGATACTTAAGAAAACACTTTATTTTTATATAAATTCTTTCAAAGAGGCTTATAGTAAGTTGATAAAATGCTAATTTTGTGCATTTCTAGTCATTTTAGCATTAAAATAGCTTAATGTCCCCTTAAAAACGCATTAAAAAAGCTCCAATAAAGGAAGTAATGGATTTGGTGCCAAATTTGGCAACTTTTTCCCTCGGCAATTTTTTTGGCAACCTTGGCGAGAAAATCCTTATTAGTGGTATACCAAATATGGAAGCTCTAATCTCATTTACTGATGAGATACGAGAATTTTCCAGAACAGTCTGGGTTCTATAGAGCAATATAAAAGGAAGTTAAACGTGCCAAATAGAGTCAGTCAGTTTCGCCAATGCTTGCTTTGCTATGGAAAGTGTCTAAGCCTCTTTTGCATTGCTGTATGTGTTAATGCTATGTGGTTTGCATTGTGGATTTGCTGTTGAAAGCTGTTAATTTAGCTATGTTTATTGTTGTATTTGAAGCTGATACTCAGTGTATAAGCCTGTATTCTTCTAGAACTTTCTGTAAATAAAACTCCTAAATTTTTACAAGTTTCGCCTCTCATTCTCGGACAACTTATGAACCCACAACACAACAATAATTGAGGCAATTTCAATATCTTAAAAATAAAAATATAACAAAAATCATGCTTTTTAAATCCCCCCCCCCCCCAAACTAATTAATTACATTTAAAAATCCATCCATATAGATCATTTACACTTCCTTTACAAGGCTGCACAAAAGATACAGAATGCATTACTGACTTGGCTATGCATGATTTTAGTTGTATAATACTATTTCAAACAGAATTAAAACAATGTGTCATACAGTATGTAAAAAAAAGAATTGTTTGAACAGAAAAATATTTTTTTTTTTTCTGATACAAATTCTGGAAAAAAAAAAAAAAAAATTACAGAATGAAACTTACAATATTTTGTGATTCATTTTTCTTTTTTTATAGGTATATACTACATACCTATTAAAAAAAAAAAAAAAAAAAAAGGAAAAATGAAATTTTTTTCTTATACAAATTTTCTTTTGTGAATGAGCCCTTATCATAAAGACCTTTTTAGAAAACAGCTAAAAACAGCACATTTAATCACTGATATCTCTATGAATTTTTGTGATATTCAACTGCATTTTTTTTTTATAAGGCGCTCTAATACAGTTGAGTATTAAACTATGTCAAAGTTTTTTTGCTATAGTCCGTGCATGAGCAGTAACAAATTATTTACTACAATTGTCCATATTTCTTTGAATAATAAATATATTTGTTTTAAACTATAGTATAATGATTTAGTCGTATGTTATCATGCTTTCTGAAAGTTACATGAAATTTGGAGAAAACCTTTTGGAGTTGTAAAATAACAACATGTGAAAAATTTTTGCACTTTTTAATAAAATATACCATTTTAATAAAATATACCATTTATAACTATATCTAAAATTAGCAGATCAATCCATACTTTTCCAGATACAGGGTAATCACAAATACTTTTTATTTTATTGGATTTGTTATTTGTCCCCTAAGGGCCTTTGTGACAAAATCTTTGTTAAAAAATATGAGGAAAGACATGTTTTCCTTATTCCTAAAATTCAAGAACAACACATTAAGTATTTTTCAAGATATTCAACAAAACAAAAAAGCGAAAGTATTTCCATTATTTTGTTCAACAGCTGTATGTGTGTATTTGTGTAAGTGAACACGATAGCATCTAAACACTTTGTTTAAATGAGATGAAACTTGTTACGAATGTTATAAGGTCACTGCAGCATGAATCCTATTGATTTTGGTGAATCTAGCACTTTTTTTTTTTTTTTTTACAATGACACCAAGAGAAATTCTTTATCATTATGGTCTATGGGCCCAAATTTTTGAAATTGCAATAATGTCTAAATGCCTCATTTGATTGAGCTGAAAATTTATACACATGTTTTAAGTCACCATTTCACAAACTGTATAGATTTTGATGAATCTAGCACTTATAGATGTTTTTACAACGACATAAAGAAAAATTCCTCATCATTATAGTCTATGGGCTCAAATTTATTAAATGAGATAACGTCTAAACACCTTATTGAAGTGAGCTGAAAATGTATATGTATGTCATAGGGCATTGTTGCACAAATTGTATAGATTTTGGTGAATCTAGCACATATAGTGTTTTTAGGGACATTAAAAGTTCTGTATTATTATGCCCTATGGGCTCAAATTCTTTAAAGTGTGATAGCATCTAAATCCCTAATTCGATTATGCTGAAAATTTACATACATGTTATAGATCATCCTCACACAAACAATATGAATTTTGGAGAATCTAGTGCTTATAGTTTTTTTATAGGGAAGCAAAGAAAATTTACTTATCATTGTAGCTTATGGGCTCAAATTATATGAAGTGCGATAGTGTCTAAACACCTCATCCAATTGAGCTGAAAATTTATATACATGTTATAGGTCACCGTCGCATGAACTGTATAGGTTTTCGTGAGTTTAGCACATATAGAATTTTACAGGGACACTACAAAATTTTCTTTATCATTATGATTTATAGGCTCAAATTATCTGAAGGGCAATAAAATTAATTTAAACAACATTGTAGCCATCATTTCAAGCCATCATTAATTCTTAAAAGCTTACTTATCAGCAACATTCTTCTCAGTAATTGCAACTGGGGGTATTCTCCATGGACAGTTAACTTTGTTACCAGGAAGTCTTTTAAAATCAAACTGACAGCAAATTTTGGGATCAGGGCCACATGTATGAGGTATGTCATAGCTGTAGAAAGGCATAGTATGACACAAAATATCCATTGTGTGGTTTTGATCTAAAATATAGAAATAAAATGTTTTAAAATTAACAGAAACTCCCATACAAGAAGAAAGGAGTTCAATAATACAAGGGATAAGTAAAATATTTTATTGAATCAATAAATTAGTAACTTATTGATGTTGATAAAATTTTCAGTTGCCTATAAAGAAATAAAATGTACTGAATTTTGGCTTCTATATATGAAAATATATCTTCAAATAAGGTATTTAAAAAATTAAAATCAGTCACTTGTAATGATAAACACCTAATAACATGTCAAGTTAATTTGTCTCAACAAAAGCTATAAGAAACGTTGATTCTATAAATATTTATCAAATAAATAAACTAACTGAGATAGAATGGTTACTCCAATACGAACATCACGAGTTTGTGATTCAATGATAATACATAGAGCAATTTAACAACTTTGGTTAATATAAATACAGAAGTAGATCTTTATACCCCAATTCTATATAATGCAATTCTCTATATAAAATTTAACAATAAAATTTATATAATCTGCCCAACTTCTGTTCCAAGAAATGTAACTTAAAGCACACTTGCCAACATCCTAATTATAAACCGGAAGATTTTTTAATATACACCCCTTTTTTCCATGCCAGTATATTTTTAGAGTAATTTTCTCCAAATTTAAATACAATTAAATAAGAAGAAAAATGCTAAACAAAATATACTGCTATGGAAAAAGGGGCATGTATTAAAAAATCTTCTGGTTCATAATTTAGGATGTTGGCAAGTATGTTAAAGATACTCTACACAATTTTGATATGTTTCAGACATATTTGGCCATGTTTACAAGCTAAGTTTAATAATGTGTGGAATGTTATCTCTATAATGTGAAATTCTATGCAACACACAACCACATGTTTTTAAGTTTCCGCTATAAAGATTTTCCACTGTACATACCTATTTTTAAAAAAGTTTTTGCTGCCCCAAATTTTAAATGCATCATTAGAAGCATTCTAATAATTGTGATTATAGAATTACAGATTTTTTTTTTTTTTTTTCTAAGTAGCAGATGGTTGTAATATACAATTATTCAACAACTTTACTTAATACAAAGTAAAATATTTAACCTTATAAAATAATGATTTTGGTTGTAAGAGTTTATAGGATGTCACTAGAGAGCACAACAGCATATTAAATATTTAGTACCTACCTTTTGTTGAATAATACAACATATGCAATAAATTCCTAAGAATTAAAATATAGTTCTTTAACTTTTTCATGTTATTTTATCCAGATGAATTTTCATCAGAGATTGATAGATCAATGTTACAGAAACTATAGTAATCAACAACGCTAATTTTAAAGAAAAGCAAATTGCTACTATAGAATTTCATCAAGAGTAGTATTATTAGTAAACTTTAGCTATAAGAATCAAGAATAATATAAGAACTATTTATCAGGATTACAAAATCAGATATGAAAGTCAAGCATCAATGACATTATTTTTTCTTAGTAGCAAAAAATTTTTAATTACTCATTACAGTCATAATACTATAAAACTTAAAGTTATGCATGAATAAACATATTAATTTCATTGTTCATTATCATTAAATTTTGTATTTTAAATTGAGAATAGACATTCATATTGTGAATAGAAAATCATTGCTTTGCTTTGATAAAACATTTTAATTTTAATCATTACTTTAGAGGGAGAATAGGTTGTTTCAAATAGAAAACAAGGAAATTGTTCAATCTGTAGTATACTAAATATCAAACGTAATAACCTGTGGAAATCTACAAAGAAAAAAAGCATACTTGTTTTCTTAATTTTAACAAATTTCATTAATTTTTACAGAAATACTGAATTTCTCAGCTTTTATCCATTTACTCATTACTCTGTATACATTAAAATAATGTGTTTCTTAGTTCTTTTTTTCACTATACACATTTCGAGTGCATCCGCACTCATCCTCAGGTGATTTGTGACACTCTTCATCTTCATCTGTGCTTGTTGCTGATGGTTGCCGGCTCATCATTTCACTTCGCTTCGTACATTTATTATTGGATGCCAGAGTCTTTAGGGATTATTGCGTGTTCTCTCTCATTAACTGCGTAGGGGTTAGTCAGGATTTCAAGGGCTTCACGTTTGAAGGCATAACTGTGATTATTATATTTCATATAGTAAAGGTTAAAAGAAAATATACTTAAAAAGTTCCATAGCTTAAAATCTTTTCGGTCGAGATCCCAACTTTCTTCGGAAGGTTTACGGTGACTACTATCAAGCAGCACCATCTACAATCTAAATTTCTGCAGAACATTACATCATTACACGAGTTTCTATTGGTTAAAATTTAAATGATTTTGCAACTTATTGCGTAATGATAATTTTTATAATCCGACAATTTTCTGACTTTTGAAGTCTATTGTAATTTCTTTCTTATTATTTATTCTGGTAAGGGCAGTGGTAATGTGGTTAAATTTGATGTCAGCCAAGTGTTCTTTTTATTAAAAGGGTGAAAGAGTTTCCATCTCAAGACGTAACTCTTATATCAATATTTTTTATCAATAATTCCAATCATATTTGTGCAGTAATTTATTGTGATTGAATATGATAGAAAATAATTGATAAAAAGTACTGGTGTCAGTGTTCCATCATGAGACTGGAAATTTTGCACCCTTTTTTATTCTTATATAGATTTTTCTTTTGGTCATGCCTATATAAAAAACCTGCTTATTTATCTTTGATTTCATAAATACCTGTTGTTTCGAGAGGTTGGATAGGGTCTTTATCCTTTTTTAATTCACTGTAAGATATTTTTGTCAGATTTGATTGGAATATTTTATATTTTATCAGCAGTATATTTACTGCACATTAAATAAGTTTCAGTGCATTTTTGGCACAATGAATCTTGTGTAATCTATTTTTATAAAGTTTAGTTACGAGGTTTTGGTTGTAGCATTTGTGCTATTCCAGAAATTTCCTCCTAAAAATGAAATTAAGTAAAATTTCTGAAATAGCGCAAAAAGCGAGCTACAGCAAAAACCTTGTAACTAAGCTTTATAAAAATAGAATCTCGGGTACTATTCTGATATACATGCATAGTAATCACCACTTGTAATCATTAATGACAGATCATAATTACTATTATAGTTACGATGTACTTTTATAGATACATCGTAACTACTGTTCGGCTAGTCTTTCATCGTCCCTGTTGTTATTTTAAGCAGAAGAAAAAACACCCTGCATATGAAGGGAACATTTTTAACTAATCATATGCAAGTGATCAAATCATTTTGTTTAGATACAATCGAGATCCTACCGACTCTATGCCTCTGTAGTATAACATAGCCATTCTCATATTTTCAATGGTGGATTTAAATGTTGCGGGGCCACCAGTGACGCCGCCAGAAAAAATTTCAGGGAGAGGGGCACAATCTGAAAAATATTTTTTTTTAAATAAAATTCTGATATCATAGTTTTAAATTCAAAGAAAAAATGCTTAGTAGCATTTTCTAAGGGGAGGGGGGCAAGTGCCCCCCCTTGCCCCATTCTGCCAACGCCCATGGGGGCCACCATGATAATAATTTACCTAATAATTAAAGAAATAATATATGCATGAATATGTTTAGCTGAATTAGCTTTCTGTTTATCTGATATATGTAGGATATAATGGGGATACTTTTCTCAACTTTGTAATCTTCTGAAAATTTGTTTAGATCTAGCATTCTTTTGTTTTTTTACAATTTATCTTTAAATGAAACACAATAGATATTTTTTAACCATTTGTTATTTCTCAGAGAAAGATAATGTTGCACAACTTGTATATTTATTTTATTTAGACAGTCATGAAATTTTAAATATATGACATGATCTTCTGAAAATAATCTGACGAAAACAAGAGAGAAAGAAAAAATTAACTGTCTAAAGTTTTTTGTTAGTTTGTACAATACTCATCTCCCCTCTTATTTTTTATATACTTTATTTTACTTTACTTTTATTTATTTTTTCTTTCTTTCTTTTTCTTTTCTTTCTTTCTTTTTTTCAAGATTTTATATGTTTCGGTTCTCCATCAATTTTACAATGTGAAAAAAAATATACTTTAAGATGTGGTTTGTTGGGGGAAAAGAAACATGAACATTGTAATTAATACTCTAATTTTTTGTTTTTGTGATCAGTCATCCCTCCTATTAATATATTACTTTCCCTCTGACACTATTCAATACTAATGGGAGGCTATGAATGCAAAAGGTATATATTGCCACTCTGAAAAATCAGGAATGAGATTAGCAAAAATACAAAAAAGCTGAAACTGTATCCAAAGGCAAGATGTTGAAATGAAATACCAGAATTTTGATGACAAAATCTATTATATTAGAGTAATAAATATCTATTTTAATCTTCGATGTATAAAAAAAAAAGAACAAATGCACATCAGAAACATAAAAAAAGCTTTTTTTTTTTTTTTAAGCTGAAAAGCTAAATGTACAAAAAAGCTGAAATCAGCTGAAAAGCTGAAAAATCTCATCCCTGGAAAAATAACACTGTTATTATGACAATGACATCTTATGTTGCTTTAATAGTACACTTAATTTAAAAGGGAATAGATTATTTTAATATTGCCTAATCTAAAAATTTTCATTGTTTTAAATAAAGTAAGGCCTTAAAATATTTTTAAATATTTCAATATAAATGTTCTTCTAAAAGTTTAAACAAATATCACTTCAGAAAAATTATCGGCATTTTTGTCACTTAATTTTGTTGGCTAAAAGAAATAAAGAAAACCAAATACTTATCAACAAAACATTCAAAGTTTTTCTCTTGGGGGGGGGGGGGGGGAGCGTTTGCAGACTTGGTTATCTTGCCAATGAACATTATGTGAGAAATGCCAAGCCGGTTATCAGAAAGGGTAGCTCAGTGGTTAGAGCATCCGTGCGTTTAGCAGAAAGCCCGGGTTCGATTCCCAGCTCTGGTATTTTTCACATTGTTGGTAAAAAAAATCAGCCTTCCACTCCACTTTATCTGAAAGGCTTTCTGTTATTGATTCTAAAGAAGCAGTTTCTTTGGATTAAAAGGCTAAGGTTTTTTCTGAAATAGCCAATGCATTTAATTCTAATGTTGGTATAAGCTGCTGTCAGATTTGGGCAATATACTTATTGACAAATTTTAAAATATACAATATACACTTGATTAAAAAAATATTAAGTAAGTATTCTTAACAAGAGATGGCGACACTACAGCAAATATAAAAGGTAGATTTTGTTTAAAATATATACATATATTTATTATTTGATAAAAATAAAACTTTTTAAGTAAATTGGAGTGTAAAAGTTGATAGACCAACTATGTGAAAAATATCAGAGCCAGGAATCGAACCCGGGCACCTCTGCTTAACACACGGATGCTCTACCACTGAGCGACTGAGCTACCCTGGCTGACAACCAGCTAGGCATTTCTTACTTTATATTCATTGGCAAAGTCACCAAGTCTACAAACGTAAATATAACAGGTAAGACAATATTAATTGTAGCACAACTCCAACCTTTACACTCCAATTTACTTAAAATGAATATTCACGGTTGAGGAATTCATGAATAAAAAATGAAATTATTTGTAATAGTAATAGTGAAACAAGATAAAATTTTTATATATTTAAGAGCATTGCTTTCCTTGTGAATAAGTAGGAAGTCAATAAGTATTTTTTAAAAGAAATCATAAAAACATTTTAAACAAATTTTTGAAACATATATTATTGATAATTTACAATAATGCTATAGATTTTTTTTTCATCCCATTTTTATAAAAAATAAATAAACAGAAAATCCAGATTAAATGCATTTTAGGATGTTGTCTGTAGGAACCATTAGTGACTTTTTTTTTTTTTTTTTTTTCAAAATTAAGTTAAATTTTTCTTTGATATGAAATCGTTTGTACTCACCATGGAAAATAATTTTATTGATTATAATTTTAATAAACAAATTGCATGGCATAAATTTGTATAGAAAAACCCAGAAAAATGTTTTGTGGTGGCCACAATATGTAAGTTTATTTTTTAATGTTCAAATGGCAAAGGATATAAACTGTTAACTGAAAATCATCTGGCAATATCCGATAATTTAATGGGTTTTGAGGGGTAATTAAAAAATGTGAATCTTATATACAGGGTGATTATAATTAAAGTTACTATTTCAAAACGCTATAATTTTAAAATTACCCATCAGAGCGATTTGATATTTTACCAGAGCAATCGTGAGGGAATGAAATTTTGTTTGGCAAAAGTAAAAAAAGTTCCAAAATGTGCCGTTAATTATGCGTAAAGTATTTGTTTCATGAAGCTCCTCTTTTTCTCTTTTCACTATGACTTTCTGCTGTAAACACGTATTCTTGTCTTTATGCTAAAAAAAAATTGTAAACCCTTGTAGTCTATTGTTTTCTGCTATTCCATTGTGTTGCTAACAACATTCCTGTGTTTAATAAGTCCATTTAGGCATTTCCCCCTGACAGCGCCATCTGTAGGAACATGTTGGAATTACTTTTTTCCTTCCCCAAACAAAATTTCATTGCCTCACGATTGCTCTGGTAAAATATCAAATTGCTCTGATGGGTAGTTTTAAAATTATAGCGTTTTGAAATCGTAACTTTAATTATAATTACCCTGTATTTAATTGGAATTCTTTACTCTCTCATCATGATGTTCCAATTAAAACAAATTTTTTTATATTAGATTTGCATTAAAAAAAATATTTATGGTAGATTTTCTATTTTCTTTATATTTAAAAAATTACCTTATATAAAGCTCTATTTAACTGGTTATGGCACTTTCAGGGCGTATCCGCCCTTTCTTCAGTAACCATCTCGTGGTCCGCTGTGGTTGAAACTGATTCCAGATTTCCTCTTTGTTGACTCTTCATGATGAGGTACCATGATCGATCCAAATCTGCATGCGACTTGTGCCCGTTACAAGCTAATTGGTTATTAATTATTTTGATGGTTTTGTGGTAGAAAGTATAATCAGGGTTTAGAATTTTTTTTTTTAAATATAATATATCAACCTTTACACTCTAATGTACTTAAAATAAATAATCGGGGTTGTTGTAATTACCAATTTTTCTTGTTTCATTAAAATTAATATCAATATTATTTTCCTTGTTAACTTTAGTGAGGGCTGTTGTTAATTGTCCATATTTAATATCGTTGTTATGTTCTTTGATTCTAATTGATATTTTTCTTTTAGTGACTCCAATATAGTAACCTGTTTTTTTAATCTGTATAATTAAAAGGGATTTGATATATTCCTGCGGTTTCAAGAGGGGGAATTGGGTCTTTGTCATTTCGGATTAGCTGATAAATATTGGGGTTTGGTTTTATAGGGATGTTTACGTTATATTTTTTAGCAGTATTTTTAATTTTGATTGAGGCTCCTTGCTCAAATGGAATAGAATAAGTACATTTTAGAGGGGTTTTTTGATGATTTGGAATATTATTAAGTCTATTGATTCTTTTTCTATATAGTTTATTAACGAGATTTTTATGGTAACCTGCTTTGATAGTTATATTTTTAATGTAGTTTATTTCATTTTTAAGATCGGTAGGGTTATTACAAATTAAAATTGCATGGTTAATATATGCCTGGATTGCGTTAACGATCCTAGAGTCGACCGTGGAAGGAAGAGACCTCTAGTTAATTTAACTAGAGAAAACGACTTTCTACTGTCTCTAAGAAAAGTAGAACTATTACATCTGGAGTTACATAACAGTGTATTTCCTTCCTAAATTATTTTTCTCCCTAGAGTGAACGAAATGTTTCTCTAGTGTTGGCTAACCCTAGTATCAGGCCTACCTACTGTTTTAATTTTACAGTCGCGATTTCCACTTTCTTACTAATGAATTCCTCTAAATTGTTAAAGTTTACTTTTCAAAATTATGAACTGCCGGATTTATTTTTTATTACTTAGCTTTTTTTATTAAGTTTTATCCATTTTTTATAATTTGTTAGTTCAGGCTGCTTCTTTCAGACGGGACGTCTGAACGCGATCGCTGATTGGTCGAGTCGTCTAGGACACAATTCCTTTGTTTTTAGCTAAAAATTTTTTCACAGAGGATTGTGAGTGCTGTGTGAGTGTCTCTGAGAAGTCCGCGGACTCGGCTCAGAACTAGTTTCTGGCTGAACACCGTGATTCTCATAAGTTTCATATATGCACTTCCCTTTAATCTTCCGGGAATTTTTTACTTTTATAGAAAAAAAAAAAAACTATAAATGTATGGCCAGCTTTTTTTTTTTTTTTCCTAATTGTGGGACTCTGAGTAGTTTCTTGCGTTTCTTGGAACACTTTTTGCTCACACTTTCTACGCCCTTTTGCTATCAAGATTGTCTTCGTCAACGTTCGCAACAGTTCCTCTGTTGCACTTAGGATTTTTCAAGGAGATATTTTATTTTATTCTAAATTCTAAAAATCTTTTGGCTTCTTTTGTTTCTTTTATGTTAAACTAACTTTCTGTTTTTGGCATTTTTAATGGAGGTAAGTATTGGTTGCGACCATATGCAGGTACTCCGAAGCCCTCACGTTAACGTTGATGATGGTTACTGAAGAAAGGGTGGATTTGCCCTGAAAGTGCTATAACCAGTTAAACAGAGCTTTATCTAAGGTAATTTTTTAAATATAAATAATTAAATACGCTCTGATTAAAATTAAAATTTTAAATGTTTCTATTTTCTATTCATATTATAAACGATAAAAAGATACATACATTCAAATTAATGAAGTATTTGCGTTTAGCTAGCATTTTTTTCTTTTTTAAAGGAACGGGGGTAGTTTAAAACTATTTAAATCTATTAAGTTTAAAACTATTCTAATCTAAGTTTAAAACTATTTAAATTAGAAAGTAAAAAAATAAATAATAATAATATTTATTTATTCGTTTAATGCTAAAGCCTTGATAAGTTTGAAATTTTTCCTTTAGTTTTAAGTCCCACTAGTGACCGAGCGGTTCTGCACTCAGAGCTGGTAGAAGGGAAGTGCCGGGTTCGATCCCAGGTCCGGCTCATCAACTCAGCCATTCTGAAATTTCCGTGGTTTCCTACAAAACTAGTATGAATATAGTCTAGGACCCCTTAGAAAGATTCCCATGGAAGACATTCCACCTATAGGTTTAGGAACCTAGAATAGTTACAGTAGTCAGCAAAATTATCAAAGTGTTCGCAATATTTTTTTTTTTTTTAAAGATATGCACCTAAAACTGTTTTGTTAAGTAAATATTTGTCGAGTTATCATCTTAGTCTTTTGCTGTTTATAAAAAAGTAAGTTGATGATAAAAAATAGCAATCAAACTTTAAAAAAAAAAAATGTAAAGTGTGGATGTGTGCTTCAATAATTTTGCTGCCGACCGTAGTTGGCCTTAAGTAATACAATCCCTTAATTTTCTATCGTTATTGCTCAAATATATGTCCTGAACATATTTAGATATTGCTTTATGGACCCATCAAAAAGTTAATTTATAAGAAATATTTTATGTTTAAATAGCGAAATTTCATAAGAATTCCAGGTTTTTAAAAATTTTTAATTATGTTTTAAAGTCTAAATTAAAAGATAGATATGCGGATGCATCTACAAGATGTCATTGTAATTTTTATAAATTTTACTCCAAATTTAGTGGTGTTAAAACATGTTTAAAAATTAAAAATTTATCCTTTATTTAAATACTTTTGAAAAAATTTCAATATATTTTATAACAATGCTTAATAGATCATTATGGTATATATATATATAAACTCATGTTTGTGAAAATTGCAACACCATAAAAGAATGACGTGATTGCCACGAAATTTTCAGGAAATGCAAATTATACTGTATGAAGCAAATGATTAAAATTTCAAAGTCACCACAAGTGCATGGGTTTAGCAGCACCCTCTGGACTGCTGCTGAAACTGTATAAATAAAGGGCTGTAGCCAATGGCGCCAACTTTTGAAAAAGATTGGGTGGGCTCAAATATTTTTGGGTGCAAAGCGATTTTTTTCCCTTTGGGGAGGGGGGGGGGATGAAAGCGGGTAAGAATACAATAATTCAATACTATTTAAAGTATAAAGTAATGATTTTATTAAATTACATTATCACTGGATCTTTCTAAAAAAAATTGATGTCTTTATAAACATAAAAGGCAATGTATGTCTGTGAACAGCATAGCACAAAGATGGTACCTCGGACAGTCACGTGATTTGACATGAAGGTACCCCAGAGGTGCAAGAGTACACCTCAAAGCCCAATTTTTGAATTTCGTTTTTTTTTTTTTTTTTTGCTTTCAATGAATTAAAATATGTTAATAATAACCTTATATTAGCTTTAAAGCATTTAATCTGTTGCCCAAAAATTACGTGTTAATTATTTTTTTTTCGACTTAAGAAGAAATATATTTAAACACGAACAATAAAAAAATATTAAAAGTTAAATTATGCATCTCACAAAATTGACGTCATTCTAACTTTAGAAATTTTATTTATAAAGTTCTGATATAATTCACGATGCTAAAATATGTAGTGTTAAAAGGATTTGTTTCATTATAATTAATTTTTAGACTATTTTTTTTTTCTTGTCAAATTGTTGATCAAAAAACAGCCAATGATGTCACATGTGACTGAATACTGTTTCTTTACTGCTCTAAACTCTATAGGTCATAACTTTCATTTTATAAACTTTATTTATAAATCTTCTTAGGCGATTTTTTAAATTTTGATGCTGAATAGTAGACTGGACATTTTTCGTGAAAAACTTTAATTTTGCTACAGCCATTTTAAACCAAGTAGCACAAAAGTATAAACAAATTATGAAATATTTTTTTTTTAAATTAAACAGAAATAATAGTCACATAAATGATTTATTTTTTGTCTAAATAGATCATTTTATAGAAAAAATGCACTGCATCTTCTCACAGAGGGCAGTGTCCTTCGTGTCATAAGGGTTAATGTTTGCAGAATACTCCAAGGCCGACACATCAGCTAATTGGAAATTTCTATTATTTTAATTAACAAAGTTGCTTATTTTCATTGAATTTTTATTAACTAAAAGCATCGAATTTATAAAGGTACTCTATTTGCCACCTTGAAAAAAAGTTTCTCCTATGATGTTGCTTTTTTGTCATGATGTCATTTTCTACGGGAAAATTAAAATGTGATCCATTGTGTAAAAAAATACAATAAATGTCAATGTTGCTATTAGTAGGTATTTTCAATGAAAAAATGATTTTAAGATTGTAACTTGTCACCTGCAAATATATCTTTTATTTAATTTTTTTTTCCACTTTTAGAAAATTAGTTTTTTTATTGGCAATCTTATGTTGTTCGTAATTTTTTTTTTCTTTTGTGAATAATGAAATAATGTTGTGTCTATATAATTGACTTAATTTTTTTTTAAATTTAATTATATTTATCTTTTTTTATTTAAAAACATATTTTAAAATACTTCAAATATATTTTAACATAAAATCTTTTCAGAAAAAAATAGAACCGACTCCAAAAAGCCACTATTATTCAAACAACTAAAAATAAAATGAAATTGCAAATTGTGCATAAAAGTTTGAAATTAATACCTTCACCAAACAACATAAACGCTACAACTAATCATATTTTTTGAAGTCTGTGCAAAATTAAATAAAATTTGATTGTTCTTTTTACAGATTTCCTTTTAGACGGATAGCTACAAACACTGTTGTCTCAAATGATCTATCTTCATAGTTTCCTTTATTATTTTATCACTATATACAATTTGTTCATTAGTAATATCTACTAGAACAGAGAACATCCTTCATAATTCGGTGTTTATGTTTCTATGAAGTTACAAGAGTTTTCTTTGCAAACTTGGTATAACTTTGATATCTGTCGTTCTTGGCGGTTTTTGGTTTTGACAATCAAATCATGGGTCGAATGTGCTTTAGCCCACTGCTTGGCATCTTGTTTGCAATTGGCGATAAAGATGCCAAACTTGGCAACCTCAAAGTTTTTCAGTTGTTGAATAATCAATCTATGAAATGTAGGAACTTCCCCTTGCCAAATTAGTGATTTTTGGAAAAGTTGCCAAGCAATGGGCTAAAGCACATTTTCACCAAAATTCTAATAAAAAAAATTCTACACTAGAGATACATATTTTCTTAATATGTGTGACATAGATTTGATATCCCTCATCCTTGGCGATCAAAAATGTAATACGAAAATATATAAACCAGGTGCATATTTTCATAATGTATACGGTATGAAATATCGTTTCATATTGTTGATTGCTCTCTTAGTGTACGTTATTAAAATAAAAATGACTTTTAAAAAGGAATTAAGTATGTTCATAAAAAACTTGGCGATCTTTTTCTTTCTATGCCAAAGATGACAGATATCAAATCTGTTCCATACATAATTGTATGAAATATTGTTTCATATTCTTGATTGCACTCTTAATATGCCTTATTAAAGTAACCATGATTTTTGAAAGGAATTAAATATGTTCATCAAATAATTTGGCAATCTGTTTTTTTTTTTTTTTGGCCAACTCATTTATAAATGACTCATATATACTAATATAAGTCAGTATAGCTCATATATATACTCATCTTCTAATTTCGCTCTGATAATTTTTTAACATTACACAATTAGACATTTCTATGATACATTTCATATTTCTAAATTATGGCAAGAAAAAAAATTAATCATCTAAAACTCTTATAGAGAATAAAGTACATTTTATCCTTCGTTATTTTAAAAAATAGGTGTGAACAAATAAAAAATTGAAGCTGCAGGAGATTTTTCAAATTAAAATAATAATAAACTGTTTTTCTTTGCAGATATTTTCAAATGTGTAAATTTATTACCTAGCTGTACATTAAAAATATAGAGTATTATATACTGTTCTAAACTAACTAAAGAAATTGAATAGTAAAAAGTATAGGTATTAGCAAAAATAGGTACTTTTTTTTTTTTTTTTTTAAACAAGTAATTATACCAAAAATTTCATCGCCAAATAGTGTTCAAAATTTTAACAGTCACCAAACGGGTCATATACTAAATCTGTAATGCAAAATTGTCCAGTTATTACAAATTTCTTTCTATTCTAAAAAAAATTACCGATTTTTAGCACAATATTTCATTAAAATAATAATAATGTGGTATTAAATATTATGTATTTCAATTTCACATTGAATATGGGGATTTTTATAACATTTTTCTGCTTATGTCTTGTGTTATAAACTATTAATATTCCTATTCAGTGAAAAGCAAAGTAACAAATAGGCAGGCAGAGTTGAATGAGAAATGAGTTGGGGGGAGGCAAAGCCTCCTTCGGAGGTTGGTGAGTGGTGCGAGCAGGGGTCAGAGCCCCCTAGTGTTTATTATTAAAGGATGCCCTAATAGGAAGAAATATAAATACAGAAAGTCCTAATTTAAAAAAAAAATAACGAGGCAACAATTTTTTTTTTTTTATCAGAAATACTTGCCAGAATATAATATTTAAATCATGTTTTGCTGTTTTATCCCCTTACCTAAATTTATGTAGATTTTGTTTCTTTTCAACTGAATGTTCAACAGGATAAGGCATCAGATTATTAAACACAATATTAAAAAAAATATTTTTTGCAAAATTGATCTATGATTTTTATTTATTATAATATCACTTTTTTTTTTTTTTAATTTATTTATTTATTATATTACTTCATTTTATTTTTATTTATTATATCATATAAAAAAAGAATGTGGAGGGGGGGAGGAGAAGAGAGAGAGAGACACTTTAAATTACCTAATGAAATTTTACTTACCCCATTGCTGTCTCCATAAAAATTCTAAGCTTTTGTTCTTGGCTAGATACTTTTTGATTGAATAATGAACTCTTTGTATTACCATGTTATCAACTCCCATTCTCCTAAGTAAATATGCCATAGTCGGAGACAATCCAAAAGGATCAATAGCCCATCCATTTCTTGGTTTATAATCTGAAAAAAGAAAAAAAAAAAAAACACTCTTATTTGTGTACATTCTAAATTATATTTATTGCATAACATTAATTTTAAAAGTTCATTTGTTTCATGAAGTACATTATAAAAATAACTTAAATAATCTGGTAGGGCATTCACACGACCCTGAAATTTAATACCATAAAGACAGATTGGGCATAAAGGGATTTGATAACGAGTACTGCTATATAAACCTTCGTTAAAAACAATTTAAAATAGGCTTCGGAAAATTTCTGTATGATGAATAATTCTGTTGAGAGCCTCTCTCAAACCCCTGTTTCAATACTGTATCTGCATTTAAAGAGAATTGAAAAGCTGTTATTAAATTTAAAAGTTCATTCCAAATTATGCATACAACTTTTACCTGCATCATTCCTTCAAACTCATCAATTTTGATAAAATTTTTCAAGTAGCAACCTTAACTTCAAAATACAACATTTGAATTGCCTGAAATTATTTGTTTTATTTTTTAGTTATTCTGATAAAAGACATAGACAAAGATGAAATGTTAAAAACTTCAGCATTCAGGGAACCTCAAAACATGTAAATATGCAAAAAACAAACTCTAAATATTTAGTTTAAAAATACTTCATTTACCGTATGGATATGAGGAATTAATATTAACTTCTAAGCAGTTTTCCTGAACATGGTAAAATATTATAGTAAGGCGCTTTCACTAATTACATTCAATAAATAGAATGTTAAACTTAATTATTCACAGCCCTGTATATTTTCTAAAAATTATATACACACTACATTGTACATAAATTAAATTGAAATAAAAAATGTCAATATAGGTATAATGTTAAATTCTTTTCACTGGATATGTGAATGTTTTTAGTAATATGAATTTGATTAAAATATTTGGGCAAATAAAAATTTAATTTGGGCATGTATTCTCCAAATTAACATGCCCGATTAGGCATGTAAAAAATTTGAGATTTTCCAAGCCCTGATCTGCACGGTAAAAATTCACTTCCATTGGAGATTTAGACTAATACCTCTCTGAGATAAAAATAGTCTGCATTAATAATGGATAAAAAAATAAAAAATAATTTATATTGCATGAATTTGTATAGAAAAACATAGAAGAGAGTTAGCTTTGTGATGGCCTCAACATAAGTTTTTTTCCCCCTTCTCTTCCTGGGAGGGGGGGGGGAGAGAAGGCAGGGCTTGAATATCTTATACAGTTTTTTTTCTTTTTATATTTTATAATGATACACATCAACAAATGCCTTAATTAGCTGCTGATTCTGTCATTCAATATTTGAGTACTATTTTCTCAGGCTATATGACTCATATGCTTAAAATGAAAATTTGCCCATATTTTGTACCTTTATAGCAATGTCTCATTTTTATAATGCATAACTTTTTTTTTTTTTTTTGCCTCAGTTTGTACAGCTTTTGTTCAGTTTTGTACATATCAGTTGAGTCATATTGCTTACTTCTCTTATACTGTATCCCATAATAATTTTGATTCTTCTTTACACAGAAAATTATTGAATTTTTAGTTCATGCATGTTTGTCTTATTCTTGATTTCATAATTCTATAATGAAAAAGTATTTCAAATTTTCAGACAGCAAAGTGCAATAAAACAAAGCAGCATTAATTTATTTATAATTATGTACTATTATACAAGAATTATAGCTAGGGATGGCACTAGCTAGGGGGCCGGGGGGCACAGCCCCCCGTCGGGGAGTCTGTGACCCCCCATTGAGGCATATTACTAAAATCTGTCAGGGGGAGGGGGGGGGGAATTATAAAATTTTCAGTTTTTCTCCTGTTAGCAGTGTTTTTTTTTCCTTTTACAAATTTGGATCATTCCAGTTTTTAATTCCTATATTCAATAGAAAAAAGTATTGGATTCATAAAAATTGTCGGTTTCTGGTTTTCTATGATATTACATTACATGTTTTCAGAGGTCCCGAGCACATTTTGACAATGACATTTTTAGAAAATGTCTGTCTATCTATGTGTGACAAAAATTTTGTTCCAATTGTATCTCAAGAACTACTGAACAGAATTACATATAGATTTGTATGTAGTTGCACCATGACATAAATTAGTGTCTGTTAACTTTTGGTTCATATAGCTTAACAGATGGCGGCTGCTGTACTGCAATTTCTTTCATTTATGGGAAAGCTGTATCTCAGGGTCAGGTTCTATTTTGTATAATAGAACAAAACTTGATATGTGAGAGAGCCATTATGAAACATTAGGCTGATTTAATTTAGGTGCGTATCGGCAAGTAAGTTGTGCTGCTCTACCATTTTCTCCGAGAACAAGAAGGCTATATCTCAGTTTCTATTGTATAATATTACAAATAACTTTGTATATGGTAGGGACATTATGAAACACTATATGAAATCAGTTTGAGTGCTATAGCCAGATAGACGGTGCTCCTGTGCTTCAATTTTTCTTGCAAACGGGAAGGCTATATATCAGATTCTATCATATATAATTGCATAAAACTTGGTATATGAGAGGGGCATTTTAAAACAATATGCTGATTCAATTTTGGGGCATATGGGCCAATAGGTGGCGCTGCTGTTATGTAATTTACTCCGTGAATAGGAATACAACTTCTACTAAAAAGTTACCTCTCTGGAGAGCCAATTTTCTATTGCATGATGGGTGGCCTTTTTAGGAAAATTTGACTGTATATATATCCATGATCAACACATACGAAGATTAATTTTTTAAGAATTTTCCTTCATGTACCCTGTACATATTTCATTCTATGGAAAGCAAATAGTATACACTCCGAGAAAGGCACGATGATCTCCAAAACCACGAAGAGTACTAACAAATGGAATGGTACTAATATTAACAGTAATATTAATAATAATGTTGCTACTTTTGATGAATAATCATATAATAAATTCTCTCTATAGTGCCCCTGTTGGGGAGGTAGTGACCCCCCCATCAGGGAATTTCTGCTGCCACTACTGATTATAGCCTTAAAAATTATGTTAGTTAATAAATCTAATTACCTTAAACTTTTTAATTTTCCATCTGGTAGAAATTAATAAGAACATTAATTTTCTTTTCTTTTCTATAACTACATAAAAAGTTAAAATTTGTGATATAGTAGCTTATAAAAAAATCTCCTTCAATATTTGGACTAAAGAAAGATTTCCCCCTTCCTTCTCCCCCCTCTCCCCCAAAAAAGGTCAAATTAAAAAAATAATTAAATAAATAACCTTCGGATAATAAGTTGTTACGCTATTTTTGGGAAATAATAGAACACATTATGGGGAAATTTCAGGTCTGAACATTTTCTGCACCCCTGTATTAAACCAATTAGTTTAAAGGGAGTTCAATTTAAAAACAAGTTTGTCAGAAAAATAGAGAATAGAAGACCAACGTTTAAGCACCACTCTAGAATGATTTTAAATATTTACAGAAAATACAAAATGATTTTGCTACAGTTTTTCTATGATTCTTGACATGTTCTGTTAGAATATATATATATATATAGCTTCATTATTTACAACATATTATTTACCATGCTATAAGACCTAATTATTATCCTCATTGTTTGTATTAAAAATAACAACCATAACATATAATGTAACATAGAAAACTGAACACAAACCTAAATGCTGCTGTAGCCACTGATGACCTTCAACCATTTGTTCAACCATAGCATAATAATGAGCTGTTGCTTCATCATTCATTACCCAACCACCAGTTACAATTTCTAATTGGCCATCTGCAATAAGCCTGCAATGGGAAATAAAATGTACATTTATATCTTTCATAATTAACAAGACAGTAGCAAGAACATTTATTATTAAGATTTATTTTGCCTTACCTTTTAACAATATCTTGTGTTTTCCTGTCAATCTTTTCCCACCACATAGCAAAGTATGATACTTCTGCCCATATAAATTTTCTTCTTTTATCATCCTTCATCTTCATAACCATGTTGTTTAAAATATGTTGAGTTTGATCGGTATAATACTTTTCAAAAGTTTTAATCCAACCTGAAAATATTACAAGTATGCATAGATGACAGTCAATTTTTTCTTAGGAAAAAATAACTATATATATATATATAAAGTGAAGAATTTTAGAAAGTTATAAAATTTAGCAATTAATAGATACATGATTAATACCAACATATAATATATGATAATGTATGTTTACCAGGATCATTATGGGAATGTGGAACAACAAATATTTTTAACTTTTTTTTATCATTCCACTGATTTTCATTATATGTCAAGGTCCAGCCTTGTTTCCATACACCACCATCTTTATTTTCAAAATCAATTTTTTCATATATATCCAGAGTCTGCAAGAGAAAAAAAAAAAGGAATGTTAACCTTATATAATAATAGTAGTAGTAATAATGATAATAAAGGGTGGGGGGTTGCAATATTCTTTATAGTGAATTTTGGTAATCAAATCTTTAGATAAAACGAATGATTTTTTTTTTTTTTAATCTTTGAATATATTACACATAGTCTATGGCATTAAATATAAAAATACCTGAACATAAGCCAAAAATTCAGTTTAAGATATGTGACAATTTTAAGAAAGGCCATATTTTCAGATATGAGGGCTGCCTGAAAAGTTTCCGATCTGTACATGAAGATGGCAGCACTAATCAACTAAAGTGTGGAAACTTGTTTGGATGTCCTTTGATATATCCAAATCAAAATTTCAGCTATTTTGAATGTAAATTTTTGTTTGACAATCATTTTTGTGAGTTAATGTGACAATTTTTGAGAAAATTGGAAAAAAAAAAAAAAAAAATTGAGCATCAAGCTGTCATCAGGTATTTGTTTTTGAAAGGCAATACACCTACACAGATTAAAGAAGAGCTGGACACTGTACAGGGACTCTACACCATCATTTACTATTACAAAATTTTGGACAACTGAATTTAAATGAAGCAGTACCAGCTTGGGTGGCGATGAGTGTTGTGTGACTAAAAACTGCAACTACTGGTGAAAACATCGCTAGAATTCACTAAATGGTGTTGGACAGCTGTCGAGTAAGGTTAGAGAGATAGCAGAGGCTACGAACATATCCAAAGAATGTGTTCACCACATATTGAACCAAGATTTGGGTATATGCAAGACGGCTTATCAAGTAGTAGTTCCGTGATTCTTGTATAAGTTGTTGCATTACACTGTCCAGGTCCATTCTGCTGTAAAAGATGTAGATGGCCGAGAAAATAACACAGACTGAGTAATAAATAATAATAATATTTTTATTTTGGAGAGTTTTCATAAAGCAATTCAACATCTCTGAAAAAGTGGCAGTACATCTAATTCGTGAGTTTCGAGAATGCAAAGGCATGAGGTGAGAGAGAAGGTTTAAGTGTACGTATTTACTTAACAACAATCTAGGAATGAATTCTGAAGGTCTCAATCTCGCAATCATGATCCAATTGCCGAATCAGGCCACGTTTTCCGAAATACTGCCAAATTTTACAGCCAAACAGAATCCATTGTCTCTCGATTAAATTAATATAAATATTTTGAATTTAGAAAGTCCATTAAAGAATTAATGCCATACACATATGCCAAACCTCACGACAAAAGTCGTCTGCCTAATGGAGACAGAAAGGCTATGAATTATTGCCACATCCTGTCATCAAAATTATAAATTATCCCTTTAATGATGTTACAACAGAAATTTATTGCTTAATTTAGTTCTAATAAATAAACTTACACAATCTAAAAGAATGAAATTTAATTATGTAAACAACGGTTTACATAACGTTGATATTTAATTAAACGTTGTTTAATTATGTAAACAACGGTTAATAGATGAAAATAATATTTTTTTATATTTTATTTTATTAAATGATTTAGTACCGAAAGAAATATAAATCTGAAAGAACGTAATTTAATAAAAGACATTTATACAGTACACTCTCAAAAATCTGCACAGCTTAAAACAAAGGGCTTTGCGGATTTCTGAAGTTTGCAGATTTTAGAATAATTTCTTTTATTTACAGCTTAGAACCTCATTTGAGTAGCAAATCTTTACGAAACAATTTATATATTATACATAAAATGCTGAAATAATGTGTACCTATTAAAAGTACAAATATTTCATGAAATTTTAATTTAAAGAACAATTTTTTTACATTTTATTATAGTTTCAAATTATCTAGATTTTTGAAAAGTCTAATCAATAGTAGTTTAAGTAAGAATATTCATACATAAATATTTTCCTATAACCTCAAAAAAAGTCAGCAATTCTTAGTCAATCACATAAGTTTGTGTTATGAGAAAGTTTGAATATTTATCTTCATGAGATAAAATCTTTCATGAAAACTGTCTTTCTCTAAATTAATGGTTTATTTTTTTATAATTATATATAATTACGCTTATCATTTTCTCCTCTGTAACATGCTGAGTGATTGGTGATTCAACAGCAAAAGTTAATAATTCATTTATCTTCTAAAATTGCTAAATTTTTGCAATCCACTAATCAAGAAATCAGTTGTAACAATGTTTGTTTACATTGCGAATGATATGTGGATTTCAGAGAATTGCGGATTTTAGGGTTGCGGATTTTGGAGAGTTGACTGTATTACTCTGAATAAATTATTAATTTTAAAGAATACGTTTTTGTTCTTAGCAGATTTATTTAATAGATTAACAGATAAAATATTATTAGAATTAAAGATATTTATTTATAGAGGCAAATGCAATTAAATATAAAAGATAATTTAGAATTTCGTTAGATATTTTAATAGACATTTAATTTATTGAAAATCTAGCAATTATTAAATTTATTTGAGAATGCAATTAAAACTAATATATGGGAAGATACTTCTTCACACAGCTGCATGTTGGGTGCTGTATTTGCTCACTTTGGACCCAAAATCTGTACTGATAAGTATAAAGGATTTAAGTCCATATTCTTCATTTTTCAGGAGACGAAAAATAAAGTTAAACTAATTAAAAACTAATCAGAAGAATTGATTAGGAAAAAGGGATTATGTTGGTTTATACGTTTTATATCATTCAGTGATTGTCAATCTTCATTTAATAAAGGGAAAAAATTGAATTAAATATTTTATACCAAAGATTAATGCTAAATTTCTGACTTGAATCTTTTTTTACCAATGGATTTTCTCAAAGACTAAATGACATGGATTTAAATCCTTTATGCCAATCGACAGAGAATTTTTTTCTGAGTCTGACTATGTACTTAATTCAAAATCGACATTTTTGGACTTAAATCCTTTATACTTATCAGTACAGAAATATGTCTCAATAAACATTTTCACCACTCTATTGGTGCAATAAATTGGAGTTTTTTAAAATCATTAATCGCTGTAGATAAAATTTAGATTCATCATTACAGTCCATAAATAGAAACACAGTCAAAACAGTGAACCACAAAGGGAGAATCGGCTTCAAAAAAAGCAAAAGCCTTCTGCCGGGAAAGTGATGGCGACAGTTTTCTGAGATATTCATGGAATTGTTTTAGTAGATTATCTTGAAAAGAGAAAAACCACTACCAGAGCAAAGGTTAGTTGCAAGGTTAGTTGACATGCTGAAGGCAGAAATTTAGGAAAAATGGCACATTTGCAAAAGAAAAAAATTTTGTTTCCACAAGGCAATGCTCTGTCTTATACCTCAACAATTGCAATGTCGAAAATCTATGAATTGTGGTTTGAATTGCTTGACCACCCATCCTGCTAGATCTGGCTCCAAGTGACCTTTTTTTATTCCCTAAGCTAAAAAAAAAATACTCAGTGGACAAAGATTTTTGCCAAATGAGGAGGTTATGAACTCCATTAATAACTAATTTTCAGAGAAAGATTTCACATATTATTTGGATAGATTAAAAGTATGAGAACATTACTGAGAGAAATATGTAGACTTAAAAAGAGACTATGTTGAAAAATAAAAGTAATTCTGGAGAAAAAACATTTTCTTCTTTGTTACATTGGAAACTTTTCAGATAGCCTTCATGTATATAAGACCTTTTCATGAACTATTAAAAGGCCTCGATAATAAACAGAAGCACAAATTATATTGAGAGAAAAAACTTTTCAAAATATTAAAAAAGAAAAGAAAAAGGTGAGAGAAAGAGTAAAGAATCTTCAGTTATTCTAAGTGAATCTGATTTATAAAGAAATAGCTAAACATATTTGGCAAAAAGCACCTAGTGTGAACATTGGGTTAATGGGGACAACTTGAATAATTCAGCTATTTATAAAACCCAAAATTTTTCTGTAAATTTTTGCAGACTGGACCCACTGGAATTCAATGACATGAAAACGCAATTTCAAAAAACAAGTTTTTTTTTTATGAAGGAAAACTCAGTATTTCATTAGATTTTTAATTACAAAATTTGGTTATTATCTTTCATTATTTAAAATAAAAAATGATAGTATGTTATGAATGATTATAATACAATACATATTTTGATAGTTACTTTTTAGTTATATGATTAATGGTATATTGGTTAATTAGTATATGGTGTAAAAAAAAAAAAAAAAAAAAAAAAATGGTTACATGGGACTATTGTGGACATATTGTGTCAATGACTTTGTCCTAGTTCAATTTCTTTAAAAAATACTGTGTCACCAAAGTTGAAACCATATGTGGATCTATAGATTTTGATGTACAATTTTCAAGAAAAAAAAAAAAAAAGAAAGAAAGAAAAAGCCTAGTAAGCAAAGTAGAAAACAGAAATTGCAGCCAAACTACTAAGAGACTAGACTTTGTTGGTTTTGGGAACAGTACTGATAAGACGGTCAGGGATTTGCACCATGGACAGTTGGTGGAATTTTTCATTGCCAGAAGGTTTTGGTAGCACATCTTACACTGCATCTCAGTTGAAATATAATTTCTACCTGTCTAATTATATTATAAAAAATAGAAGTAAATATCCACCTTTTATATTGAAACAAACATTTATCAACTACATAAAATATAGATAGATAGAGATAGAGATAGAGATAGAGAGAGAGAGAGAGAGAGAGAGAGAGAGAGAGAGAGAGAGGCGTTATCAAACTTAATATTTATTAGAGAATGTTTTTATTTAAGTTAGATTTATTTCCATTATGGTTGTACACATACAATTTTATCAATTATATTTCAATATTTAGTCAATATTTTAGCTTGTCCACATTAGCCCCATTCTGTGGAGACTAGTATGGACAAAATTTTTTTTTTTTTTTTTTTTTTCTTTTTTAATGATTATCAAAAATACTATTTTGCAAAACAACTCATCTACCAAAATAAAGATAAAAATGCAAATTATTATTAAAAAAATATATATATATAAATAACTAATGCTATTTAATACATTAAAAAAAAACATAAAAAGTGTCTACACTAGCCTCTTTCTCCATTACCTATCCTATTTATTTTGGTGAAATTAAAGTTTCTTGTAGAATTCTTGCCCCTAAATTTTTAAGTCAAAAAATCTTTCTAATAATGACTTTTAGCTCTGAAGAAATTCTGGTCAAAGTTCAATTAAAACTTTAAATAATCGACAGATTAAAATATTATCGTATTGCTTATATAGTGTTGAGGTATTGTTAGAGAAAAAATGGTGAAACAGAGAAAAAACTAGAAATTTTTTTAACAGATTTGAAGATTATATTAAAATTGAATCATTTTAAAGAGGGAAAAAAGGAGAACAACCAATTATCAGGTAGGTTTAGTTCTAATTGACTTTGAAAGTGTACACTTGACATTTCTCTTAAAATTTTTTAAGAGCTTTATTAATGATGAAAGACTTGAATCTTCTTTTAATAGCCAACAATCTTATTATATAATTCATCACTAAAAGGAAGACAAATTTTGAGAGCATGTGAATGGATAAATAGCAGGAAAAAAAAAAAAAAAAAAAAAAAAAAAAAAATATGATTAGCAGAATCATTAGAGAGGGTATAAGCTGGATTAACGCTAGAGATAGATTTTCTATGGTAAACAGGGATAAGGAAAGAAATTATCCTAGTTAGACTAGTTTGTAAAAAACAAACTTTTTTTTTTTTTTTTTAAATTTATTTTACAATTTTATCTTTTAGACTCTGATAATTACAATAATTATTTACTTTATGTTTATTTTGTTTCTTTTTTAATGCCTAATCTATTTTATTTATCTTTCTTACAATTTATCCATTAAATCTGCAATAGCTTTCTATTCTTCATGCAAGAGAAATTTAACCTTACATTATGTCCAGGCTATATTCTTTTTTCTTGTGTATATTAACTCTTATATGTAATTATAGTATTATATTTATTTAAGATTATTACATAACTTTATATATACACTGCATAAAAAAAGTAGACGGACACTTCTTTACAATTTTTTGAAACCCCGTCTTTGTTTAATAGGAAATGTCAATTAAAATTCTTTAACATGTTTATACTTATCAATCTTCATATTTTTGACGGACAAATAAAAATATTCAATTATTTATAATTTTAATGTAGGGAAATGCAGAAAAGAGAAAAGGTATACATTTGCACAATATATATTTTTTTAAAAAGTAGACGGACACTGGTCAAAAACTGCAATTATCTAAGTGGGTGTTTCTTGCGGAATACCAGTTTTGCCTGGACATGTACATTTGGCATTTTGCCAATTGCTAACGTGCTTGACAAGATGGTTTTACGTTGTTAAATTTCTTGGAGATGAATGCGCCATGCCACGAGGAATTCGTCTAATTACCAGAAAGAACAGATTATAGCGCTGAAAAGTGTTAATAAAGGAAACAGAGAAATTAGTGGGTTACTTCTATTAAGCAAAAGTAGCATCAGCGATTTTCTACGTGCTCCTGAAGCCCATGGCGTAAAGAAAAAGAGTGGCCGGCCAAAGAAACTTTCGCTTAGAGACCAAGGAAAAATTTTTACTGAGCTGAAAAAAACTGGAGCATCAATTCCCAGAGTTCGAATAAGCACAGGAATTACTAACGTAACTTCTCAGAAAATTTATAACTACATTAAGCACTCAGAGCTCTTTCAATATAAGAAAAGAAAACATCATCCATGCTGGAAGGATCACCCCGTGACAGAACGCCTACAGTGGGCTCAAAACCATATGTCTTGGACTACAGAATGGATATCTGTAATTTTTTTCAGATGAGAAAAAATTTAATTTAGACGTCCCAGATGGATATCAATATTATTGGCACAGTTTGGAGAAAGAAGACGGAGTGTACTCTACTCGGCAAGTTGGTGGTTGTGGTGCGATGGTGTGGATAGCTGTTGGCTATGGTGGAAGGACAAATTTAGTGCTCCTAAGTAAGAAGCAGACTCACAAAGATTATATTGAAACACTAAGCAGTGAGCTTTTGCCATTTGCGTGTGATCTTGGAGGAGAAAACTGGATTTTCCAACAAGATGGAGCGCCAATACACACCGCTAACAACATTAAAAATGGTTTCATGAGAACAACTTCATTGTTTTACCCTGGCCAGCCAAGAGTCCGGATATGAATCCTGTCGAAAACATTTGGGCTATACTTGTTCATAAAATTTATGAGGGTGGACGCCAGTATGAATCAATTCACCAACTCAAAGAAGCTCTTAAAACATTTGGGAAATTTTATGTCAAAAAAAGATTCAGAATCTCATTGATTCGATGCCTAACAGAGTTTACGAACTTATTAAAGCAAATGGGAGACAAAACCCTTACTAAAAACGTTTTATTTTAGAGATACAAGATGTGTCCGTCTACTTTTTTAAAGAAAAATTACAGTGCAAATATGCACCATTTTTGTTTTCTGAATTTTTCTACTACATAATTCAAAAGGATTGAATCTATATCCAAAAAATAATAATATATGATGTCTCAAGAATATAATTATAGTAGAGAAATGAACCTCATATTTCTAATTAATGAAATAAACGGCTTTAAAGTATTACAAGTAAGTGTCCGTCTACTTTTTTTATGCAGTGTATACATATGAAGCTAAGAAACAGCAGAAGCACAAGTAGCAGATAGGTTCTATGTTCTAAGCAGTCAGACAAGAAGTGCATATGCTTATCACCATAGCCATTCAAAGTTTTCTGTAGTTTTCTCTGAAACTTCAATAAATACTCGTTAGTACCCCTTAGAAGAACCCCCAACAGATGACATCCCACTCAGTCTAAGTCCCTCTTGTAGACAATTGGTGTTAACCCAAACACATCACATCATCATAGGTAAAATATTTAAAATTCTAACTAAATTCTAATTCTTATATTATTAGAGTTTGCATTTTCTGTTTCATTACTCATAAAAACTATTCAATGTTACTGAGACTACAGCTGTTTTTTCATGTTTCTATAGAGGTCTAAAGCTGCTATCACACGCACTCTCATATGATCAGCAGTATCAGATACTTTCTCCCGAAATCACCTGAAACAGGTTTTTCGAGCGACAAACGGTTGAAAACACATCGTGTGATAAGTTTCCCTCTCCTATCTTTGTCAATGACGAACTTATGACTGACTAAATCTCCTATGGTAGATGTTAGCTCATATTCAACCAATCGGAGTGCGTTTAAAACATGAAATAGTGAGCGATTAGTAGCCAATTGTTAACGCCTTTTTGAATTCATTTTAGTCTTCAAAATAACCCTACTATCTGATGCTCGATTATTCGGAGAAGTATTAGCGTATAGTTCAGAGGGTAGGATCTTCCGTGTGATAGCTGCTTAAGAAGGATTTCATTTGGTACAATTTATTTACATTACCTATTATTAAAATAACTTTTAAAATATTACTAAATGCAATTATTTAATCTAAACTTACGCAGGAAAGATAAAAATTATATTATGAAATAATTGAATATTATAGTAAGGTTTATGGGACTGACAATTTATTTATAGAATATGATTACTTGTAAAAACAGAGTTAATCAAAAATAAAAATTTAACTAAAAACAGTTTTTAAAAAGACTTACTTTTTATTTTACTTAATTCAGGAAAAAATAAAAATAAATAAAAGGCCCATATGTTTTATTTGGATTTTAGACACAATTAGCTAATCTCTTGAAAGCAGATTCAGAGATAATGGCACTTCTAGTCTGCATGTCACCTAATTAGTGACTCTTGAAGAGAAAGCTATGCAGAGAGGATGGCTAATTTGTTATCCTTTATTATTCCTCTATAGCATTTTAGAACAAAATGTAACAGTAAAACTTTTAAATTCTTTACAGGTTAGAAAAAAAAAAAAAAAAAAAATTGCTTCTGGGAAACAGAAACAAACTCTGAAGAGAAAAATTTCAAGATTTTTCAGAAAAAACATGTTACAGAATTACACTCATAATAAAAGAATTTTAACACTAAACTGTTTTTACTCCAACATTAGATAGTATCAGCAGAATGTTACATAAGAATCCCTTCACAAATTCTTACATAAATTTTCAGCCCTGAATCTATTTTTAATCATATCAGCTCAAGCATTTTCAAGGCAATTCTATTCTCCTTACTGAGATAATTCTAGATATTCAGATGGAAAATTTTCTTTATCTTAACAATAAATAACCAATTTATTGATCTAATTACAGGTTGTTGTTGTTTTTCTTCCCCTCTCCTTGATTCTGCTGAATGAAAAAAATTTAAACAAGCATCTTAGGTAAACTAAATGTAAGATGATTTAGTGCTGACTCTAGGCTAATTTGGCAGGGTGCTCCACCCGGCGGCTCTTCAAAACATATTTTAGCATCCTGCAACCCCTTTTCAACCCATTTTAGCACCCTGCAGCCCTTTTAAAAACATTTTAGTACCAAATGGCCTTTTCAAACATTTTATGTGTTCAGAGGTCTTTAAACACTATTCTTCCTGACACGTAACCTTCTAGTGATAGTTTTTCAGCGTTCCAAGAACGAAAAAGCATATGGCCCACATATATACACACAAAATTAATAATTTATTTTTGTTACGTACAAAAATCATAACCTAGAAGACTGCAAATTATGCCCTTTTTATTGAATCCCCCCTTTTATTCTAGAGTCAGCACTAGATGATTTCTTTGGGGAGGACATATTGCTTAAATATTTAAGGTTAAAATTTTTCAGATAAGCTCTAGACATTTTACTTTTGTGTGTTGTGTTACTATTGGCCCTATCCAGATAGTACACAATACTTATATATCTAACATATGAGAAGAAAACTGGTATATCTCTAACAAGGGAAGTACGAGTCAGTAAAATTCCTATTGAAACCAAACCAATCTTATAAAGAGCATGGTCGAAAACATAACGTAGAGTGTAAAATTTGCTGCAACAACCCCTTATGGATAAAAAAAAAAAAAAAAAAAAAAAAAAAACCTAAAAGTTTTACCTGTTTCTATCAAAACCAACGAAACAGAGCCAGTTAGCAACACAGCGTGGCATATTGGTTAGAGTGTTCATTTTGAGTGAGGAAGGTCATAAGATTGAACCCCGATGAGTGCTCCCCCCCCCCGCTTTTTTTTTTTTTTTTTTTTAAATAGAAATGAAATAAAACAAAATATTAAAATAAATAAATAATTTAAGGCGGGGATATGTATTAAATTCATTTAAAAAATATATAATGATACATTTTTCAATTATTAAAATATTTTATTTTCCTTTATAATTTAAAGAAATGAATAATTTACGGGGATTTTTCTTTTTTTTTTTATTACGCATCTTTCTCTTTCCTAAAGGTTTCTTGAACTCAAACCCCAATGGAGTGCTCAATTTTTTTTTTTTTTTTTTTTTGATTATTAATGAAATAAAACAAAATATCAAAATAAATGAATAACTTAAGAGAAAATAATTACTAAATTTAATTAAGAAATTAAAAATAAATATACTATAAAGAAATATGTAGAATAAAATTACCTCTTTATGAAGAAAAAATCACATTTAAATTTACAAATTTATTTTAAAATTAATAATGACTATGATTAGAAGTAAGAAAATGATCAAAGAATAAGCGCTTTTCACAACGAGAACAACGTCTAAAAGAAAATTTATCACAATTAATTTCATTATAGTCTTGTTCAACATTAAAACACATAATGCAAACATTTTGGAAAATATTGGATTTTACTTCGAGAAAACCAGCATTGTAAAATGTATATATAACTAGATTTTTAAATTTTTTAGATGTACACAATAATAACAATAAGTAAATGTTTTTTCCCTTTACATATGAATAATAGCACAAATAAAGGCAGACGAAGAAAATGTAATATAAATACTATTTTGTATTGCACTATTCATTTTTTCATTTGAAATAAAATGTTTTAATAATTTAATCAAATATTTTTATTTATAAAAAATATCAAAATTAAAAGCAGATGATCAGCATTTCCTACTAGCGGCTTTGGCATAAAATATTAATAAAAAATTTAAATTAAACTTTTGGAAAGAGAAAAACGTGCAATAAAGAAAAATATTTTCCTTTAAATTATTCATTTATTTAAATTTATAAAAGGAAAAAAAAAATTTGTTGAAATAAAATATTTTAATAATTAAAAATATATCATTACACATTTTATAATTAAATTTAATATCTATCTCCCTAAATTATTCATATATTTTGTTTTATTTCATTACATATATATAATTAAAAAAAAAAAAAAAAAAAACTGAGCAGCAATCGGGGTTCGATCACATGACCTTCCGCACTCAAACTGAACACTCTAACCACTGCACCATGCCGTCTTGCTAAAGGATTCTGTTTCATTGCTGTTGACAGAAACAGCTGAAACTTTTAGGGTCATTTTCTTGCTCCATGGGGGGTTGCAGGAAATTAGCACTCCACCCTATGTTTTCGACCAAGCTCTTTAATTTAAGCTTGGTTTGGTTTGGTTTCAATAGAAATTTTACGGATTTATACTTTCCTTGAAAGTGATTATAACATTTTTTATCTAACTGAATACACAAATTAAAAGATTTGGATTAAACAAAAAAGCTTCAGAAAGTATTATCGAGTTCCTACCATATGATTTGAAATTAAACTAATGTATTTAATACTTTTAAAATACTCAAATAGGTTAAATATAAATGAATAAGGGAAAAAGAAACCTTTCTTACATTTTCTGTTGATTCTACAACAGATTTTGTACAGAACTGATAATCAGTAGAAGACATCTTTACAAAATTACGCAATCCAGCATGATGTCCAGCATCAGCAGGATCATTAGCATATTCAGGCTCCACACTGATCCAACTTTTAACAGTGTCTTTTAATTGTGTCAACACAACTCTGTTCCTTTGTAATTCTTTTTCTAACTTTTCTAAACGAGTTTCAAGACTTGAAAGGTCTCCCTGTAAAATAATAAATAAACAGAAAATTTAGATCCTAAAAAAATTATTTCATAGTAGTATTTAAGTTTGAATACTAAATTAAAAAATATATATATACATATTTATTTTGCAAGATTTTTTTTTTCCCCATGATTTACAAAATTTTTACTTTCACAATTATTTATTATTATGAACTTACAGACATAAGTATACTTGTAAAAGTTGTTGGCTTTAATAAAGCATATATTTTTTTTATAAATAAATAAGCAGTTGATTCAAAAATTAAATATGCAATATTGTTTTATTTTGGATATATACGATAGGAATACAGTCGAACCTCGTTAACGTCAGGGGTGCAGAAAATGTTCAAACCTCGGAAATTTCCCCCAAACACAGTATAAATTTCCCTCAATAATGCAAAAATCTACTTTGCTATACAAAGTCATTTGTTCTATGTAATAAATCTTTAAGAGAATAAGTATACAGTGTAACATAAAAATATCGCTGTTAGTGTATAAGCACTTCAAAGTAGCAAATTGTTATTTTTGATTTACATTTTTATTTTCTCTTAAAAAAATATTCAAAATTTCCCCAGTCAGTTTAAATTTTCCCCGAACCTCGTTCGGGCGTTCGGACATATTCTGCACCCCTGGTTAACGTGAATCTCAAGGGGGATAAAAAACGTATTCATGTTATCAGTAACTAATCTTCATATAACTAAAGTAATCTTCATTTTGACAGGGATCATGAAAACAGTTCCTGTTAAAAGTAATTCACATTAAGAGTGTTCACGTTAATGAGGTTAGACTGCACTTATACGATAGGAAAACAAAATTTAAGTATAGAATATCATATTTAAGTTCAGCTTGCTTTGTTTAATATCATTAAACTCAAACTAAATAGTATTTTCTTTACATGCTTTTAAATTTAAAGCTGAATAATAAATTTAAAGCATGATATATATTGTTAATAACCTCCTTCATTTTCCCACTATTTTTCTTGAAGGGTATTTTTCTTCTTATTTGATCATATTTACATATTGGAAAAAAAAAAAAAAAAATCACTACAAACAAAGTGGTGTGTGAAAAAAGTGGGTATTTACAATGCAACATAATAAATTAAAGTGTTTGGTTGGCTGCAGTATTGTTTAATTTAGTGCATAAATTAGCTTATGGACTGTACCTCCGCTTCATTGTAAGTACCCATTTTTATTTATTGTTTTTACATTTTATAGTATATATCAAATGCACAATTTTTTACTATATCTATATAAATAAAGCAAAGAGTTTGTTGGTGGAACACACCCGGATGGACCACTCCTATTTTTGATTGGTCTAGAATTTAGATTTAAATACTTTAGTGATGAAAGTTGGCCATTCTTTCTTAGTAAAAACCGATGAATTTTTTCAAAAGATACTGCATAGATGTTATACTTTTTTAAAAGAGCTCTAAAAACTTCATTTTTTGTGAGGACACTATATATCAAGTTATTGGATTTAAAGATATGTTGCAAAGTTTCACAATGTGATATCATTTAATTGCTTCAGATGAAGGTCGGCAATTTTAAAAACTGATGAATTTTTTTAAAAGATACTGCATAGATGTTATACTTTTTTTAAAGAGCTCTAAAAACTGTTCATTTTTTGTGAGGACACTATATACATCAAGTTATTAGACTTAAAGATATTACGTTGCAAAGTTTCACAATGCGATATCATTCAATTGCTTTTGATGAAGATCAGTCTTTTTTTAGTAAAAACTGATGAATTTTTTTAAAACAATACTGCATAGATGTTATACTTTTTTAAAAGAGCTCTAAAAACTGTTCATTTTTTATGGGGACATTATATACATCAAGTTATTAGATTTAATGATATTACGTTACAAAGTTTCACAACGCAATATCATTCGATTGCTTTTATCTTAAAATAAGAGTCTAATATTAAACAAAAAACAGTCTAATATTAAAGAATAATGAATAACTTTAAAAAAATTATCAGTTTTGAAGTTCTAAAAGCTGCAATTTTTAAATTATAGCGTACTTATTTCCCATACATAATCCATTAAATTTGTAAACAACTGTTTACTCATTCTTGAGAATCATTCACATAAGACCATAGAGCATTGTTGCAAAATGAGTGCAAAACAGAAGAAATATTTAATTTGTAATATGTTATTCTGACTTTTAGACCTTAAAAGGAATTTTTAATTATCAGGGGTCGATCCAGGTTTTAATTTTTGGGTCCCTTTTTTGTGAAAAACAAAATATTTTTGTGAAATTTTTATTTATTTTTGTGAAATATAAAATATTTTTGTGAAAAAAGTAAAATATTGTGTAAAATTTTTCGTTTTTACAATCACTTTATGTAATGTTTAATATCAAGTTAATAGTTCAGTTGAGCCAAATTAAGGCATTAATTAAAAATAATACTGCAAACATTTAATAAAAGGATCATTTTTATAAAAAAATCTTGTGAAGGGACTAATTTTTTGGATTTGAATTTTGTGAAGGGTCCGTTTTTATGAATTGAAATTTTGTGAAGGGTCCCTTTTTATGAATTTGAATTTTGTGAAGGGTCCCTTTTTACTATGGGGAATTTTGTGAAGGGGCCGCAAAAGGGACCCAAATTTTGCTTGGATCGACCCCTGATTATGTTACAAAGCCCAAAATGTGATATAAAAAATAAATAATGATTCAATTCTTTTGAAATTCATTTAAATTTAGTGACAAGCAAAGCAGGCATAGCTTGCTAATTGGAAATATTTTCATTGTTTGTATTATGTTTTATATAGAATAAAATTGCGTTTTTGAGTGAGATTTTTTTAAAATCTCATTTACCTCTCATTTCCAGCCTTTTTGCTTTTTACCCACAATTTACATTATCTACAGAACCTGTGCCACTGAATTCTGCAGATAATCAGGAGTCTACTGTAATTAAGAAATAAAATTTGACTAAATGGTTTATTCAGATGATTAACCCCTTCCGGTAAAATTTAAACAGGCATATTTGTGCATAAAATAATTATTTAATTTAAAAATAATATGCAATAAGAATCTGCTATATTTACACAGTTTGTGTACCGTACATAGACGATTAAAACTCGTCATTGTATGGTACGGTATGTAAAATCCATGACGAGCTATACTAGTCATTTTACTGCAAGAGGTTAAGCAAGTCTGCATATAGGCATCCACATTTTTTCCCCCATGTAGTTTAAGCTAAGACATTTTTTATAAAATTATGCAGCTTGTTCGAAACAAACCTGAATCCAAGAAACTTACTGTTAAGTTGACTCAAACTCTAATCTCAAGAAAAGGCTAGAACTAATCTGATCTGTACGACTGGTCTCTAATGGGGAAGTTGCACACGGAAGGAAAAACAATTTCTTTTAATTGTAATCGATAAAATCAATCTTGGGAATCCGAAAAATCCAATTAAAATCGTAAAATTATTTCAAATTAACTTTTAATTAACGTTTTAAAATCGCTAAAAACCAAAACAAAACCACGTGATCCGAAAACGCTCCGTGAGGGGATTGACGTCACAGTACACGAAGTGTGAATGTTTACACTCTTTTACCGCTTGCTTTTCTTTTTGTTCGCTCTATTCTAATCTGTATTTTATAGTTTATTCTTAAAATTTTTACCTTTTGTAAGAAATAACTTAAACCTTCCATAACTATACTATATCTTATATCTTATATATATATATATATATATATATATATATTTGTATAATGTCGATTTTGGATTTGTAAAAGAGCAATCGGATAATGTTCCGAAAATAGATGCTCTTTCCATATTTTCATTTTTGAGAAGAAACCTCGATTTTATTAGCGCATAAATATAAGAGTAGCTACAGCTAAACGATCTAGATTTGTTCTGTATTCATATTTTGAAAATTATAAATGTCTTCATGATAGAATTTTAGCTTTGCTTTAATATATTAGTAGTATTTTTTTACATTTCTCTAATTTTTTAGATGCTTGTATGTGAGAATATTTCTTTTTTCGTAATGTATGCTTAAAGATTTCATTATAATTAAAATATTCATTAAAATTTCATAGTACATAAAAATATATTTTACTGATTATTTATTTTATTATTATTTTTTTTAACCAGAATTTTTTAATTGCGTTATTTTATAAATTATATATGATTATTTTATAGAGCAGTCATTAATTATGTATTTAATATTTACTTCATGTTTTTGCAACGAACAAAAAAATGTTATTTTCAAATTGCATTATTTATTTATTATTTTTATTTTATTTTATTAAAAAAAAAAGTTTACTTTTTATAATTTTTTAAGTAATTTATATATATATATATATATATATATATATATATATATAAATTACTTAAAAAATTATAAAAAGTAAACTTTTATATTATATATATATATATAAATTACTTAAAAAATTATAAAAAGTAAACTTTTATATATATATATATATATATATATATATATATATATTTCAATTTTTCCATTTAATTTTCTTAAATTTATTTGAATTATATTGTTCTACGTTGTTTACATTAGCAACGGCTGTTACACAACTATTTATTTATTTAATTAATTCATTTCAAAAGGAAAATATAATTAAATGTTTTTATCGGGAAAATGTTAATATTGCATAAAGGATTAGTCTTATTAAAATTTAAATTTAATAAAAACTTATTTATTATTTATTTAATGCCTTTGAAAGGAAAATCTTTTGTTATTTATCTATTTATTGTACTAAATGAAATGAAATGGTAATATAGCAGAAAAAGTGATTGCAATAAAGTACATGGTGCCAAAATTAAAATATATTTAATAGATGCTGAGATACAGCTATCCTTAAAATCTTAGTTTTTGAACAATAGCAGCTTTCGCCTCCTGATATGTACACAAATTGAAGTGCCCACGAAAGACATTGCTGCGGGTAATAAGAACCCAGATCCAAAAAAGCAGGGTACACTGGAGGGAAAGAAGTTGCCGCAGGCTGCGAATAACCAAAACTATGTTAAGAGCGATTTCAATGAATTTATTTTTTAATTATCTATTTATTTATTTTTTGTTTATAGAATAATATAAAAGAAATGAAAGTTTTTTTTTTTTTTTTTTTTTTTTTGTTAATTTATTAAATTTAGCGACCAGCGAAGCAGGCGAAGACCGTCAGTTATAGTATATGCAAGGGCTGTTCCAGGTTTACTTTTGGGGCTCATTTTTGTGAAAAACAATTTTTTTTTTTTTTTTTTTTTTTTTGTGAAAAACAAAATAATTTTGTGCAAATTTATTTCTTTTTGTGATAAAAAGAATTATCACACGAAACCTTTCACTTAAGAAGTTACTCTATCTAATGTTCATTATCAAGTTAACAGCATATTACTGAGTCAAGTATACACACTCATTAAAAATAATATTGTTAACGTGGAAAACTTTTACAAAATCATCATCTTTTTAAAAATAAATCTTGAGAAAGGCCTGTTGTTATGAATCTAAATTTTGTGAAGAGACCCATTTTATGGATTTGTATTTTGTAAAGGGGCCATTTTAGATATTTGGATTTTGTGAAGGGAAAGCAAATGGGTCTCAGTTTTTACCTGGATCGACCCCTGATATATTCTGAACATATTTGGATTTTACATTAAGACTTCATTGATAAATGAATTTTATATATATATATGCACTGGTGGACAATTGCTAAGGACGGATGACAATAGCTTAGTTATTGTCATCCGTCCTTAGCAATTGTCCACCAGTGTATATATTGCATTTGATTGCTGAAATTTACTGCAAATTTTTAATTAATTATTTAATACCATTCATATTTATAACTAGATCATGTCATGTATAACTTATAAGGTATTATTACATTTAACATATATTTCATGTGTTTATTTTATTTTTAAATACTTTATATCGTTCCTATTGCTAAATGTTGTTATTATTATTACTTTCTATTTCTAGTAATCTTTTCTTTCTATTTTTAAAATTTTCCAAATAAAAAAGTAATTACATTATAAAAATAACTAAACGCGTTTCTATATATAGATACATATATAAATAATATTAATATTTTTGTACGGAGACCTTCTTTTAATTTTATTTATTTATTTAGAATGATAAGCGAATGCAATTTTCCTTAAATACTTTTCAATTTCTCAAACTGCATCACTATAATGTTTTTAATTATTCACAATCTTCAGCTGCTATTTTAATAGAAATATTGTTAAGTTATAATGTTGAAATGTATTAAAAAAGTTATATATACAGATATACTGGCATCTCATAATTATAAAAGTAATCTAATTTAGGTTAATTTAGCATAAACTATTCTAGATTATTTAAGCAATGAAAATATGCATATTATTCAGTTAAATATTATTACTCAATCCCAATATTTTATTTCTGTACTCAGTCTATAATAATAATAAAATAATAATTAATCTATAAAACATAATAAAATGAAACAAAACAAGTATTTAAAAGATACATCTTTGGCATAGCATACTAAAAACATTCTTTAAGAAAATTCTATTGATCAACTATTATTTCGATTATAGTTTAATTTGGATTAATAACAGCAGGCGAGTACAAAAAAATATCATTGAAACTTGGTGTCATTTATAGAATGAAGTGATGTTTAATGAGTTCAAATAGTTTTAATATTTTTTTTTAAAGAAAGAATACAAAATTTCGCTGAATGCACGATTTTTCTTTACAATACAAGAGGGAGAAATTCAGCCGGCAGTTCATTTCATGGATAGTGACGTCACGATAGGTTTTATCACGTGACGCAGCGTTTTCCCGCCAACATGATAACTACGTCTTTTAAAGTTAATTTATTAAAGCATCCGGTTTTTAAATATGCATAAAAATGGTATCAAAATGTTTGTATTTTCATGCTCTGTCATTTACAAGTCAAAATGAAAAATGTGCAATTTCCCCATTGACTCTGTGAAATAAATTTTATTTGGCAATTTCATTGACACTCTATAGCGACACAGTTTTAAAGCTTTAACACTTTGACAGCCAAGCCAAAATTGCAAATGTTCACCACAGTGTCAAAAAATTCTGTTGTGTATATTTTTTTCGACATAAAATTATATATAAAAAAAATATTTTTCAATCTGATTCATTTTGCAACACATGGGGAGATTCTCATTCTCCAACAATCAAACTCCAGTACAATTTTCATGTAACTGATATCGTTTTTATAGCTAAGGACTGAAGTGTCCCAACGGAAACATCACTGGCTATCACATATGACAGCCATGGCAGTCAAAGTGTTAAACATAATATTAAAGTAATTATTTTTTAGTAATTAGAATTTTCCAGGAGGGGGCAAGTGCCCTCCCCCTCCCCCTTGTCCCTATGTGCCGATGCCCATGAACAAAACTGTCAGTTTAATGAATATTCTTGAAACGGTCTAATAAAACTGTCAGTTTAACAAATATTCCTGAAATAGCCCAATAAAATAATCACTTGTACCACAAAAGTAAAATAAACAGAGTTAATTACACTACAGAGTAACAAATTTGCTTATTCAGGAACAATGATCAAACACTTGAAGCACATTCTCTAAGAGATGATCGCTCAAAACAACTGAATTCTCAGGAGTTTATCTGCTTCTTTTTATACACTTGACTGCAATTTGGTTAATTCTGTGCTAGCAATCAACTACAAATTCCAGAACTTGGCTTTTATTGAAGATAGAGTTTTGAAACTTTGACAACACTAAACTACCATTTATCACTGTACTGGTCACCGAGTCGTCAATGTGTACCTTAGTTGGAAGTGTATAAACTGTCATTTGTTTCTAGCTTAATAATAAATCTGCTATTGCTACAACAGCACATTTGATGCAGGAAAGAGGATTAATCCATTGCATCAGTATGGAATTTAACAAAAAAAAAAAAAAAAAAAAAGGATGAAAAGATTTTTTTTTTTTTTAACTTCAAGTGCATTTTGCAAGTTTTTTTTTTTTTTTTTTAATCCAAATTCTCGCATTTGTTCAGCTTGGTTAAAGGCAATAACTAATAAATGTAATGTTTATTTATTTTTTTGTTTTGGGTATAGTTAATACATAGATACTTGAGACTGGCAGTTAACAAAAGAAAAAAAAAAAAAATCTGGAGCACAATTTCATAAGAGGAGATTAGAGATAAAATTTTCATTAGAAAAGCAAATTAGGCACATTTGAGAAATGTGTTCATCCGAAATCTAAAGAATCACAACAAGCATGATAAAATTTGTGAAAAGCAAAAGATTTTCTTATATGAAGCTGTGTCACCAAAAATCACTCTTTATCTTCCAAAATAATATAAATAACCAACATTATGACGAAAGAAAATGATCAAGGTTTTGAGAAAAAGAACATGGAAAATGTTTCCAGTATCATTCTGAATTTATGCGACATACACATATGGGCGTACATATGTGTGTGACTGACTGCTATGATATGCAATTTCATGCACCACCAGGTAGCTGTATCTAGTAATTTTTTTTTTTCATGTACATGAGTGATTGCTACAATATGTGCGTTCATATAATTTATGTTTTAAATGTTTCAATTGTAAATTGTTAATTTTTTATAATTTTATCTGAAATTTTCTTTTAAAAACTGTGTTTCTAATTATTTTGTTTGTTTCCTATAAAATGGTATGTAGGGGAAGATGGAAAACAATGAAATAAAATTTACTAATTTTTTCCTAGCCACAATTTTCCATGCCCAAAAATGCAATTAATGCACACTTTTAATCTTGTATTTTCCCCATTTAAATGAATTTTTATAAGATTCTAAACAATATCTTTATATAGTTTAATTGTAGTTTGTAGTTTAGCACGTTTCGGGACCATGCTACATCTTCAGAGATTATGGGCTTTCTGTTTACTTCTGCTTTCTTGCATCATGCGTTACATCATCAGTATATGGTACTTTATTTAACTAGGATCAGTTGGGGTAAAATAAGTCTGGGGGGTAAAATAGGTCAGTTTAAAAAAACTCTTTAAAAAAACATCCAAACAGTTTTTAAATTCCAATTTTGCTGGTTTTATATATTATTTATATTAGTCTTCATTTTGCATGCAAAATTAACTGTAACTGATACTTTTTAGTTACAGCAAGTAATTATTTGTTTGTTTCGTATTAGAAACTTGAATGTGTTGCTAAGAAAAACTTTGTTTTTTAACTAATTCAAAAACAAATTTTACAGTATTTTCTTATGATATTCCAAAAAGCACATTCTTAAGATGAATTTCCTAAATTTTTGGGAGAAAAAAATAAAATATTAATATTTTGGAGTAAAAAAACACATGTGGGGTAAAATAGGTCAGGTGTTGAATCATGTTAGGCTTAGCAAACAAAGTAATTAATTACATTTTTTGTGTTTTAAATAACTCTATATGTATTCTTTTAATTATTAGTTTAAAATTAAACTATAATACTGTTCTAGAGCTATTTCATACACATAGATACAAAATAATTTAATGTTAAGAGGGAAAAAAAAGACAATACATATTGAAGCTGAATCAAAACCTTCAGTTTGTAGGTGTAATTCAAAAAGTTGTTTCATTCCATCTTATTTAAGACGGGTGCCAATTTTTCATACAAAAGGCAGGCAGGACAAAACATTCTCCTGAAACTCTGCAGTTTAGCATCAACTTAAAATGCATGAGTGGATGAATCTAGATCATCAATCACCAATTTGACAAATTAATTCTAGTGCGAGTTCAACAGTCATGGAACAGGATACTATTTATACAGTCTCTTTTTAAGTACATAAAATCTGCTATTATAAACACTTCTAAAGAAGCTTTGAAAAATGCACACAGAAAAAGAATCCATACAAAACAGAAAACAGGAGTAATTTTAACAACCAACTTATTTTTAAATTGATTGTATGACGAAAAAATCAACAGAGATGCTAAAATTACAGAAACATCAACTTTAAAAGAAACAAAAAAAACAAGTCTTTCTCAAAAAGAAAATTTGGACAGCATTAATACTAAACAATTCATAAAAGTTGGAAAATGTGTTAAAGTAGAATTCCCTGGGAAAAGATCAAAGAAAATATTTCATGGCTCTCACACAATCATGAATATTTTGAAGGGATAAAAAAAAAATGCAAATTGAAGTTCCTATTGGATTTTCCAGAGAAAGATATTTCTGATGTAGATGCATCGTAAATTCTAAATGTTCTTCCCAAACTAATGATGGACCATAGAGGCATTTTTTTTTCTTGAAAGAACACAAAATCAAGTTTTTATCAGAAAAAGGAATGTGTATTTGTAATTTTACTTGCATGAAGTAAATTGTATAACAATTTAAAACAGCTTTAAAGCATGACCTATTTTACCCCCTGTATGACTTATTTTACCCCACCCCATGGGGTAAAATAGGTCACAAACAGCATATTTTAAAAGTTATTTTTCAGTACAAATTTTTTGTTTTTTTCAGAGATATTTCTCTTAAAATGTCATAAGGAATATTCATTTTCATATTTTGTACAATTTTTTAACAAATGGAACCAATACATTTTCTGCTGTTTAAGTGGAAACGTAAAACATGCTGTTTTTGACCTATTTTACCCCACCTGACCCTACTGAATTAATGTGCATTTTTTGAATGTTAGAATTGAAAATTCGAAAATAATACATGGAAGGAATAATGATGCCCTGTTTTTATCAGAGCAATTTTAAAGTAAATGTTTTACAGTAATTCGTTCGATATGCTATTTTTGTTGAATTGTGTTGATTTTGAAGTAAATAACGAAAATGGAGTGAAATTTATTGAAGTGAAAGGATATTTAATCAGTGTTGTTAGCTTTTTATACAAGCAGCTTTAGAAATCTTTATGTATATTTAAATATAAAGAATACTAAAGGTAAGTTTTTTTTTTTTATATAAATGAATTTGATAGTGTATTTAATCATTATTTAGGTATATCTTTAAGTAAATATTATATACGTAACAGAAATATATTTATGTTCGTTATGAGTCTATTATGTTCGTTCTAAACAGTAATCTCTTGAAATTGGATGATTATGCTAAGCTTAAAATTACACGTTCTTTAAATTATAAATCAAGAGGATTAAATTGTTTTATCTACTTAGTATTTATAAAAAAGAAAATTTACCTGTGCTGTATGTAGTTTATATGCATTTTGTGATAGGGGTATCCAGTGATTATTTTTTTTCTTTTTGGTTTTAATGTACACGAAATGTATAGACATGCTTATTACTGGTTGCTGCATTTGTAATTTCATGCATTTTGAGATAGGGGAATTCATTTTTTTTTTTTTTTTTTTTTTTTCATGTACATGAAGTGTACAGACGTACATATTACTGATTGCTGGAGCATAAACGTTTGTATTTTGAGATGTGTGCATTTTGAGATAAGGGTATTCAGTGATTTTTTTTTTTTTCTTTTTCATACATACAAAGCATACAAACGTGCATATTACAAATTCCTACGATTAAGAATTTTCAGTATTTATATTGTGTAATTTTACGTTCTGAGTTTCACTTTTTTAATTTGTGAACAGTTATAATCCTGTCATTATTCAGTAAAATTTTTTTTAATTGTATTTTATGATTATTTTTCTAATTTTCTATGCATTGTTTATGATCAAATTGCTTTTTTTCGGCGTGTTTTCGTGCTTGGTTAGATTGCCAAAAAACTCACTTGTAAATGCCTAGCAGTCTTTCACTGCATAGGCACCAAGTCTTCGTTATTTCAACGGAGATTTTATACCGAAAAGTTTTTATGTTTTCAGTATATTAATTTACATTTAAAATTTATTACCATTATGGCTTCTTTATATAAAGTACTTTCAACTGATAATAGCAGGAGACTTGGCGTTGGAACTAAACGCAGTCTTAAATTTCGTCTAAAAGAACATATGAATTACGTCCGCAAACAAGAAACCAATAAATCGGCTATTTCTAAACATTGCTGGGAGGAAAATCATAAATTTAATTCAGCTAAAATTATTTGCAGACCTAAATCCATTCATGAACTCGATTTCTTTAAAGCTTTTCATATTTATAAAAATTTTAAAAACCTTGTAAATTGTGATTTCGCTGTTCCCTATTTGTCTGATTGTTGGAAATTTTACATTCAGTCCACATTTCCTTAATTTTTCTACTGTTTACACAGCTACACATTCCTTAATTCCTATTGGCCACACTCCCCACCTCTTCCGTAATCCTATTGGTTGAACTAAATCCGGTCCCTCTCCTATATATAAGAGCACTTCTCCAGATTCAGAATTCTTTTTGCACTGAAGACGGTACGCTTTAGGCTACCGAAACAGCTGTATGCACCTCAATAATTTTTCTTTGGCGTTTCTGACGTAGTAGTTTATTCCTGTTTTAACTTTCAACTGCTTTCGTGGTCATCTTTAGTGCTGGTAGCTTCTGTTTAAATCTTTCCCAGGTTTTTATCTCTTTTGGTTTCATTACTTCTCTTCAGTTCACTGATTATTGGTTGCTAGTCTTCAGGTATAATGTTATGTTCATGGTCGTTAGTAGCAAAGGTGCAGGTTAGTATTTCAATGACTTTACATTTGAGGGCATAAGTGTGGGAGTTATAGTTAGCGATTTTATGAAAATTAATGGAATTAATATCAATCGGGTTATTGATGTTAGCACTAGAGAAGGTGGTGGAAGGTTTATTGAATTTTAGGTCAGCAAGATGTTCTTTTTAGCAATCTTATTTTTCTTTTAGTCATGCCAATATAAGTAGCTTTTTTGTTGTCTATAAAATTAAAATTGATTTTATATATACCTGTTTTTTTCATTATTGTTAAATGGATCTTTATCATTGTGAATGCAGTGAAAAATGTTAGGATTAGGTTTGATAGGGATGTTTATACCATGTTTTTTACTTTCATTTAGTATTTTTGTAGTGGCACCTTTACAAAAAGGGATAAAAGAAGTAAAATATATGTTTCTTTTTGAGCATTGTTGATAAAGTTAAGGGTTTTTAGACGTCTTGGGAAAAACGTGCTTTACGATACTGCTTGGCGATACTTTTTGAACTCGCCAATTTGGCGTTGGATTTGGTTTTGGTTCCCAATGGCGATGGGCACCCATTGTTTTCGCAGTTTTGTTTCCTGACTTTTTCAAAATGGCCAATTTTACATGTTTCAAACCAACTACCTAAAAATAAGGCATAAAAAGTAGCTTTTCAAAAACTTTAACAAAAGAGAATACAAATTTTAAAAATTTGCACAATTTTAAAAAAAGAAAAATATCAAATATTGATAATTACGAGATAAGTAGAGTTTAACGTCACACTAGTACTGCGCTATTGGTAATTTTAAACATTACAAAACAGAAAATATCATAAATAATTCAAAAACACAACTTATAAATACATGAATAAAAAATAAATTTTTTCACTTACTTCTTTCCAAACTTCTGTAGAAAAAAAAAAAAAAAAACGAATCCTCTGTCAAAACTGAAAACTTCTATCAAAACTAAATAACCATCTACACTAGGCACAATTTAAAATACTATTCCAAAGTTTTTGACAAATATATTCAAAATGCATACTGCATGCTCTAAAACTATTAATTAACAAACATTTTACATAAAAAAAATTATCTCCTTTCAAAACGTGTACATTCTGCACCAGAGCTTGAAAAATCTCAAAATGTTTACATGCCCTGCCAGGCATGTTAGTCTGGACAATACATGCCCGAATGAAATTTTTACATGCCCAAATATCTTATTAAAATGCATATTAATAAAAACATTCACATACCTAGTGAAAATAATTTTACAACATTATATCTATATTGACATTATTTCAATTTAAGTAAAAGTCTTAAACAAGATGCTATATTTTAAAATAATTTTTAGAAAGTTATTTTTGTTTCAGTATTTGCATGCCTAGCTGGGCATGTAAGAGAAAAAAGTACATGCCCAATATAAAATTTTTATATGCATGTCGGGCAATATAATTTTCGAGCCCTGTTCTGCACAAATCAGAAATCGCCTACTGTTGCCATTATCATAAAAGAAAAAACAAACCAAACATATCAAATAAACTGCTGGCTACTATACATTAAGGTACGTAGGTAGGTTGGATTTAATGTCACACTAGTACTGCATTATGAGTAATTCAGATGGTGAGAAGATTAGAGTACCTTAATAAATTAAAAGCATTAATAATTATTACAATTCCCCAATTAGGAATATAATTCTATACTCTTTGTAAACGGGGACCAAAATGCTAATAACTATAATAAATAATTTTCCTGTAAAACTTTTTAAAACTTAGAAAAATGGGTAACAAAAACGGACCATCCTCAGAAAATTAGGACATCGGGTCTCGTGACAGTATGGAATTTTGTTTCACAGCAATCAGTGGTACGTACATGAAAAAAAAAAAAAAATAAATAAATCACTCTCACCCGCAATCTGCATGAATTTTTAAAACGCACAAAATTTCGTTTTACCTCGATCAGAAATATGTACAGTCGGGAAAAAAAAAAAAAACGCAACACCCGCTGTAGTTTCGTTATTAATTGACGGAGGAACATTTAATAGACATAATTCAACAGGAAATTAAAAGCACTTTCTGAATATGTCATCAAATTTTGAATCAGGGGTCATCTACATATTAAAATGAGCACCAACTTTGATTTTTTCAATAGCAACACCCAATTTTGACTACATTTTCGAATTTCTGAGAGTCTGGCAGTGCGGAAAAGTATACTGTTTGTATACTTTATCTTTAGTATTTATAGAGTTATAACCAAAAATGTGTTAGGGGTTATCTGTAAATGTAGAAAAATAAAATTAAGATCCTATAAGCAAGAGACAAAATTTTAATGTTTCACACCGGAAATCTTTCAGGAAAAAAATAATTATAAAAATTAATAAAACATTGTCGCTTTTTCCAGTTCCTTAATTATCCTGAATTCAATTTTCGAGATTTGTATATACTTTAGTACTTTTTAAAATAATTTCAGGTCTATTTATATACATTACACTTGCGATAAGTCCATACAGTACTCTTTGAAAATAGTGCAATATTTTTCAAGTAAAAGTGTCTATTATGGCTGTACTGATCACCAATAAAGCTTAAATTTTCTTTCGTAGGTGTAACATAATATACGAAATGAAATAATATAGAATATATATATAATATATATATACAACAATGCATAAACTAAATCTTTTCGGATAAATTATTGTAAGGGTTCATGAAGTAAATATAAAGCAATTTTAATCGCACTTACCAGTTTTGGGTTAGTTGAGCTCTTTGGAACTGTACGATTCGTTTTATAATTTCTATGAAAATATAATTTCTTAATTAACCCTTTCGCGACTGCTGACGTAGATTCACACCATTTGAAAATCTGTAACTCTGTCAGTGGGCGTTTCTTTCGTAATTTGTATGTTACATATTTCTTGTACCCAGTGTTAATATGTTTGCAATAAAATATACTATGGATAGAAATATATTGATTAGAAAGAATATAATTATAATGTATATCCATTTGTAATATAATTCTGAATACAAAAAATTAGTTCTGAAATATTTTATTTTGAGAGTATAACGTTTGTAGGCGAGTCTATCTGTCAAAAAGACAAAATCCTGCGGTCGCAAATAGTTTTAAAATATATTTATAAAAGTTAAAGCATGTTTTTAAAAATGTATGAATTTAAAATATATTAATAAAATTTTAAAGACTAAAGTGTCCTTAAAATAATAATCCTCCCCCCCCCCCCTACAAAATAAATGAATAAGTAAATAAATAAAATAAAATAAACAATATATGAAGCAAATGATTAAGCTTTTTTTAACTATGGCGGTAGTTAAGAAACGATTTTACAAGTCTGTCTTGCATTCCAATTCCATTCGTTTTCTATATTTAACAATTTCACATTAAACCTATTTTTCTATTTAAAGCAGTAAAACCCGCCTATTTAGTTAATTTTTTTTCTTCTAGTGTTCATTTAAAAGATTCAAAATTTATCACTAATTAATGGATGAAGTAAATAGTCCTTGTGCATATTTTTGTCAACATAAAATAAGGAGTTTAACACGAATACTCAATGTCACATTTACTTTCCTTTTCTGTATTGTTTTGTTTTCAAGAACGGTGAAGGCGGGGCTTGTCTTCTTCAGAAAACAGGAATTCTTGATAATAACACTAATGTCTAAAAATCCTCATTTTTGCTTCATTTCTTTGCGTTTGACGTTGTTATTATATAATTTGACCCGTTCATAAGAAATAAAAATATTTTGTTTAATTTTCTTTGTTATTTTTTAAGATTTGATTCTTTATCTTATGAAAAACGTTATAAGAGACGGCCCCCTAAACCACTCCAAAAGAATGATTTATTTATATCTCGAAAACTAATAACTGGAATGAGCTGCAAATTTGCACACCCATATTTTTCAGCATTACGATTCATTTTATGTAAAAATTAATATAGGTCATAATTCACATTTTTTATGAATATGGATTTATTAATATTTTTCAGAATTAAAAATATTTTTCAGAATCAAAAGTAATGATGGATTATGTTTGGGTTTCTTCACTGTATCTCGTAAAAAAAAAAATTATATCGATCAAGTAATTTTTTGTGAAGATATTAATAAAAGTTTGAAATATGAATTTAACATTAGCACCTTCAAACTTTGAATGCTTATAACTCTGTGAAAAAATAAGTAAAATATACAACCAATATACTTTTTCGCGTTGTCATGATCCCAGGAATTCAAATATAAAGTAAAAATGGGGCTTTACCTTTGAAAAAATCAAAGTTGGTGCACGTTTTAATATGTAGACGACCCCTAATTCAAAAATTCAGTTCATTTTCTGAAACTACTCACAATTCCCCGTCGAATGATACCTATTACATTTTTCTACATCGATTAGTAACGAAGTTACGTTGAGTGTTGCGTTTTTTTTTTTCCCCGACTGTACATCTGTATGGGATGTTTTTGACAAAGTGATTTTTTTTTTTTCCCCCCCATGTACGTGGAGTGTACATGAAAAAAAAAAAAAAAAAAAAAATATCACAAGATACCATACTCGCTTTTTTCATGAATCTATAAAACGCACAAAATTTCATTTTACAGTGATCAGTAATATGCACGTCTGTACGCTCCGCGTACATAAAAACCAAAAAGAACATCACTGGATACCTTACCCACATTCTGCATGAATCTCTAAAACGTACGGAATTTCGTTTTACAGCGATCAGTAATATGCACGTCTGTCACGTACATGAAAACCAAAAAGAACATCACTGGATACCTCACCCGCATACTGCATGAATCTTTAAGACGCAAAAAAGTTTGTTTTACAGAGTTAAGTAATATGCATGTCTATACGCCCCACGTACATGAAAAAAAAAAAAAAAAAAAAAAAAAAAAATCACTGGATACCTCACCTGCATAGTACATGAATCTTTAAAATGCATGAAATTTCGTTTTACAGTGATACCCACCATTTCGTTTTACAGTGATACAGCTGAAGCCCCCCCCCCCCCCCCCCCAAAGTTAAGTTCTGGATCTGCCACTGCCAAGCACTATCGTAAAGCACATTCCACCCAACGTCTTTTATACAGTTTATCAATTAGAGCTTTGCTGTAACCTGCTTTTTGACCAACATTTTTAATGTTGTTAAGTTCATTCTTTAATATTTTATTGCAGCAGATAAGGATGGCATGATTAAAATAGGCTTGTAAAGCAGCTAATTTATAGGAATAAGGAATTAAGGAATTTTACTATTAATAATTTCATTATTATTAGTTGGTTTCCTGTAGTCAGTAGTATCGAATATATTGTTACGTTTCAAAATTTTTACATCAAGAAAATGACTATTACTACTTTCAATTTCAAGCGTAAATTTAATATTCTTGTCAAGTTTATAAACTTCACAAGAATATTAAATAATTATAAGATAAAAAATAACTTTTTATAGACCATTTTTTTAATTTTCTGTTGAATCATATAAACTTGACAATTTTATGTATTAATAAATACTTTCTTTTTAAATTTTTTGATGAATTATCCCATCAACTTGAAAGAAAATGATCAAATGTGTAATAGAGTAATTATAAGAAATTTTCAAACATTTATTAATTAAATAAAAGTATTAAAAGAATGCATTGTCATCATGTTCTGAACTACTCTAAAAGTTTCAAATGTCTAGCTAGTTGGGAAGTTATAGCTGCTATAGATCTATATTTTGCACTTTATCAATGTGTATAATATTTTTAAAGTGATAATGATGTCAATTTTTGTGAGATGCATAATTTAATTTTTTACATTTTTTTATTGTTCATGTTTAATTGAATGTATTTTATTTTTATGTCAAAAGAAAATGAACTCGTAATTTTTTTTTTTTTGGCAACAATTAAATTATAGCTAATATTTAAATGGCTAATTTTGAAGCTATTAGGAGGTTATTATTTTCATATTTTAATTAAATTAAAGAAAACTAATTAAAAATTCGAAAATCAGGATTTGCGACATTGTCATCGTGTTCTGAGCCATTCTAAAAGTTTCAAATGTCTAGCTAGTCGGAAAGTTAGTTAAAAATCGATTGCAAGATTTGTACTGGACAAACAAGAAAGCGAGTTAATAAAAACATGGTAAAATGTAAAACTATTTATTCCTATAAAAATGCTGCCGGTAAAAATGCGTTTTACGGTCCTTCTTGGCGATTTTTTCCGAACTCGCCGAGTCTGCGCAGTGTTGCGGTTTTCTCTCCCGTCCTTTAGAAAATGGCGAACTGGAAACGTGGTTTCCCAGTTTTTATAACGGTCCTATCCAAGAAGGCCGATTTACAAAATTTAAAGCAATTATCTAACCATAAACCGTAAAAGAATCCTTTTAAGAGCGTGAATAAAAGAAAATACAAATAAAAATCAAATTTTTAAAATTTGTACAATTTGCATACACCAAAACTAACAATTATTAAACATTACAAAACAAAAACACCCTAATTAACCCAACAGATAAATATATAAATAAAAAACAAGATTTTTTTTACTTACCCGTTTCAAAATTTGATAATCCTGCAACATTCATAATCCTTGAAAAAACGAAACTTTAATCTTCGCTACAAATTTCGAAAAATGCAAGTAGAGTTAAAAAATTTCAAAATTTAAAAGAATACTCCAAACATATTTTTAGTTTATATTCTACTTAAAGACACAATTCTATAAAATATATCATAAATTAACAAACAAAAATTTACCACTACTAGACAAGCATGTTTTTCAAATGAAGTTACCCTACTGTTGCCAAAATTGGAAAAGTAAAACGAACGAAACATGTCGGCAGCAAAAGCGTTCGAACACTAAATCCTATGTTAAAAAAGTACACTTCATACGGTTTTGTTAAATAAATCCTTGTCGAATCATGTTCTTACACTGACTAAGAACAGGATTCGACAAGGATTTATTTCACAAAAGTGTATGAAGTGTACTTTTTCTTACATAGGAATTTTTTCTAGTATTCGGACACTTTTGTTGCTGACTGTAGTATAAGCAGAGTGGATTTAACGTCCCACTACTACAGCGTTATGGGCAACAATCTCGGAGATACGCAAGTAAGGTTGCAATTAACATCGCACTAGAACTGCGCTTCGGCGACAATCTCGGAGAGACGAAAAAGAGAGACGGAGAGTCTTTTCAAAAATTATTTATAATTTAATTTATATAATAGAACATTGTGTTTTAATATAACCTAATGAATTGTTGATCTAAACAAATGTTATAAAGTTTAATATAAATTATTTAAACCAAGACAATAAATGGCAAGAACCTTTATAGAAAATCCTATAGCTGTTATTCCTAACAAATCCCCCCCTCTTGTCATTTATAATCTCAACATTTATAAGAGGTAAGGAATAAAACAAACAGCTTAAATTATGCCTTAGGCACAAAAAGTTCCTAAAAAAAAACCCTCTAAAACAAGCCTTCAAAAAAAAAAAAAACAGAATTTTTTTTTTTTGATTCACAAAAGTATCCGATATATACATAGGTATACAAACCAGGAAAATAATGACCACATCATTTAGCTTTAAAGTTCAATAATTACATTCTCTAACTGCAAAAAAAAATATATATATATAAATTAAATACAAAACAATTCACAGAAAGTTACTTTCCTCATATATACAATACAAATAATCAATTACATTCACTCGCACATGCTGGGGCCCCAGTCTTTCAAACACTCATACAGAAAGAACTTTTCAAAAAAAAATTAGAAAAATATATAAAGAATGTACAAACAAACAAAATGTTTAACTCCAGGTATTGAATGGGACCTAATGACATTTCCAATTCAAACATAATAAAACTAGGACTTACAAAATTAAAAAGTTTAACATGCCCGTGAACAGATCCTTTTGAAAATATAAATCTCCCAAAAGACAAACCAGAGAGACATCTGACAAATTACAATGGCACCCTCTACGAGACGTTACCGAGGGCTGTTCTGCCTCACTAAAATCTATCTCTCAAAAGACATATCCTCAATTAGATGGGAAAGTTAATTATTCAATACCTGGAAAGACTCAAAAAATATATATTAAATACAAGAATTTTATAAAACAATGTACTAACAATTCTATAAAACAATGTACAAACAATAAATTCCTTAAAACAATGTACTAAACCATAAATTATTTAAAACAATGTACTAACAATAAATTACAATATTATTTTTTATGTACAAAAAGATTCATAATAAACTTTTCAAGATCGTTTCTGGACTGGGGTTTTGTGAAAGGATCACTAAGGTTAGATTTACTTTTAATGTATTTAAGATCAAATAATTGTTTATAAACCAAATCTCTAACAAAAAATAACTTTACATCTATATGTTTACTTCTCTAGTTCTCTATTGGAGATTTTACAAAGTCTATAGTGGCCATATTGTCAACAAATAAAATTGATTTTTCCTTTTGACCAAAAACTAAATTTTTATGATAACATTCTTCAAGGATTCTATCAAACCATATTAACTCTTTAGAGGCTTCAGTCATTGCCACAAACTCAGCTTCCATTGTGGAAAGACTGACGCTCTTTTCCTTAAAAGTTCTCCATTCAATTGGAGACCTACCTAAAAGAATTAACTGTCCCCCCATAGAAGTTCTGTCATCACGGTTTGCAGCAAAATCTGCATCAGAATAAACTAGGAATTGAATATTATTGCAAGTTAAGTCCAATTTTAATTCACGAGTACTATTGACATATCCAAGTAGTTTTAAGAGACCATTCCAATGATTAAGTCCAGGATCTGACTGAAACTGACTAAAAATATTAGTAGCATAACTTATATCTGGACGAGTTCTGTTAGCAAGAAAAGACAAACATCCCAAAATATTTCTATAGGGGTAATTTAACATTTCTTTAAGTTCATCATTTGTTTTAGGAGAATCTCTCTTAGAATAAACTGAAGTTTTACATATAGGAAGTGAAGAAATAGGGAAATTAAAATTTTTATACCTTTCACATACTTCTTTAACATAACTCTCTTGATGTATGTAAAGTTTCCCATCAACTTCCATAAACTCAACTCCTAGCAATTTTTTAGTTTTACCTAAGACTTTAATATCAAAATTAGAACTTAGTAACTTTAACAACTTATCTGAAATTTCTTTACATTTACAAAATAAAACAAAATCATCAACATATAAAATTAGAACTGCATTTGAATCAAATATGTACACACAATTACAACTCTCCAACTTTACAAAACCAATATTTAACAAAACCTTATGGATTTCATAAAACCATTCCCTGCCACTCTGATGCAGGCCGTATAACGCTTTATTCAATTTACAAACTCTATTTTCTTGACCTTTAACTACAAAACCTGGAGGTTGTAACATGTAAACATCTCCTAATAAGAAGCGACAAAGATAAAACTAAACCTTTAGAAACGGCAGGAATTTATAAAATACCATACAATAACGAACAAAATAAAGAAAAATGTTATATAGGAAAAACAAAAAGAAAAATAAAAACTCGAATCAAAGAACATAAACACGATATAAAAACAGGTAAATTAACCACAGCCTTAACCCAAGTAAACAAAAACGAAGAAACAGGGCTGCCAACCTCTGGGAGTGCTAAAGTGTAGTTAAAAAGCAAAAAAAGTGTAGTTTTAAGCTACAAAGTGTAGTCGCTAAAAAATTAGAAAATACTTAAAATATAAATAAGCATAAAATCTTTTGTTTACATTATGACTTACTTTCTGAAATTTATTGATTTTTAATAATCAAAACATTCAAAAATAATAGAAATTTTATCCAAATTTACCTTTTATATTAACATGGATACATGAAAATACACTAATTCTAATATAATACACTAATATGCAGGGTTGCCAACTTTTCAAAAACACTTTGAGGAGTATTCAGAGAAATTTTGAGGAGCATTTCGGCTACTTTGAGGAGCAATTTTAAAAATTAAAAAAGAAAAAGAAAGAAAGAAACTACTAACAAAAATAAATTATCAATAATCATATGAAATTAAGTGAAGAAAAAAAAAAAAAAAAAAAAAAAAAAAGGTAAGATGTAGGTATGCATCAAATTTTTAGTTATTCAGTATACTGAATATTCATTATTCAGTAATAATCAAACATTTAGTGCATGCCTATTCAAAAGAAACTTGTTTAATTACAAGAACAAGACAATTGATGTGAAAATAATTTCAATGCTATACTTCAAACAGATATAAAAATTGGATTTTTTTAAACAAAATCTTAAATTTTTGGAGTAACAAAAGTCAAAATAATGAACAATTTTAATAGTTTAGATATTAGAAAATGTAATAAAACTGAATCTACAATAAAATAATCATTGTTATTAAGGATGGAAAAGGATTGAAATTGTACAACATTAAATTCAATTTCAGTGCAAACTGACAGCCATCAACTTTTCTGAAACATTTTTTTCCCCCTTAAGATTATTGCTAAATATACCTAAAAAATCGAGTTTCCGTAGGGGGGGGGGGGGGAGGTAGAATTACCTTTTTATCATTAATTAAATAAATATGCTATTTTTCTCGTATTTGACAGAATTCGCAATATTTTTACGACCGATTGCCGAAATTCGTAATTATTTCACTGCAAATTTACAAAATCTACGTTTAATAGCAAATAATTGCTAATATATACTATAATTTTGCTCTAATTGATAAAATTCACTCTTCTTTAAAGGTAAATCCTAAAATACGCGATTATTATGCGGCCGATTGCCGAAACACGCTATTATTTAGCTACTAATTTGTGCAAAATACGTTCATCTAAAAGCTGAAACTTAAATACTCAACTATTTTGCCACTAACCAGTGAAATTTCCATTTTTTTTTTTTCTTTTTCAAAGTGTAATCTCGGAAATCGGGAATAATTTTGAAGTAGTTTTCGCTAATACGGGATCGCTTACCCACTAATAATCAAAAATTTAAGTTTTATATTCTATCATATGGCTGCTAGCCAATAAAGGTTTTTTTTTTTTTTTTTCCCCAGTTGATTTCAGTAAATCGCGATATTTTTGTAGCCGATGACGGAAATACGCAATCCTTTCACCGCTAATTAACAAAATTTATGTTTAATCGCTGAAAAAGGCTTTATTTTGATGCTAATCGATGAATTTCTTGCTTTTTTCAAACATGATATACATTATAAGTATAATTTTGTGGCTTTTTATAGAAATACGGAATTATTTTACAGCTAATTTTTAAAATTACGTAATCGTAAACTAATTGCTAAAATAGATGTTATTTTTCTAAAAATGTCTAATTATTTAGTCATAAATCAGCTTTTTTTTTTATTACTGAAATGTCATTTTTTGCGGCTGATTTATAAAATACGCAATTTTCTTGTGCTATTTTTGTGATGAATCCATTTTAAATCCGACGATTTTTGTGAAAGTCCCATTTTCAGATATGAAAATTTCTTAGAATCACCCACGCACTATAAAAACTAAGTTATCGCGTATTCAGTTATCCTAAGAAAAAGCACAGGAAATATTCTTTTTCTTTCTCCAACGGTAGATACTTGGTACGATAAAGTTCGAAATTTTCCATGATTTTTTCAGAAACTTGTATATTAAAACACTTAAGAAAGTTTCCTATTACAGAGGGCCCACCAGCGGCCGAGCGGTTCTGCGCTCAAAGCTGGTAGATGGGAGGTGCCGGGTTCGATCCCAGGTCGCGCTCATCGACCTAGCCGTTCGGAGTTTTCCGTGGTTTCCTCGCGTAAATACGGGCTGGGACCCCTTAGAAAGACCCCCACGGAGGGCATTCCCCCTATAGGCCTAGGACACATAAGGAGTCAATCGGCCTTAATCCTCCAACCAACCAACCTATTACAAAGGACAATTCCTCCGTTAAAGTCCGACTTTATACTGTTTTCTCCAAAACTCGCGTGATTAAGGCTTCAGACACTTTAGAAAGTCTCCCACGGAAGATAGCTCTTCCTGGTCTTAGTTTCCTTGCGTTGTCAATCGTACTTAAAGTTCAGTAACTTTGAATCCATTATTTTTATCGATAAATAATTAAAATAAACAAATTTTTTCGTTAGAAAGTATTATTTTTTAGCGACTTATTAAGCATTAAGATAAATGAAACATTGATAGAGTTTAAATGAAAATCAAAATACAGCATAATCATAGCCATGAAGATAATCATAGCATTCGGTTTCTTTCTCCCCCCCTTTCAGCTTGCGGTGTCTGTGCTTGCGGTTTTAATTAAGCACACTCTCAGCTAATGCAAACAAATACTCGTTCCCGTTCTGAGTCAGCAATATTTCGATTACGCAATGCCTAGCAGTAGAATGTTGTTTTTTTTTTTTTCTTTACTATTTATTTATGAGTATTTACGATGAAGCATGTGGTTCTTCAACTAGATTGTAAAAGTTAGATTTGTTATTTTTATATTTTCAAGAAGCACTTTCATACATAAAAAATAAAATTCAAAGAATAATGTTTTATGCGGCAACTGTTGGAAATGCAAAATTAAAAGTTGATAAGGATTGGATTGCGATGGAAAAAAAAAAAAAGAAAAGAAAGAAAGAAAAAAGATAGTTTTTTTTTTTTTTTTCCAGTGTCTGCCACTATTCAGTTTTATATTATACTTTTTTAATACGTGGTGAAATCGGAGTTCGCTCATTGTAAACAAGATGACGATGGGGAAAGGAAAAGCGTAGCTTTAAGTATACGATGCGTAGAGTGTAGTAGAAGCAGGCTAAAGCGTAGTTACTACGCCAATTGCATAGTTGTTGGCAGCCCTGAAGAAATTAATATCAAATTTGATGAAGTAAAAAAGTTGGCCAACTACAACAACCACGGATACGCAGCGATCAGGGAGTCTGTTGAAATTTTAGCTAATTCTGACAGTTGTAATGGCAACGAGGGTGCTATCCTTAACCGCCAATGGCGAAAAGTCTTTAAAAGAGCAAGAAAACAAGAAGACCACAGTTTCGAACACCAAAACAAGGTAGTGACCAAGCTGGGGCGCCCCAGATGAAACTAGTATACCAAGGATGTAACGTGAAGATAAGTAAAAGGTTATATATCTTAATTGTTTTATTAATTAAATTGCTTCATGGATAAAATGTTTCAAGTATCTCCATTCAAACTAGCATAAAGATATGCACCAGTCACGTCACATTGGGTATGAATCCATTTATTATAAGAAACAAGAAGAGAAAAGAAAAATCTAACTAAACTAAAATTGACAACAGGGGAAAAAGTTTCATCAAAAGATTCACCCTTTATTTGAGTGTAACCCTGTGCCACTAAACGAGCTTTAAATCTAACAATTTTTCCAGTCTCATCCTTTTTTACTGTATATACCCAACGACAACCTACTAGATTGACATCTTTAGGAGGATCAACCAAATTCCAGACCTGTCTAGCTTTCATAGTATCCATTTCACTCTCCATAGCACTTAACCAGTCAGGATAATTATCCGACTTTAATGCTTGTTTGTAAGTTTTAGGAATAGACACTTTATCTAGTCAGCTAACTCGCTTAATTGGGATACAATCTCCTCATTATCCACTTCATCAAGATCAGAAACAGGACCATCATAATCATTTTCACCTCGAAAATCAAATAATTCAGGTTCAAATAAAAGTTTATTTTTATCACAGTAAGTTTGCACTTCATTTAATGAACGCAAACGCTGTGTTTTTCCTTCCTGAAAATAATAAATGTCTCTTCTGGAATGATCACTACGCATTTTGGGCTTCCTTAACCAAACTACCTTTTTCAGTTCTGAACTTATAGGAGGACTAGGTAAACAATCATGGGAATTATCAGAAGGATAAAAATCAACTTTAGCTTCCTCCCTGTGTTCACTTGGAATAGTAACCTCACTATAATTCTGCATCTCAGAAAAAGGGTTGGTGCCCATCACGGCTCCACTGCGCTTAGTTTTAAAAGTTTCATTCTCATCAAATGAGACATTTATTGTTTCAACCACCTTTCCAGAATCGGGCATCCATATTCTATAACCCTTAGTTCTATATGCATAACCTATAAGGTATCCAATTTTTGCCTTTGCTTCAAGCTTATTGCGAAGCTGGCGAGGAACACCTACATATGAAAGAACACCAAAGGGTTTTAGATGCCTTACTGAAGGTTTGCGGCCAAAGAAAAGTTCAAAAGGAGTCTGCTTCTGATCAGAATGACATACCCTATTCCAGGTATATGTAAAGTGAGACATAGCATCAGGCCAAAAACTAGCATGCAAACCTGAATCATCTAACAAAGTCCTAGCACCATCTGCAACAGTTTGGTTATACCTTTCTACAATGCCATTCTGTTCCGGAGAATAGATATTGGTAAGTTCATGTGTAATTCCCTTTTCAGAGAAATATTTCTTAAGGTTATTTCCCAAAAATTCCCCCCCATTATCAGTTCTAATACATTTTACTTTAGAGTTCAGAATATTTTCAACTCTATTTATATGCTTTTGTAAAACATTACAAGCTTCTGATTTTTCTCTGAGGGGATAAAGGGAAACCTTTCTAGAATAATCATCTATGATTGAAAAAAAATATCTTTCTCCGTCACGTCCATTTACTGGACTAGGACCCCATATATCTGCATATAACAGTTCTAAAGGATGTTTGGATCTAATGACATTCAAAGGTTTAAAAGAAACTCGCTTATTTTTGTTAAGTTTACATGTCTCACAATTAAATTTACATTTACTTAACTTAGGATGACCAATGACATTATTTTCTTTAAAGGTACGAAATAAAGATGAAATACCTATATGTGCAAATCTACAATGCCATAATTTATGTTGGTCCTCAACTGAAGTATCAGCTACAAAAGCAATTCTATTTACAGGTTTTCTAGTTAATTTTGGATAAACATAATATATTCCATTTTTAAGATAAGCTTTAAATAACAGACTATTACCCTGTGTCACTTTCACTACACCCCCAGATCCAGAAAAACAGCCTCCCATGAGGTCAACACGTGGGCCAGAAATGAGATTTCGCCTAAGCTTAGGACTGTACATGACCTCTTTAAATTCCACAGTTCTTTTTCCAAATTTTAATATAACAGTCCCTTTACCCTCTATTGGGAATTCAATATTATCAATGGCAATAGCCATTTTTTCAGAAACCAATGGTTTGTAATCTACAAAGAAATCTTTATGCTTACAGAAATGATGTGTCGCGGCTGTGTCGAAACACCAATCTGTTTCACTACTATCTTTCTCAGATAAACAAGCATTAACATAAGAAATAAAAGGTTTTGACTTACAGTTTTTATGTCTAGTACCTCTATGAAACCTTGACCCTCTGGAATGTCCACTTCTAATGTTATTTCTCCCTCTAAACACAGAACTTTGTCCTGATGAAGGAGATCTCATAGGAGAAGGACTTCTTGATCTTGAAGATGATCTTTCTCTTGGTCGATCCATACACCGTTGATTAAATCTCGGTACATCTGATTTTGAAGAAGATAAATTTTTAGACTGATTATTTATAAATGGACATTGATTTCTGTAATGACGATCACTTCCACAGCAATAGCACACACCACTTTTCTTTCTTATAGTAGATTGAGCCTGTATATTACACACATCTTGATTTCTCACTCTTTGTCGAACTTCCTCAGCTATAATCTCCTGAACTACTTCTTTAAATTTAAAATCAGTGTCCTTCCATCGCAATACTGATTGAACAGAAGTGTCAAAATTTGAAGGCAAAAATTTAAGAAATTGATAAACTGCATATTTTTCTGAAAAAGAGGAATCAATCCCTTTAATTTGATTAAATAATCGATTAACTCTTGAAGAAAATAAAGAAATTGTTTCATCAGGTTGGATTCTTGCTTCACAAAATTTATTAAATATTTCCATATGATATGAACGATTATCAGGTCTGAAATTCTTTAATAATTCTTTCCATAATGTAACTGGATCTTCAAAATTTTCAACAAGTTTTCTATACTGTGGCTGAATATTTAGATAAATTATGGAAATTGCTGTATTACACCTATTTTTAAAATCAAAAACTTGTTTCTCAAATTCAATAGTTGACTCTTTTTCTTTTAAAACAGGCAATTTCTCAGTCTCATTTACAATGGACCACAGTCCCCTCTCCATTAGGAGGAATTTCACATCCTGTGACCATCCATCATAATTAGATTCACTCAATTTCTCAATTTGATAATTGCTAGCCATAATTTATCAAAAAAATTTAAATTTTAATATAAAACAGCAAAAAAAACTCAAATAAGTTATAAAAATTAAATTTATAATCGCTCCCCCCCGTCAATAACGATCGTAATTTTATATATACTTCTTAACTTTACTGAAGACATAACTTCAACTCTTCATGAAAGTAGCAAGAATTTCAAAAAAAAAATTCACAAGAGCTAAAAAATACTTCATAAATATAAAAGTTTCTGCAATATCTCATAATCAAAAACAATGTCACTGCCTTTATTTGATCTCAACTGCTTCATTTTATATCTTAATAATAAAAAAAAATGAAATTCTTGAAGGTAAAAACTAAGTTCAATAACAATGTGACACATTAAATAGAGAATAGACATCTTGCAGAAAGAAAGAAAAAAAGCTCACATAATTATCCTATTTAAATACGATCCATACTTTCAAGGGAGAAACGAAAACAAAATAAGAAAAACCACAAAAGATAAAAAGTACTTTGATTCATGAACTTGACCTATATTCACCATCTTCCATACGGACGATAATCATGACAGCTGCTTCAAAAAGTAATGACGGCCCATAACCTTTTATCTGTCAAAGAAGGAGATGCCAAATGTTTAATTAATAAAAAGTAATCTCTTTAAAATAAATAATCTTGACTTGCAGAGTTTAAACTATTGAGCAGATGAAAAACGTAACTAAGTTAATTTGAAGCATAAATAAAAGTGTTCTTGAAATAAAGACGATTCATATTACAACAAACGAAAGTTTATTGATAATTCAAAACAGATATTATGAATAAAATATTAGCACTTCAAAAACAACATTACTTGTAACATCAGCTGGAGATTACATGTATCAAAACAACTTTTTCACAAAAGAGAAACATATCTATTGAAGGCTTGTCAAACACATAGCAAAATTTACTCTTTATAGAAGATTAAATTTAGAACACAATTGCCGTTCACTGTTTAAAATTAAGAGACCAGCTCCTAAAGAAAAAGAAAAGGAAATGAAGAAATGAAGCACCCACATTGTGTAAAACGATCTATTTATATATTCCGGACAAATTAATATGCATAAGCATAACGTTAATCAAACAGTTAAATTAATTGAAACCAAAAAAAAACATGACTGGTCAAAAACAGAATGACGTCATCGTCACACGAACAGAAATGAACGAAAACAATTAGTTATGAATTTTTACTTAGTGAAGTGAATGTGAAAGTTTGTTTACATTTTATGCCACGGAAGCTAATTTACTGAAGACTATAAAAAATAAATGATTTTTGATTAAATGACAGGAAGATAAATTCAATGAAATTAAAAGTTAAGTAAGTTATCAAAAAAATATTTTAATAAAAGTCTTTTCAAAAATTATTTATAATTTAATTTATATAATAGAACATTGTGTTTTAATATAACCTAATGAATTGTTGATCTAAACAAATGTTATAAAGTTTAATATAAATTATTTAAACCAAGACAATAAATGGCAAGAACCTTTATAGAAAATCCTATAGCTGTTATTCCTAACACAAGTAAGGTTGCATTTAACATAGCATTAGCATTGCGATTGGGCGACAATCTCGGAGAGACGCAAGTACGGTTGCAATTAACATCGTACTAGAACTGCATTTCGGCGACAATCTCGTACAGATGCAAGTGAGGTTACATTTAACATCGCACTAGCACTGCGCTATGGCGTGTGCACGCTCCGCGTACATGAAAACAAAGTAAAAAAGCATCACGGCAGCAAAAGTATCCGAGCACTAGCAAAAATTCCTACGTTAAAAAAAAAAAACACTTAATAGAGTTTTGTTAAATAAATCCTTATCGAATCATGTTGTTAGTCAGTCTAAGAACATGATTCGACAAGGATTCATTTAACAAAACAATATTAAGTGTACATCTTTTACGTAGGAATTTTTGCTAGTGCTTGGATACTTTTGCTGCCAACTGTACACACCCGCATTCTGCATGAATATTTAAAATGCATAAAATTTCAAAACTTCTTAAAAACACGAAGCATATCTCATACTTAATTAATAAATACCTTTATTTTGCTTTTAAAAACATGAAGCATATCTCATACTTAATTAAATAAATCCCTTTATTTTGCTTCGTTACTCATGTCATAAAGCTTTTTCGCCGGAGGGCCCTGCGTGTCCTCGGTGCCTCCCGCTTGTATTTAATTAAGCAGGAAATTTCGCTTTGCAGGGAACAGTAATATGCTCATTTGTACGATCCGCGTATATGAAAACCAAAAAATAAATAAATAAAAACACTGGATACCACACCCGCATTGTGCATGAATGTATAAAACATACGAAATTTCGTTTCGCATCGATCAGTAAAATTTAAAAAATCCCTTTATTTTGCTTCGTTACTCATGTCATAAAGCTTTTTCGCCGGAGGGCTCTCCGGCGAAAAAGCTTTATGACATGAGTAATGAAGCACTCGTTTTGCAGGGAACAGTAATATGCACGTCTGTACGTTCTGCATACATGAACCCCCCCCCCCCCCTAAAAAAAAATCACTGCCTTCAAAGCACATTTTTTCCAAATGATGTCCTCCGGACGAAATGTCGTTTTGCAGCGACCAGTAATATGCACGTCTGTACGCTCCGCGTAACATGACCCCCCCCCCAAAAAAAATCACTGCCTCCCCCCCCCCACACACAAAAAAAAATCATTGCCTCCCCCCTCCCCCCCCCAAAAAAAAAAATCACTGCCTTAAAAGCACATTTTCTCCAAATGATGTCCTCCGGACGAAATGTCGTTTTGCAACGACCAGTAATATGCACGTATGTACGCTCTGCGTACATGAAAACCAAAACATCACTCTATACCTCACCCGCATTCTGCATGAATCTCTTAAACATACGAAATTTCGTTTCGCATCGATCAGTAAAGCGTACATAAAAACCAAAGAAATATCACTAAATACGTCTCACACAAACTCCATGAATCTTTAAAACGTAGGAAATTTCGTTTTGCATCGATCAGTAACCCGTATATAAAAACCAAAAAAAATATAACTAAATACGTCTCACACAAACTCCATGAGTCTTTAAAATGTACAAAATTCGTTTGGCAACAATAACATACGCGAAAATCATAGTTTCAAAACATCATGGGAAGGTTACCACATTTCAAACATCGATCGTTCAGCGGTGCATAAACACCGTGGTTACTAAGGTTGGCATCTTTATCCGCGATCGAAAGCAAGTCGCCAAGCAGTACCGTAAAGCACATTCCAACCTAGCTGCCTTACGTTCCTACATTAATCATACCGTCCTTATCTGCTCCAATAAAATATCATTAAAGAATGAACTTAACTACCGTAATTTTTGAAAGATACACCGCACTTAAGTAAAGTTAGTATAAAAAACTTAAAAATCACCAGAAAAGCTGTATCATCATAAACGCCACAGCATATATGATGAAATTCGATTAATGTTTTATGTTTTTGAATGTTATATCAGCTTATGTCCCCACACTGAGGTTACTAAATAAATTATTTAAACACCTCTAATATTTATATTTTTTATTTTGTTTTTGGTGGTATAAAGAAAACAACACAAAGATTACAATATGAAAAAAATTCATTATTACATATAACCCCAGTAGCAGAAACAGTGCAGCATGGCAGCAGACGCTGCAAATTATTGAAAGCTCTGCAGATTAATTTTACATCTCTAAAAGGAAATGTCAGGTTTAAAAGTACAAATATAATTAACATTATGTCTCTAGATCATTGTTGTATATTCTTAATTTATTTGCTTTGTAGATGTAAATTTTATGTATTTATAAATTGGTGATAATACCTAGTGATACACTACACTGTCTGTCATTCCTGAGTCTCAGATATTTTGTTTTGCTGCAGATAGATACAGAAAAAATTCTTTTCATCATGAAACTCAGTTTCAATGGCAAAAATTGAATAATCTCCATTTGTTAGTGTTGCAGAAATGTGAATGTATCCAAACATCCAAATCACATCAGTAACTGAAACATATAGTTCTATAACATAAATATATATTTGAACTGCGACTTTCTGTGACAAATTTGACAGATTTTAATAGCAAAATGTTTCATTGTACCCTGTCTTCCCCTATTTAGCAATTTGTTTTGTTTGCTCAAAAGCACCCTACGTAGATGCTCAGGGATTAGTAAATCGGAAGACAACAGGAAATACTGTCATCTTGGCGAATGAGAAAATGTGACAAGAAGATATGTAGACTAGATTTTACCTTACAGCAAGTTTTTTTTTTCTTTTGTTTTCATGCATTCGACGCATACACCAATACATGATACAGATTGCTACACGACCAAACTTCATGTGATTTAGGATTTATATACACCAATGTAGCTGTATTTATTGTTGCTATACTTCATTGGTTTGATTTAGCTTTATTATTTTAGCACTGCTATACAGAAATATAATAACAATATACTTTTGAAAGATCTATTTTTATTTAAACATTTTAATATTTTGCAAAGTGATCTCCTTCTTTAACTTCAGTGTAATAGTAAGAAGAGAGAAGAATTATGAAAACATGAAAAAAAAATTAATACATTTACTACATTGCAAAAGCTCATAGATATTTATCTATATTAATTTTGGAATTTTTAAACCTAGTTTAATTGCATTTAAGTTTAATACTTCATTCTTTTATTATACTTGATTTGCTTAAATTTATCTTTCAAAAAAAAAAAAAAATAATAATAATAATAATAATAATAATTAACAGTTAGAACTAGAATCTTGAAATTGGGAGAAAACGAAAATATCTTTGTGTTACATTTTTTAAACACCACAGCTAAAGTTTTAAAAAAAAAAAAAAAAGAAAGAAAGAAATCGTCTAACAACGCTAATGAATAATTTTTTTCTTAAAACTGATCCAGATGGAATTTAACTATCGCTTGCGTTAACATATTTTATTGCGGTAGACAAATTTTTTTCCAGTATGCCATGCAAAAAATCTTACTTTTCGCATCTTGGCGAATACGAGAAATATCGCCAAATGTAAACATCGCGCAGGTAACTTATGCTTTCACTTTTCAGATTATTGCAATTCATTCATTACAACAAGTAGGTTTTATTATGGACAAAAGAAAACGTTCATGAGAACACATTTTGCAAGCAATATTTTAATATTCATGTGATGGTTTTCTTACACGTAAATTTTTAAAACACATGTGCCCAAAAGCAATTTTGAGTTAACCTTTAATTTTTACATGACCATTCATATATAAATAAATACATATACATATATATATATATAATAAACATAAACCGTCTGTCATTCATATCTATATATTATACACTATATAATAACTTCATCTTTCGGTGTAGAAAAATTTATTTAAAAAATGATCAGTAGCTTTTATAAATAAACTATTTGAGAAGACACTAATCAGATATCTTAATCTGATCAATATTATTTAAATTTGCCTCAAAAATCCTGTTTAAAAAATTTATGGGATCACAAATGAAAGATTAAAAAAAAAAAAAGGAAGTATACAAATGAAATATACCTTCTGAATATCGGCTTTTACTGGCGAATTTTCTACTGATGAAGAACTAGTTGGTATGCAAGTAAGTAGAAAATATATTATTACTAAAATTACGACTGTTGCAAGAACGCTCATCAGGACATTATGTCTTCTAAGTAAAAACAGAGATGTTCCAAGCCTAAATCTAAACATTTTACCGGGAATGTTACGAAGACAGACGGCACGCAAATTAACACAAACATAAACAATCTGTCGCGTACGGCCACACAAATTTCAATTTCAAACAAAACTCCCCTTCACGTAAGCACAAGCAGACTACAACAAAAAGCACGTAAGGAGTTGCCATGCCAAATCGGCAACTCGTCTGTTTTTAAAACCGGAGAAGAATCCATTCGTAGTGATTGCTCTGTCGTGGTGTGATCACTGAGCTGTTGTGTGATTGCTATAAGCTGCGGGTGCGTTTGATTGCCGATTTGGGGACATAAAGCTATATTTGAGGACTTTTTTGGGGATTATAACAGTTCAGTACCTACTACAGTCAGCAACAAAAATATTCGAGCATTATTCTTGTCGAATCATGTTCTTAGTCTAAGAACACGATTCGACACAGATTTATTTAACAAACAAAACAGTATTAAGTGTACTTTTTTTATATAGGAATTTTTGCTAGTGCTCGGATAATTTTGCTGCCGACTGTATATGCATTATTACAAAAAAGAAGAAGAAAAAAAAAAAAAACTTTGATTTATACATTACAAAATGCATTAAAACACTCTTTTATTAAGGTGACCAAATGTCCTCGAATCATGAGGACAGTCCTCGAATTTCGACCCATGTCCTCAGCAATTTGAAAATCGTTTGAGGACATCAAATGTCCTTGAATTTACAAATTTGGCCTCAAATTGAAAGTTTTTTTTTTACAGATCGCCATAACTGCTAAATTAACTGTTAAGTGTGTCCACCCAACATCTTCTAATCAAGGCCTTCCAAGATGATTGTGACGTCACATGCTTTAGGCCACTTTTTATGCACATCTTTGTAAATGGATTTAAAAAAAATTTTGAGATGACGAGAAGCTATTTATTAAAACATGAATAAACTACTACGTTAGAAACGCGAAAGAAAATTATTTGAGATGGTTTTAATATTCCAACGCCAAGTCTTCTCTTATTATTTATTAAGAAGCTATTTAGTATATAGTCGGTAACAAAAGTCTCCGAACACTAGCGAAAATTCCTATGTAAAAAAAGTACACTTTACAGTCTTGTTAAATAAATCCTTGTCTAATCCTGTTCTTAATCTAAAAACAGGATTCCACAAGGATTTATTTATCAAAACTGTATTAAGTGTACTTTTTTTATATAGGAATTTTTGCTAGTGTTCGGAGTCTTTTGTTACCGACTGTACTAAGATTACGAGAGTGTTGGAATGTATAATTTAAAGAGAGAAATATTTGAAATTGTAAACATAAAAAGGGAGATTATGCTTTAAAAAATAATTTATGATTTTCTCCTGCATAAGTAAGAGATTTTATGTATGACTGCTGGTGTTTACGCTTTTTGCCTACTAGTAATGTTAATAAAAATATATATGTTTGGAATAGTTATTCAAATGCTGTTTTTTACTCCCAGTTTTATTTCTTATTTTAATATAATTACTAAACTAAAAAGTATAAAGTTTTAACGAGAAATAACCATTTACCTATAAGTATCGGGAAATTTTTAACAATGAATCCGAGAGAAAATTTGTCATTTGTCCAAGTTTCATTTTGAATAAGCGTGAAAAGGAAAAAAGTAATATATACAGAAAAAAAATTGTGTTCGGAAATCACCATTATAGACATATTTCTGTACTGATTGAATTTTTAAGATTATGTACTCATATTTCAAAAAATAAGATTTATTTCGTTAAATAGGACAATAAGTCACATAGATTTCAAATGAAAAAAAAAATGACTTGTTCGTTATTTTTAGAACTATCATTAGAGCCTTAAAAAAATCTAATTTTTAAAGCAGAATATATAAAACATTTGAAACTTTATAAATTATACACGTGTGTCTATGTGTGTGTATTTATACATTTGAATTACTGAGATAAATACAGAAAGAAGGTCAAAGAAAGATATGAATATTTAAAAGGATAAATAAGCCATACAGTATTATAAACAAGAACAGAAAATCTTGCAGTTAGCATAGATTATTAACACTTTCGAACTGTAGGAACTCATTGTATCGTTTAACTTTCAATGTACGTCGCTTACGTGATCACACTACAGACAGAAAGACAGATAGATTAATTTAATTCGTAATCACTCTTAAACATTGTTGAAAAGTGTTAACCGTTAGTACAAACAGAAATGCAATTCCAGCATTTTCTAACTGTAACCCTTAATGTATCCAAATATTTACTGTAGTCCTGTTAATCTTAATGCCTAACATACCATAATTTATAAAACGTGTTTTAGCATATGAATAATAAATGTAAATTTAATTATGATTTGTGCAGTACTATGTGAACTGTAATTCTTAGAAATGTTTCCAATAAAACACAAGGCATTAGCATTCTTTTTTGGTGGACCTGGGAAAAATAGTCGTGGTATTTATATCACTTTCAATGGGAAACATGCCATCGTGAACATGAATAACATATATCAGTTTGGTGAAATTCTGAAAATATTTACACACCCTAGTGTCGGACAGACAAATTGAAATCATAAACTATTTTCAATTTTGTTGGAAAGTGTTCAAAACTAATATTAGATACGTTTCAGTTGAAAATTTTATAAATCTTTATTTTATTACATTTCTTTTTAATCAACACAGCTTCTCACAATAAATATTTTACAAACTAATTTAACCAATAGATGCTGAGATATAACTATCTGGAAATTTACAAAAAGTAACAGTAGTGCCGCACGTCATCTCATGTACATCCAAATTGATTCGGCATAGTTTTTCATAACATACATCATACATATAAAATTCAATGCACATACATATCATAGAAGCTGTGATATGGCTCGCCTATAAATAGAGAAATTTGCATCATGCCAGCGACATAGGTCGGCCGATACGTGTCCAAATTTAATCAGTATAATAGTTTATAATGGCTGTTGCACGTATCAAGTTTAGTACTTTTATATATATCACAGAAGCTCAATTATAGAGTTTTCTTAAAAGGGGAAAATTGCAACATACTAGCATTAACTGTTGACCGATATGTACCTAAGTTGAATAAACACAGTCTTTCACAATCGACTACTTGCACATCAAGTTAGGGAAAGTTACACACAATAGAAGCTAAGGTATAATTTTTCCTTAATTGTAGGAAATTGCATCATAGCAGCGCCATTTGTTTTGCGATATGTACCAAAAGCTATTCAGAACCAATTTATATCAAAGTGCATCCAAATATAAACTTTTGCACAATTCGGTTCATTATTTTGTGAGACACAGAACTCAAAATATAAAAATTTGATTATACATCATCAGACATCTCCTAAAAAGGGTTTAAAGAAATCTCAAAACGTGTCAATGAATCAAAAGCTCAATAAAGAAAATTTTCAAAAATCCAATACTTTATTCTTATGCAAACAGAAGAAAATAAAAATGAATTTTAAGTTATTTTGGAAATAGTATATACAACTGACTTAATTTATAGAGCATAGTTAAAAGAAAAAAAATGTTTAAATTGAAATAGCAAATGGTTCTTAAATTTAAATGTGCTAAGAATGAAACAATTAACAAAAAATTAAGTATATGTATTTAATAAGATACCTTTTGATTATCAACAATACGTAATATGCTACGCATGAACAATTTGATTTTGAATTGGGAACAGAATAACTAATAATTTAAACTCATATTATTTTTGGTTAAATTTGTTCCGAAAAAAAAAAAAAAAAATCAAATTTTTAATAACTGAAAATATCAACCTTTTAGTACAATCATCAATCATTTTAATGAAACAAATAACATGAAGTTGAATATTTTGTATAAGTATAATTGAATGAATGAATTGAATGAATGAAGTTGAATATTTATATAAGTATATATATATATATATATATATTTACCAAGATATCTATTATTTACCGCTAATCATTAATATTGCGTACAAGAACAATTTGATTTTAAACTGAGAACAGAATATAGTATGTATTAATTTAAAGTCATATTATTTTTGCTCAAATTTGTTCTGAATAATATTATAGTTTTAAAAAATTAAAGAACACGCTTTTAGAGAAATGTGAACTAAAAAGCACAAAATATCTATCTCAGTATTAAAATTCAGGGTAAGAGAAGATCGTGTGAGTGACACACCATATGTTAGATATTGTCCATGTTTTATTTTATTCTCTCATTTTTATATTTTTAACTCACGTGATGTATTTTTGTTATTGTAAAAAAAATAAACTTTAAATTTTACTTTTTAAGATAGCACGCGATCGTGTTTTATCAAATCATTAAATTCATATTTTTATTTCATATTATTGCACGCGCACTATTTATTTCCTAATTCAAAATGATTAAAAAATATATTTTAAAGCAAAAATTTTACGGATATCTGTTTTTTTGTTTGAGATATGAAGGATTTTGTGCAATCACGTTTTGCTCCCAGAGAAGTTACAAACATACATACATACAGGTGAAGCTAATATAAGCGTGTTAAAAATTTGGTATCAAATAGTTAATAACTATAAAGTCAATTTTTTATTACATATTACAATTATCAACCATTTTCCAAAAATATTTAAATTAAAAAAGATACATTTATTTATTTAGAACTGGAAAATACTGAAAAAAAAAAAAAAAAAAAACATAGAATACATAACAGACAAAGAAAGAACCTTTTAAATTTTTGAATTCATCTCATTAAAAATTTTAAATATAAAAAAAGTATGAATATTATATTTTGGTTCTGAGACAGATAAAATGTTGCAAATGATAATTTAATCTTTCGTAAATTTTCATCCCTTTGAAATCCAAATACTGATACTTTTGGACCATTTCAATAGTTTCCTTTGCAATCAGATGCAGAACTCTTCTGAACCATCTTTAGGGAAAAATAAAGCGTTGCAATTATGTGTATAAAAATATTAGTATGCGCTTAACATTAAAAATATACGTAAACAATTATAGTTCAGACAAATTAAATATGCTTACTTTTATAATGCAACGATACGTAAAACTAAGATTTATAATAAAGTATTCTAAATTTTATGCATTTGAAACAACTGTATACATTAAAACAAATTCTAAATACGATTCATATTGTGAGAAGATTAGAAGATTGCTAAAGCTTAGAATTCTACCAATTTACAATTCTACCAAAGCTTACAATAAAAAAATTATACAATAAAATAAAGTATTTAACACTTACTTTTGGTTGTAAACTTGATTCGTTGATTTTGAAATCTCTCGCCTTAAGGAAAATTATCAGAAACACGGTAAACGACGTCAACGATTTAAAATTTCTAATAAGAAAGTATTCGAATTTCGAATTCGCCGCTCGCATTACGTGTGAAATAACTGGCCCAAATGCTCATACGTCACACCACTTCCGGTTTTGCGGTTGGAAGGCCTTGATTAGAAGGTATTGGTCCACCTCACAGACTAAGGAATCACTTAGACCCGGTTAAGACTACTATATAACAGGCTGAATCATTCGCCGCCATTTGTACGTCAAGTCCGTCATTGCTAAACTTAAGATTACTATATAATAGTCTTATATAGTCTCATATAATAATCTTATATGGTAGTTCGTCACTGCCGAACCTAAGACTATTATATAATAGTCTTATATAATCTCATATAATAGTCATATACAAAAGTCTTAGTTTTAGCAATGACGGACTTGACGGACAAATGGCGGCGAATGATTCAGCCTGTTATATAGTAGTCTTAGACCCGGTCAGACGACTATCTGGAATGGGGAAAAGGGAAGTAACTGCAAGGCGCTTAGAGCGACCGGCGGCCATGTTGGTACAAGCAAGAAACCAGTAACAACGTAATCTATACATGTAAAAACGAATGCATGTCTGTCTGTTTGTCCTTTATGCATTACAACACCATTCATCTGATCGCCATGAAATTTTGGGAAGTTGTTCAGTACATTCCCTCGAAGGTTTTTGGTATAATTTTTTTTTAAATATCGGCAGCCCCTAAAGAGCAGGGAGGGGGGCAAGAACAGAATTACAACATATTTTTCGCATTTGCTTTATTTCTCAAGGGAAAAAAATAAATATTTAAAAGGTTCCAACTTCAAGATTTTAAAAACAGATATTACAAAATATCTTAAAAAAAAAAAAAAAAAAAAAATCGCCAACAAGGGGGTAGGGGGAAAAAAATATCTATCTATCTATCTATCTATCTATCTATATATATATATATACATATATATATATATATGAGTAAACTCACTGATTCAACACAGCCGCGGGGATTCTAAGGGAGATGCAGTCAAAAATTTTAGGAAGCAGGTTGGTTTTAGGACCCTAACACCCACCAAAGCGGGATTTTGTGATATACCCCCCCCCCCCCGTTCCCCTCCTGGGGGCAGAAGACAAAACACCTCTATTAGCATAACTCGGCTTCAAATTGCTTCACGGTGAAGAAATTGCAGATCGGGAGACTAGAATCCAGTAGAAAGAAATCATTATCTGCGATTTTGGAATTTTAGATTTTTAAGGGGAGGGGGGGGGGATGATTTTCGGAGGCAAATTTAGAAAAATACGGATTTTGGAGAACTCTACCAATAATAGCTAGAGATGCATAAAACCCGGGAATTTAAAACTAAGGGAAAAAACCCGGGAGTTTTGGGGAAAGAACTGGGAAATATGGGAACTTTGGGAATTTTGCGGGGAAAAAACAAATTAGAAATCTCTAAAGCAAATAATATGTTGTTTACTTAATATAATTGGAAATTTTAAGGACTTTGATATACTGATAAGCTTATAACATTTTTTTAATTTATCATTTTATTTTCAATTTATTAGAACTGCAGCCAAATCATTAGCTTTTCATATAAAAACAAGTCAAACTTTATATATCTGAAAAGGTATTCCAATATAAAACCCTTTTTTTCTAGATTTAATATGGTGATATTTATATAACTAATCACAATTACAAAATATATACGCTTAAAAGATAATGATATGACTAAGAGAAAATTTGACTTAGTATTGTTATAAGCAGTTTTCTCCACGGACACCTCTTATATATAGGTTTTAATTCCACAAGATAACATTATTTCGTTGGCCTAAAATTCAATTTATTTCACTAGATAATTCTAGATAAAATAACATGTTTATTAGGTACTTTTGTACTCAGTCAAAACAATTGTTATCTTTCCTTTAAGCACTACAAATTTTATTATTATAATTGTAATTAATATAAAATTTTATATAAATAAATAAAATTATAGACTTTCCACTTGTGATTCAGTTGGTAAAAATGCTAAGTTCTTTTAGTACATTTATATATATTGGCTTGTTTCACATTTTCTGTACATTAAAAAAGCTATTAAGAAGACAGTGGACATTATAAAGCTCTTTCGTAAATAACTGTCTCAAAATTAAGAAAATTGTCATCTAAAATTTAACAATATAAGATATATTAAAATTTCTTCGAAATTATTTAAAATTTTTGGAACAAGTTAATTTTATATTAAATCTATATTAAATCTTATAAAAATTATTGGAAAGACACCTTATAGACAAAAAATGCCTAAGAATAGAAAGGATATCTTAAGAACATAACAAAATAATATTAATGAATAATGACAGAAACTTACCGTTAGTGTTAGAGACGAATTAATTATAATTAATTATTTTCTTCGTTTAAAGAATGAACATGAACATCGAGGATGCTAGAATTAGCGGGAAAGGAAAGACAGGTGACACGCAAGCGCGCCCCATCATCGACTGTCCCAGCGGGAAAGGAAAAGGAAATCTACGCAGAAGTTAAATGTTGAAATAAGGATCGGAAGCTGTTTATACACAAGAAATATTCAAAGTTACAAAAATATTCATAATTTCAAAATTCCCAGTTTTTGGGAATTTTCAAAATTTCCAATTTTTGGGAATTTTCAAAATTTTCAATTTTGTCTTAAATTCCCAGGGAAAAAAAACCGGGTGTTTTGAAAGCTTTGCATCTCTAATAATAGCACAAAGGTATAAAAAACCGCCAAGTATCTTCTTGATGATAGTTCCAAAAACTCATTTTTGGTTTTTTTCGATTTTCGATTTTCGATTTTTTTAAGTGGGGGAGGGGAGAGTTACGGGGGGCAAATTCGAGCTTCCTTTTAGCGCAAAATTTGTCAGGGGGAATCTATAGGAGTTAAGTCAGAAATTTTAGTGTGTGGCTTATTTACATGTTAAATATACTCAGATATATTTTTATCTTATCTTTTTATTAATTCTATACACATAAGACGAAAGTATTGTTCTGGAGTTCGAAAATTTTTTACCGCCAGTTTTCGATTGATTTACACGTTTTGAGATGTCCCGATCATGGTTTGATCAGTCCGTATGCGACGAATTTTGTGAATGCTGCATCTCACAAACCAGTGAACATAATTAGATATTTAGTTAGATTTTGACTTAAACTGCTGTTGGTTACATTTGGGGAACAATTTCCTCAGCATGGTGGCATTGTCATTCCATTTTTTCATAATTTTTAATATTTCACAATAGAATAATTAAATATATTTTCAAATTTAAATTATTTATAATATTAATATATATGTTCAAATTATTAATTTATGTAATAAAAATTGCAAATTTAATTTAATATAATATGAACTACATGTGTTAAGTCTACATGAATAGCATCTTTGATCGAAAATTGTTTTTCTATTTCGCGAGTAGTTAGTAGCAGGTTAGTATGGGAAGTTTTCTTTTTCTTCACTTTCTATTGTTTTTGAATTCACAAAATTATCTTCAAAACATTCACAGCTATCACTTCTAAGTAATAAAAATTAATTTTTATATTGTTTAAAAATTTGCTTTGTCAAACATATTCATATTCAAGTACAAATTAAAATTACAAACTGTAATTCTGAAATAGAAGTATGAAATCATTAAATATCTAACGTTCCTTGGTTTAAATAATACAAAATGCTTTAAAATGAAAAAATGTTTTTATTTTATGTATATTTTCAAAGTTTATTTTCTTAATATTTAGCACTTGTTTCTTAAAATAAATTGCTTTTGACAATCAAGTTTGTAAACAATAATAAAGTTGCCAAACGAAAACGTATGTGCAGTTCTTTCTTTCACTTTTTCTACTACTTTTAAGTTCACAAAATCATAACATTCGCAGCTATTTTCTAAGAAATAAAACTAATTTTTATTATGTTTGAAAATAAATTTTACCAAACACATTCGTGTTCAAGTGTGCAAATTAATATAACAAACTGTAATGCTGAAATAGCAGTATGGTATGAAATCTTAAATATTTAACATTACTTGGTTTAAATAATACAAAATGCTTTAAAATGAAAAAAAATATAGTTCTGGTTTATGTACATTTTCGAAATTTATTTGTTTAATATATAGTACTTGCTTCTTAAAATAAATTGCTTTCGACAATCAAGTTTGTAAACAATAAGAAATTTACCAAACGTAAACATCAAAACAATGGTTAGTTGGTTGAATGTTGGGTTTAACGTTGCACTAATATTATGATATGAACATAGATACATATAAGACGAGCAATTGCGTAAGCTGGAGAGCTCGAGAAACTTACAGCCGTTGACAATAGGGTCGTTGCAGTCAAATTTTAGTTACCGAAGAATGTACGGGAGTGTCCTATCTGTATAATAATCTGTGATATAGACCCAGTACAATTTATAGATGAATTTGTGTGATGATATCATGTTAAATAACGGTGTAAAGGCAGAGACTCCGACTCCAATATATCATTGAAAGAGTCATTTCAGTACAAAGAAGCAGACAGTCTGGGGCCTAACGGCTCGCAGCGGAACATCTCTCCTTTGTAGAAAGGTATGTCCGTTTCCCTTTGATGAACGTGGGAAGCCGCGTGCCTTGAGAACTTTTCCTTCGAGAAGAATTCAACGCGTCAGAACCGATGATGGAATTTCGAGCGAATCAGGGCCTGCATCTGAGATTTTGTTTTCAGAAAAACACGCCCAATACGAACTGTAATTTTTACGATGAGAGACTGAAAACGGGAGTTCACTGCCGGAGTTTGGAAAGGCAGGATTCCCAGAGCAGGTCGGGCTAGACCTAGGGAAAGGTTACGAACTCATATTATTTTCCGGAAAAGACTGCAGAAGCGGTCACGGACTGGTGAAAACCACTGTGGACTTTATCTGATATTCCTTCCAGCCATATACTGTAGAACTCACTATCTTATTGAAAACCCTTTCATATAGATGCAATACAGCAAAATTTGTATATATTGTAAATTTCTAAAAATTAATCTAGTTAAATTAAAATTTGGAAAAAACATAAATTTCTTGTTCTGATTAGTCAAGTCAATAATTCTCTGCCACTCTACAAGATACTACAGACTAATAGAATAAAGAAAATTTGGTGGCAGCTCTATCGGTTTACAGTATATAGAGAAGAGTGAATCTAAGCAGAAGCGAGGAAAGAGATTCCAGAATTCAGAAGAGATCCTCAGCGCAGACCAGGCAACAACGGAGGCAACGACCGGGGTTCCCAGTACCGAAAACGCACTCGACCAGCGGAGGCATCGACGTGACATCGACCGGTTCCTAGTACGGAAGCAGCGTTACGAAGTCCTTCGACGTAGACGGGAGAAGCCAAACAGCGTACGGAGAGCCAGTCTAGCGCAGGAGTGACGGAGTGCCCTTTCAAAAGATCAAGGAGAGGAGCATCGATCCCTGGAGTAGTGGTCTTGTGCCTGCTAAAAGAGTGCTCAGCGGAGATGTGCCCACCTTAGATGAAAAACATCAGTAAAGGTAAGGATATTCCGTTCATTCTTGAGAGGCAATTAGTAAAAATAAAAAAATTGTTTGTCTTTGTATATTGTTGCAGAAAATTTTTAATGTTTGAGCGAAATGCTTAATGTCTAAAATTAACAGGTTAGTTAATTAAATTAAATGAAATAATTCATTATTTAAAAGTTTAGAATTGACAAAATAGTTAATTTGTTAAGAGAAATTTAAATTTATGTTGGAAAAGAAAATTTCCTTAACCTTGAAGAAAATTAAAAGGAAGTAAAATTGTAAAAGAAATTGAAATTTAAAAAGAAAGCAGAAAAAAAAGGGTTCTTGTTATTCCTAAATAGAAAATTCTGAAAATTAAGTAGATATATTTATTATAAAATGGAAGTTTGCAGAAAAATAAACTGTGAATGATATATTTAAATTATATTCATTAAGAGAATTTTCAGAATTTTAAGTTGTGTGTATTTATGGTATAATATATGGTTGCACAGTGTGAAAGAACTCCTTATTTTTGTGTATATTAATTGTTCTCTTTAAATTGCTTGTAAGCATAAGCTTAAATTGGGTAAAAAGTATTGCAAAATATTGCAGGAATCCGAAAGCCAAATTTGGTATTAAAGTGTGTATTATTTAGTTATTTATTTAAATTGTGCTTGTATTTGAAATTTTAAATAATTGCTAAATGTGTATTGCGAATAATTAGGAAATTGAGAATATTTAGTAAAATTGTGTTAGGAAAATTTCAAATCAAAAATCATGGCTGCTTTGCACGAATATTCAAAAGTGGATTTAAAATTTTTAGCAGAAGAATGGGAAGTAGATATTCTGCCCACCGATGGGACAAGGTCCATAATAAAAAAAATTGAACAATCTGCAGAATTTAAATTAGAGGTGGCTTTGGCCCAAATTAAATTAATCTAGGAAGAACGATTAGCGCAAGAAATAAAAGAGGAACGTTTAGCCCAAATTGAAAGTGAAAAAGCACAGAGAGAATTCGAATTAGAACGTCTCAGGTTATCTCAAAGTATAGAAACGACAAGCTTAAACTCTAGCAGAGAAGAGCGGAAATATACTCCCCCACTTAAATCTATTATTCATAAATTTGATGAGTTAAATTCTGACATGGCTTTATATTTAAATCTATTCGAACGTCAAGCGAGTAAATTGGGGTTAGAGAGCTCAGACTATGTAAATCAATTACTTGCTTTGTTACCCACCAAATTAGCAGAACAAATATTAAGACAACCGGCGGATAAATTAGAAGATTTTGATTACATCAAAAATTATCTGTTAGATCGATTTAAGGTTGACGCTGAGTCATTCAGACAAAAATTTAACAACCACCAGCGATCAAGTGGAACGTCATTTCGAGATTTAGTTTATGACTTGGAAACATTCTTGTTAGGTCGGTTGGAAAAACTAAAAATTGGGGACTTTGAGAGCTTGAAGAAATTACTAATTTGCGACCAGATAAAAAAAAGGGCTAGCGCAGAGATGAAAGAGAAGTTTCTAGATTCTTGGGCGAAAGAGACTGATCCCGAAGAATTAGCTATTAAACTAGATGAATTTGAATCCGTTAGGAAAGCCATAAAGAAAAATTGGGTCGGTAAAGAAAAAGATGACCGAAAACCCGATAAAAATAAATTTACATTTTCAAAAGAAAACAAAGAAAAAAAGCCATTTAATTGGCGCGATAGGACAAAATTGCAGGAAAACAAAGGAAAAGAGAACGCCTATGAGAAAAAGAAAGAGATCCGATGTTTTTATTGTTCCGTTGTCGGGCACTACAAAACTAATTGTCCGAAATTAATTAAAGATCAATCAACAGCAGTTGTAAATCAGATAGGAATTACAGACGATTTAGGATCTTGTTTCGCACCTTATTTAGGGGAGGCCGAAATAAATGACGTCAAAATTGTCACCCTTCGTGACAGTGGAGCAAGCTTCGATCTTATAGGAAAACAATACATAAAACCGGAGTAATTAACCGGAGAAAGTATTTGGCTCAAACAGCCGTTGCAGAAAGAATTACACTGCCTGCCGATCGCTAGTGTTACGCTTAAGATTGCAGATATTGGGACTGTTAGCACGAAAGCGGCAGTAGTTGACGACTCACTGGAAATGAATCATTATCTTTTGGGTAATCAAACGCATGAAATTATCGAAGGCGCAAAAATGAAAAAACCAGAGTTAATCAACCAAGTAGTAACTCGCGCGAAAAAAAGGCAGAGCGAAAAAGAGGAGAGAGAGAGATTACGAGAATCCGAAACCACCAACGCAGTAGCCGAGATACGGGAAGAAACCCCTATTGTCATTCCCCCCTCTGAGAAAGAGAAGTCTCTAAGCCTTCTAGGGGTGAATAGAGAAAGGCTGAAAGGATTACAGCGTGAAGACGCGACTTTAAATCCGTGTTTTGAAAAAGCGAACAAAGGTAATTCCGAGTTCATTTTAGAAAATGAAATCCTTTTTAGACAATCTAAAACAAATCGCGGGGAGGTTAGAAAACAAGTGATTATTCCTGTAACACTTAGAAAAGACGTAATGGAATTATGTCATTCGAATGTTGGCGGACATCTCGGAGTCACAAAGACGAAAGATAAAATCTTCAGGTATTTCGCGTGGCCAAATTCGGTCAAAGAAATAGAGGAATTTGTATTATCGTGTCACCATTGTCAGGTGATAGGAAAACCTAGAGAGGTAAAGAAAGCGCCTATGAAAAGGGTTCCCATAGTAACCGAAGTGTTCACTCGGTTTTCCGCTGATCTAACGGGACCACTCCCTCTAAGTGAAAACGAAAATAGGTATCTTTTGACAGCTATGTGTTTGTCTTCGAAATATCCGGAGGCCATACCGCTTAAAGAAATCACTTCTCCAGCAGTGATAAACGGGTTCTTACGAATGTTTAGCAGATTCGGGTTCCCGCGAGAGATTCAATTAGATTTAGGAAGAAGTTTTACGAGTGAATTGACCGAGACCTTTTTCGAAAAGTTTGGAATAAAAGTGATTCATAGCTCCATACATCATCCCCAATCCCAAGCGATTGAGAGATTTCACCGCACCGTAAAGCGATTATTAAAAGTGTTATGCTTAGAAAACGGAGCAGATTGGGAGAAAAATCTTCCATTTGCATTATTGGTGTTGCGTACTACCGTGCATCAATCTACCGGATATAGCCCTGCCGAACTCGTTCACGGCAAAAATCTAAGAACTCCCGAGACAATAATTTTTGAAAAATTATGCGGAATCGAAAACGAGGAACAAACGCCCGTTACTGAATACATTTTTGATCTTATAAATCGGCTAAAAAAATGCCAAGAACTAGCTATTGAATCGATGGAAGATGCGAGAGAGAAAAGGAAGCTTTGGTACGATCGGGACGCAGTTGACCGGAAATTTAAACCGGGAGACCAAGTTCTAGTGGTTGCGACGTACAAGCCGAATAAATTCGCCGTAAGTTGGATCGGACCGGGTACAGTGGAGAAACAAATCTCGGAGACTAACTATGTTGTGAATATTCCAGGTAGGAGGGAGCCCTCTCAAGTATTCCACGTTAATATGCTGAAACCTTATAGACAAAGGGCAGAGATGATAAATGTTTTGTTTAGTGAAATCACTAGCGTGGATAATAAAGAAACAGATTTAGAAATAGTATATCCACACTCTGACCCAAATGTTTATGATTTCAACGAAATCGTAAGAAATGGAAATTTAGAAATGAAACATACTACCGATCAGATAGAGAAATTAAAAGGGGTTTTGGATCGCCACAGGGACCTGTTTTCAAATGATCCAGGGCGCACCGATCTAATCGAGCACGACATCGAATTAATTTCCGACAAACCGGTTAGAATTAAACCGTACAGAATGTCTCAAAGACAGACAGAAATTCTCAAAAGAGAGATCAAAAGAATGCTTGAATTGAAAATAATCGAAATAGGGGAGTCGGACTATAGTAGTCCTTTAATTTTAGTAGAAGCCCCCCACAAACAGCCACGCCCATGTTTGGACTATCGCGTTTTGAATTCCATAACTAGAACCGAATATTTTCCAATACCGAACATCGAAGATCGTTTGGACTTAGTTTCAAGTGCTAAATTTATCACGCTTGTAGATCTAACAAAAGGATATTGGCAAATTCCACTGACACCTAGGGCGCAAAGATATGCGGCATTTTCCACTCCTTGGGGAAATTTTAGACCCTTAGTAATGCCTTTCGGATTAGTGAATGCCCCATATAGGTTCAGTAAATTTATGTCACTATTATTACAGGGCTGTGAAAACTTTTGCGTACCGTACTTAGACGATATCGCCATATTTTCAAAGACTTGGGAAGCGCATATGGAACATTTAGACATAATTTTAAAAAAACTAGAGGATGCAAAGTTGAAAATAAAACCTTCTAAATGTCAATTTGCGCAAGACAGCGTAACATACTTGGGGCACGTTGTAGGGAACGGACGTAGGTCGCCCGCAGAAGCTAAAATCCAGGCAGTCTTGGATTTTCCGATCCCGAAATCTAAAACAGAAATTAGACAAATTCTCGGAATGGTAGGATACTACGCCCGCTATATCGAAAATTATGCCACTATTGTTGAGCCTCTAACTAGAGCGTTAAAAGGGAAAAATCGCAAAGAAAGCATAGAATGGTCCGCTGAAATGCAAAAAGCATTCGAGGAAGTAAAACGGAAATTAACAGACCAACCTATTCTTTATGCTCCGAACTACGAGCACCCCTTTATCGTACAGACCGATGCATCAGACTTAGGGGTTGGGGTAATCCTCGCTCAGAGAATAGAAAAGGAAGAGCACCCTATCTTATACTTGAGCAGGAAATTTACTGCTCCCGAAAGAAATTACACTACGACAGAAAAAGAGTGTGCTGCGATAATATTCGCTATAAAAAAGTTAAAGCACTACTTAGATGGACAAAAATTCACTATTGAAACAGATCACGATCCATTAGTCTGGTTGAAGAGAAATGCTGGGAAAAACCCTCGATTAATGAGATGGGCATTAACTCTGCAGCCATATGATTACACTGTAATACACCGGCCAGGGCGTGAAATAGCTCACGTAGACTGTTTAAGTTGAATGTAACTTTAAAAGCAAAAAAAAAATTTTGTATTGTAAATAAGCAAGTTAATTTTTCAAAATTAAATAAAGAAATTTTTTGTATTGTAAATAAGCAAGTTAAATTTTCAAAATTAAAATTTTTTCTTTTTGGTGTTTTTAAATTAATCAGTATAATCAGAGAAGCATATATTTTAAGTGTAAAAATTATTAAGGTAGTGTTTAATTATTTTGGTTTTGTTGAAAAATCAACATTATATTTTTCTGGTAGATATTCCAATTTGTAGGGACTATTGCCTCTTTAGAAGAGAATTTGAATATCCTAATTTCAGCTTCTTCTGATGAAAATTCGGCCCCAAAATGGCCCCGAATTTTTCTTTAAGGGGAGGGGAGCTGTAAAGGCAGAGACTCCAACTCCAATATATCATTGAAAGAGTCATTTCAGTACAAAGAAGCAGACAGTCTGGGGCCTAACGGCTCGCAGCGGAACATCTCTCCTTTGTAGAAAGGTATGTCCGTTTCCCTTTGATGAACGTGGGAAGCCGCGTGCCTTGAGAACTTTTCCTTCGAGAAGAATTCAACGCGTCAGAACCGATGATGGAATTTCGAGCGAATCAGGGCCTGCATCTGAGATTTTGTTTTCAGAAAAACACGCCCAATACGAACTGTAATTTTTACGATGAGAGACTGAAAACGGGAGTTCACTGCCGGAGTTTGGAAAGGCAGGATTCCCAGAGCAGGTCGGGCTAGACCTAGGAAAAGGTTACGAACTCATATTATTTTCCGGAAAAGACTGCAGAAGCGGTCACGGACTGGTGAAAACCACTGTGGACTTTATCTGATATTCCTTCCAGCCATATACTGTAGAACTCACTATCTTATTGAAAACCCTTTCATATAGATGCAATACAGCAAAATTTGTATATATTGTAAATTTCTAAAAATTAATCTAGTTAAATTAAAATTTGGAAAAAACATAAATTTCTTGTTCTGATTAGTCAAGTCAATAATTCTCTGCCACTCTACAAGATACTACAGACTAATAGAATGAAGAAAATTTGGTGGCAGCTCTATCGGATTACAGTATATAGAGAAGAGTGAATCTAAGCAGAAGCGAGGAAAGAGATTCCAGAATTCAGAAGAGATCCTCAGCGCAGACCAGGCAACAACGGAGGCAACGACCGGGGTTCCCATTACCGAAAACGCACTCGACCAGCGGAGGCATCGACGTGACATCGACCGGTTCCTAGTACGGAAGCAGCGTTACGAAGTCCTTCGACGTAGACGGGAGAAGCCAAACAGCGTACGGAGAGCCAGTCTAGCGCAGGAGTGACGGAGTGCCCTTTCAAAAGATCAAGGAGAGGAGCATCGATCCCTGGAGTAGTGGTCTTGTGCCTGCTAAAAGAGTGCTCAGCGGAGATGTGCCCACCTTAGATGAAAAACATCAGTAAAGGTAAGGATATTCCGTTCATTCTTGAGAGGCAATTAGTAAAAATAAAAAAATTGTTTGTCTTTGTATATTGTTGCAGAAAATTTTTAATGTTTGAGCGAAATGCTTAATGTCTAAAATTAACAGGTTAGTTAATTAAATTAAATGAAATAATTCATTATTTAAAAGTTTAGAATTGACAAAATAGTTAATTTGTTAAGAGAATTTTAAATTTATGTTGGAAAAGAAAATTTCCTTAACCTTGAAGAAAATTAAAAGGAAGTAAAATTGTAAAAGAAATTGAAATTTAAAAAGAAAGCAGAAAAAAAAGGGTTCTTGTTATTCCTAAATAGAAAATTCTGAAAATTAAGTAGATATATTTATTATAAAATGGAAGTTTGCAGAAAAATAAACTGTGAATGATATATTTAAATTATATTCATTAAGAGAATTTTCAGAATTTTAAGTTGTGTGTATTTATGGTATAATATATGGTTGCACAGTGTGAAAGAACTCCTTATTTTTGTGTATATTAATTGTTCTCTTTAAATTGCTTGTAAGCATAAGCTTAAATTGGGTAAAAAGTATTGCAAAATATTGCAGGAATCCGAAAGCCAAATTTGGTATTAAAGTGTGTATTATTTAGTTATTTATTTAAATTGTGCTTGTATTTGAAATTTTAAATAATTGCTAAATGTGTATTGCGAATAATTAGGAAATTGAGAATATTTAGTAAAATTGTGTTAGGAAAATTTCAAATCAAAAATCATGGCTGCTTTGCACGAATATTCAAAAGTGGATTTAAAATTTTTAGCAGAAGAATGGGAAGTAGATATTCTGCCCACCGATGGGACAAGGTCCATAATAAAAAAAATTGAACAATCTGCAGAATTTAAATTAGAGGTGGCTTTGGCCCAAATTAAATTAATCTAGGAAGAACGATTAGCGCAAGAAATAAAAGAGGAACGTTTAGCCCAAATTGAAAGTGAAAAAGCACAGAGAGAATTCGAATTAGAACGTCTCAGGTTATCTCAAAGTATAGAAACGACAAGCTTAAACTCTAGCAGAGAAGAGCGGAAATATACTCCCCCACTTAAATCTATTATTCATAAATTTGATGAGTTAAATTCTGACATGGCTTTATATTTAAATCTATTCGAACGTCAAGCGAGTAAATTGGGGTTAGAGAGCTCAGACTATGTAAATCAATTACTTGCTTTGTTACCCACCAAATTAGCAGAACAAATATTAAGACAACCGGCGGATAAATTAGAAGATTTTGATTACATCAAAAATTATCTGTTAGATCGATTTAAGGTTGACGCTGAGTCATTCAGACAAAAATTTAACAACCACCAGCGATCAAGTGGAACGTCATTTCGAGATTTAGTTTATGACTTGGAAACATTCTTGTTAGGTCGGTTGGAAAAACTAAAAATTGGGGACTTTGAGAGCTTGAAGAAATTACTAATTTGCGACCAGATAAAAAAAAGGGCTAGCGCAGAGATGAAAGAGAAGTTTCTAGATTCTTGGGCGAAAGAGACTGATCCCGAAGAATTAGCTATTAAACTAGATGAATTTGAATCCGTTAGGAAAGCCATAAAGAAAAATTGGGTCGGTAAAGAAAAAGATGACCGAAAACCCGATAAAAATAAATTTACATTTTCAAAAGAAAACAAAGAAAAAAAGCCATTTAATTGGCGCGATAGGACAAAATTGCAGGAAAACAAAGGAAAAGAGAACGCCTATGAGAAAAAGAAAGAGATCCGATGTTTTTATTGTTCCGTTGTCGGGCACTACAAAACTAATTGTCCGAAATTAATTAAAGATCAATCAACAGCAGTTGTAAATCAGATAGGAATTACAGACGATTTAGGATCTTGTTTCGCACCTTATTTAGGGGAGGCCGAAATAAATGACGTCAAAATTGTCACCCTTCGTGACAGTGGAGCAAGCTTCGATCTTATAGGAAAACAATACATAAAACCGGAGCAATTAACCGGAGAAAGTATTTGGCTCAAACAGCCGTTGCAGAAAGAATTACACTGCCTGCCGATCGCTAGTGTTACGCTTAAGATTGCAGATATTGGGACTGTTAGCACGAAAGCGGCAGTAGTTGACGACTCACTGGAAATGAATCATTATCTTTTGGGTATTCAAACGCATGAAATTATCGAAGGCGCAAAAATGAAAAAACCAGAGTTAATCAACCAAGTAGTAACTCGCGCGAAAAAAAGGCAGAGCGAAAAAGAGGAGAGAGAGAGATTACGAGAATCCGAAACCACCAACGCAGTAGCCGAGATACGGGAAGAAACCCCTATTGTCATTCCCCCCTCTGAGAAAGAGAAGTCTCTAAGCCTTCTAGGGGTGAATAGAGAAAGGCTGAAAGGATTACAGCGTGAAGACGCGACTTTAAATCCGTGTTTTGAAAAAGCGAACAAAGGTAATTCCGAGTTCATTTTAGAAAATGAAATCCTTTTTAGACAATCTAAAACAAATCGCGGGGAGGTTAGAAAACAAGTGATTATTCCTGTAACACTTAGAAAAGACGTAATGGAATTATGTCATTCGAATGTTGGCGGACATCTCGGAGTCACAAAGACGAAAGATAAAATCTTCAGGTATTTCGCGTGGCCAAATTCGGTCAAAGAAATAGAGGAATTTGTATTATCGTGTCACCATTGTCAGGTGATAGGAAAACCTAGAGAGGTAAAGAAAGCGCCTATGAAAAGGGTTCCCATAGTAACCGAAGTGTTCACTCGGTTTTCCGCTGATCTAACGGGACCACTCCCTCTAAGTGAAAACGAAAATAGGTATCTTTTGACAGCTATGTGTTTGTCTTCGAAATATCCGGAGGCCATACCGCTTAAAGAAATCACTTCTCCAGCAGTGATAAACGGGTTCTTACGAATGTTTAGCAGATTCGGGTTCCCGCGAGAGATTCAATTAGATTTAGGAAGAAGTTTTACGAGTGAATTGACCGAGACCTTTTTCGAAAAGTTTGGAATAAAAGTGATTCATAGCTCCATACATCATCCCCAATCCCAAGCGATTGAGAGATTTCACCGCACCGTAAAGCGATTATTAAAAGTGTTATGCTTAGAAAACGGAGCAGATTGGGAGAAAAATCTTCCATTTGCATTATTGGTGTTGCGTACTACCGTGCATCAATCTACCGGATATAGCCCTGCCGAACTCGTTCACGGCAAAAATCTAAGAACTCCCGAGACAATAATTTTTGAAAAATTATGCGGAATCGAAAACGAGGAACAAACGCCCGTTACTGAATACATTTTTGATCTTATAAATCGGCTAAAAAAATGCCAAGAACTAGCTATTGAATCGATGGAAGATGCGAGAGAGAAAAGGAAGCTTTGGTACGATCGGGACGCAGTTGACCGGAAATTTAAACCGGGAGACCAAGTTCTAGTGGTTGCGACGTACAAGCCGAATAAATTCGCCGTAAGTTGGATCGGACCGGGTACAGTGGAGAAACAAATCTCGGAGACTAACTATGTTGTGAATATTCCAGGTAGGAGGGAGCCCTCTCAAGTATTCCACGTTAATATGCTGAAACCTTATAGACAAAGGGCAGAGATGATAAATGTTTTGTTTAGTGAAATCACTAGCGTGGATAATAAAGAAACAGATTTAGAAATAGTATATCCACACTCTGACCCAAATGTTTATGATTTCAACGAAATCGTAAGAAATGGAAATTTAGAAATGAAACATACTACCGATCAGATAGAGAAATTAAAAGGGGTTTTGGATCGCCACAGGGACCTGTTTTCAAATGATCCAGGGCGCACCGATCTAATCGAGCACGACATCGAATTAATTTCCGACAAACCGGTTAGATTTAAACCGTACAGAATGTCTCAAAGACAGACAGAAATTCTCAAAAGAGAGATCAAAAGAATGCTTGAATTGAAAATAATCGAAATAGGGGAGTCGGACTATAGTAGTCCTTTAATTTTAGTAGAAGCCCCCCACAAACAGCCACGCCCATGTTTGGACTATCGCGTTTTGAATTCCATAACCAGAACCGAATATTTTCCAATACCGAACATCGAAGATCGTTTGGACTTAGTTTCAAGTGCTAAATTTATCATGCTTGTAGATCTAACGAAAGGATATTGGCAAATTCCACTGACACCTAGGGCGCAAAGATATGCGGCATTTTCCACTCCTTGGGGAAATTTTAGACCCTTAGTAATGCCTTTCGGATTAGTGAATGCCCCATATAGGTTCAGTAAATTTATGTCACTATTATTACAGGGCTGTGAAAACTTTTGCGTACCGTACTTAGACGATATCGCCATATTTTCAAAGACTTGGGAAGCGCATATGGAACATTTAGACATAATTTTAAAAAAACTAGAGGATGCAAAGTTGAAAATAAAACCTTCTAAATGTGCATTTGCGCAAGACAGCGTAACATACTTGGGGCACGTTGTAGGGAACGGACGTAGGTCGCCCGCAGAAGCTAAAATCCAGGCAGTCTTGGATTTTCCGATCCCGAAATCTAAAACAGAAATTAGACAAATTCTCGGAATGGTAGGATACTACGCCCGCTATATCGAAAATTATGCCACTATTGTTGAGCCTCTAACTAGAGCGTTAAAAGGGAAAAATCGCAAAGAAAGCATAGAATGGTCCGCTGAAATGCAAAAAGCATTCGAGGAAGTAAAACGGAAATTAACAGACCAACCTATTCTTTATGCTCCGAACTACGAGCACCCCTTTATCGTACAGACCGATGCATCAGACTTAGGGGTTGGGGTAATCCTCGCTCAGAGAATAGAAAAGGAAGAGCACCCTATCTTATACTTGAGCAGGAAATTTACTGCTCCCGAAAGAAATTACACTACGACAGAAAAAGAGTGTGCTGCGATAATATTCGCTATAAAAAAGTTAAAGCACTACTTAGATGGACAAAAATTCACTATTGAAACAGATCACGATCCATTAGTCTGGTTGAAGAGAAATGCTGGGAAAAACCCTCGATTAATGAGATGGGCATTAACTCTGCAGCCATATGATTACACTGTAATACACCGGCCAGGGCGTGAAATAGCTCACGTAGACTGTTTAAGTCGAATGTAACTTTAAAAGCAAAAAAAAAATTTTGTATTGTAAATAAGCAAGTTAATTTTTCAAAATTAAATAAAGAAATTTTTTGTATTGTAAATAAGCAAGTTAAATTTTCAAAATTAAAATTTTTTCTTTTTGGTGTTTTTAAATTAATCAGTATAATCAGAGAAGCATATATTTTAAGTGTAAAAATTATTAAGGTAGTGTTTAATTATTTTGGTTTTGTTGAAAAATCAACATTATATTTTTCTGGTAGATATTCCAATTTGTAGGGACTATTGCCTCTTTAGAAGAGAATTTGAATATCCTAATTTCAGCTTCTTCTGATGAAAATTCGGCCCCAAAATGGCCCCGAATTTTTCTTTAAGGGGAGGGGAGCTGTAAAGGCAGAGACTCCGACTCCAATATATCATTGAAAGAGTCATTTCAGTACAAAGAAGCAGACAGTCTGGGGCCTAACGGCTCGCAGCGGAACATCTCTCCTTTGTAGAAAGGTATGTCCGTTTCCCTTTGATGAACGTGGGAAGCCGCGTGCCTTGAGAACTTTTCCTTCGAGAAGAATTCAACGCGTCAGAACCGATGATGGAATTTCGAGCGAATCAGGGCCTGCATCTGAGATTTTGTTTTCAGAAAAACACGCCCAATACGAACTGTAATTTTTACGATGAGAGACTGAAAACGGGAGTTCACTGCCGGAGTTTGGAAAGGCAGGATTCCCAGAGCAGGTCGGGCTAGACCTAGGGAAAGGTTACGAACTCATATTATTTTCCGGAAAAGACTGCAGAAGCGGTCACGGACTGGTGAAAACCACTGTGGACTTTATCTGATATTCCTTCAAGCCATATACTGTAGAACTCACTATCTTATTGAAAACCCTTTCATATAGATGCAATACAGCAAAATTTGTATATATTGTAAATTTCTAAAAATTAATCTAGTTAAATTAAAATTTGGAAAAAACATAAATTTCTTGTTCTGATTAGTCAAGTCAATAATTCTCTGCCACTCTACAAGATACTACAGACTAATAGAATAAAGAAAATTTGGTGGCAGCTCTATCGGTTTACAGTATATAGAGAAGAGTGAATCTAAGCAGAAGCGAGGAAAGAGATTCCAGAATTCAGAAGAGATCCTCAGCGCAGACCAGGCAACAACGGAGGCAACGACCGGGGTTCCCAGTACCGAAAACGCACTCGACCAGCGGAGGCATCGACGTGACATCGACCGGTTCCTAGTACGGAAGCAGCGTTACGAAGTCCTTCGACGTAGACGGGAGAAGCCAAACAGCGTACGGAGAGCCAGTCTAGCGCAGGAGTGACGGAGTGCCCTTTCAAAAGATCAAGGAGAGGAGCATCGATCCCTGGAGTAGTGGTCTTGTGCCTGCTAAAAGAGTGCTCAGCGGAGATGTGCCCACCTTAGATGAAAAACATCAGTAAAGGTAAGGATATTCCGTTCATTCTTGAGAGGCAATTAGTAAAAATAAAAAAATTGTTTGTCTTTGTATATTGTTGCAGAAAATTTTTAATGTTTGAGCGAAATGCTTAATGTCTAAAATTAACAGGTTAGTTAATTAAATTAAATGAAATAATTCATTATTTAAAAGTTTAGAATTGACAAAATAGTTAATTTGTTAAGAGAATTTTAAATTTATGTTGGAAAAGAAAATTTCCTTAACCTTGAAGAAAATTAAAAGGAAGTAAAATTGTAAAAGAAATTGAAATTTAAAAAGAAAGCAGAAAAAAAAGGGTTCTTGTTATTCCTAAATAGAAAATTCTGAAAATTAAGTAGATATATTTATTATAAAATGGAAGTTTGCAGAAAAATAAACTGTGAATGATATATTTAAATTATATTCATTAAGAGAATTTTCAGAATTTTAAGTTGTGTGTATTTATGGTATAATATATGGTTGCACAGTGTGAAAGAACTCCTTATTTTTGTGTATATTAATTGTTCTCTTTAAATTGCTTGTAAGCATAAGCTTAAATTGGGTAAAAAGTATTGCAAAATATTGCAGGAATCCGAAAGCCAAATTTGGTATTAAAGTGTGTATTATTTAGTTATTTATTTAAATTGTGCTTGTATTTGAAATTTTAAATAATTGCTAAATGTGTATTGCGAATAATTAGGAAATTGAGAATATTTAGTAAAATTGTGTTAGGAAAATTTCAAATCAAAAATCATGGCTGCTTTGCACGAATATTCAAAAGTGGATTTAAAATTTTTAGCAGAAGAATGGGAAGTAGATATTCTGCCCACCGATGGGACAAGGTCCATAATAAAAAAAATTGAACAATCTGCAGAATTTAAATTAGAGGTGGCTTTGGCCCAAATTAAATTAATCTAGGAAGAACGATTAGCGCAAGAAATAAAAGAGGAACGTTTAGCCCAAATTGAAAGTGAAAAAGCACAGAGAGAATTCGAATTAGAACGTCTCAGGTTATCTCAAAGTATAGAAACGACAAGCTTAAACTCTAGCAGAGAAGAGCGGAAATATACTCCCCCACTTAAATCTATTATTCATAAATTTGATGAGTTAAATTCTGACATGGCTTTATATTTAAATCTATTCGAACGTCAAGCGAGTAAATTGGGGTTAGAGAGCTCAGACTATGTAAATCAATTACTTGCTTTGTTACCCACCAAATTAGCAGAACAAATATTAAGACAACCGGCGGATAAATTAGAAGATTTTGATTACATCAAAAATTATCTGTTAGATCGATTTAAGGTTGACGCTGAGTCATTCAGACAAAAATTTAACAACCACCAGCGATCAAGTGGAACGTCATTTCGAAATTTAGTTTATGACTTGGAAACATTCTTGTTAGGTCGGTTGGAAAAACTAAAAATTGGGGACTTTGAGAGCTTGAAGAAATTACTAATTTGCGACCAGATAAAAAAAAGGGCTAGCGCAGAGATGAAAGAGAAGTTTCTAGATTCTTGGGCGAAAGAGACTGATCCCGAAGAATTAGCTATTAAACTAGATGAATTTGAATCCGTTAGGAAAGCCATAAAGAAAAATTGGGTCGGTAAAGAAAAAGATGACCGAAAACCCGATAAAAATAAATTTACATTTTCAAAAGAAAACAAAGAAAAAAAGCCATTTAATTGGCGCGATAGGACAAAATTGCAGGAAAACAAAGGAAAAGAGAACGCCTATGAGAAAAAGAAAGAGATCCGATGTTTTTATTGTTCCGTTGTCGGGCACTACAAAACTAATTGTCCGAAATTAATTAAAGATCAATCAACAGCAGTTGTAAATCAGATAGGAATTACAGACGATTTAGGATCTTGTTTCGCACCTTATTTAGGGGAGGCCGAAATAAATGACGTCAAAATTGTCACCCTTCGTGACAGTGGAGCAAGCTTCGATCTTATAGGAAAACAATACATAAAACCTCAGTAATTAACCGGAGAAAGTATTTGGCTCAAACAGCCGTTGCAGAAAGAATTACACTGCCTGCCGATCGCTAGTGTTACGCTTAAGATTGCAGATATTGGGACTGTTAGCACGAAAGCGGCAGTAGTTGACGACTCACTGGAAATGAATCATTATCTTTTGGGTAATCAAACGCATGAAATTATCGAAGGCGCAAAAATGAAAAAACCAGAGTTAATCAACCAAGTAGTAACTCGCGCGAAAAAAAGGCAGAGCGAAAAAGAGGAGAGAGAGAGATTACGAGAATCCGAAACCACCAACGCAGTAGCCGAGATACGGGAAGAAACCCCTATTGTCATTCCCCCCTCTGAGAAAGAGAAGTCTCTAAGCCTTCTAGGGGTGAATAGAGAAAGGCTGAAAGGATTACAGCGTGAAGACGCGACTTTAAATCCGTGTTTTGAAAAAGCGAACAAAGGTAATTCCGAGTTCATTTTAGAAAATGAAATCCTTTTTAGACAATCTAAAACAAATCGCGGGGAGGTTAGAAAACAAGTGATTATTCCTGTAACACTTAGAAAAGACGTAATGGAATTATGTCATTCGAATGTTGGCGGACATCTCGGAGTCACAAAGACGAAAGATAAAATCTTCAGGTATTTCGCGTGGCCAAATTCGGTCAAAGAAATAGAGGAATTTGTATTATCGTGTCACCATTGTCAGGTGATAGGAAAACCTAGAGAGGTAAAGAAAGCGCCTATGAAAAGGGTTCCCATAGTAACCGAAGTGTTCACTCGGTTTTCCGCTGATCTAACGGGACCACTCCCTCTAAGTGAAAACGAAAATAGGTATCTTTTGACAGCTATGTGTTTGTCTTCGAAATATCCGGAGGCCATACCGCTTAAAGAAATCACTTCTCCAGCAGTGATAAACGGGTTCTTACGAATGTTTAGCAGATTCGGGTTCCCGCGAGAGATTCAATTAGATTTAGGAAGAAGTTTTACGAGTGAATTGACCGAGACCTTTTTCGAAAAGTTTGGAATAAAAGTGATTCATAGCTCCATACATCATCCCCAATCCCAAGCGATTGAGAGATTTCACCGCACCGTAAAGCGATTATTAAAAGTGTTATGCTTAGAAAACGGAGCAGATTGGGAGAAAAATCTTCCATTTGCATTATTGGTGTTGCGTACTACCGTGCATCAATCTACCGGATATAGCCCTGCCGAACTCGTTCACGGCAAAAATCTAAGAACTCCCGAGACAATAATTTTTGAAAAATTATGCGGAATCGAAAACGAGGAACAAACGCCCGTTACTGAATACATTTTTGATCTTATAAATCGGCTAAAAAAATGCCAAGAACTAGCTATTGAATCGATGGAAGATGCGAGAGAGAAAAGGAAGCTTTGGTACGATCGGGACGCAGTTGACCGGAAATTTAAACCGGGAGACCAAGTTCTAGTGGTTGCGACGTACAAGCCGAATAAATTCGCCGTAAGTTGGATCGGACCGGGTACAGTGGAGAAACAAATCTCGGAGACTAACTATGTTGTGAATATTCCAGGTAGGAGGGAGCCCTCTCAAGTATTCCACGTTAATATGCTGAAACCTTATAGACAAAGGGCAGAGATGATAAATGTTTTGTTTAGTGAAATCACTAGCGTGGATAATAAAGAAACAGATTTAGAAATAGTATATCCACACTCTGACCCAAATGTTTATGATTTCAACGAAATCGTAAGAAATGGAAATTTAGAAATGAAACATACTACCGATCAGATAGAGAAATTAAAAGGGGTTTTGGATCGCCACAGGGACCTGTTTTCAAATGATCCAGGGCGCACCGATCTAATCGAGCACGACATCGAATTAATTTCCGACAAACCGGTTAGAATTAAACCGTGCAGAATGTCTCAAAGACAGACAGAAATTCTCAAAAGAGAGATCAAAAGAATGCTTGAATTGAAAATAATCGAAATAGGGGAGTCGGACTATAGTAGTCCTTTAATTTTAGTAGAAGCCCCCCACAAACAGCCACGCCCATGTTTGGACTATCGCGTTTTGAATTCCATAACCAGAACCGAATATTTTCCAATACCGAACATCGAAGATCGTTTGGACTTAGTTTCAAGTGCTAAATTTATCACGCTTGTAGATCTAACGAAAGGATATTGGCAAATTCCACTGACACCTAGGGCGCAAAGATATGCGGCATTTTCCACTCCTTGGGGAAATTTTAGACCCTTAGTAATGCCTTTCGGATTAGTGAATGCCCCATATAGGTTCAGTAAATTTATGTCACTATTATTACAGGGCTGTGAAAACTTTTGCGTACCGTACTTAGACGATATCGCCATATTTTCAAAGACTTGGGAAGCGCATATGGAACATTTAGACATAATTTTAAAAAAACTAGAGGATGCAAAGTTGAAAATAAAACCTTCTAAATGTCAATTTGCGCAAGACAGCGTAACATACTTGGGGCACGTTGTAGGGAACGGACGTAGGTCGCCCGCAGAAGCTAAAATCCAGGCAGTCTTGGATTTTCCGATCCCGAAATCTAAAACAGAAATTAGACAAATTCTCGGAATGGTAGGATACTACGCCCGCTATATCGAAAATTATGCCACTATTGTTGAGCCTCTAACTAGAGCGTTAAAAGGGAAAAATCGCAAAGAAAGCATAGAATGGTCCGCTGAAATGCAAAAAGCATTCGAGGAAGTAAAACGGAAATTAACAGACCAACCTATTCTTTATGCTCCGAACTACGAGCACCCCTTTATCGTACAGACCGATGCATCAGACTTAGGGGTTGGGGTAATCCTCGCTCAGAGAATAGAAAAGGAAGAGCACCCTATCTTATACTTGAGCAGGAAATTTACTGCTCCCAAAAGAAATTACACTACGACAGAAAAAGAGTGTGCTGCGATAATATTCGCTATAAAAAAGTTAAAGCACTACTTAGATGGACAAAAATTCACTATTGAAACAGATCACGATCCATTAGTCTGGTTGAAGAGAAATGCTGGGAAAAACCCTCGATTAATGAGATGGGCATTAACTCTGCAGCCATATGATTACACTGTAATACACCGGCCAGGGCGTGAAATAGCTCACGTAGACTGTTTAAGTCGAATGTAACTTTAAAAGCAAAAAAAATTTTTTGTATTGTAAATAAGCAAGTTAATTTTTCAAAATTAAATAAAGAAATTTTTTGTATTGTAAATAAGCAAGTTAAATTTTCAAAATTAAAATTTTTTCTTTTTGGTGTTTTTAAATTAATCAGTATAATCAGAGAAGTATATATTTTAAGTGTAAAAATTATTAAGGTAGTGTTTAATTATTTTGGTTTTGGTTAAAAATCAACATTATATTTTTCTGGTAGATATTCCAATTTGTAGGGACTATTGCCTCTTTAGAAGAGAATTTGAATATCCTAATTTCAGCTTCTTCTGATGAAAATTCGGCCCCAAAATGGCCCCGAATTTTTCTTTAAGGGGAGGGGAGCTGTAAAGGCAGAGACTCCGACTCCAATATATCATTGAAAGAGTCATTTCAGTACAAAGAAGCAGACAGTCTGGGGCCTAACGGCTCGCAGCGGAACATCTCTCCTTTGTAGAAAGGTATGTCCGTTTCCCTTTGATGAACGTGGGAAGCCGCGTGCCTTGAGAACTTTTCCTTCGAGAAGAATTCAACGCGTCAGAACCGATGATGGAATTTCGAGCGAATCAGGGCCTGCATCTGAGATTTTGTTTTCAGAAAAACACGCCCAATACGAACTGTAATTTTTACGATGAGAGACTGAAAACGGGAGTTCACTGCCGGAGTTTGGAAAGGCAGGATTCCCAGAGCAGGTCGGGCTAGACCTAGGGAAAGGTTACGAACTCATATTATTTTCCGGAAAAGACTGCAGAAGCGGTCACGGACTGGTGAAAACCACTGTGGACTTTATCTGATATTCCTTCAAGCCATATACTGTAGAACTCACTATCTTATTGAAAACCCTTTCATATAGATGCAATACAGCAAAATTTGTATATATTGTAAATTTCTAAAAATTAATCTAGTTAAATTAAAATTTGGAAAAAACATAAATTTCTTGTTCTGATTAGTCAAGTCAATAATTCTCTGCCACTCTACAAGATACTACAACGGATATATAAGCATTTCTTTTAAACTAACTAACTAAATAAATTAATTAATTAATAAAATGTTTTTGTAAAAAAATAGAACCGACTCCAAAAAGCAACTACTATTCAAAAACAATTGTATGAAATGAAATTAATTGCGCCTAAAAGTATAAAATAATTTCCTTCGACAAACAACTTATAACACTCCAATTAATCATAACTTTTGAAGTCGGCGCAAAATTAAATAAAATTTAATTAGTTTTTAAAGGTTTGTTTTTAGATCGGTAGCAACAAATGCTGTCGTCTCGTATGATCCATTTTCCTGTTTTCTTTATTATTTTATCACGTTATACAATTGGTACATTGGTAGCATCTACACAGAACAGTGAACATTCTTCACAATGCGGTATTTATGTTTCTACGAAGTTATAGTTTCCTTTGCAAATGTGGTATAACTTTGATAACTATCATTCTTGGTGGCTTTTGGATTTGGCGTTCAAAACGTATTGCAAAAATATACACGCAATATGTATATTTTCATAATATATTTTGTACGAAATATTGTTTCGTATTATTGATTACTCTCTTAATATACTTTATCAAATTAATCATGATATCCCAAAGAAATTAAATATGTTTGCTAGATAATTTTGCGATTTTTCTTTCACCAAGGACGTGAGATACCAGCATCTTCTCCAACTTTTGCTGCTTACGATATCTTATTTGTTTTCTTGAAACAAAATAGTTTTCGGCTGCGTTTTGGAGGTGAAAATGTGAGATTTGTATTTTGAATAGGATTTGATTTTCGTATTGAATAAAGGTATGAATTTTTATTTAATTTTGCGCCGACTTCAAAAGTTATGATTAATTGTAGTGTTATAGGTTGTTTGGCGAAGAAAATATTTTATACTTTTAGGCGCAATTAATTTCATTTCATACAATTGTTTTTGAATAGTAGTTGCTTTTTGGAGTCGGTTCTATTTTTTTACAAAAAGATTTTATTTTTCTCTTTTCAGTGAAAACTTATTCATATAGCAGAACATCATAAGACGTTCGACGGCAGTTTCACAAATCACAACTTCCAAGAAAAATGACGTAACTCAAAAAATGGTTTATGTCACTGAAAAATACATGATATGCACCCAATGTGAACAAAAAAGTTACATCTCCTTCTAGAAAGTTATCCATTCGAGAGAAAGTTGTGCCAGTTTGTTAGTCTTAAGTTGTTTTTAGTGTTAAGTTGTTTTTAAGTTGTGTCACTTTTCTTCGGATATTAACACAAAACTATCTATTGAATGAACATACGTTAAGTTAAAAAGTTTTTAGAAATGTAAAGAACGGATACACTGTATTCGTAACCAAAAATTCTGTTAGGCATATATATCGAACTTTACAGTGAATACGTGTCACTCGCTGCGCTGAAAATTGCGCAGCGTAAAGTTCAAACAAAGAGCAAAATATGCATTGCAGCTGACGGACAGAAGTTTCAACATCGATACTTACATACTGCTTTGACCAGTGTAGCTGCATGCTTTCAGCAGTTAAAGTGGAACAGACTTTTGTGAGTATCCTGTAATTTGTTTATATCTTAATGAAATTATAATGAAGCCTATTTCAGGCCAAGATCATTGCGACAACAAAAAAAGTATTAAAATTAAAACATCTCTTACGAAGTTATAAGCTAACAAATTTCAACGACAACAACAACAAGGAGAAACATGGTTTGTATTGAGAACTTCTTCCTCTATGAAGTCGGTTTAAAATGTCTATGCGTTAATCGATGTGACCGCTTACAATATCCATACTTTAATTTTACATAGCATAAATGTCACCCGCTACGCTACAACATATGCAATGTCGTTCAAGTGTGCACAAAAAGGAGATTGTGAACAAACAAATGCACGTTTTAAGCGTTCCGTTTTTAGCATTATCGTCTAAACTACCTTTTCGTACGAAATCTATGATACTCTGCAATTTTATAATTCACTTTTTCCCCCTTTCTTGAACTGTTTCCGATATAGGAACCCTAACTCCACTGTTCTCCACCAGGTGGCGCTGTAAGCGGTTTAATCGCGCAGCACATATCTACTTTACTATACCTACATACCACTTTTATGACTATAGCTGCAGCTGTTCAGCAGTTAAAAGAGTCGGGACTGACTATTTTGGGCACCCTGTATTTTCTTTTGATCGTAAAGCTATTGCAATTGGACCTTTTTCAGACAAAGACCTTTACAATAAAACAAAAATCACCAAAAGCGGATCATCTGTTCTGACGTTATCAGCTAACAAAAAAAAAAAAAAAAAAAAAAAAAAAACATACGGTTTGAATTGAGATTCTTCTCCTTTTTGAAGTCGGTTAATTAGAGCATCTCTTACGAAGTTATAAACTTACAAACACCAACAACAGCACATAGCTCGAATTAAGAACACCCTCTTTTCTGAAGTTGGTTGAAAACGACTTTGCGCTATTCGATGTGACCGCTTACACTAACAGTACTTTGAACCACAGAGTGTACATGTCATCCGCTACGTTGCAAAATGTTCAACGCAGTTCAAGTGTGCACAGTGTAGGAAATTGCAATGAAACAACTGCACGTTTTAAGCGTTCTATTTTTAGCAATAAAGTCTAAAAACTGTCTTTTCGTAGTAAATCGGTGATGCTCTACAACTTCGTAATTAACTTTTCTCCCATCTTGAACCGTTTTTGAGATAGGGCCGCTGATTCCGCTGTTTTTCACTAGATGACGTTTTATTTTCTTTAGATTGTAAAGATATTACAATGGGACCTACTTCAGACCAAGATCTTTACAACAAAACAAAAAGTATCAAGTAACCGTATTTTGAGCTATATAACGTATGTCTCATCAGCTACGCTACAACGTGTGCAATGTAGCTCAAGTGTGCATAGGGGAAGAAATTGCGAACAATGCACGTTTTTAGCATTGTATTTTTAGCATCAATGTCTAAACTATCTTTTCGTACTAAATCGATGATACCCTGCAATTTTATAATTCACTTTTTCCCCCTGTCTTGAACCGTTTCCGAGATAGGAATGCTAGCATGAATGTCTAAACTATCTTTTTGTACTAAATCGATGATACTTTTCAACTTTGCAATTCCCTTTTTTCTCTAGAACCGTTTTCGAGATAGTAACACTAACACCGCTATTTTCCACCAGGTGGCGCTGCAAGTGGTTTAACCTTGTACTGCATGGCCACGTTGCAACACTTACATACCAATTTTAACACTATAGCTGCAGCCGTTTAGCAGTTAGAAGAGTTGGGACTGATTTTTTTGGGCACCTTGTATTTTTTTTAGATTGTAAAGATATTACAATGGGACCTATTGCAGACCAAGACCTTTTCAACAAAACAAAAAGTGTCAAAATCGGAACATCCGTTCAGGAGTTATGAGCTAACAAACATAAAAAAAACATACGGTTTGAATTGAGAACCTTCCTTCTTTTTTTGAAGTCGGTTAAAAAATCAGAATTAAAAAAAAATAATATACACAGTTTAAAACAAAAATTATTCCCACTTTCATATAAATTGAAAAAACATTTTTTAAACAATATACTGCAATCGGAATACAAATATCTTAAATATCTCATGAAATACGAGAATTTTTATGAAAAACGTTTTCACTGCGCATGAGCGAAAGACAGAAATTTTTTTATTACATAGGTTGAAAGCATTGTATAGGTTTAGGTTACATAGGTATATTGGGGAACTTTTGTCAAAAACTCATTTGAATAGAGAAAAAATTAAGCAAATTATCGGCAAAAGAACGAGCTAGATTTTAGGTTAGTTGGTTGGTTGGTTAGTTGGGTTTTACGTCGCTCTAGTGCTGCGCAATGGGCAATTGACGACGGTCTGGCACTCACCCCAGAGGTGGTCCGGAAACATGCCATCACAATTTTGATCCTCCATGAAAGGGATGGCTCTCCCGCTTCGGTGACCCACAGAGGTATAATTTTGATGGGAACATGGAGGACAGGACATTGCGGCCACGACAGATTTTACGTGCAATAGTCACCATTAGTGTACACGACAGTTTTTGGCTGGCTCGAGTACCGAACACTCAATATTCCAATAAGGAAAAGGCCCGTGACGTCACTTGCAGTCAAATTATGGGTAAAGTGGCAAAACATTGGTATTTCCACCAATACAGGTTGATCTTTTGCCGTGGCAAAAGATCAACCTGTATTGGTGGAAATACCAATGTTTTGCCACTTTACCCACAATTTGACTACAAGTGACGTCACGTGACGGGGCTACCGCGGCCCACAAGATTTTAGGTATTTTCAAGAGCTGAAATTTCACATGCTGAGTGATTAATTTGAAGATCCAATTATTTTAACCATGCTCCAAAAGTACTTTTTTGTGGAAATCCCTTATAAGCTTATGACGACTGCGTAGCAGCCTCATCTAGAAGATTTCTTTTACTCATCTTAACAGGTGTGTACTAGAACCACTTAAATAAAATATATAGGCGAGCGCATCACCGCCATTTTGTTGCCTCGGATGAGGGTAGCATTCCCTCTTGGCGTTCTTATCGCTTTACTAGCGATTTTAAGAAATCTTGATCTGAAGCTACGATCGGTCAAGGCGGTCAAGAGCAATAAGCAACAACCAACAAGTAATATCCCTAACAACACATTTATACACAGTACATTCTTGGTATGATTTTTCATCCTCAGGATATTGTGTGGATGTATTGGGGATAAGATGTGTTGTTAGTACTATTTCTGTCTGTTTCAAATACAAATCATTACTTTTTGAAAAAAAAAAAAAAAAAAAAAAAGAGCTTACTGCTTAAAAGAGGAAAATCTTTATTTATATACATTTTTTTCCTGCTATTTCTAGCATATATTATTCATTTAAAAAAAGAACCTTAAAAAAACGCAATTACGACACGGAAACGAAACAACTTTGGCGACCCAGAAAATATCACCAAAACTCAAACGCACAGTTATAAAAGGGCTTCTTTAATTAATTTATGGTTATTAACATAAATATTACAATTAAAATAGCACATTCTTTTATTTTTACATCTGAACATGTGAAAAACACAGAGAAGTAAATAAAAGTTAAACTATTTTATTCTTCCTAAATTATTTTATGGAGATATGAATATTTTATGTTGTTTTCTTGAGTTATTATGGCAATTTGTCACTAAACAATCTCCCATATGATAATTTACTGAGCTAAAATTATGAAAATGATTAAAAAAGTAACTCCAAATTAATACAAGACGATATAAATAATGGCTGCCGTTTGTTTATGCACGGAAAACGCTGGGTACATGTGGCAACCCTATGGCAACAAAATGCCTGATGCGCCAGTTCGTATATATTGGAGCCTAATGGCTGTATTCACCATTAACTTCAACTCCCGGTTAAATGCAAAATCTCGAAAAGCATCTTAAGGCAGAGTAGAGCTTTCCAGCAAAATTTGGCACGCTGTTTCTGCCATCTAGCGTCGAGGATTTCATATAATCTTTGATTGGTTAATTTCACCTAAAAATCTGAAAATAACTATACCGCTAGATGGCATAAACAACACGGAAAAATTTGCAGAAAATTTGCACCCTGCCTTTATACACTTTTCAAATTTTCATGTTGAACCGAGAGTTGAAGTTATTGGTGAATAACAGACTAAGGCTGTAATAGCTTTATTGAAAAATTTAATCGTAGTAAATTCCCGCTCGGTAGCGCCTGCGGCGCCCTCTTCCAGTTTCAATATCTGAAACAGCCTGTTCGCTCACCGTGTTACGATTTTCCAAAATTCTGACTTTAGCAAAGCCCATCTCGGTGGCGCCTGCGGCTTCTTATCCCCGTTTTAGAACTTACAACAGCTTCCACGCTCAAACCGCCAATAGATTTGAAAATTTTAACTGTAGCAAATTTTCGCTCTGTGGCGACTAAGGCGCCGCTTTACGTTTCGTGATTTGAAATAACCTGTTCGCTCACTATATAAAGGACCTTGAAAATTCTGATCGTGGCAAATCCGCAACCCGGTCTACGGTCTCCCAATATTCTCCCTATAAGTAATTTACTGATAATCAGAATTGGAGATATTGAATTAATAAAATGTCAAAGCGCCCTCTGGCGACAGAGATTTGCAATACGTACTTCTCAATTTTGATTTAAAATACTTTTGAAATGATATTTTACCTATGAAATTATGTTAATTAGAAGCTGAGATACAAAGGTAATATAAGCATTGTTATAAAAAAAATTGTGTCATGGTTTTTCTTTGAAACTTGTGTGTTAAAAATCCTTAATACGAAATGTGAACGGAGTATCGGAAATCCAAAGCCTGCATCATAATTAGAATTGGAGATATTGTAATAAAGGTGTTCTGGATTTTTTTTTTTTTTTTTTTTTTTGTAGTTTTCTCTGAAACTCCCGTACGGAATTTAACGGCTTATATCAGTTTAAAAGTCCGTAATATTTCAAATTATGTGTTATAAGTAATTTAAGCATAATTAGAATTCTAGATATTGAATTATTAAAATATCAAAGCGCCCTCTGGCGAAAGAGATTTGCAAGATATACTCATCAATTCTAATTCAAATAACTTTTTAAATGATATATTACTCATGAAGTTATGTTAATTAGAAGCTGAGATACAAAGCTAATATAGACACTTTTATAAAAAGATTTGTGTCCGACTTATCCATGGTTTTCTCCGAAACTTGCATAATTCCGGGCTATATAACGTTAAAAATCCTTAGTACGATATGTGAGCAGAAATTAGAATTCGAAACTCTGCAAAATATTATAGAATAAAGGTGTTCTGGGTATTCCGCTGTTTTCTCCGAAACTCCCGTTCCTTTTCTACATCTTTGCCCCTTCGCTCTCCCCCCCCCCTTTCCGTCGCTAATAATAATTTTACATTCGAAAATATCCGCAATCGATTTACCTTGCCTTAAAATCAAAATATACCAACCAATTTCAAACGCTGCAACTCATTTTTTTTTGCCCCTTTCCCCCCTCCCTCAAGTCCTCCCTAATAATTGTACTCTTTCAAAAATATTCACAATCGAATTATCGGGCATTAAAACCAAATACAACGAAATTTCAACGGCATATCTCAATTTAAAATACTGCAAAATATAAAAGAAAACTTAATCTTTTTCCAATAAATATGTAATTTTTTTTGTTTATTTATTCATATATTTTCATGAAAATTGAACAGTAGCTTTATAATATGCTGTCTAAGCCGAATATTCATGTAAATGTAAGGTAAATGAAAATTTGAAAAAGTCTGAAAATTGCAATCCCCCCCCCCCCACTATAAAACACGTGCTATCTTAATTGGTTACAACCATTTCCTGCCTGTTTCCAACTAAATTTCATACTTTAGTTAATTTAAAAAAAATCTAATTGTTGTATCGATAAACTGCTTGCACTCTTACATTCGGAAAAATTTCCCCTTTCACTTGGTACCAAATTCGTAACGATCGGACTAATATGTCTAATTTATTTTCCACTTTTCTGCTTTTAACTGCGTTAAAATATCTACACTAAGCGACAAAAAAAAAAAAAAAGCCGCACTTGGATATATATTTTTTTTTCGCCTTCTACAACCGCCAATTTTATCGTTTAAAATGCAATTTTTTCGAACAGATTTTATTATATTGTCCTCCACATACCCTTTAGCTTTGAGTCCAGTGTTAAAAACAAAATGCAATTGTCAGGTAAATTGTAATTTTAGAAATTATTTCAAAAGTGGTAAGAATAAGGCAGTTAACGATGCCACAAAAAGTATAAATTTTTAAATGAAAATCAAAAAATATTTTAATACATGAGATGGCAAAATAATTAAATGTTAACGAAATATTGGTAAAAGGGTTTTTAGCAAGATATAAAATTTTTTGGCCGTTTAAACTGGAAATTTGGTTTTAGGCGGTCATGTTGCTCATCCAAGCGAGATGACCGTAAGTTAAAAAGCCATTGCTTATAAAATCGGTTTCTATTACATTTAGAACATAAAAGAGATTCAGAAAAAGTGTTTAGCAGCATAATTTCTTAACTACAGTACAGCAACTATTACACAAAGCAGGTTTAAATGACAAAAAATTTGAAAAATCCCATTCTTAGTGAAGAGAAATAGGAAAGCAAGACCTCAGATGGCTAAAAAATTAAAAAATGATTAGTTAATTATTGGTCTGAACTGGTTCTCTTTGATGAGTCAAGTTTAACTTATTTCGAGCTAAAGAAAACAAGCAAATCTGACTACGAAAATATGACCGACTTAATCAAAATCGCACTTTTAAAACAGTGACACTTTCTCCGTACATTATGGTACGGAGGTGCATAACTTTTCAAAAAGTGTGGCAAATTTTTATGCTCAAGGGATCAATTAACTCGAAATAAAACGCAATTTTCATAAAAGTGGTGTCTGACCGACTATTTTGGAGGTATCTTGGACATTTCCGCAAACAACATTTCAAGATGGTAATGCACCTTACTACACAGCGTCTGTGGTAAGTTTATTCACTTCAAATTGTTAAAATTTCTATCCATTCCCATGAGAACCTATAATTCTGTAAATAATCATACCTTTTTGCACTTTAAGTTAAATCCCACAAAGGATATAGTAGAATTTCTTCTTTACCAGACATGGAAACAGTCTTAATCGCGATCCGCTCGAAAATGCTTCGTCTATAAAAAGGCGGGGGAGAGGGGAGAGGATTCGAAATTTGCAGCCTATAACTCTGCCAGAACTACAAAAAATTATTTGTGATATTTGGTACATTGAAATTTCTGAGATTTATATTAAAACACTGTATAAAACTATGCCATTGCGCATTAAAACAGTGATTCCATATAAAGGTGGAATTAACCCAATGCAGAATACATATTTTTAATAAAAAATAGCTTAAATCTATCAAATAAATAGTTTTATTTCATATGTTAAAATATGGCTTGTTTATTTCATATAATAAATCATAATAGAATATAAAGTGTATGGTTATATTGCATTATGTTCAAAAAGAAAGTTTTTTGCAGATTGTTAAAAAGTACTTCGTAGAGTACAATAAAGCGAATTATTAACCCTTTCGGTCCCCGAGCACATTGTAGTGTACATAACACTTTTCGTGCTGTATTGTATACTGTATAGGTTTAAACTTCGTTTCAACACCTAATGTACCTACAAGTGATCATCCAACATGAAAGAATAACGTCTATAACGCCATCTGATTTTTGTGTGTTGAGTTATAGTGCTTCTTATGTGAGTAGTTTGAAATTCGAATGGCCGTGACAGCAGTAAGTAGCAAATATTGTTAGTTTTTCATTCTTATTTTTTCAAATGAGTGTCAAAACATATACACATCACTAAAGTATGTATGGGTCTACGTAATAATGAAATTGTACAAAAGATATTTACTTTGGCTTCGTATTATAACCTCTATAAAATCTTTTTGTAAAAAAAATAGAACCGACTCCAAAAAGCAACTACTATTCAAACAGCAACAACAACAACAAAAAATAGTACGAAATAAAACTGCAAATTGCGACTAAAAGTATAAAATAATTTCCTTCGCCAAACAACCTATAGCACTACAATTAATCATAACTTTTGAAGTCGGCGCAAAATTTTATAAAATTTAATTAGTTTTTAAAGGTTTGTTTTTAGGTCGGTAGCAACAAATACTGTTGTCTCGAATGATCCATTTTCATGTTTCCTTTATTATTCTATCACTGTATACAATTGATCCATTAGTAGCATCTACATAGAACAGTGAACATTCTTCACAATGCGGTATTTATGTTTCTACGAAGTTGGAGTTTCCTTTGCAAATTTAGTATAACTTTGATAACTATCATGTAAGATGTGTATTTTGAATAGGACTTGAGTTTTGTATTGAATAAAGGTATAAAATTTTATTTAATTTTGCGCCGACTTCAAAAGTTATGATTAATTGTAGTGCTATAGGTTGTTTGGCGAAGGAAATTATTTTATACTTTTAGGCGCAATTTGCAGTTTTATTTCGTACTATTTTTTTTTTTTTTTTTTTTTTTTTGTTGTTTGAATAGTAGTTGCTTTTTGGAGTCGGTTCTATTTTTTTTACAAAAAGATTTTATTTTTCTCTTTTCATTGAAAAGTTATTCATATAGCAGAACATCAGAAGACGTTCGACGGCAGTTTCACAAATCAAAAATTCCAAGTAAATTGATATAATTCAAACAATGGTTTATGTCACTGAAAAATACATGAAATGCACCCAGTGTGAACAAAAAAGTTACATCCCCATCTACAAAGTTATCCATTCGAGAGACAGTTATGCCAGTTTTATTCTAGTCAAGTTATTTTTAAGTTGATTTTTCTCAAATGCTGCATTTTTTAGTTGTGACAGTTTTCTTACAGTACTTTGAACCACAGAGTATACGTGTCATCCTCTACGCTGCAAAGTGTGCAATGTAGTTCAAGTGTGCACAGTGTAGGAAATTGCGAACAAACAACTGCACGTTTTCAGCGTTCTGTTTTTAGCAATGATGTCTAAAAACTGTCTTTTCGTAGTAAATCGATGATGCTCTAAAACTTCGTAATTAACTTTTCTCCCATCTTGAACCGTTTTTGAGATAGGAGTTCTAATTCCACTGTTTTTCCCCCGATGGCGCTTTATTTTCTTTAGATTGTAAAGTTATTACAATGGGACCTACTTCAGACCAAGATCTTTACAACAAAACAAAAAGTATCAAGTAACCGTATTTTGAACTATATCTTTAGCATTGTATTTTTAGCATCAATGTCTAAACTATCTTTTCGTACTAAATCGATGATGCACTGCAATTTCATAATTCACTTTTTCCCCCTGTCTTGAACCGTTTCCGAGATAGTAACGCTAGCATGATGTCTAAACAATCTTTTTGTACTAAATCGATGATATTCTTCAGCTTTGTAATTCACTTTTTTCTCTAGAACCGTTTTCGAGATAGGAACACTAACTCCTCTATTTTCCACCAGGTGGCGCTGCAAGCGGTTTAACCTTGTACTGCATGGCCACTTTGCTATACTTACATACCATTTTTATCACTATAGCTGCAGCCGTTTAGCAGTTAAAAGAGTTATGACTGACTTTTTTGGGCACCCTGTATTTTCTTCAGATCGTAAAGATATTACAATGGGACCTATTTCAGACCAAGACCTTTTCAACAAAACAAAAAGTATCAAAATCGGAGTATCCGTTCAGAAGTTATGAGCTAACAAACATAAAAAAAAAACATACGGTTTGAATTGAGAACCTTCCTTCTTTTTTGAAGTCGGTTAATAAAAAATATGTACATCCTAATGTACATCCTGTCCCAATCAGTGGAAACACTGTACAAAGTTTTCGATTTGAATTTTTTGCGAGTAATAGTTAGACATGCAATTCTTGAAAATATTTTTGGAGATTATTTTATCCTTCAGGATGAATAAGAAACTAAATAAATCTAATTTAGAAAATAAAAAATATGTAGATAAACTATTAGAATTGCTGGAAAATGGGGATGATTCGGATATTGATGACATAGAAGAAAGTGAAGATGAAGTTGGTGAAGATGAAAGAGTAAGAAGAGAACGGGGAGTTGAGGAAATCGGAGACAGTAGAGAAGATGAAATTTTAAATCCAGAGCCCACTACAGAAGGTTTTCGAAATAAGAAAAGAGTACGATGGAGGAAACAAACACCCGATGTACCAAAATTTGAATGGATAGAGAATGACAAAATTGGCGATTCTATTGTATTGGATCCTATGCAATATTTTTCTAAATATATAACAGATGAAATTTTTGAACAGATGGCCGAATGTACAAATATATACGCACTTCAACAAGGACACTCGATTCAAACCAACAAATGTTATTGAGATTGAAACTTTATTTGGATTACATATTATGATTGGATATCTAAATAAGTTTCCACGCATACGAATGTACTGGAATTTCTTTTGCACGTTTCCAAAAGTTTAATTTATAAGAACAAGCTTGTAAATGTAAAGAAACGTGGTCGTCCTTCAAAAAGAGAAGGAGAAATTACACCGGACAGAAAAAGAAAATTTCGTTGCTGTGAGAAAAGACCAATAAGAGAAATTCAACACATTGTTGGTGAGAAATAAACTCAAAATGATATTCTTTCAATAATTACAAAAACTTTCTTTTTTCATATTATTCTAAAAACATTTCATTTGACTCTTTTATTTCTTCATGCATATATACATCTACACTGGAGCGACGCTATGACGCATTTGTTTCTGATTGGCCGTCTGTGTTTCTATGTACATGTAATGATGTATTTTTCGTTTTTTTTTCTTTTTTCTTCGATGTTCTGTTTTATAATAAAAATGTGATTAAAAGGAACACATGTGGGTTCTTCTTTTTATTCCCACATATATTTTTTCCTATTCATGAACCAAGCTAAAGAAGGCTGGTTTAATTCAATTAAAACCATTATTTAACTAATTTCAAATTATATATTTTAAACAGCATCAGTCAACTAAATGATAGTTCGTAAAACTCCTACTGATCTATTTTCATTTATGAAATTCTACATCTTGATACTGAAAGCTGAAATAATAGAGGATACTCACAACCAAGGTGAGTGCATTTTACTTACCTTATAAACCTTGAACTATTTTTATAAAATATATAAGTAAATTGAAATATTTGTCAATAATACTTTTGTCAATTTGCAATAGATTATGACCACTGACGCGCTAAATTGAGTTTTTAAATTTATTCTTGACAAAAGTTTTTTCTTTGCATATTTGAAGAAACATTTGCTACATTTAAAATAATATTATTTTGCTACATTTAAAATAATAATAATGATAAAAAATGTAAGCGAAAATAAATAAATATGTTTTCTTTTTGTTTCTTGAAAACGAAAGTATAGAAATCTGTATAAACATTAAAAACGAAAGAAGTGAAATATATATGAGAATGTTTAAAATAAACATATGAATGATTAAATATAAAATTTCAGTTATAAACTAGAAAGAAAACAAAATTGAAATATTAAAATGAGTATCCTCAAGGACACTATAATTGAAAAACTTAACGCACAAAACTACGATGTTTGGAAATTTAAATTGGAAATGTTTCTCCAAAAGGAAGATTTATATTCTGTGGTTATTAACGATGCTCCGAATCCCATTACGGACGCATGGAATAACAAAAATAGGAAAGCACGCGCTATCATAAATCTTTTAATAGAGGATAATCAAATAATCCATGTCAAAAATCTCGAGACCGCTAAAGAATGCTGGAACGCTTTAAAAGCTGTACATGAGCGTTCAACCCTCAGCAGTAAACTATTTTTGCTTAGAAAGCTTTACTCTACGAAATTAACTGAGGGTGGCGATATGATCGACCACTTAACGAACATTTACAGATTTACAGTTATATACCTACTGAGAAAAAAGGATGAAGTTTTCACAAAATTGAGGGAATACATCGCAATGACATCAAACAAGTTCGGACGAACTTTGCATGCAATCCGCTCCGACAACGGAGGGGAGTATACCGGGACAGAATTAAACGATTACTTAACAAAATTAGGTATAGACCACCAATTCACTGTTCCCTATTCAGCTTCTCAAAATGGAACAGCTGAACGTAAAAATCGTACTTTAGTTGAAATGGCACGTTGTTTATTAAAGGATAGCAATTTACCAAATTCTTTCTGGGGGGAGGCAATAAATACCGCAGTTTACTTGCAAAATAGACTCCCAACATCTTCGTGTGAATTGACACCTTATGAATTATGGACAAGTCGAAAACCTGACCTATCGATGTTAAAACCATTTGGTTGTCGTGCCTATGCATACGTACAAAAGGTACACAGGGGAAAATTAGATAATACGGCACAGGAAGGTATATTCGTAGGGTACGATAACAGAAGTAAAGGATATAGGATCTGCACAAATGGCAAAAACATAATTATTAGTCGAACCGTAAAATTTGTAGAAAATGAAAAACAAGCGATACTTAAATATGAAACATCACAAAACAATGATGAGAAAAGTGATAATAAAAATCCATCACCAAATTTGCAAATAATAGACTCAGAGATAGATGAAACTAATGATAGTGTTGTGTCAGATAATTCACAAAATACTCCACGTAGATCACAAAGATCTAATAAAGGGGTACCACCAGATAGATTCGCATTCACATTACACAATGAAAGAATAAGTGAACCAAAATGCTGGGATGATATAATAAGTATGGAAAACCCTGTAGAAAAGGAAAATTGGATTAATGCTACATTAGATGAAATAAATTCACTCAAGCAGAATGACACCTGGGATTTAGTTGAGGTTTCACCAGGGATGAAAATAGTAGGGTGCAAATGGGCATTCAAAGCAAAATATAACAGTCAGGGCCGTGTTGAAAAATACAAAGCTAGGCTGGTTGCGAAGGGCTTTTCACAGAAATATGGAATAGACTACGATGAGACTTTCGCCCCAGTGGCGTCTCACACAACTTTGAGAAGTTTTTTGGCAATGAGTCTTTATAAGAATTTAAGTCTTAGACATATTGATATCAAGACTGCATTTTTACACGGTAAATTGAGTGAAGATGTTTATATGCATCAGCCAGAAGGATACGTGGTATCCGGGGAAGAACATAAGGTGTGTAAATTAAAAAAGGCAATATACGGGCTAAAGCAGGCCGCGAGAGCATGGAATTTAAAATTGAATGAGTCATTACTTAACTTAGGCTTTATTCAAAGTCAATTCGACAAGTGTCTTTATAAACGTAAACAAAACGATGTAACTACTTATGTACTTGTGTATGTCGATGATTTGTTAATAGCGGGGAATGATCAACAAATAAATGAAATTATAAACAAACTAAAACAAGAATACCCGTTAACAGACTTGGGAGAAGCAAAACAATATCTTGGGATAAATATTAATCGTCCTAATGAAAATACAATGACTCTTGATCAAACACACAAAATACAAGAACTTATAGTCAAATACGGTTTAGAAAATTCAAAACCTACAGACACTCCTATGGACACAGGTTACATAAAATTAAATGACGAAGAAAACCTTTTACCAGAAAATACACAAAATAGACAGGCTGTAGGCGCATTGTTATATATTTCAACCGTGTCACGTCCGGATATTAGCGCCGCGGTAAATATTTTGAGTAGAAGAAATGAGCGCCCAAGAGCAAAAGATTGGGAAGCGGTAAAAAGATTAATGAGATATTTAAAAAGTACAATTAATCTTAAATTGACATATAATAATATTGAAGAGCCTGTCTTGAGGGTATATGCAGATTCCGACTGGGCAAACGATCCCAGTGATCGTAAGTCTACAACAGGAAATTTGTTCTGCATAGGAGCAAATACTGTATACTGGACAAGCAAAAAACAAAAATCTGTATCAATGTCATCAGCGGAAACGGAATATATTTCTGCAGCAAGTGCCGCGCAAGAAGTAAAATGGCTTATAAACCTTTTTGAAGAAATTGATATGCAACAAAATTGTCCTATTACACTCTATGAAGACAATCTTTCTTGCATCAAATTGGCCGAAAATGACAAATTTCGACAGAAAACTAAGCACATTGAGCTAAGGTACCATCTGATTCGAGACCTTGTTGAGCAAGGCACAATAAAGATTGAGTATGTAAGTACGGAAAATATGATCGCAGATGTGCTCACCAAGCCTCTGCCGAGACATTCTTTTCGAAAATTGCGAATTTCCTTGATGAACTGTGATTAAATGTCATCGAGTTTACGCAGGGGTGTTGGTGAGAAATAAACTCAAAATGACATTCTTTCAATAATTACAAAAACTTTCTTTTTTCATATTATTCTAAAAACATTTCATTTGACTCTTTTATTTCTTCATGCATATATACATCTACACTGGAGCGACGCTATGACGCATTTGTTTCTGATTGGCCGTCAGTAGTGTAATATTGTTCGTTCTGCGCCTGCGGCACCGCGGTACGGGCGAGCCGTGCTGCTGTCGCACCATTATCTTATCAACATCCGGTGACGCATGCCGACATGAAAGATAAGGAGGGTTAGAATTAGGATGTTATCTTGAATGATAATGAATATTATTTACATTAATTAATCTTAATTACGATTTTAAAAGAATTATGATAATTTTAAACTTAGAAAAAATTTGATTTAAAAAGAGAATTTTAATGAACGATAAAAATTTAAAACAATGAATTAAGTATATTTTAAAATGAATGTGATTAGAAAAACTTGGTAATTCACAAAAGAGAATTTTAGAAAATGTACTCACCTTTAGTGTATGTTGGAATCGAACCAGGGGGTCTTAAAAATTAGATAAAGAGATAGACTCACCTTGGAATCGAACCTTCGGTGCAGTCATATGAAATTATAGGGGGGCCCACATCAGTAGTGCTGCCATCTGTTAGTCGATTCAAGAGAATTTATTTTTAAATAAAGATATTTTTTTAGCAAGCCCTGGAATTGAACCCAAGACAAAATATTCCCGCGGGGTAGTAGTTTACAAGCATCTTAACCACTGCCCCACAGGAATATAACTGAATGGGCTGATTTAAGATATAAATAGGCGTTTTTTAGTAGATTTCATTTAGTATTCAACATGATGCCTTCGCGTGAGGAAGCAACCGTTGTTGTCTGTTTATATTTTTTAATGTGTATTTTTTTCACAGTTCTTTATATTTTTAGTGAAGGTTCAAAGTTTAATGTAGATTTTATATTAAATTTAAACGAAACGGGAAATTTATCCTTTTCGATATGATGCGTTTTCGAATTTATGTGAACAACAATCAATTTAATTGCTGCAATGGAACAGACTTATCAAAATCCAGCTCATGTTGCAAGTTTTGGTGGTGTAAATGCTTTATACCGTGCTGCAAAAGGAAAAATAAGCAAGAAGAGGATTCAGGAATGGTTAGAAGGTGTAGATGCATACAGCCTTCACAAACCGATTCGGAGAAAATTTCCAACGAATCGAGTCATAGTGTACACAATTGATCAGCAGTGGCAGACAGATTTAGTCGATTTAAGCAGTTTGCAGAAGTACAATCAAGGGTACCGCTACATTTTAACCTGTATCGACGTTCTATCTAAATTTGCGTGGGCGATACCATTAAAAACTAAAAAAGGGGAAGAGATTAAGAAAGCTTTTCAAAAAATTTTTATGACACGAAAGCCAAAATTACTTCAAAGTGACAGTGGTACTGAGTTTGTCAACAGGGTGTTTCAAAAGTTTTTAAAGGATGAAGGTGTGAGGTTTTTCAAAACTTTTAACAATACGAAAGCATCTGTAGTAGAGCGATTTAATCGTACTTTGAAAACTAAAATGTGGAAATATTTCACTAGTCGACATACTTACTGTTACGTAGACGTGTTAGATCAATTTTTGCATAGTTATAATCATACTTATCATTCAAGTATTAAAAGGGCACCGATCGAAGTGACGTCGGAAAACGAAAGTGACGTATGGTTTACATTATACGGGGATATGGAAACTGAAAAGAGAAAGCCTTGCACGTTTCAACCGGGGGATACTGTACGCGTGTCTAAACAAAAATTAACCTTTGAAAAAGGTTATGAAACCAACTGGACGGAAGAGTTATTTGTAGTGACCGAATGCGTATCGCGAGACCCGCCTGTCTACCGGATCAAGGACCTGATGAACGAACCAATTCAAGGAACGTTTTATGCCCAAGAGCTTCAAAAAGTACAACCTAAAAAGGATTATGCTATCGAAAAAATATTGAAAAAGCGAATGAGAAAAGGTCAATTTGAATATAAAGTGAAATATAAAGGTTATTCTTCCAAATTCGACCAATGGATACCGGCTTCTAATTTATTCGTTTTATAAATTGCTACGACTTAGATTTTAAGAATCATTTGTCATCATGTCGTTCTACGTGACGTTACCCTCGGACAGTTCTTTAAATTATTACCCGGAAAATAAAATTTCACATTTTATTACGAGATTACCCGCTCCCCTTGACTTAAAAGGGGAATGGGAAGTAGGGATTGTGGAATTGATTTATCCGCATATATGGAAAAATATAATGGAGAACGGAAATGAATATGAATATGATACAGGTACAGGTGTGATGAAAAAAGCGAGAATACCGCCTGGACTTTACGAAAAATCAAATGAGATTATTAAATGGATTAATTATCAAAATTTTAATGGTAATATTGCGTTTAACTACAGCAAGTATACTAGAAAAGTAGATATTACTTTAAACTCGAAAGCAAGAATAATTTTATATTCAGGACTTGCAGAATGTTTAGGATTTCTACCGGGAGAGGTAGGTGAAAACGATATACCTACATCCGATACTAGGGTTATAGTAAGTCCTTATGTTGCCGACCCGAATGTTGATTTTAAGTTATTATACATATACAGCGATATAGTGGAACCACAAATTGTGGGTCATACGGTTGCTCCCCTGTTACGTGTGATTACCGTGAAAGGACAAGATGGTGAAATGATTCATGAAATGTTTGATAGACCGCATTACTTGCCGGTCTCGCGAAAGAATTTTCAGACTATTGAAACCGTTATAAGGACACACACTGGACGTTTAGTGTCATTTGAACGTGGACAGTTGATCGTGAAACTTCATTTTAGACAAAAATATCTCTCATAATGTTTGTTCCCTACAAGTGTTGTGCAAAATCTTTTGAAGACTATTACTGTCACCAGTCGGGCAGCGGTTTGAACTATTACCAAGGTGCTGCTTTACAAAAAGGATATGGGTTAGGAGGATTGTTTAGATCCCTTTTTCGTGCAGCGGTACCCCTTTTTAAATCGGGTGCGAAAGCGGTTGGTAAACAATTATTTCATACTGGGGTGGATGTACTGAATGACTTGTCACGTGGTGCGGATATTAAAGACGCTGCTAAACGACGATTCAAAGAAGCAGGTCAAAATTTGACCGACAAAGCTGCAACTAAAATGAAAACAATGATTGGTTCAGGACAACGCTATAAAAAGAGAAAGCGTTCTAATAAAACCGTCATTCGTCGCAAAGTGAAGAAAGTGAAAACACACGATATTTTTGCTTCATAATGTCGGGACTGATTCATAAAGATTCCCCTGCCTGTGTTAAATCCGAATTAGACTTGTTTTTGATTCCACCCACGCAGACAGCTATTGAAAAAGGACATTTTGTCGAATTTCACCCTCTAGCAAATATTCGCGATGGGGGACCCGTGGAATTTAACATCACAGGTAATGGGGAAGAATATATTGATTTATCCTCCTCGCACATGTACCTAAAAGTGAAAATTGTGAATGCTGACGGAACTGGTCTGGCTGATAATGAACCTGTTGCACCTGTTAATTTATTTTTTCACGCATTATTTTCCCAGATCGATGTGAGTTTGAATGAAAGATTAATATCCTCTTCGAGTAACACTTATCCCTATCGTGCCTATATCGAAACTTTATTGAATTATGGCGAAGATGCTAAGAAAAGTTTATTGACCTGTGAATGTTTCTACAAAGACAATAATTTAACTGTATCAGATCCTATACCACAAGCCCCACCTGAAAACTCCGGATTGAAAACTCGGTATGAACTGACTAAAAATAGTAAAATCTTAGATATGATTGGACCTCTACACTGTGATATCTTTCAACAGAATCGCCTGTTATTGAATATGGTTGATTTAAAAATTAAAATGATTCGAAGCCCTCCTCAGTTTTGTTTAATGACTAGACAAGTCGCTGGCCAGGATAAGAAGTTTAACGTTGTATTGGAACATGCTTCTTTATTTATTCGTAAAGTGAAAGTGAATCCTGGGGTTTTATTGGGACATGCAAAAGCATTGGAGAAAAATTCTGCGAAATACCCGATCGACCGAGTTTTATGCAAGACTTATACTATTCCTTCAGGAAGTATGTCTTTTATGCAGGATAATGTGTTTCTGGGAGCCATGCCGAAACGCATAATTATTGGATTGTTAGATAATACAGCCATGAGTGGTAGATACGAGTTAAACCCTTTTTATTTTAATCATTATAATGTAAACTTTTTAAGTGTGTATGTAGACGGTCAACCTGTACCTAGTAAACCTTTAGAACTGAATTTCCGAGACAAAAACTATATAAGAGCTTATCATCGATTATTCTCTGGTTTTAATCGCGATGCTGGGAATTATATATCCCGTGAAGATTTCGTAGATGGACACACTTTGTTTGCTTTTGATCTAAGTCCCGATTTGTGTGACGGACCTCACCTGAATTTACAACAACAAGGAAATTTAAGAATTGAGATTAAATTTTCTAATGCTTTAACATCTACCATATCTGTGTTTGTGTATGGTGAATTTGCAAACGTTATAGAAATTACCAAGTCCCGTCACGTTTTATGTGACTTTGCTAATTAATGAAAATGAACTCTTTGCAAATCAAGAATATTTTATCACGTGACAAAGTAACGAAAAAATATTTTTTGGATGTGTTCCCAAGTGATCAATTACCCGAGGAGATTGTGCGTTATCCTACCTGTTTCGTATGCAACACGGATGATTCATCCGAGCCTGGAATGCATTGGTTAGCATTCTTTATACAATCTGATGATGAAGTGGAATTCTTTGATTCGTATGGAAACGACCCGAGTTTTTTTTACAGGACCTATAAAGAACTTTGTATCCCGTTTTGCTTATATGAACTATAACCCTCTTATGCTGCAGAGTACTACAACCGCCGTGTGTGGGCAATATTGTGTTTATTATTTGTACTGTAGATGCAGGGGAAAAACCCTTAAAGATTTTTTATCAATGTTTGTAACCAAGAATGTGTGTAACGACCAGAGAGTCTATAATTTTGTTGCTAAAAGATTTCGTGTGTATGCTAATTTTTATCAATAAATACTTATTTAAACTGTATGTATTTTGTGTCTGTGTTCATTCATCATGGAGTTCCCACAGTTACAACACCCTTTTACTATGATTCTGGCAGGTCCTACCGGATGCGGTAAATCATTTTTTATGCGAGATTTGATACAATATAAAAAACAAATGTTTCATCCTCCAATCGATAAAGTGGTATGGTTTTATGGTATTTATCAAACTTTATACGACGAAATACCTGATGTAACTTTTGTAGAAGGGTTTCCCTCTAATTTTAAGGAATATCTAAGTGGCAACACTTTGTTTGTGATAGACGATTTAATGGCGGAATGCAGTAACGATAAACGATTGACTTCGTTATTTACGAAAGGCAGTCATCATTTAAATCTAAGTGTTGTATTTTTAACACAAAATTTTTTTCAAAAAGGAAGTGAAATTAGAACAGTTTCCTTAAATGCGCAATACATTTTCCTGTTTAAAAATCGACGGGACTTAAGTCAAATCATGCATTTAGGCAGACAGTTGTATCCTAAAAAATCAAAATTTTTTCAAGAAGTGTATGAGGATGCCACAAAGAAACCCTTTTCCTACCTGTTTATTGATTTGAAGAATGAAACGGATGAAGAGATGAGATTACGAACTCAAATCCTACCCAATCAAATTCAATTTTTGTATAAATATAAATAATCGATTCACAATTGTGAAACATCAGTTGCTAACATGACTTTGTCAAAGCAACAAGTAAGAGATTTAGAATTGATTCGATCGTGTCCCCAGAGATTACGAAAACATTTTTTAAAAAAATTACCTAATCGTACTGTTAAAGCTATTTGCGAGTGTACTCTGAACGTTTTGAAAGGTAACGTACCTCTCACTACTTGTCAGAAACGATCGTTAGCGAAATATAAGACTACTCTTAGAAAAATTGGGACAAAAAAAGGTTCTTTATTCACTAAAAAGAAACTGATTGTACAACAAGGTGGATTTTTAAACGTTTTAATTCCCGCTGCTATAACTGCACTCAGTACGCTCATTCATGGAATTCGCTAAAAAATATGCTTTAGTACCCGAAGAGGTGTTAAACAAACATACTCCTTCGCAAAGACAATTGAGTGAACTGGATAAAGCATTGCTAAAAATATTAAACAGTTCGTTACCGGATTATGAAAAAGTACGACGTTATTATGAGTTATTACAAAGAAAAATGAATTTGCAAGAAAACAATCTCCCATGGATTCATCGCGCGAATGAAGAGTCTTCGATGAAACCCGAAACCGAATCTGCGAAACCCGAACCTGTGAAACCCGAACCCCAACCCGAACCTGTTTCTGTGAAACCCGAACCCGTGCAAGACTATGAACAACTTGCTTTAACTAGAGTGCCTAAAAGAATGAAGAATCAAGCTACGAATTTACTTGGATTTTTTAAAACAAGTCCTCACAAATTGGAATGGGACGAAACAGGCGAAGTGACTTATAAAAACCGTAAAATAAAGAACTCTAATATTGCCGATTTATTAAATTTAATATTTTCTACGAATAAGAAAGTACCTATCAATGCACAGGGCGAATTGTTGCAAGCCCTTAATGATATGCATATGCCTAAAAGTTTTATAAAAAACAGATTTTTATTATCTTCTGTACCCAAGGAACGAAAACGTTCAAATGTAACCCCCTATTGGCTAAATTATTAATAAAAAATATTTTTTAATATAAAACACTGGTCTCTTTATTTCTGTTTAAATATATATAGTAGATAAAAATTGAGCTTACCTCCACACTTAGCGTCCTCTTCTTCCAGTCGCACGAGGTAAAATGAACGATAATGCTATTTCTTATCAAAAATCACGTGATCTTATCAAGACCACGTGCTCTTATCTACTACTACGTCACTTGACATTGCCCACTGGAAGGTTTGTGTTATCTGTCACGTAGCTCACTACGTCATACTAAGATAAAATCAGTATAAAAGACCTCATTTCGCTTGTTGTTTCTGCTTGTGTTAGACGTGCTTTTAAAACATGGCTACTACTTTCTTCGAAAACGGATTAAACGTAAGTTATTATGCAAATTTTATTGAGAAGACGAAAGCCGATGCCTATTTTGAACAGTTAAAAATTCTGCCGTTTTATACCCCTACTTTTAAAATTTGGGGTAAGGATGTTGTACCTAAACGCCAAGTGTTAGCCTATGGTGATGCTGGACTTTCCTATGCTTTCAGCGGTACGCAAGTAACTGCTCAGCCATGGACTTCCTTAATGACGGAACTGCGAAATCTTGTGGAAAAGCATATCGGTTGTACATACAATTATGTACTATTAAATGTATATTGTGATGGGCAAAGTTATATTTCACAGCACAAAGACAATGAAAACAGTTTGGATGATACTTTTCCTATCGCTGTATTAAGTTTTGGTGCGACAAGAAAAATCGAGTTTAAAAAAGTGAATGCGCCGTCTACAGTCATTAACTTGGAACATGGTTCTCTATATACTATGGGGAAACCCACCAATGAACTTTTTACCCACGGAATTGCTCCTGACTCGTCTATTAAAAATTCAAGAATTAGTTTGACCTTTCGTCATTTAATTTGTATATCGCCACCCCTGAAAAAACCACGATTGAACCTCGAGCCGCAGTTTGAAAAAACTCTATTTCCTGATGTACAAATTGAAAAAACTGTGCTTCCTAAAAACAACAACAACGATTTCCCCCAAAACAGCAACGATTGGGTTGAAAAATATTATCAAGAGAAAGACAAGCCTAATCCTCTCCTCGCCGAATGGGATATTGGTTGGCTTACCTTTATCCAAGTCATGTTGGAAAATGACATATTTCTCCGATTGCATATACGAAGTTTCAAAGAAACCCGTGATGGGAAACGGTACCCTACAAATAATGGTGTGATTCTAACACCGGCGACTTGGGATCATTTTCAAAGTAAGATAAGCTCTTTTAATTTTTCTTCAGTAAAAGACAGTTTTATTAGCAATAACCAGTTACTAACAGCATTTTGGGATGAGGATAGTTGCTATTTACAGCAAATTTTTAAAACTAAAGATAATGGTTTTTATTTTAAACCGAATGGCATTAAACTAGGTAGAAGTCATTTAATAAGGATTAACGAAATAAAATCCCAAATTAGTGATTGTCTTATCGAAGGAATTTTAACAAAACAGATTCCTGCCATAGTGTTGAATAAATCTGTGACGTGTGATTCACATATCGATATTCATGAAACAAAAGAACATTATATTAATTGCATTTGTGAAGAAGCAAAAATTAATATTGAGAAGTTATATGTATGTGAAGGTTGTTTAATATCCCATTCATCTCAATTCAGACATGATTGTCTCATGTTAAATGCACAACAAAAATTCAATGTGATGAAAGAAAGTGTCTTATTAAATTTGAATTGTTACAAAATTTGTAAAAATATTTTTTCGAAGTGTTTCTGCAATTATAGTTTATCATTTTTTGAAGAATATCCAATAGAATATTTTGATAAACTGTTTGAAGATTGTTTTTTGTAAGACACTGAATTATCGAAAATGTGTTTGTAATATTTTGCTAAATTGTTTGATGTGAAACATAATAATGTGTACATATGTTCAATCTTTAATAAATAATTTTTGTGTTAAAAAAAATTGTCTGTTTTTTTTTTTTTTTTTTAAATTAATCTTTAGTATAAATCCAATTGGATAAAAAAAAAAAATCATTAAGAATAATTAATCTATAAAAAGTCTTTTTAAGTAAGTTTGAATCAAAGATTTGATAATGTTCAATTTCCTTTAATTATTTTGAATAACTCTTAAAATTAGAAATATCATTTTAAGATAACTTCAATCATCAAATTTGATAATTCCTAACTATCAAAGTATTTTAACGGGGAATTACCAGTTGCTTCTAGAAAGAATTTGTTAGCTCACAAAGTTTATCATATATTTACAAAGTAAATGTTTTCCAGGAGCTATATTCAGATTGTCTTAGGGAAAAATAAACTTATCTTTTGGAACACTCAGTATAAATAATCAACTTGAATCATTAATGTTAAGAAACTATTATCTCTTCTAGAAAATTAACAATTGTTTCTCCAAACTTAAATTATCTATTTACAAGAGATTGTTTTACGATAGTAACAGTACACAAAATAGACATTTCCGTGTGAAACTATCTGCTAGATAAATAATGAAACATTTCCTTTGTTTAGATTCTTAAAAATTAAGTCTCATTCGATAAGACATTCACTTTAAAACAAATACTCGACTTTGATAGATATCTTAAAACTGATTTGTAATTAAACAAAGTATTTCTAAATTAAGTATCATTTGATAACACGATATACTAACAAAATTTATTTATCGACCCCGTTCACAAACTAAGTTATCGAAATTTTCTCATACCGATTATAAAAGTTCTAGAATATGATAACGCATTCGTGATGTAACATCACCCGCATGTGATGCAAAGAGATATCACGTCATTTGCAGATAGGAAAAAGGGTTTAAATACCCTCACCTAAAGTCATTTCTTATCAGTTCTATTTTGGATACAACACCGTTAAGTTCTATTTTGGTTACAACTCCGTTAAGTTCAACACAATGGATTTTACTCTGTCTGATAATGAAGTAAGCAAGTAATTTGGTTTATCTTTTATAATTTTAAATGTATGAATAGTAAATTAAATATTCTTATATTTAATATGTATGAATGAATGAATGGAAATACTATTTTAAGATCATATTAGATTTATTTATTTATTTTTATTTTTATTTTTTATTTTATTTATTTATTTATTTTATTTTATTTTTTTATTTTATTTTTTTTATTTTTTTTTTTTTTTTCAAGCAGTCATTAATATTTTTTAACTTAAACTATTACAATTTAATAAGCCACTTATTACGTGTAAAATTTTTGAGAATTTAGATTCCTACACTTCTATTTTTTAAACTTAAACTATTGGGATTTAATGTGTGAATGGATGTAAATAGTATTTTAACTTATCCATTTAAAATATACTATTGTTATTTAATAAGCGACTTCTTACATAGTAATCTATATGTTTAAAATTTTTAAGAATTTTGAAAATAAATACCTACATTTAACTTAGACTATATTTTCCATTTTAATTTTTAAGCAGTTATTAGTAGTTTATATTAACCCATTAAATTTTTTTTTTTTTTTTTTTTTTTTAAAGTATACTTCTACATAATAAGATAAAAAAAAAAAAAAACTGTATTCCTTTTTTATTTTTGCTTTTTAAATAGTTCTCATTGTTTGGTGATATCGAACTATACGATATTGCAGGATGTAATGAAATCGATTGGGATATTCCCTTTGAGGATTTGGTAGGAGTCTTTCATTAATATTTTTCCATCTTAAATTTATTTCAATTAAATATTGTTTTAATTAAAAAATAATATGTATATTTTTAGATCGATGCATCGCCATCGGTTGGGGGATTTAATAATCAAACCGTAACAGCAGAGCCTCTGCAAAATTATAATCAAGCTTTGAACACGGTAATAATTATTTTTTATAAACTTTTTTATACAATTATTTATTAACTATTTTTTGTTTCTTATTTTTAGTTATATATATATATATATATATATTTTTTTTTTTTTTTTTTTTTTCAGGATCCTGGTGAAGGTACATCAACAGGTCCACCCGTTGTTAATGCTGCACCCATTAACATGCCTGAATTAACATGTGGTATTTGTGCTACAGAATTTAATGAATATCATCATCTAGTGCAGCACTTAAAAACACATGTAAGTATCATTTCATACATACTAATTTTTGTAAATATTTTTGTGAAAATCATTTATATATTGAAAAATCATGTTTAATTAAAAAATTGTTTTATTTCTTTTTAGTTACCAGCTGTTTCTGCCGCCGTGCCTGATGTCGGTGTTATGCCTGCCTACGTTCCTACTATCGCAACCGTATCTACTGGTGATGGCATGCCTGTTGCTTCTGCCCCCGTGCCTAGTGATACCTCTTCTCAAGCTTCATCATCTAAAAACAAGGTATGTGATCTTTTTTTTTTTTTTTTTTTTTTTTTTTTTTTTTTTTGTTAGATTTTTATATTTGGGTTAAGAAAAATTTTCATTAGGGTATGTAAAATTTCATTGGCCTAGGTAAAATTTTAACTTTGATAAAATTAAATTTTTGTTAGGGAAAATTTTAACTTTCAATGGTTTGCATTTTTAAAGTTAGGTTAATACTTTAAAATAATTAAATATATGAAAAAAAAAAAAAATAATAATTAAATAAAGTTAGGTTTACACATATAAATAAAATTTTTAATTTAAAGTTAGGTTTATACTTTAAAAACACTTTATTTTAACGTAATTAAAAAAAAAAAAATAAATAAATAAAATTTTTAATTTAAAGTTAGGTTTATACTTTAAAAACACTTTATTTTAACGTAATTAAAAAATAAAATTTTTAATTTAAAGTTAGGTTTATACTTTAAAAACACTTTATTTTAACGTAATTAAAAAATAAAATTTTTAATTTAAAGTTAGGTTTATACTTTAAATAATTGAATATTTTAACATAATTTAAAAATAAAATAAATAAAATAATGTTAGGTTTCTAAAACACATCTTTTTTCTTAATTTTCAGACCTGTCCGACATGCGGTAAAACGTTCAAACACACAGGTAGTTTCAACAGACACTTAAAAACTCACAACGATGAACGCCCCCACGTATGCCAAACATGTGGAAAAGGATTTTCACGAAAAAGTGACTTAAACAGACACGATTTGATACACAACAAAGCATTTCAATGTAAATCATGTGAAAACGTATTTTCTACCAAAGCTTTGCTATTAGCACATAACAAAGAAAGCCACACTTTAAAAAGAAAGAACACAACTCAGGCAGCTCCCCCTCCAAAAAGACCTAGAAATGAAAATAGAGTTGATGCTCTAAACACTTTTTCCTCTATCCGTTTTCATTGTGAAGAGGAAAATGAAAAAGATTTTTTAAAATTCTTCAACCAGATAAGATCCCCTGTGTATGAGGAACTTTTGCATCAAATGCAAGACAAAAAATCTATTAAATGGTATGCGGATGTGAGAGCTGTTCTTAGTCGCAGAACCAGCGATGGGGAAAAAGAATTCATCACACCGCACTTTAGATCTAAAATGGCAACCGAGTTAATGGATGACACAATATCGAATCATATGGAGGAAGCATTCGCAAAAATAAATAAATCTTTTGAAGAATTTACACAGAGAGGATCAGGTTGGGTATTGGAAAAGATTTTATATTTAGAATTAAATGTAGCTAAATACCACCCCCTTGCTCCCAGCAGCTACATACCTCTTCCTAAAAAGATTGTGGATAAGAGAGCTGTTCTGAACATTCAAAACGATGATCAAAAATGCCTTGTTTGGTGTTTGATCGCACATCGATTAAATATAGATCGTAGTGAACATCCCCATCGTGTATCACACTACCTGCCGTATGAAAATATTATTAAATTAGGTAATATAACATGTCCGGTGCCAGTGGATAAAATTTCACAGATAGAAAAATTAAATGAGCTTCGGATCAACGTGTTCGGTTTCGAAGAAGAAGTTTTTCCCTTATATATATCTCCCCGTGATGATCCTGATGTGATTAACTTATTATACATATCAAATGAAGAAAGGGAACATTATTTTTTAATAAGAAACTTTTCGAGATTGTTGGGCGATCTTACCAAACACCATCTAAAAGCACATTATTGTTATCGATGCTTGCATCGTTTTTCGAGTAAAGAGCTTTTACAAAAACACTTGCCCTATTGTAAACAACATTCCATACAGCATACAAGAATGCCCGATGAAAAGAAAAAAATATTAAAATTTGATAACATTCACTATCAGCATCCTGTCCCTTTCGTCATTTATGCGGATTTTGAGGCGCTTATCATCAAAAGAAATTCTGTAGGAAATTTAAAAACGGAAAAAATAGCTGATCACGAGGCATGTGGTTATGCCTATTTAATTGTTGGTCCTAACGGTGAAGCTAAAAAACCCATTGTCGTATACAGGGGACCTAATGCTGTCCAACACTTTTTGGAATCGATTTTAAAAGAAAAGGAGGAAATTGCACAACAGTTAACGTCAATTACTCCCATCTGCATGTCTCCACAGGACGAATTAAATTTTAAAACAGCAACACATTGCTACTTATGTAAAAATGAATTGAAAGGGGATCGTGTAAGAGATCATAATCATTTAACAGGACAATATCGTGGGGCATTGCATAATATGTGTAATTTAAAATTTAGATTACAAAAGAAAATACCAGTTGTGTTTCACAACTTAAAACACTACGACGGTCACCTCATTATGCAACAACTTGGCAAAATTACTGATCATCAAATTAATGTTATACCAACAAATATGGAAAAATATATCTCCTTTTCATTAGTGAAAAAATATAATAAATTTAGTGTGTCTCTAACCTTTATCGATAGCTTTCTTTTTATGAGCACTTCGCTTCAAAAGTTAGTTTCTAATTTAGATAAAGATAAATTTAAGCATTTAAAGTCCCATTTCCCTGAAAATACTGAATTTCTGTTGCGAAAGGGTGTTTACCCATATGAATATATGGACTCTTTGGAAAAATTTGATGAATGTCAGCTACCACCACCCGATGCCTTTGACAGCACCTTAACTGGTCAATCAATTTCGAGTGAGGATTACGAACATGCCCAAAACGTGTGGAAATCCTTCAAACTTAAAAATATGGGCCACTATCACGACTTATATGTAAAAACCGACGTATTATTGCTTGCGGATGTGTTCGAAAATTTTAGAAAAATATGTCAAAATTATTATGATATTGACTGTTTACATCTGTTAACAGCACCAGGTTTGGCTTGGCAAGCATGTCTTAAAATGACTAATCAGCCTTTGGAACTTTTCACAGACATCGACATGCACCTCTTCATAGAACAAGGCATACGTGGGGGAATATCGGCAATCACCGAAAGATATGCCCAAGCTAATAATAAATATTTAGCAAATTTTGATGAAAATCGCCCATCAAACTACATTTTATACTTAGATGCCAATAATTTATATGCTTGGGCCATGTCAAGACCTCTCGCATACGGACATTTTGAATGGGTGCCACCAGATGGTATCACACCACAGTGGATTCTTTCCATCCCAGACGACGGAGCTGAAGGTTATATTTTAGAAGTGGATTTGGATTATCCATCGAACTTACACGACCTTCACAACGACTATCCGCTGGCACCGGAAAAAATGCTCATAAATTATGAAGATTTATCTCCTTTTTCAATTAAGGCATTGGGAGACAAAAATTATATTTCTACAACCAAATTAGTCCCCAACTTAAAAAACAAAAAGCATTATGTCACTCATATTTCCAATCTTAAATTTTACTTAATGCAAGGCCTTGAGTTACGTGCTGTGCATAAAGTACTCAAGTTTCAACAAAAACCATGGCTAAAACCATACATTGATTTCAACACCGAAAAGAGAAAAATGGCCACCTCATCTTTTGAAAAAGATTTTTTTAAGTTAATGAATAACGCGGTGTATGGGAAAACCATGGAAAATATTAGAAAACGTATGGATATGAAACTTGTGAATTCTGAATGCAAAGCAAAAAAATTAACCTCTTCTCCCACATTCAAACGCTTCACCACCTTTGATAATGATTTAGTAGGTGTGGAGAGAATAAAAAACATACTAACATTAAACAAACCAATTTATGCTGGATTCATAATCCTAGAATTGAGCAAAATATTAATGTATGATTTTCATTATAATGTAATGAAACAAAAATATGGAAATAAAGCTCATCTCCTCTTCACGGATACCGACTCTCTAACATATAATATATACACTGAAGATATCTACAGGGATATGCAAGCATTCAGCCACATATTAGACACGTCAGATTATCCTCCTAGTCATCCTCTGCACAGCACAAACAACAAAAAGAAAATTGGATGCTTTAAGGACGAGCTCAACTCAAAACCAATAATTGAGTTTGTAGGACTTAGATCAAAAATGTACTCCATTTTGTCTAAAGAGTTTGAAAAAAAGACTGCAAAGGGAGTGTCTAAAAACATTGTCCAAGAAAAAATTAAACACCAGCACTACAAGGCATGTTTGGAAACTTTGAAACCATCCTCTGCACAACAATTTAGAATTGAAAGTAAGAAGCATCATTTGTATACGATTCGACAAAATAAAGAAGCACTCTGTGCATTTGATGATAAGCGCTTCATATTAGAAGACGGTGTGCATACATTGGCACATGGGCATTATAAAATTAAAATGTAAATAGTTTTTTATATAATATTGTAATGTATATACAAATTGTAAATATTTTTTTTTTTTTCAAGAACTTGCCTGGAAGAAAATTATGATTTAAAAAAATTTCTGAAAGAAAATTTTTCCAAGAACTTATCTGGAAGAAAATTTATGAAAGAACTTGCCTGGGAGAAAATTATGATTTAAAAAAATTTCTGAAAGAAAATTTTTCCAACAACTTATCTGGAAGAAAATTTGTGAAAGAATTTTTTTTTTTCCAAGAACTTGCCTGGAAGAAAATTATGATTTTAAAAATTTCTGAAAGAAAATTTTTCCAAGAACTTATCTGGAAAAAAATTAATTTAACTAGAAGAAAAATCTGTTATAGTTAGAAAAAAAAAAAAAAAAAAAAAAAAAAAAAATGTGTGTGTAAATGTTGTGTGAATGGTGTATGAATGGTGTGTGTTAACCCGCCTATGGGGGAGTCTAAAGCCTCCTCATGTAAGAAGTGGGATAGGCACACATCTGTTTTCTTTCTTTTCAGATATCTACCTGAATGCTAAAAAACAAATTGGGGCATCACATTTTTCTATAAATGTGACGGGTGGAACACCTATAATTACATATGACTGCACCAGAGGTTCCGGGTTCGATTCCAAGGTGAGTCTATCTCTTTATCTAATTTTTAAGACCCCCTGGTTCGATTCCAACATACACTAAAGGTGAGTACATTTTCTAAAATTCTCTTTTGTGAATTACCAAGTTTTTCTAATCACATTCATTTTAAAATATACTTAATTCATTGTTTTAAATTTTTATCGTTCATTAAAATTCTCTTTTTAAATCAAATTTTTTCTAAGTTTAAAATTATCATAATTCTTTTAAAATCGTAATTAAGATTAATTAATGTAAATAATATTCATTATCATTCAAGATAACATCCTAATTCTAACCCTCCTTATCTTTCATGTCGGCATGCGTCACCGGATGTTGATAAGATAATGGTGCGACAGCAGCACGGCTCGCCCGTACCGCGGTGCCGCAGGCGCAGAACGAACAATATTACACTACTGCCGTCTGTGTTTCTATGTACATGTAATGATGTATTTTTCGTTTTTTTTTCTTTTTTCTTCGATGTTCTGTTTTATAATAAAAATGTGATTAAAAGGAACACATGTGGGTTCTTCTTTTTATTCCCACATATATTTTTTCCTATTCATGAACCAAGCTAAAGAAGGCTGGTTTAATTCAATTAAAACCATTATTTAACTAATTTCAAATTATATATTTTAAACAGCATCAGTCAACTAAATGATAGTTCGTAAAACTCCTACTGATCTATTTTCATTTATGAAATTCTACATCTTGATACTGAAAGCTGAAATAATAGAGGATACTCACAACCAAGGTGAGTGCATTTTACTTACCTTATAAACCTTGAACTATTTTTATAAAATATATAAGTAAATTGAAATATTTGTCAATAATACTTTTGTCAATTTGCAATAGTTATTACAAATAAAAAAGTTATAATTCATTTTTTCTGCCGTGCGGCTTTTTTTTTTTTTTTTTTTTTTTTTTTTTGCTTAATGTATTTTTATGCAATCGCGGTGAATTCTCAGTCATTGAGATCGCTTTTTGATTAGACATAATTCTACATTTTAATTAATATCTCCGGAACTAATTAAATTTTTAAATTCTGTTTTCAGGAGCCCCTCGGGAAGGCTTCGGAGCACCCGTATGTCAAATATTGTACTTCTGCGTTCAGCAGGGGCTGAACGTATAGATGCAGACAGACAGACAGACATCTTCTTTTATTATTATAGATAAAAGATATTAAAGAGAAAGCAAAAGAAATAAAGAAAACGGAAAGAAAGATAAATTATACTGCATTGCGAATTTTTTTCCTTTTGGTAATCAGTTATTTTATTATTACTTCCTTATACAAAGTGTAAGGAATTACAGTCCCGATTTGTAAAATGGATGTTATATCTCCCATAGCTCAAAAACAAATAATCGTAGAATGTTACAAATTTATATTCGTGTCTGACACGATGTCTAGTTGTACACCTGCAACTTCGGTCTTAATACGAGCTCCTGGTTTAGAGAAATCTACGATTTTACACGATTTTTCGTGACGTCTGTATGTAAGTATGTGTGTGTGTGTGTATATATATCTCGCATAACTAAAAACGATTGAACATAGAACGTTGTAAATTGATATATAAGTTTGTTATGACATCTAGTTGTGCACCTTTTTTTGGTATTACTGCGACTTTCCGTTTTGGAGATATTTACGGAAATCATATTTATAATGACCAAAAATACAAAGGTTTTCGCCATTATGGCATTCTATCATAGAGATATCAAAACGCGCTAATGATAGAGCCTGTAAAGATATCGTTATAAAAGTTGTCGACGTTTTTGCGGGGAGTTAAGTTATTCTTGAAGACATAAGCAGGTTCTATTCGACGAATGCATTTTATTTAATAAATATTCAGTCCGTAGGTACAGCCCATAATGATACTGTTATGAAAGTTGTCGACATTTTTGCGTGTAGAAAGTAATTTTTCAAGACATAAACAGGTTCTAGTCGTGTTATAAAAGTTGTCGACATTTTTACGTGTAAAAAGTACATAAGCAGTTCTAGTCAATGAATGCATTATGTTTAATGACTATTCAGCTCGTATATAGAGCCCGTAATGATATTGTTATAAATTTTATCGGCACTTTTGCATGTAAAAAGTAATTCTTAAAGATATACGCAGGTTCTAGTCGATCATTTAATGAATATTCAGCCCTTAGATATCGCCCATAATGGACTTTCGACATTTTTGCGTGTAGAAAGTAATTCTTAAGAACATAAGCAGGTTCTAGTCGACGAATTCACTGGATTTAATGAATATTCAGCGCGTAGATAGAGCCCGTAATGGTATTGTTGTAGAAAGTAAGACATAAGTAGACATTCTTAAAGACATAAGTAGGTTCTAATCGAAGAATGGATTTTACTTAATGAATATTCAGCCTGTAGATTGAGCCCGTAATGATATTGTTAAGAAAGTTGTCGACATTTTTGATTGTAGAAAGTAATTCTTAAAGACATAAGCAAGTTCTAGTCGATGAACGGACTTTATTTAATGAATGTTCAGCCCGTAGATGGAGCCCGCAATAATATTGCTATGAAAGTAATCTACATTTTTGCTTGTAGAAAGTAATTCTTAAAGACATAAGCAGGTTCGGATCGATGAATGCATTTTATTTAATGAATATTCAGGAAACAGTTGAATAAAACACTTTTTAGTGCTATTAAAATCAATAATCAATGAATATTCTCGAAACAATCCAATGAAACAGTCATTTTTACTACAGAAATAAAATAAACACTGTTAATTACACTACAGAGCAGAAGTTTTGCTAATTTAGGAACAACCGAAAATTTCGAAGTCTGAAGGAAATTTGAAATCATCGAAAGTATTGTCACAGTGATTTATAGCATTTTCGAGATAATGATTCATTAGATTCTGCATTCGAGGTAATGATACATTAGTTTCTGAGCTAGAAACTAATGAACCATTACAAAGAGTTCTAGAACATGACTCCTATTGAAGTTAGAGTTTGCAAACTTTGGTAATCCTTAACTATAACTTTTCGCCCCATTTGAATGCCTAAGTTGATGCTGAGTCAACGTCCACCCTAGTGGAAATGAACAAGTACTATCTGTTTCCCTTTTTACAGGAATACCGTACAGAAAGTAGCCCGTAAAGATATAAACACATTTTAATCTACAATCATCAATAATCACTCTTCTTCTTCTATTTTTTTTTTTTTTTAACAGTCTTGTTAGTCACTTGTAGAATTTTCAAAGAATTTTATTCTGCACTATAAATCAATGAAAATTTCCGAAAAATTCCAGAACTCTGCTCTTGTTAAAGTTAGAGCTTCTAAACGTCGGCAATCTTAAACTACAAATTTTCTCCAAATTCGGTCGCTAAGACGCCAAATTCCATCCCAAACCGTCAAAACCGATACGAAGACCAAAATCTGCTTTGGCTACAAAGAACTTTGGCGACTTGCCGAGATTAGCGATCAAATTTGGCGGTAAATTTTGTTTCAGAATAGCCAGAATTAGCAAATCTTTTCTCAATTTTAACAGAATTAATTGTTTTTGTAAAATTATCGTTTCTCATCATTAATTTTCGCCAAAGAGAGCAAAAGTAGGCCACCTATACTCGAATGATTTTTATTGAACTTAAGCTGTTCATTTGGAAATGAGAGATTCTGTAATAAGCCGTGGACGTGGAGTAGGGTAAGTGCACCAGTGATTGACACTTATAGAGCAATCTCTGATGTTTCTAATGTTCTATAGTTATTAGAAAATATTTTTAGAAATCTTAAGTTAGTACATATGGTATGAAAGACATTCAGAACCACATATATGTTAAAATATATACATTTGATAACATTTTTTAATTTTTTTAATGAATTTTTATTTGACACCTACTCAATGTTCCAGTAATTGACACTGCCAGATTTTCATTGTATTAGTAATTGGCCCCCTATGTTCCAGTGTTTAACACTGCTAGTTATTCATTTTACCAGTTATAGTGTTTGACATAAAATGTTAAAATTCTTATATGTAAAATATATTATTTTATTATTTTTCTTATTTATTAATTATTTCGGGAAAGATGTCAATTACTGGAGCATGCCAATCACTGGAGCACCTACCCTACACTATTCCTGAAAAAAACTACTATATTTGTCTCCGCGGTATATATAATCCAATTATCGTGACTTTTATGGCTGGAGTAGCCTTTCCCCCTCACCCCCCTAGCTTGTTTTCAGGTATTTTCGTAGGCTAGAACCTGCCTATTTATCTTCGAATCAGTTACCTCACAAAAACTGTGACTGTTTTCATAACAATGTATATATTTTCAATGGGTGTATAAGGAAGTCATGTGGTGCCCACATAAGATTTTTTTTTTTTTTTTATTATAACTAGAGGCCAAAGGAAATATATATATATATATATATATATATATATATATATATATATATATATATATATATATATATGCATATATATAAACTTTTTCTCTTCATATTAGCTTTAGATGTGCTTTTTCTTTAAACTGTCTGCTAGGGGGAGAGATGAGTTCTCGTAAAAGCTTGCTATAACTTCGCTCGTATGTCTCTAGTTATACGAAGCATTTTGACAGTTTAATCGTTTTTGGAGTATGTTTCAATTCAGTTTCTGATCTTTTTTTTTTTTTTTTTTTTTTTTTTTTTTTAATAAGTGAGTTTGTTAAAAATTGGATGGTTGGATTTAACATCGCACTAGTACTGCTCTATGGGTAATTGGCGACGGTCTGGGACGCACCCTTAAGGATGGTAGAAGACGTACCGTCTTAATTGTGATCCTCCATGGAGGGAAGGGCTCTCCCGCTTCGGTAACTCCCAAAGGTATAATTTTAATATTTTTAATGTAATGTATTATTAAAAACAATTTTTGATATTTGTACGATACGGAGTTTATACACCGAGTATAAGTTACCGCATGCTTTTATATGGAAGAATTGACTTTAAAAAGGGGTCACTCGTCTCCTAAATTAAATATTGTTTAGGACAGAATTTTAATTTACCTATTTTATAAATTTTATTTATTTTTTAATTCCCCATCAAACAATAGGTATGGAAATTTAAATAATATTCATAAAAAAATTCGACCTCAAGTTTTTTTTTTTTTTTTTTTTTTTTCAATATTTTTAATATTTTTACAGGTTTTTCTGTATGAGCAATCTGAAAATCAAAAAATCAGTGTGATGTCCGTCAGCAGGGTAGTCAGTTTGACTGTTACTTAGTTCTTAATTTCTTAGTTTCTTTAGTATTTTAGTCCATATGTGTGTACATATTATTTCAAGAACGAATAGTCGAAAAGAGATCGGGCGATTTTTTTGAAATAACAATTATAATATTGGTGAGAACCCTATTTATTATCTTTTATGTAGTTTTATTTAAATATTTAGGAATGTTAGGAATTTTAACATGGCCGACCTGGTGGCTCAGTCCTGCCTTCTGAAACAGCATGTCTCGGGTTCGAATCCAGGTTCAGGCATGGACGTTTGTGGTGTAAAAATAAAGGAATTGTTACTGTGAATATGTAATATGGATCATTCGAGACAAAAGTCATTGTTACTATAAGTCTCAAAGCTGTAAATAAATAAATAAATAAAATTTAGTAAACACAAAAAATTAATCAAAGTAATAATTGAATAAATTTTAAAATTATCAAACACAAAAATACCATCCCTTTTTTATCTTACCAGAGTTGTTGTGAGTTACCTATATCCATAGAGCTATATCTTTTAAAAATTACAACAATAATCCAACGATTGTGTTAAAATAAACGTTAATGAAAATATGGATAATGTACAATATCAGCTAAAGAAGTTTACATGTTTATATTGATCAATTATATATCATTATAACACACATTAAAATTTTAAAGTTTGTAAATTTTTAGGACATTTAATTAATGATTATTAAAATAATAATCACAAAATTAAATATATTTATAAAGCTGGCTTTTTTATTATTTATTTACATTTCTTAAGGGGAAGGGGATATTTCATATTTGAAAGCATTAAATTATTTCCTATTTAATTCTTTCTTTCTCATTTATTAAATTATTAACATAAAAAATAACAATCATTTATAGGAATTAAACTAAATCATAATAAATATAAACAAGTCCTTCCGGCTTCCGGCTCGTTCAGAAGGGTAACTTGATTCCTTTTTTCTCATCAAGTAGCCGCCATTTTGTTCCAGATTGACGGCTGCAATTTTTTAATGGAATTGGTGAAAATATTGATGAGGGCTATGTATATATGGAGTTTTAAACAAATCGGTTCATTAATACCCTTTTCATGTGAATTTGAAGTGGCCAGCATTTGGAAACAAAATGGCAGATCAAGTTGGCAAACGAAAATATCAGATGCATTTCAAAGATAAATCTACTCAACAAATTTAGTTCGAATTAATTCAGTATTTCAAAAATTGTCGTCTTGACAAATTTTCAAGTGGTCGTCATTTGGAAACAAAATGGCGGTGCGAGTTACTCAGTCAATTAATCCAAGATATTTGTAAGATAAGTCCACTGTCCAACTTTGGTTCGAATAAATTCAGTATTTCAAAAATTATCGTGATAACAAATTTTCAAGTGGCAGCGTTCAAGTAGCCTCAATTTGGGAACAAAACTGCGGAGCATTTTAGCCCAGCGAAATCATTTAAAATATTTGAATGATAAGTCCACTGTCTAACTTTAGTTCAAATTGATTAAATATTTCAAAAGTTATCGTAATGATAATTTTTCAAGTGGCCGCCACTTGAAAACAGAATGGCGGAGCAAGTTGCCCAGCAAAATCATCCAAGATATTTGAAGCATTGGTTCACTGTCCAACTTTGGTTCGAATCACTTCAGTATTTCAAAAGTTATTGTGATGACAAATTTTCAAGTGGCAGCCTGATTTTAAGTGGCCGCACTTTGGAAACAAAATAGCAGAGCAACTTACCCAGCGAAATTATCCAAGACATTAGGATAATAAGTTCAGTATCAAACTTTCCTTTGAATTAATTCCGCATTTAAAAAGTTATCCTGATAAGAAATTTTTAAGTGGCACCGTCATTTCAAGTGGCCACCACTTGGAAACAAGAGAGCGAGGTGAGATACCCAGCAAACTTATCTGGAATATTTGAATGATAAGTCCTCTGCGCAAATTTGTTTCGAGTTCATTCAGTGTTACAAAAGTTATCGTAACGACAAATTTTCAAGTGGCCGCCGCTTGGAAACAAAATGACAAAGCAAGTTGCTCAGCAAATTTATCCACGGTATTTGAACCGTAAGTTCCCTATGCAACTTTGGTTTGAATCAATTTAGTATTTCAGAAATATCGTGATTCGTACATTTTCAAGTGGTAGCCTAACTTCAAGTGGCCGCAACTTGAAAACAAAATAGTGGAAGGAAAAAGTTGCCCAGTGAACTCATCAAAAATATTCGTATGGTAAGTTTACTGTCCAACTATGATTCGAATTGGTTCAGTACTTCAAAAGTTATTGTGCTGATAAATTTTCAAATGGTAGCCTGATTTCATATGGTACCGTTTAATTTGAGGTATCGGCCATTTTGTTAAAAATGGCGAATAAAGTTAGATAAGTTCGCAGTACAAATTTGGGTCGATCTGGAGTATTTCGGAAGTTATCGTGATGACAAAAATTCCATTATATATATATATGTCTTCACAGGAAAATCTAATTTGGTGAGATTTAATTCTTATTTGTCTATGTGGTATTCAGTGGCCTTAAATCTACTGGTACTCAGCTTTTACTGCGTTAAAAAAATAAATAAATAAATAAATAAATAAATAAATAAATAAATATATATATATATATTAGGAGCAAACATTCAAACCGTGTTTTCTCCAAATTAAAAAAAAAAAAAAAAAAAAATTGAGTTAGTGATTTTTCTTTAAACTTAACATAAAATAGTATGTCTGTCACATATCTTCCTAGTAATTATTGATACATCTAAACAAACGGTAATTAGGTTTTATGTTTAGTTATTTTTTAATTTATCAGTTTTTTGTATTTTCTGAAAAATGTATATCCGAAGGAGAAAACATGGTTTTAATGTTTTCTCCTCATATATATATAGATAGATAGATAGATAAACGAAGTGATTGCAACAGGTCGATTTCTAAAGAAAACAACCTAACAGTTAAAAGTCATACAAAGAGGAGAAAATAAATAAATAAATAAAAATGATAGAGTAAACACCGAAAGAGTGCATTACATTTCAGAAATTAGGATGAAGTCATTTATCAAATATTTTCAATTTTGCGAACATGCAGATGGTTTTCAATTCATCATATATCGAAATTCATTTGTGACAGGAACATTTCAGATTGGTGATTTTCTGGTCAATCCATCAATATCTTCCTCTAGTGGACATAATACAAAAGCTCATCTGACATTTCCTGGCTGTATTTTTCTCTACAGGTGATGTTAGAGCCAACAACTTAACCCCACGTCCAGGTGGAGTCAAAAATCAAGTCCTAGCCATGTTTTCTATTAGAACGTCCGTTCGTCACATTTGTATAGTTCTATGGAATGGTTTTGGAACCCGTGGTTGATCTCCTTACATTTGTCAGTGAGAATGATGAATGTGGAATTTTGGAGTGAACTTGTCAGAGTTAAACTGGGTGACTGATGAGCCTGCTATCACATTTGTGTTTTTAAAGAGCTCCTTTCACTTTTCAGAATACTAGGAAGATGAAGATTAGTTTTAGTCGTATCTCTAGGACATCATTTCCGCCTTTAGTCACATGTAAACTACAGCTGATTTCATTTGGTGGAGACGGAAGTATCCCCATATGTCTACTGGTCACTCCGTGTTTTACATGTTTATATGACTGAAACCTCCAAATTATGTTTGTAAAAAAAAAAAAAAAAAAAAAATCTTAGCATGTTCAGAAACTATGAAAATATCTGAAAAAACGGAAAAACGCACATCTGTAAATTATGGAGCGTCGTAAAAAAAAAAAAGAGTTTTGCAGTTAAAGACATAAGAGAAAGAAAAGAGATGGAAAAGAAAAGGAATTTTTCTCTTAAAAATTCAGAGAAATTGTATTATTTACGTAAGATATTATTTTTTAAGGAAAAAAAATGCGCGAAGACAATTATTGAGATAATTCAGAATCGAAAGGCTTTTATTCATTTATTTTTTTCTCTAAATGTATTAAAGTATAATATAAATGGAATTGATGATGTAGGAATATGATGGAATTTACACTGATGTATACATATACTATTGTCTAGCAATGGATGTGATATTAATAAATATATAACATTAAAAATTAATATTAAGAATTTTCAAATTATATAAAAGTTATTATTTGGATAAAGTAATTTAAAAGAAGCAAAGTGATTGAATAAAAATTGTCATGATATGCAAAAATAAACTCTCCATTCGACATACAAAATACAATAAGTAACATATACAATTATTTAATATTAAGTATAAGGCATTAATTGTTGTGTACTTTTAAATTCAGAGCAGAATTTGACGTATGTTTGATACAATACATTTTTTCTATCATTAATGTTAATTCTAATAATTCTAATAATGTTAATTCTAATTAGTACATGAATAAAGTCATTTACTACGTATTTTAAAAGAGGGGGATTGCTAGACTCTTGTAACTTTCTTCTTCTTTTTTTTCTTTTTTAAGTTAGTCGGGCAGAATTTTAATAATTCAAAATTACCTAAAAAATTACCAATTAACTTGTGCTAAATAAGCGTTAAATCAGTTTTATATTAATATACACTTATTAGATTATCCCTTATGCCTGAGTATAATTAAAGCATTTGAACTAATGAAGAAGAAAATAACACAAAAAGCTACCTATTAATACGCAAACACGAAATTTGTCGTGTTTTTAACTTATTTTTAAATAAGAGGAGGTGCTAAAGTAGTATGGTTAACTTAGTTGCCAATTTTTACGCTTTTTGGCTATAGGCAAATTTTATTGCGTTTAATCAGTCAAAACCATTAAAAAAAATACATAAAAAATTTTTGTTAAAATTTTCTGGCTGACAAAAAACATAAAGGTTGGCAACTATGGGTTATTATGGGTTGCAGAAAAAAAAGAAAAGAAAGAAAGAAAGAAAGAAAAAGAAAAAAAATAAATCTTACATATGGCGAAAAAAGCAGACAAAAAAACCTTTATTTATTTATTTATTTATGTATTTATTTATTTTTTCACTTTATACACGCAATCTTTTGTATTTAAATTCCTGTAGAAGAATTTTTTTAAATTTGCATGAGCAGTTTTTTAAAATGTAATACAAGGGTTCGTGGTTTAGCTTGTCTATATTTATTTTTCTTGTTTATATTTATGTTCTATATTTATTTTTCCCTATTTATATATTTTTTTTATTTGTTTGGGAGCAGAAATGGGTATAATTTTATTTATTTATTTATTTTTCTAAACTTTTGACTTATTGTTTCGAAACAGTTTTTTTTTGTTTTTTAATTGCTATTGAAATGCCCAAAAGAAGAAATTTGATTGGTTAAATTAAGAGGCAAATAGTTAGAGAATTTCATAGAGAAATGTATCGCCATGTACTGAATGTCTATATTTATTTAAATTCTTATTTAAAAATTTGGTCGATTTCCGACCACTGGGGGATACTAGTATTATTTAAATCTGATTAAAAAAAAAAAAAAAAAAAAAAAACTAGCTCATCTTATTAAGAGTTTTATGTAATGCTAGTAGGCTTTGCTAACTTAGCTGGTCACTATATTTAAGTGAATTAAAAAAAAAAAAAAAAAAAAAAAAAAAAAAAAAAGAAAGAAAGAAAGTAAAAAGAAAAGGTATAATTGAAAATTTTAAATAAATATATTTTGTTTGGCGATGAATTTCAGCAAATCAAAACCATAGTCAAATATCGTGATATACAGCTGTTAATTATGTAAATGATATTTAATTTTTGCGTTTCATTATTTTGATTAGAAACACAGTTAATTTAAAATAAACTGAATATGCATTCACATTAGTTTGTGGACAATAAAATCCCAGAAAAAAAAAAAAAGCATATAAGACTATTTGATTAATTGAAATTAATATTTAAATAAATGAACTGACATAAAAAAATTTAAAATTTATGATGTCAGTTTTATCAGATTTCTTCTTCTTCTTCTTTTCTTTTTTTCTTTTTTTTTTTAAATGCAATTTTAACTTTTCATTATTAATTAATTAATTTATTTTTATTCACCTGCAAAGAAATTCTTCTTTTTATGTTAAATATATATATATAAAAAAGTTGCAAGCATTTTATTTTTGTGGCAGCAGCTTGAAATTAAAATTACAAAGAAATATGTCAGGAAAAAAAAAAAAAAAAAAAAAAAAAAAATATCGCATACAGCATAAAAAATTTAAAAGACCTGTACGTACCATAGTTTTTTCTGTACTTCGCAAAGTCAGACAGGCAAATACTTTTTTTATTAGTATAAATTTATAAGTATTTTATTTTATTTTATTATTATTATTATTTTCCCATGTAACTTACTTAACAATATACAAATGTCGAAGTTTACTTAAAAAAAAAAAAAAAAAAAAAAGACTTTTTGAAAAATTACAACAAAATAGTTGTGTCCCGTATTGCATCTGATTAATTAAATGATCGTTAAATCTAATTCATATCTGAATGATCAAATCATTGTTAACGCACTGCTTATGTGTCACTCTATATGTTTGGACATTGTATATCGAAATCAAAACTCATTACATACAATGATGGCATTTCCCACTACATTGGTATTTTCAATGCAAATGGTTCTTCGTAGCATTCTTGAATTCAATCCTAGCATTACGGCATTTCCTGCATGTGGAGAACAATGGAAAAGAATGGCGTGAAAGTAAAAAAAAAAAAAAAAAAAAAGTGGCTGAGGGTTTACTTCTAAAAATCTTTCTTTCTTCCTTTTTCTTTCTTTCCTTCTTCTATTTTTTTTTTTTTTTTTTTTTTTTTAATGTCTAATTCGTTCGGATTACAAAATATTCTAGATGCTTGACTTTTTCTCATTTCAGAGGGAAAAAATAGAGAAGGAAAAAGTAAATTCACGAAATCCTTCGCTTAAGCACTGTCTTAGGGCTTGTCTACGCCCTTTATTCAACGAATTTGGTGAGAAGAAGACAAAATTAATTTTAAAAATTCTAGTATATCAGTAATCAAAATTTGAAAAAAAAGAAAAAAAAAAAAAAAGTTGAAACCAAAATATTCAGACTTAAAAAAAAAATATATATATATATATATATATATATAAAAAAGTCTTAAGTGTACAGTCGGTAACAGAAGTCTCCGAACACTAGCAAAAATTCCTATATAAAAAAAGTACACTTAATACTGTTTTGTTAAATAAATCCTTGTCGAATCATGTTCTTAGACTGACTACGGCAATGATTCGACAGATTTATTTAATAAAACTGTATTAAGTGTACTTTTTTTTACATAGGAATTTTTGCTAGTGCTCGGATACTTTTGCTGTATGGTAAATTTTTGTACTTTTGATGTTAAAATTATATTCAGTAATTTTGCCTTTTTGCACGAGAGAGATTAAAAACATGCAACATTCCAAATAAATAAATAAATAAGTATATTAAACAACAATAATAATAATAAAAATAAATCAGAAATCTTAAATTTAAATGAAATAATGTCTAAAAAAGTACACTTAATATTGCTTTGTTAAATAAATCCTTGTCGAATCATATTCTTAGTTAGTCTAAGAACATGATTTTACAAGGATTTATTTAACAAAACAGTATTAAGTGTAAATTTTTTAATATCGGAATTATTGGCTAGTGCTCGGATACTTTTGCTGCCGACTGTACTTACAAAATTTAGTTTTTTCCCCCAAAATCCGTAGAGTTTAATTCGCAAGAAAGGGCAAATTTTTGAATTTTGAGAGGGACATTCATTCGAAGAAGGAAAGGTAAGCAATATTTTAAACCTCTTAAACTTTTACTGTTTCATGTTTAATTTGGTTTCTTAAATTTCCCCGAATGAAGCCATTTTTTTTTTTTTTTTTTTTTTTTTTTTTCTCCGCATTAAAATGTAATTTAATTATAAAAGTTTATTGTGCTTTCAGGGCACGATGAAGATTATAAATAAAGCTCTCTTGAAAATTACCTTTTTAAAATTAAGAAAATTTACATAGATATCATAGTTGCCAACTTTTTACTTTATTTCCGAGCATTTTTAGACCCAGACTTTTGCCGGCCTGGTGGCTCGGTCGGTAGGGGGCGGCTTTGTGAAACACCAAGTCTCGGGTTGGAATCCCAATCAAGGTACAGGCATGGACGTTTGTGGTGTTTTAATAAGTGTTAAAAAAAAATAATAATAAGGAATTGTTATTATGAATAATTCGAGAAAAAATCATTGTTATATTATAAGTCTCAAAGCTGTAACTAAATAAGGCCCACCTTTATTTCGCACTCCTTTACTTATATACAATAATTTTCTCCAATATATAACTAAGGAAAAAAAAATCTATTTAAATAAAAACACGTGGCCGTCGCTATAAAGTTTCAAGTATGGTCGGCCACAGTGAAACGGAGCGTGACATTTATATTGGCCACTAGCACTAAGGAAGAGATATTTATTTTTTTCTATTTGTATATACGTCATTCCCAGTTTTCAGCTAGGTAATGAACGTGTTAACTATGTGTTTTCCATTTCATCTGCATTCAACAGCTGTCAAAATGTTTTTATTTTACGTTACCTGCATTTTTTTCAGTTTTCAAATACCTTTAAAAGCCGACTATCAGTCATAATATATGTTATTCAATTAGTATAATGTTAAAGCCTGATTCTATTTCTTTCCAAATCTGTTTGAATTTTCTTTTTATTTTATTTCGAATTACAGTTATAACTTTTTTTTTTTTCTTTAATATAACAGCGTATCAGTTTTTCAAACCGTAAGTTAACCGGAAGCGCAGAAAACTTAAACAACAATTACATAAAAATATAGTAATTATTTTAAACGATACACATCGGTGTCGAGGCGTATTCAAAAATCTCTTGCTTTTAAAAAATTCTGTACCCCCTCCCCTTTCCCTCCTCTTTTATGCAACTTTGCAGTACAGTGTACAAGGAAGGTCTCCATAGGCGCAAACCAAAATATTTTGAAAAAATTACAGAATACTCTCTTCATGAGGTTATCTATGCTTATAAAAAAAATTCCGGCGGAATCTCTATATATCGTCCGTAGAAATTTTTTTGAAAATGTCCGATTCTTGGCTATTTATCGCTCGTTGGCGACACAATGAAACTGATGGAAAATGTTTTTTTTTTTTTTTTTTTTTTAATGCTCATTACAGAAAAATGTTTTCCATACTTTTTATACTGAACTTGTTTGACCCTTTCGTGGGCCATTTATTTCTCTTTTGGATTCCTCCCAGTTTTTTATGTTTTCTTAACAATTAAAAAATAGCATTTAAGGAAATATATTTTATTTTGCCGAATTTGAACTATTATTTATTGAAATATTATTATTTTTGAAATATTATTTACTATTCAAATTGGATAATTATTGGCATAATATGTGCAGAAATACAGGAAATAAGAAAATGTTATCTCCTTATATTATTAAAATCTGTGCGCGTCTGTCTGTCTGTCTGTCTGTGAGAAATGCCTTGTGACCGCTAAAGCTCCGGCGCTAATGGTCGCAGCGCCTCGAAACCGGTGTCGACAGACGCAGAATTTCTTCATCTCGACATGGCAATAATTCGCTAAGAAACGCGACCCTAATTAGCGGAGATATTAATTAGAACGTCGACCCATGTCTACCGAAAAATGACCCAGAATTCATGATTAAATGCTTAAAACGCGACATTTTTACGGAAAAGGTGGAAAATAAATTAGAAATATCAGTCGTATCGTTATAAATAAGGTATCAAATGAAAGGTCCGATTTTTCTGAATCCGACGGTTTAAATAGCTTATCGATAGGACAATTAGATTTTTTTTTTAAATTAACTAAAGTATGAAAAAAAGGTGGCAACAAATCACAAGAGTTTTATTAATTTCGCAAGCGAGCTTCTAGATGTATTTCAGTTACCATGGCGCCGGGCGAAAGAATAAATAGATTTTACTTCCTGCTTTACTGATTTTGTACTGGAAATAAAAATTGCAAATTTCAAAATGCTTCAATTTTCTTCAAAATTATTTCAAACTTGTTACACACTTTTAACATCACAAGACGAAGTTGCAGTTCAAATTTCATCGGGTTTCGAAAATAAATAAAAAATGTGCAATTTAATTGCAAATTAAATTTTATTCTAATACGCGTATTTCAAATTCTAACTATGATTAAATTATTTTTAATACATCATTCGAAAGATATTTGAAAGTACTTTTATATTATCGAAAGTGGGATTCAAGATTTCGCTTCATTTACACGTTTTGAGGTCTCCTGAATCGGTTTTCTTTTGTATCTCAGCTACTAATTAAAATAATAGCAGGAGACTTGGCGTTGGAATATTAAAACAGGAGTAAACTACTACGTCAGAAACGCCAAAGAAAAATTATTCAGGTGCATACAGCTGTTTCGGTAGCCTAAAGCGTACCGTCATCAGTGCAAAAAAATAATTCTGAATCTGGAGAAGTACTCGTATATATAGGAGAGGGACCGGATTTAGTTCAACCAATAGGATTACGGAAGAGGTGGGGAGTGTGGCCAATAGGAATTAAGAAATGTGTAGCTGTGTAAACAGTAGAAAAATTAAGGAAATGTGGACTGAATGTAAAATTTCCAACAATCAGACAAATAGGGAACAGCGAAATCACAATTTACAAGGTTTTTAAAATTTTTATAAATATGAAAAGCTTCAAAGAAATCGAGTTCATGAATGGATTTAGGTCTGCAAATTATTTTAGCTGAATTAAATTTAAAATTATGATTTTCCTCCCAGCAATGTTTAGAAATAGCCGATTTATTGGTTTCTTGTTTGCGGACGTAATTCATATGTTCTTTTAGACGAAATTTAAGACTGCGTTTAGTTTGGCCAATATATGATAAACCACACTGACAGGATATACTATAAATGCCCCAAGAATTATGCATATCAATAGGATCTTTTAACTGAGAAAAGGTGAGTTTATTGGAAGGCGAAAATATTATTTTAAAATCATATTGTTTGAGAATTTTAGCTATGGTTTGACTGGTTTTAGAAAAATAGGGTAAAACAATACTGATATTAGAAGTGACTGATTTAGTAGACGAAATACGAGGGAGTTGTAATTTTTGGATAGCTTTGTCTATAATGGAAGGGTCATAACCTCTGTCAATTGCGATGGCTTTCAGGTATTTAATTTCAGATTTCAATAAAATAGGATTTGAACAAATATTAAGGGCACGGTTTACAAAAGTATAGAAAGCAGCCATTTTTTGATTAGGTGGGTGACATGAACGCGCATGGGGAGGAAGGGAGACTGCAAAATTTTTACGATAGACAGTGGTTGAAAATCCATTTACAGTGCGAGAGACGAGGGTGTCAAGAAATGGAAGGGAGCCATTATTTTCTATTTCATATGTAAACTGGATATTACTGTCAATATGGAAGGGAGCCATTATTTTCTATTTCATATGTAAACTGGATATTACTGTCAATATGGAAGGGAGCCATTATTTTCTATTTCATATGTAAACTGGATATTACTGTCATTGACAGTAATACATCAGTCCACATTTCCTTAATTTTTCTACTGTTTACACAGCTACACATTTCTTAATTCCTATTGGCCACACTCCCCACCTCTTCCGTAATCCTATTGGTTGAACTAAATCCGGTCCCTCTCCTATATATACGAGTACTTCTCCAGATTCAGAATTATTTTTTTGCACTGATGACGGTACGCTTTAGGCTACCGAAACAGCTGTATGCACCTGAATAATTTTTCTTTGGCGTTTCTGACGTAGTAGTTTACTCCTGTTTTACTAATTAAAATAATTTCATAAGTAATACATCATTAGATAGCTTTGTTGATTTGGAATCAATCAGTAGATTACAGAAATTTCTACCGCCAGATGGCGCTGTAATATTTTAAAATTTCAATATTTCAATTTCTAATTATGATTAAATTACTTTTAATACATCATTTGAAAGATATTTTAAAGTTCTTTTATATTATCGAAAGTTTTAACCAGATTTGCACGTTTTAAGGTATCCTGATTAGGTTTTCTTTTGCATCTCAGCTAATTCAGTTAGACCGTTCAAAATTGGTATATGTAAGTTAATTAGGAAGGGCTAAAAGGGTGGGAAAGATATAGGCCTGCACCGCGCGCACGGAACAGCGCTGCCGAAGGCAGTGGGGACCCGGTCCGACTTTTTAACCGATGAGAAATGATTTTTTTTTCATTTTCTTTTCTTATGAATAAAAATTTGATTTGAGAAGGAATATGTGCACGTAGCGCGCGTATACTTTCACACGTGCGCGCGCATGGGTCTGCGCTGCCGAAGGCAGTGGGGACACGGTGTGAGTTTTTACCCGATCAGAAATGATTTTTTTAGGGGGCACGAAGGGTCAGGGAAGGAATACGCGCGCGCAGCGCGTGTATTCCTCTTGTGAAAAAAACAATTTCCACATATATCAAGTTAGCAGAGTTAGCAGTGCAGTGAAATGATAGTTGCTCAGCTCTAAAAAGCTATAAAGAAGATAAATATATGTGGCATTCATTGAAGACAAAAGTTCAATTAAAACAGTTTATTAAAGTTGAAACAAAATGATGAATAACATTAAATCAGCTGAAACAATTTTAGAAAGGTTGCTGACGAAAGGTTAAATACCCTTAAAAATACTGCCATACTGAGTTCAAATAGAAAGCTACTTTTCATTGTGAAATAACTAGATACACTAAACGAACAAGTCACAAAAACGTAATTTACAATCATAATAAAACTAAACAGTTTATAATTATATCGAAATACCAGCTCATGACTTTGAGCTAAACTGAAAAAACATAAAAGCTTAAAAGATTAAGGGCTTCAGAGCTTAAGAGCTTAAGAGACTGATTACATATTTCCTACCTCCTTTTTATAGTCACGAAACGGATTCAAAGTAACAGCTACTAGATGCTGTAGAATAGGAACGCCTCCCATAACTATAGCAACACGACGCTGCGAGTCAGCCGCCATCTATGGGCTTAGCAAAGAGACTCTGCAGTTGAAAAAATATTACATCTCCTCGCTAAGTAGCGAAATGAACAATCCGTAAAAGGATTTAAACATATTTTTCTTTAAGTTAATTTTAATAAAATATGCTTTTAAATATGAGGTAAGTAATTAAAGTTATTTCAAAAGACTTAAACATAAATATATTAATAAGGAATATAATTTTTAACTAAAAGTAATTATCATTAAGTTTTTTTTAATTTTAATATATCTTTAACTCAAATGGCAGCATCAAAAGAGAAAATAGCACTAAACGCTATAATTCATTTAATTAATAACTTAAACTTTAAAGGTTATAAAGTGAATTTAAATTATATTTAAGTAGTGAATGAATTTAAATTTAAATTTGAGAATCAACACGGAAAGGGTATAAATTTTACAACAAGGCCCCCCACCGTGTTGATTCGACAAACACAAACGTCAGCAATTACAATATAAACTTTATTAAAAAAGAAATAAAAAAAAAATTCCTTGAATATTTAGTGACTTGATGAGAGATTCACATATGTCTTCTACAGAATATACTTCACACAAAGCTACAAGGTTTGTCAATCTCGTAAATCATAAGATCAAGAGTCCACAAGTCCAACTCACACTTTCAAAAAAAACAGTAGCACTATCAATATACTATACACATCTACTAAAAGAAAGAACAAGATATTAATATAGAGCAAATATGCACAGCATTTCAAGGAAATCTTTTTTTCCCCCATTCCCCATTGTCAAAAAAAGAAAACGATGATATTCACAAATATATGAAACATTTACATAACATACACATAACCAATTACACGTAGCGCTACGAATTTCTCTCATACAAAAGTTAAACTAAACTATACATCACTACACAATGGAAAACGTAGGAAAAACCCACCAAGAAAATGCATACATATCCCTCTAAAAAAACATTTTTCAGTTTCAAAAAAATTTAAATATATATTATACGTTCAAAAAAAAAATTTTAAAGTTACTTTATATACATTTACTTAATAAATACTTTATTTACAAATTTAGACATATCACCTTTAGTAAGGGGCTTTGTGAAGGGATCGGCAAAGTTATTTTTAGTATTTACATATTTTAAATCAAACCGTTCCTCAAATAGCCATTCACGGATGAAAAATAATTTTACATTAATATGTTTAGATTTGTTATTCTCTATAGGAGACCTCGTAAAATTAATAGCTGCTTGGTTATCAGCAAAAAGTATTGGTGGTTCATATGAAATAGCAATTAATTTAAAATCAATACAATCTCGTAATATATTATCAAACCACATTAATTCTTTAACCCCGTCACACATGGATACAAATTCACTTTCCATGGTTGAAAGGCAAACACTTTTTTGCTTAAAGGTTTTCCAAGAAATAGGGCTATTATCCAAAAATAAAATTTGTCCCCCCATTGATACGAAGTCATCTCTATTCATCGCGAAATCAGCGTCAGAGAAAGCAGTTAAACATGGATTAAAACAATTCAAATTTAATTTCAAATCTCGAGTACACGAAACATACCCAAGTAATTTAATTAACCCATTCCAATGATTAAACCCCGGTGAATTTTGAAATTGACTGAATATATTAACTGCGTAGGCAATATCAGGTCGTGTCCTGTTTGCAATGAAAGATAAACATCCTAAGATATTCCGATATGGAAATTTAGACATTTCATCAATTTCATTTTGATTAGTAGGACAATCTTTTTTCGAATACTTAATGCCTTTTACAATAGGTAATGAGCAGAAAGGGATGTTAAACGACTTAAACCTGTCATACACTTCATTAATATATAATTCCTGAAAAATTTGTACTGAATCATTTTCATAATTAAATTCTACACCAAGTAATTTCTTGGTTTTACCTAAAATTTTTATATCAAATTTACATTTTAATAAATTAAGAATTTTGTCTATTTGAAATTGATTTTTACCAAACAAAACTAAATCATCTACATAAACTAATAAAACAATATAATTTTCAAAATAATATGAACAATTACACCAGTTAAATTTATTAAACCCTAAATCTAATAGTACTTTATTTAACTCATAATACCAGAGCCGACCACTTTGATGAAGGCCATATAACGCTTTGTCTAGTTTACAAACAAGATTTTCCCCTCCCTTTACAACATATCCTTTTGGCTGAGACATATAGATTTCTTCTTTTAAAGGTGCATAAAGATAAGCACATTTTATATCGCATTGAACATTATGCCATTTATAACATGAGACCAATAATGAAAAAAAGAAACGTATTACTGAGAAATTAACGACGGGTGAAAACGTCTCGTCATAAGTGTCCCCCTTTATCTGATGAAAGCCCTGGGCCACGAGCCTCGCTTTAAAGCGGGCAACGTTTCCTAGCTCATCTCTTTTAACGGCGTATACCCATCTATTTCCCAAAACTTTTTTCCCCTCCGGTAAATTAACCAGATGCCAAACTTTACGAGTTTTCATATTATTTATCTCATCATCCATGGCATTTTTCCATTCAATACATTCTGAAGATTTAACGGCCTGATTATATGTTTTAGGTATAGGGATAACTAGTCATGATTTTTTATGAGTTAAACTTGAAGTTGGGTTATCTGAGTTTTGCTGATCAACCACCCCCTCGAACTTATTACTACTAGAGAAATCAAAAAAATTAGAGTCAAAAATTAAATTATTTTTATCACAATATTGCTTGACATCGTTCATTGATCTCAATCTAGTTTTAGTGTTGTCCGGGTAATAGAAGATGTCAACTCTGTCACTCATTTTTCTGGGTACGGGTTTTCTATTCCAAGTAATTGAAGAAAGAGGTTTAAGAGAAGATTTATCTACAGGAGTTTCATCGACGGGCTCGTCACTAGAATCATCGGGCTCACCTCCGAAAACAATGTCAACAGGATCGGAAGCTTGACAATCAACTGTACTTTCCGGAAGTAAGTCCAATTCCTCCAGTGAGGTGCCCATCACCGCTCCACTGCATTTACTAAATAGCTGATCAGAGAACGTTACGTTTATGGTTTCAACTATTTTATCCTCATCCTCCAACCAAATTTTATACCCCTTAGTCTTTAATGAATAACCTATTAGTACTCCCTTTTTAGCCTTAGGTTCAAGCTTATGGTCTCTATGCTGTTTTGGGATCCCAACATACGAAATTAATCCAAACGGCTTCAGGTGTCTTACGGATGGTTTAAACCCAGTATATAACTCAAAAGGAGTCTTAGTTTGTCCCCTATGGATTAAACGGTTCCAAGTGTACGCGAAATACAACATTGCATCGGGCCAGAAAGAAAAAGGCAAACCACTATCCGTGATAATAGCTCTAACACAATTTAAAGAAGTTTGATTAAACCGCTCACTTAACCCATTTTGCTCAGGTGTGAACGTGTTAGTTAACTCATGAACAACTCCATTTTTACTACAAAATGATTTGAAGTTGTCATTTACAAATTCGGAACCATTATCCGTACGAATAGCTTTTAATTTTTTATTCAAACTACGTTCAGCCCGTGCAATGTGCCTCTCGAATACACCAAAAACCTGAGACTTATCCTTTAAAGGATAAACAGCAACCCTTTTAGAAAATCCATCAATAATGGACAAAAAGAACCTTTCCCCATTTTTACCAGTTACCTTAATTGGGCCCCAGACGTCCATAAATACTTTCTCTAACGGTGATTTAACGCCATGAACATCGGATGATTTAAAAGACACACGGTTTTGTTTACTAATCCTACAAGGTTCACAAAAAAATTTCTTAAACTTAAGTTTAGGAAGGCCCCTCACCCCGTTCTTCTTGCTAGTATTTACAATAGTATCAGGACTTACATGCCCAAAACGAGCATGCCAATACCCAATTTCATTAACTTTTGCAAGAGAAGCTGAAGGATTTTCTGGGTGCCCCCCATTCACTTTACTCCCCTTTTTAACTTTAGAAACATTAGGATATAAATAGTAAACACCGTCTTTAATTTTAGCAGTAAAAATATGTCTTTTATCTTTACCGAACACCGACACTCGACCCTTACCGCCAGTGTATGTGGCACCGTTCACATCTAATTTAGGACCCGATATTAAATTTTTCCGTAACTTTGGGGAATATAGCACATCTTTTAAATACAATACATTTTTACCAAAATCCAACTTAACAGTTCCTTTAGCAGTAATAGGAAAACTAATACCATCGATCGCGACAAAAAGCTCCTCTCCCTCCACAGGAGTATAATGCTCAAAAAGATCTAAATTTCTTAGAAAATGATTTGAAGCAGCAGTATCAAAAATAAAGCTGTCATCATCACTTAAATTACTAAAGTTAGCTTGAGCTATGTAGTAGGAGGGGGGAGATTTGCATTTGTCACGACCGTTGGAGTTATACTTTAAATTTCTAGGTTTAAATTTAACATTACTATTCAAAAAACAGTTTTTCTTAAAGTGGCCAATACGGCCACACTTAAAACAAGTTAAAGGCTTTTTACCTTTTTGCTGGATGTTCTGTATCTGAACACTGTTATTGGCATCTTTCTTAATATCACCCTCACGAAGCTGTAGACGCGATTCCTCCGCTGTTAACTCGGACACAATATTCTGGAACTTGAACTGGTCGTTCTTCCAACGCAACAAATATTGCACTGCAGATTCAAACTTGGATGGTAGGTGTTGCAAGAGCTGAAAACAGCAGTACACATCCTCCATAGCATGACCAATTTCACGCAGCTGGTCCAGTATTCTTGATAACCGGGTTACAAAAGAATTCACCGTTTCATTCTCTGACATTCTACAATTAATGAACTCTGTAAACAGTCCCATATGATGAGCTCTTGAGTCTGATATAAAGGTCTTCTTCAAAGTCTCCCAGGCATCAATAGCACAATCACAATTTTCAATAATGCTTCTGACTTCAGGCGATGTATTCAAATATATTGTTGATAATGCAACTCGACTACGAGATTTAAAATCCTCCACTTGTTTTGAAGTTATTCCGGCCTCAGCATCTTCAACAGGCAGTTTTTCTTTTTTACATATTATATTCCAGCAGTTTCTTTCAATTAAAATAAATTTAATGTCCTTGACCCACGTAGTATAATTATTCATCCGTAATTTTTCAATCGTGGGGTTTAAACTTACTGCCATTTCAATTTATTATCTTCAAACACTTAGAATGCCATAAAAACTATTATCAAAATTTTAATGCTATGAGCTGACAACGAGCCAAATTGCCCATAACCGCTTCTTGTGAAAAAAACAATTTCCACATATATCAAGTTAGCAGAGTTAGCAGTGCAGTGAAATGATAGTTGCTCAGCTCTAAAAAGCTATAAAGAAGATAAATATATGTGGCATTCATTGAAGACAAAAGTTCAATTAAAACAGTTTATTAAAGTTGAAACAAAATGATGAATAACATTAAATCAGCTGAAACAATTTTAGAAAGGTTGCTGACGAAAGGTTAAATACCCTTAAAAATACTGCCATACTGAGTTCAAATAGAAAGCTACTTTTCATTGTGAAATAACTAGATACACTAAACGAACAAGTCACAAAAACGTAATTTACAATCATAATAAAACTAAACAGTTTATAATTATATCGAAATACCAGCTCATGACTTTGAGCTAAACTGAAAAAACATAAAAGCTTAAAAGATTAAGGGCTTCAGAGCTTAAGAGCTTAAGAGACTGATTACATATTTCCTACCTCCTTTTTATAGTCACGAAACGGATTCAAAGTAACAGCTACTAGATGCTGTAGAATAGGAACGCCTCCCATAACTATAGCAACACGACGCTGCGAGTCAGCCGCCATCTATGGGCTTAGCAAAGAGACTCTGCAGTTGAAAAAATATTACATCTCCTCGCTAAGTAGCGAAATGAACAATCCGTAAAAGGATTTAAACATATTTTTCTTTAAGTTAATTTTAATAAAATATGCTTTTAAATATGAGGTAAGTAATTAAAGTTATTTCAAAAGACTTAAACATAAATATATTAATAAGGAATATAATTTTTAACTAAAAGTAATTATCATTAAGTTTTTTTTAATTTTAATATATCTTTAACTCAAATGGCAGCATCAAAAGAGAAAATAGCACTAAACGCTATAATTCATTTAATTAATAACTTAAACTTTAAAGGTTATAAAGTGAATTTAAATTATATTTAAGTAGTGAATGAATTTAAATTTAAATTTGAGAATCAACACGGAAAGGGTATAAATTTTACAACAATTCCTCAACTTGAGCGCACGCAGCGCGCACGGGACTGCGCTGCCGTAGGCAGTGAGGACCCGGTCTGACTTTGTACCCGATGAGAAATGATTTTTTTTAACTTTCTTTTCTTAAGAATAAAAATTTGATCTGAGAAGGAATATGTGCGCGCAGCGCACGTATACCCTCACACGTAGCGCGCAAGGGTCTGCGCTGCCGAAGGCAGTGGGGACCCGGGCCGACTTTTTACCCAATCAGAAATGATTTTTTATTTTATTTTTATTTCTTTTCTTAACACTAAAAGTTACTGTTAGTGATTCATTAATTTTAGTGATTCATTTGAAAATACTGACCCGCTAGCGGGCGAAGCTCGCTAGTTACAATAATAAAAACGGTGTTTTATTCACATTTGCAGAAGAATCGTTGAGCAGTACAAATGTCACATGAAAACAGGTCTCATAGTCATAGTAGAATAAATCTCACACAAGGCTTTCAAACTTTCAAAACAAATGTGCTAATTCTATTGAATCGATTGAACAATAGATGGCAGCACAAAACTGAAGTGGGAATTAGTCTGACGCATCAGGCATTTTGTTGCCTTAGGGTTGCTACATGTACCCAGCGCGTTCCGTAAATAAAAAAACGGCAGCCATTATTTCTATCGTTTGAATTACTTTGGAGTTACTTTTTTAAAATCATTTCTCATCATTTTAACTAATTATGATATGAGAGATTGTTTAGTGATAAATTGTTATAATCATTCAAGAAAATAACATACAATTTTCAGATTTCTATAAGATAATTTAAGAAAAATAAAATAATATTACTTTTATTTACTTATGTTTTTCTTTGTGTTTATGACATGTGCGAATGTAAAAAAAAAAAAAAAGTGTTATTTTAATCATATTATTTATATTACTAACTGTAATTTAATTAAAGAAGACCTTTTATTACTGGTGTCTGAGTTTTGGCGACGTTTACTATGGTCGCGAAAGTTGTTTTGTTTTCGTGTCCTAAATTACAGTTAGTTTAAGATTTTTTTTTTTTTTTTTTTTTTTTTTTTTAATGAATAGTAATGCTATAAATAGCACAAAAATTAAGTAAATAAGTAGAAATTTTCCACTTTTAAACAGTAAGCTGTTATTTATTTTTATTTTTTTGCAAAAAGTTATGATTTGTATTAGAAACAGAAACAATCTTAACAACACATCTTATCCCCAAGTACATCTACACAATATCCTGAGGATAAAATAACATCCAAAGAATGTACTGTGTATAAATGTGTTGTTAGGTGTATCACTTGTTGCTTATTGCACTTGACCGATCGTAGCTTCAGTTCAAGATTTCTTAAAATCGGTAGTGAAGCGATAAGGACGCCAAGCAGGAATGCTGCCCTCTTCCGAGGCAACAAAATGGCGGCGATGCGCCGGCCTATATATTTTATTTAAGGGGATCTAGTCGTTATAATAGCAAAACCAATACATTATAATGAGAGTTGCGCTTCCCACAGGTGTATTTTGTAAAGTCGGCCCACGAAAGGGTTAAGTGTACTTTGAATAAATACACTTTTATAACTACAATTTTGCCTAACATATTTGTAAGCAAACCGAACGATCAATTTATACAACCGTTAGTTTAACGTGGAATACTTAAACTAAGCTTAAGTTTTACTTGAATGTTAAATATCATGGCTACAGTACGTACACTTATTTATATTGCATAATAAATTTAAAAGAACGTACATAACAGTTTGAAAATGAAACAGTAGTAAACGGCAATCACTTATAAGTGCGTGTTATTTTGCGTTTTTGAAGAATATTGATTTCACAACCAATGATTTACATCAATATTTAAATTGATAAAAAATATTTCAAACTTAAGTTTCAAATTTCAGTATAGATTACACATTAATATTGAAAATTTACAACTTTTTATTATAATTTACTTTTTATTACACTGGTCAGATAAAATTTATCAAATAACTTTTTTAACTCTGTATCCTAAATTAACTTAAAAAAAAAAAAAAAAAAAAAAAAAAAAAAACTTTTTTATAACTGCAATTTATGAACCGTATATCTTTTGTTAATTTATTCAAACTTTAAACGAAATTTTAATGGAAAATTATAAAGAATTAAATTTTTTTAAGCTCTTATGGGTTTAAATATTAATCATAGATTAGGAGAGGAAGCAAAACAGGTCTTTGGATTACAAAAATGCACAAAAACAAATTTATTTATATGAAGATAATCTTTGATATTGAAAAATGCTTCATTAGAAGATGTAATTCTAACCCTCCTCCCCCCCCCCTCCTTACCCAAGAAAAAGCTTTTTATTTATTTATTTTTTTTTTTCCCTTCCTTTTTCCCCTACGATTAGTTATATTTTCTATTTGTTTCTCACAATGATACAATTCACGTAATTTTTATACATATTTTAAACTTCGTTTGAACACATTTTAAACTGCGACATGCATTTCCAGAATCCACATTATGACAGTAATTTACAGCTTTCATATAGTGTATGATATATATTTTTTATTTTGATGTTTCACATCTTTATATATAAGAGGCAAGTCAGTCTTATACTCAATTTTATTGGTATTTTCCGATATTTCGTTAGACGCAGGATATGCATCATATGAAGGATGCCTTCAAACTTTTCATAACTTACACACTCATATATTTTTTTAATGTTTCAACAATGTGGTTTTTCAATTTAATTGTTTCTTCTGTAATATTTGTGAGTATCATATTTTTTCTATGTATTGTTTATGCAGCATCCAAACAACATGGCACGTGTTAATTTCGAAAAACATTGTTTTAATTTTTTTTTTTTTTTAATTTAATTTTCAAACTGTAAATTTCGTTTTAAACACAGAGCTTCCAACCTAATCCGGCAAACTGTTAGTGACGCTCATTTTTCTACACCACTTAATTTTTAGAGTATTTGTTTTCTTAATTCATCGTAAATATATTTGAAGAGAATTACTCTAAAAATTAGGTGGTGTAGAAAAATGGGCGGTACCAACAATTTGCCGGATTCGGTTGGCAGGTCTGTAAACATTAACTAAAAGTAAAAATAAATATTTGCAACTTGCAAAATACAGAAGATTTTTCAAATACCAATTAAAAAACTAAAGATAATGTATAACTTAAACGTCTATTTGACTGCTATTTAAATATTTGCAACTCGCAAGAAAAAAAAAAAAAAAGATTTTTCAAAACTAAAATTAAATACTTTTAATAAAAGTAAAAGATGGTAAAAGTGAGGTACCGGGTTCCATCCAAGGTCGCGCTCGTCGGCCTAGTCGTTCGGAGTTTTCCATGGATTTCTCCGAAACTTGCGTAAATACGAGCTAGGATCCCTTAGAAAGACCCCCCTCGGAGGGCACTCGTCCTTAGGTCTAGGACCCTAGTGCAGTCAATCAGCCTTACTCCCAAAGCACAAACACTTTAGTCCTTAAAGAATTAAAAAGGAAAAATAAATTCTATAGATAAAATGCTTCTATTTAATTATAAATCAATTTATTTATCTATCTAATTTAATTATGCATGTAACCTTATACTGCATAATTCTTAAATGGTTAATTTCATTTGTAAGGTGCTAGACATCAGACAGCTTATTTGTCTAATTTTAAATAATAAATAAGAATTTATTTTAATGGAATTTGGTTTGCCGATACACACACACACACACACACGTGTGTGTGTGTGTGTGTGTTGCTTATAGATAATACAAAACTTTTAAATTATGAAAAATAGTTTTCACTTAACGAGGTAAAAATGTAGCGTGACAGTCATGACAAAAAACAGACATGATGTTAGTGACTCATCTTAACCACTCAACTGCTCTAAATTGAAACACATTTCAAATTCAGAAATTTTTAATTTACTCAGACAGGATTTTCATCTGACATGTAATTTAAAAAAAAGTTCTAAAATTTAAATAAATAAATATATAAAACATATTTGATAGCGTGACATACATGACAAGTGTAAAAATTTGGAATTAGCATTTGCTTACTTATTTTTAAATAGTCATTTTTAATTAATGGTTTATATATATATATATATAAAGTGTTATATTATTTGATATTTTTCTTATGTTTTCTATCAATAAAAATGAAAAATAATTGAGTTAGTTGAAAAATAAAAATTGGTCTTTTTGTCGCATGAAATTAACCAAATGATAGAACACTGCTAGTTACAATTAACCCCTTGAACTGAAATGACGAGTCCAGCTCGTCATGAATTTCCCGACACTAATTATGTTCTTATATGTATATTTAACAATAAACATTCATATAAATGTGTGAAATAAATATTATTTTTAATAATAACAAATTATTTGAACAACAAAACCGTAAGTTTCTATATCAATTCCTCCTCTTAAAACTAAGAAAATTAAATTGTCTGCATGAACAGTGCTGACTGAAAATAAATTGCAGTTCAAGGGGTTAAAAGCAACCGAAGTGAACGAAGAAATGCTACCCGATCAACTTAAACTAATAATTAAAAAAGAAAGAAAGAAAAAAAGAAATAGAAAACATGCTAATAAAAAAATAAAAAAATAAATAAAATAAAAAATGAATAACAAAAAAAAAAAAAAAAAAAAAAGAAAAGAAATAAAAAGATATTTACAAAATATTTAAATTTAAATAGAATTAAAAATCCGTGCGCACTGTACTTATCTATTCCCACTTTATTTATTTCGAAAAATTAATTGCAAGACGTCTTGAGGTAATTTTTCAGTTAGCAGAAAGGAAAAAGAAAAAAAAAAGACCTTATACATGCAGCATAATTTTAAAATCAAATTCATACGACTTTTTAAAAAGAACGAAGTGCTGAATCAGAATTCATGAGTATTAAATTTATTTCCAAGGAAAAAAAAAAATGACCGCCCAACGTGGGGCTCGAACCCACGACCCCGAGATTAAGAGTCTCGTGCTCTACCGACTGAGCTAGCCGGGCGTTGTTAGGTAGTTGATATTGAGCGTACAGCTAACTAAGCAAGAAAAACAAAATGGAGGAAGTAAAACAAAATCTCTTTTTAATGTTCAGAACCGGTACATTGATAACCTATTATGTAGACAAGGAGACAAGATGTATTATAAGACATTTTGTTATGTATGTTGTATTACACTTAAATTATAGGACACTTAATTTTCTGTTCATCTGAATAATATATCTCAATCTCTTTCAACTAATTGTGTATTCGTATTTATCAAAATTTCTTACAAAGTTCCATTCCCTGATAGGAATTTCAGGAGTGTATATGTTATTTACTGACCAATTAAAACTAAAGTTTTAGCTAAAAAAAAAAAAAAAAATCGTTTATTATTAAGGTTTTGTTTAAAATCGTACGAGCAGAAATTACAGGCTTTACAATATTAATACCTTTAGTAAAGATAAATTTTGTAAAAATTTGCTCATTTATTTCAAGAAAAATTTCGAGTTTTTTCTTTTAAGAATTTTATCTCATCAAAACAAATTATGTAATTCACATTGTTTTATTATCTATGCAAAAAATTACAGTTAACTTATTAAATTTTCTAAATTATCGGAATTTTTATTAATTTAAATCAACTGTGTTTTAAAACAGGTTTTTTCTTTCGTAAATGAAACTGAAAAATAAGACAAATTCCCAATTATAGAATTCGGAAAAAGTTTTTTGAAGTTTCAACTATTAATTATCGACCTTTGGAATACTAAAATCATTAATTTTGCTTTTCAACGAATTTAGCTCTACTTTAAGTTTCAATTTTCTTCTACTTATCAAATCACCAGAGCCCCGACTTATTGCTAGTCTAACTGGTTCCTGTTGTAGCAGACATTTTTTAGAACGCCCCTTATGCTTTTTAACTTAAACTTACAATAAAAAAGTCATTGAATGTTTTGTGTTTCATACCTGATTTTTGGGCCCATTCTGGCACGACAGGCAGGTCATGCTCTTGCTTTTGTCAGACACTGCTTATCATCACTAGTTTTAGGGGAATGTATTTGATCTTTTTTTAATGATTTTGTTCTTTTATCTTAAATTTATGATAATTATGTTATATATATACAAATATTACAATGATATTATGTCTGAAATTTGCGGATTAAATAAATAGCTTTTGAGAAGTGCTTGACATTGGAATCTGAATATAATTCAATTGTTACTTAAATTAAACAGCAAAATATAAATTTGAATTCCATCCATGTCTTTCCTAAAACTGGAATTCTTTTAGTACATTTTTGAAAAGTAAATTACAAAAATGGTTAAAAAAAATATGTAAATAACATGATATGGCTCATTACAAAAGTGTCACTTTTATTCTTTCGCTTTATACATTATTTCCTTTTTAATAATATTTTAAAGACTATATTAAATTTTTCTTTTTTCAGCAAAAATTGGGTTTCCCTCCCCCCCCCCTCTCTCTTTCTTTTTTATCGATTAAAAAGACAAGAAGAGGAAAAAAGAAAATTGTACCCATATATAAGAATGAATATCGAATAAACCAAAATTCTTACAATTAAACCGGAAAATTTAAGTTCGATATCTGGTGGCGCCATCTATTAACATTATTCAATACGAATAGTAACACACTTGCTTTAAATATTTTAACAATGATAACGATATAAATAATTTAAATTAACATTACCAATATTATCGAAAAATATTATTGTAAAAATATTTTTATCTTTTTGACATCTTATATAAAAACTTTTTAAGTTATAGACGTGCTTCCCCCCCATTAATATCTCGATTAATAAGATCAAGCATAAATAATGATTTATTTTCCTTTCATTTAAACGGCTCACCAGCGGCCTAGAGGTTCTGTCCTCCAAGTTGGTAGCAGTGAGGTGTCGGGCTCGATACCAGGTCACGCTCGTCGGCCTAGCCGTTCGGAGTTTTCCGTGGTTTCCTCCGAAACTTGCGCAAATACGAGCTAGGGCCCCCTAGAAAGACCCCCACGGAGGGCAGTCTCCCTCAGGCCCAGGACCCATAGTGCAGTCACTTGGCCTTAACACCAACACCTTTTATTTAAACTGAAGAAGATGAACATAAGTTATCATAATAATTCGAGCTTGAAACTTATTTCTTGAAAATAAATTTCATGAACTATTCTTTCCTAAATTCAACACTTGCAAAATTACAGTACAATTAAATGCATGATTATTTTCGTTGTTGTTATAATGAATAGAATATTTTTCCATAATTCCTCTTCCTTCTCCCCTCCCTCTAAATAAATAAAATATGTATTTAAGTAGATCAGCTGACTAAACAGTAGCAAATTAAGGTTAGAAAATAATAATAATAATAATAATAATAATAACTGTTTTCATTTATTATTCTTAAAAGGAACAAAAAATTTTTTTGTGTTGGCATGATATTTCTATTAGTTCAAAATTTAAAATTATAGTATTTATCCCTTAATCACTATACAAAGACGTGAATATAGGGACGAAAAGTTCTGCTTTCTAAACTGGTGGACGGGCGATAATAGATATGATCCTACACACACTAGATAGATACATAGATAGACAGACCAGACAGATACAAATTTAAAAAAGACGCCTTCTCAAATTCAAATCCGCCACTTCCTGACACAAATAATATTTTATTATTTCGTACTCTAAACTTCCAGATATTTTATTCAACTTTCTAGAAAATAATAATAATAATAATAATAATGATAATAACAATAATAGTAAATTCTTAATTTTTCTATTAATGAAAGCATCTTTAAAAAATATTTTCCGAAGTTCCGGTTTTTAATTCATTATTTCTGATCAGTTCTTTAACCCTTTGAAGGCCGATTGGATATATTATATCCCACCTAATTTTAATTCCCAACTTCAAAAATTGCCCCGGAAATTTTAAAATAATATTTTACTTTTAACTTAGAGGAAAAACTTCATTTATTTTCTGTCTTCTAACATAGTTTGTAAATTCTGGTGGCTTTTGATTTTAAAAATTACCTTTCCTTTCAAAGGGTTAAATTGACTATGATGTTGTTCGGTGGCTACTGAGTGGACAATTTCAAAAGTTTACGTCTTTACGATACAATTGAAAATAATTTACACTTGTGCAAGACAGATTTGTATTCCCGACCCGAAAAATAATTAATTAATTAATTAATTAATTAATTAATTAATAAATAACATAATAATTTTAGAAAATTTAAATCTTTTGTAGTGCTGATTTTCGGAATTCTTTCGTAAAATTTTCAAGTTCTTCATATTCATATATTTTTGCTTGTGGCTAATGACAGAATATTGAAATAAAAAGTCGAAAGATTTTTATACTGACCAAAAAATGTCCGAGCCAAGAATTAAACTAAGCCATTTCGATTTCTTTACTAGACATTTTTCGCTCAGTATAAAAATCATTCAAATTTATTCCAATTTGTAGTTAATATGATTAAAGAAAAAATTTACTCCATTGTGGCTTGTCCCAACAGAGGCCGAGATGTTCTGTCGAGTTCGAACACTGGTCGCGCTTATCGGCCGTCTACGTTCGGATTTTTTCGTTAATTTCTCCGAAACTCGCGTAAATTGGGGCTAGAGTCACTTAAAGATCCCAAAGAGGGTATTTCCTCTCAGGCCGGAAACACCGTGTAATTAATTGGCCTTAATCCCAATACCACATTATCGCCTCATTTCATTGTGGCTAACATTGCTAAATTTGCTTAACGTGTAATATATACATACTCACTCTAGGACCCCTCACATACTCACTCTAGGATGATACGATTTGATTTCTCCCATTTGCGGTACGGGAAAGCTATATCTCAGCTTCTACTATGTAAAAATCCACAAAACTTGATATATGATAGGGCCATTATGAATTAATACTCTGATTCATTTTGAGTACATACTGATTGGCAGGTGGCGCTTCTATGCTGTAAATTTTCTCGTATATGGAAAAACAATATTTCAGTTTCTATTCTTTATAACTGCAGAAAATTCGATATGTGATAGGGCCATTAAGAAACACTATGCTGATAAAATTTTGGGTGTTCATCGGCTCACAGGTGGAGGTGACGCTGCTATTACACACCACACCTTTTGCTACTTTCCTCATGACTGTATCTCATCATCTGTTGGTTAAATTTTCATCAAACTGCATATGTAAGATGTTTATTATTAGAAGTTATAATTGAATTTTTTGCACATATTAGCTGGCGCTTTGCACATTCAGTTGGTGTTGTCGTTATATATAATAATAATAATAATAATAATAATAATAATAATAATAATAATAATAAAAAGCTCTGAAATGGCTTAAAAAAAAAAAAAAAAAAAAAAAAAAAAAACAGATTTTATTATATATATATATATATTTTCCTGTCTGTCTTGCTCCTGCTCTAAGCTGTATTCAGAAGAGAATCAAAACTGTGGTGATTATTATAATATTATAATTATAATTATTAATTCCACTTATATTTTACCCTATAATATACAGTATATAAAATAAAACAAAAATTTAAAGGTCATTTAATTTATTTATGAACAATGATGCGTCTTCTCCCAAGTATGGGTTGAATATGCTACACACGCTTATTTTCGTATTGCTGCAAGGTAAAGGCCGCATCTGCTTGCCTTGTGTGTGTGTAATAGAATAAGAAACTCACTTCTATTGATAATATCTAATTTAAAAATAAAACACCCGTTTATGAATTTTAAAAAGGAGCAACCGAATATTATAACGCTTTACTCACAAGATTAAATGCTCACGAGATCCAAAATAACGGCAATTAAAGACGATAAATTAAGATAAATTCATAATCTACGTGCTCATGGGACAAGACTCCTCACACATGCTGGCTAGTATTACCATCTGTTGGCACATAAATGTGCAAGGAACAAAATTGCGTCTTCCCCTGAATTATCTTAAATGCTTTTGAAAATAAATAAATAAATGAAAAAATAAATAAATAAATAAATAAATAATAATAATAACTATTATTATTATTATTGAATAAAATAAATGTATTGCAAGTATAAGTACTTAATGTTAATATTTTCATTTGAAATTAAATTTTATTTTTATAAATAGTAATTAAAAAAAAATAGTAATTTTTAATTTCTTAAGATTTTGCTAGTAATTTTACGTTAAAACTTATACCTTTCTTATCTTACTTCTTATTTTATTTTACGATAGAGTATGAAAGATTGATTATTTACTGCTGCGAGAAGGACATGGTATAATTATAATAGTATTCTAAAATATTTCCTCTGAACTTAGAATTTAGACTTATTCCTCTTTTTTTATATATATTCTGAAAGCAAAATAGTTCCGTTTTCATAGGAAATCAAGCTATAAAAAAATGTTATTATAAATATATAATATTTTTTTTTTTTTTTTTTTTTTTTTTTTTTTTTTGATAAATGAATTATAAATAACAGCATAATAGCAAACAATTATAACTAATATTACAAAATAATATCTGATTTAAAAAACTGTAAGGATTAGATATTGCATTGAATAGAAAAGCGAGTTTTTCAGGAGGAAAAAAAAAGGGAAAGAAATACAATCCTTATCGAAAAGGAAGTCCCCATCCCGTCTCTCCTGAGGGCAGTTCAAGCAGGTGGAAGTTGAGGTCCGAGCGCAGTTGGCCACTTCCTGCCACTTCTGGACGCAGTTGGCATACACCCAAATTAAGAAAATAAAACATTGAAATCATAGGACTTTCCTTTTCAATTATATAAATTTTGAGTATGCTTTCGTTTATTTATGTTTATGTTTATAACATAAATGTTTTTTTAAATATTTTTGTCTTTTTTGAGTGTTCTCCTCGTCCTCTTTTTGAAATTTCAACTTTTGTTCAGTTATTTTGTTATCTGCACTTATAACAAAAATTATATACTATTTTAATTTTACATCCCATTTGAGGTCAAATTTAAACATTTCGCAGAAATTTTATTAAAAGAAAACACGAAAAATTTAGAATAAATATTATTATTATTATTATTTTTATTATTTACTAAAATCTCTCTTTCTCTTAAAAAAAAAAAAAAAAAAAAAAAAAAAAAAAAAACTTTTTTTTTTTTTTTTTTTTTTTTTTTAATGATTAATTTCTGCCTGTACCTCTTAAAATAACCCAATAATAAAACCTGCTAATATGTTTTTATTTTAAAATAGTTGATATTTATTCCTTAAATGTAACTGACATTCTAATGAAATTTTTTTTAAATATACAGATTAATCTGTTCATTGCATTCGTTGTGCGTTGCGCTCGCTCACTTCCCCGATTTTCAAGAAATAAATTTTGGCGAGAATGAAGTGCTTGCATTTTTTATGATCACATTAGTGATTATTTTACGGTAGTCTTCTAATAAGCTCAAGGATCCTACCAGTAGCCGAGCGTGTTTTCTTATAATTATAATAGTTGATAGGTAAGGAGGAGATGCTGGCTTCGAACCTAGGTCGCGCTCGTCAGCCTAGCCGCTTAGAGTTTATGGTGGTTTTCTCCGAGACTCACTTAAATATGGGTTAAGTCCCTTTAAAAATATTCCCTATAGAGAATATTCTGTCCAAATCTAGACTCTTGAGGTAGACAGTTGGGCTTAATCCCAATAACATCACCTAATAAATTCAAAAAACTTCTTAAGAATGCCAATTTATTTTTTATTTATTTTATTTTTTTCCTCCAAGATATCCCTGCGCTACCGTTTAAAAGTAAAAAAAAAAAAAAAAAGTTTCTTATTGAAAGTTACATTTATATGACGAATATAATAATAGTTAATATAATGATTACGAATATAATAAGTTAAAATTATCTTTATTTATTTATTTTTTCTTTATAAGATAACCTTTCTTTTAATTTGCATTAGAAAAACTAATAACTATGCTTTTTAAATAATATTAACAGATCTAAGTAAAACTAAATCCTAAATATTAAACAGAAATTTCACGCGATTAAATATATATATATATATATATATATATATTCGAGATAAGAATGTGTGCAAAGAAACAAAAATATTGTACACTAGCAGGCTTTGCCTGCTTCGTTGGTCACTATATTTAAAGGAAACTCTTTTCTATATCGCTTTATAAAAAATATATATACTGAAATTGCTCAAAAGCTCGCTTCGGATTTGGTAAACATCCGGTCATTCTCCGTTCTCTTTTATTTTCTCTCAAGCACAAGAGTTATCCCCCCTATTTTAACAGTGGACTCGTTGAGTCAGTACATGCGCAGATGCTCCCATGATTGCAAGAAACGTGGTTGAAGAATAAACTATTCCCCATACCACCCCAAAAAACCTTATCATGTGTTTTTTCTAGTCTTTAACTTAACTTAAAAATTTTACTGTTGCTTTCAATCTTCCCTCTTATTTTGCCTTCTATATAACCGACCTTAGTTTAAACTTCTGAATTTCCAGAAAAAGTCCAACATTATGAAATCACTCTTACTTTACTACTGTCAGAGAGCAATGTTTTCATTTTTGCTAATTTCTAATCTGCTTCTGCTACACATCATTGGAAAAATTCTATTCGTCCTCCACCAAATAGATAGTCCTTCGTGCAAAGCTCAAAATTTCTTAAAGAAACATATCGAAGGATAGATCTGAAAATTTAATTTTCAACTCATTCGCCCGTAAACAGAACTTTTCAATGTACTCGCCCCTTTTTTGCAGTTTTTTCGGTTATCGAAATAAATAATTTACTCATTTCTGTTTTTTAAAAAAGCTTTTAAAAATGTCAAATTTTGCAAAATATTCGTTTCAAATTCATTCCCTCTGCAGAAGATCAAAATTGTGATGGAATGTTTCCGGCATATTCCCTAAGGGATGGAATCCCAGATGGTCGTCAATTACCCAATGCATAGCTATAGTGTGATATTAAAGCTCATTCATTCACAATCGTTTTAAATTCACAGTTTTCGAATCCGAATTTTTACTTGAGAAAAGAATATATTTCCATTGTCAATGAGGAATTTGCACACATGGGAGATTTGAACAAAATCCTATTTTTCTGATAGTTTTAGGCCCATAAATTTCAAAAAGTTTATTAAAAATGCAAAAAATGCTCTCATTAATTTAAAAAATAAATTTAAAATTACCCAAAAATCATGTGTCTTCAAAACGCTGCTTGACGTCACACTTTATGATGCTTCTATGTTTACATTTTGTTAGTCTGGTTAGTAAGCAGCAATGCGTTTTAACTTTCGTAATTATCAATTGTTTATGTGATTTCTGAGCATTTCTTTATTATCTTATAACCATTTAATATCATTATCACCATTTTCCATTTTCATTATCTTCAATTGTTTTCTTTTCAGGGCGGTTGTCCAATGTTTTCATTTAATAGGATTCTGTGGAACGCTAAAGAATAACTTTTGAGAAGCTTTAGCCGTTGTATTAGTGCAAAATGTTAAAATACACTGTTTATACTACGATTTTTTAATATCCGTCATTATTATATCATACAAAACCTATTTCACTGATTCAATAAGCAAAGCAAAGCACGAAATCGAATGTAAACGCAACGATTACTTCGGTTTGTTGTCATAAAGAGTGACGTCACGATATATTATACTACGTTTTCTCGATAGAGTAAATAGTGCGATGTTAAAATTGTTATAAATCAGTCATTAGATTTCAAATAAAGAAAATGCATGTATTTATTTTCTTACGTTTTCATTTTCTATTATATAAGAATAAAATCAGAAAACGTGCAAATTGTCTATTGATGAATTTTGCTTTTTTTAAATCTTTTATTGAAAATACGCGATTTTTTGCAGCCATTGTCGAAATGTGGAACTAGTTCGCTAGTACTAAATAAATAAATAAACAAATACGTTTATCACTTATTGACAAAATTCCCTTTTTTTTTTTCAAAGATATATTCCAAAATAAACTATTATTCGTCTGTAAAACAATGAAATCTCTGCCTTTTAGATATCTAATTTATAAAATATGCTAAATTTTGGTGAGCTTTTTCTAAAAAGTGAAATCATTTTTCTATCATTTAAATTAATTTAGATAGTCGATTTGCATTTGTAGAAATATGCAATTTTTATATGGTCAATTAATGATATTCAGTTTTCTATTGGCCATGGAAAAAGTGGCGAGTTGTTTAATTTCTTTAAGTCACCACTTTATTTTGTACGTACAGTCGGTAACAAAAGTGTCCGAACATTAGCAAAAATTCCTGTATAAAAAAGTACACTTCATACGGTTTTGTTACATAAATCCTTATCGAATCATGTTCTTACACTGACTAAGAACAGGGTTCGACAAGGATTTATTTAACAAAACCGTATGAAGTGTACTTTTTTTACATAGGAATTTTTGCTAGTGTTCGGACACTTTTGTTACCGACTATCAGTAGTGGCACCAGAAATTCTCCGACTTGGGGACACCACCTCCCCGACAGGGGGGCACTACATAAAGAGAGTTTATTACATAAGTATTTATCAAAAACTGCAGTACTGTTAATAATGTTACTGTTAATATTTGTACCATTCCATTTGTTAGTACCCCACGTAGTTTTGGAGATCATCGTGCCGCAGACAGACATTTTCTAAAAATATCGTGGTCAAAAAGTGTTCTGTACCTCTCAAAACGTGTATATTCATGGAAACTGGAAGCTGAAAATTTTTATGAATCCAATACTTTCTTCTGTTGAATACAGAATAGAAAAACTGGAATGCTCCAAATTTGTATAAGGAAAGAAAAATGCTACCAAAAGTAGAAAAACTGAAAATTTTGTATTTTCCCCCCGACAGATTTTAGGAGTATGCCCCGATGGGGAGGGGGGGGTCACAGACTGGCGCCACCCCTGCCGACTATAGCAAGTGCCTAGTGGATTTTTCCAATCTATCGAAAGAACGTATAAAATAAAGGTCCACGTTCAACTGAACGTAAGCAGGAGCTCTTTCAGCTGTCAATTGACTATGTTAATTTTGAAACTTTTAGCGATCTAAGACAACAGCGAAGAAATCAACAACATTTTATGTGGTTTTTAAGCCTGTCTCATAAACAAATAATTAAGATTTTATTTATTTATTTTTTTTGTGATAATGAATAAATTATTTTTACTGTTGCAAATTGAAGAAAATGATTATATAGAAGAGTAATCATAAAATAATGACTACAAAATTGAGGTTAAATTTCAAGAGCAGCTGTTTCCCGCGCGGACGGAATTTTCAAGAGTCGGGAGTAGCCAGCCTGGGTATGTTTGCCACGATCAAAATTGTTTAAAAAACAAATCGAAGACACAAGAGAATAGGGTGTTTACGCAATTAGAGAACACACTGTAGGAATCTGTCACAAAGATAAGGGTGCCGCCAAGAGGAAATTTGCTATAGTTAGAATTTTCAGAGGTCTTAAACCAGCTTAGTACTAAATATAAAAAAAGGAAATATCTAAATTTAACAATAGTAATCATGAATTTCGAAACTGAAAACCAATTTGGATAGGAGAGGAGAGGAGGTAATTACCACCATTCCCCTCCTCCCCCCCCATCCCCGTGGATACACCAGTGATTAAAAAAAATATATCTAAAATTGAGGTATATTAAAAAAAGGTTATTAAACAAAATTCGGAAGAAACATGCTAGATTTTTGTTATTATTATCTTATTTTAAAGCTATAAAAACGTCATTTTTTCATATGCATGAGCAAATTTAATATTTGATAATTTTTTTATTTTTCGCGTGGAAGTATATTTCATTTTATGTTCAAAAAAGACAAAAAAAAAAAAATATATATATATAACACGTAAACTTTTTTGGCAACAATAAAACATTTAAATGGCTATTTTTAAAGCTATTACCAGGTTATTATTGTCATATTTTAATTAATTAAAAAAAATCTAATCAAAAATTCGAAAATCGGGCTTCAAAGTGCATCAGGACAGGTCATAACGAACCATCATGCAAATTTGTGTAGCTCTGCGATTGCCGTTTTCTTAAAAAGCTCTGGATACATATACACATTGACACACACACATCTCATTTTATTATATATAGAGAGAGAGATTAACCACGGGTTAAACGAAAAACATTGAATCAGAAAATTTAGAAACTATGCATTATTTTAATTTAAAATGAGTTTTCCGGTTGTTTATAATAATAATAACCATAATAATAATAATTAAAAGAATATAATGGTGATCATTATCATCATCATTATTTAGCAACATAGTATCTGTTGCTTTTAATCATCTGGAAATATGGTGTTAGCATCCATATAATGGAAATGAGACAGGCTTTTTAAATAATGGTAAGAAGACACGTACCTTCCCATTATGCACCAGGGCCTGATCAAACCAATGGTGCAAACCTAGCCAATCAACTAACAAAATATATCTGTGAAATTAAAACTCTATAGTAGTTTCCGCACGAAAAAATATTAAGGTTCATGTAACATGTAAATGTGTTGTTTCACTAATTTTGGTGAGAGTTTGGGAGGACACAACTACTCAGAAATTTATAATAAAAATTTGCACAGGTAAATATAATCTTGTGGTAATGTATAAAAATTTGGTGTCCCTAAAATACTGGTAAGGCCCAGGCATGGCCAAACATTTTAGGGGTGCAATGAAGCCTAGGCCCTCTAACCCATTGGAGCGTGTGTTAAACAGACTCCGATTATGCAAAGAAGAATAAAAAGGTGAAAAAAAAATTGTTGTGTCATTGTCATTTAACAATCTTTAGACATTAACAATTGACGTCATCGGTACATTTATTTGACCATCTGAATCATTATGCCGTATATAGCATATGTCAATAAGAGAGATTTATGATACATTTTTATTTACTTACTTTATCTAAAAGGTGACCGTTAAAGTCCTTCTCAACTACCTTGTCCTCAGAACAGATATACATATTGCCTTAAACATGACGTCTAAGTGTAGTAAAGTGGCTATGCGTTACGAGTTAAGATCGGTTACAACACCACCTGACGGCAAACAAGAAAATTAACTTTCTTAAATTAGAAACGGTAAAAGTTACGAGAAAAAGTCAATTGCAAAGTTGTAGAGTGTCCAGATACTTTGCACCTCATACAGAGTATGTAAAATGAACATTTGTTTAGTCTAGATTTCCCTAGTCCGTGATGTTAAAAAATGCAAAAGAAAAAAAAAAAAAAGAAAAAATGGAAAGTATCACCGTCCTTTCGCGCGTGAATCATGTTACTTTTGAATTTATAGTACTTTTGAATTACGATACCACCCAGTTTGTGGTCGAAAAGAATTTTCCCCGTTCGTCCGGAAACAATTTTTCTATAAACCTTTAAACTTTTATGTGTTTGGTTCATAAAATATGCCGAGGGAAAAATGGTGAGAAAGAAAAGGATTTTTTTTTTTTTTTTTTAAGAAGAAAAAACAATAAATAAATAAACTTTCCGGTAAGGTAAATTTTATGTATTAATTTTTGAATCCAGAATCTGTTTTTTTTTTTTTTTTTTTTTTTTCTATTTAATAACAATAATTAATGTTTTTGAATGCACAAATTCTGACGCTTGATAACACTATGAAGAAAATATTATTATTATTATTATTATTATTATTATTATTTTACCGGCTAAAGCATTTAGAAACTCGGCACATTACTTTGGTTTCAAGAAAGAAAAAAAAAAGTATTATAATTATTATTTTATTGATAGCTTTAGGACATATTTTGCATATACTTTGTCAAAGAATATATAGATATAGAATATTTCTTATCAATAAATTACATTAATGCACGTCAGTTTCAAATAAAATAAAACGAAATTACATAAATAAAATAAACGGATGAAAATTAAGCAATTATTTCCTTTTTTCTTGATTGTTTCTGCACCAGATAATCCTTAAATTAACAGAATACTTGCTCATAAATCAAGCAATTTTTAATGGCCTCTGACGAATTAATTATATAAAAATTAATTTTTTCAAACAATTAAATTCATTTCTGAGAAGAAGGAGTGTATATATTAACGTAATGTTGCTTAAACAGCCTTATAAAATCTTTGATTTTTAAATAAAAATTGACAATTTGCATACTCTCCTCATGATTAATAATATTTATTTACTTATTTAAGGAAAGCATATATTTACCAGGAAACTGAATCGTGAGCATGTGCACGAATGCAAGCGTGTAACACTAACAAAACATTACAATGAAATGAATTCATTCAGCATAAACGTTGGATCTAAATTTTTATTCGCCTTTTTTTTTTTTTTTTTTTTTTTCCATTATTTTTTCCTGACGTCACTCGGCCAAAGAAGTTTTCATTTGTGAAACAGTTTTGCTGTTCAGAAACAAGTATGATGAAAAGTAGATAGGTTGCCTTACAATCCCGTAGCAGCACCCTTCTCCCCTCAGCCCCAGTCTTCAGAGCCAATACAGAAAATGTCGAAACAAAATGATTGATTACAGCGTCGGGCGCCTCGGTCTTTCCGGGGCCCCTTGCGTGTGCGCGTGCGCAAAATACAGCGCACCCCCTATTTTTTTTAATGCCCCCCCCCTACACATTCATATCCGCATGTTACGGGACTATTTTTCTGATGTCCCCCCAACTGCCACTTTAGTGTGAAACCTTTGGATTTTTTGTCATACTTTTTCTCATAGGATGTAGTTTCTTTAAAAGTAATTCTCCTGCTAAACTTTTTGGAGCATATGGCACTCACATCACAATACCAGATATTCCGATTACTCGAAATCGATAGAAAATTATGACTGCATTTGAACTTCAATGTGAGTAAACATTAATGCAAGTTAAGTTTTAGAAAGGGTATGTCTCAGCCCTTTGTCTTATACACTTGGTCATTACATCTGCCTATAGTATAAATTCTTTTAATAGCAATTTTTCAGACCGTAATAATGCATTTTCAGACGCGCATTTGCGGGCGCAATAATACGTAATACGGAACCACGCAAAGAAAGTCAAACGACACTTTTCTGATGCATGCGTTAAAGCTTCGGCTTTCAATTGCCGGGTTCCGAGCTCGGAACCTGGTTCAGGCGAGGATGTTTGTAGTGGTTCGGAATTTACTTTAAGCCACGTAAGTTTCATCTAATGAGTCTTAATGTGAAGTAAATAAATAAATAAATAAACTGTTATTTTTGTCCACTATATGTCATGGCTTTTCTTCCTACCTATGTTTTTATTGTTATAGAGTTTGAGATGATGTTTTATCCATTTAAAATAATTTCGATTTAGCACAATCTATGCACAAATCTTTAATACTGTGGCCACATAAATATAAGAACAGCGCCTGATTTAAGACAGGGCATTCGGGGCACGTGCCCTGGGTCTTCACAGTGAAGGGCCCCCAAGAAATTCCCTCATACATTTTAAAAAATAGTTAAAATAAAAAATTTCCAAATTTTGCTATAATGATCGTTGTTTTTTGTTTTTCATCAATGGATGGAGGAATTACTGCGCTGTTTTATAAATCGGCGTGATGATCTTTCAAGGAAACTATTAACTCATCGGAAAAATTGCAACATTTTTCACTAAACGCAAATACAACTGCAGAATACCGATACTTGCATTCCAAACTTTTACTAAGGCTTAACTGAATCCGTGCACCCATCGCAATGCAGATACGCGGGGGCGACGCAGACAAGCGACAAGATAGACCGATAGATCCGATAGACAAGCGACAGAACCTTTTTAGCCGGTACATACAAACGAAACACTTCCAGTTGCAAAGCCGTTTGCAAGTGTTCCAAATGTATGACTACAGTCGGCAGCAAAAGTATCCGACCACTAACAAAAATTCCTACCTAAAAAAAGCACACTTAACATTGTTTTTGTTATATAAATCCATGTCGAATCATGTTCTTAGACTGACTAAGAACAGGATTCGACAAGGATATATTTAACAAAACTGCATTAAGTGTACTTTTATTTTATAGGCATTTTTGCTAGTGATCTGATACTTTTGCTGCCGACTGTATTTGCAAAAAACTTGCAAAATTTACGTCATCGAAATTGCAAGCGTTCCGTTTGTATGTAACCCATACTCTTACCAGCAAAATGAAAAGTGAAGTGAAGTAATTTTTAGACGGCTGAATCGGAAATAAACGGGTTTGTTTGTTTGTTGTAACATTAAAGTACGAGAAAAAGGGACCAAATTGAATATTAGTGCCCTGAGCCTCCAAGTGAGTAAATCGGTCCCTGTATAAGTTTTTTTTTTTTCTTTTTTTTTTTTTTTTACTTCTGTATGCACAACAAACAATATGCAAAATATGTAAAAACAATGCACAACATATTGTTTTTATTTTGTGAGTTAATTAAAAAAAATCTAATTACAATTTCGCATATTTTTTTATGTGGGAAGACGCGCCTTAAGTTAAGATATGGTAGTTTCAGTACCATTCGGAATTATCATAATTTCCACCCGATTGTGTCGACAAAATTTGAAAAGGCTTGCCATCTCATGGAACAATTTCAAAATGGATATCGAATAGAATGAATAAAGTCACAAATGATCACAGTTTTTAAAATTGCTCCTGTGATAAAAATAGGGCATTTTTAAGGCTTCTAAAAAATCTTGAACGCTCTAAGATGTTTATGCGCTCTAGAACACGCTATTCCAGATTCGCAAATCTTTTGAAACCGAGAGTGTAAAAGTGAAACTAAATTTAATAGCGTAAAGTGGAGAATAAACTGCGTTATTATTGACAAGCAGATGTAACGACCATTGTCTTCTGTATTTAAACTTGAAAAGTCTTCACACACTATAAAATTACAGAAAGTACAACCGGTTTCGAAAGGACGTGGCTTTTCTTCTTCAGGTGCAAAATACGTGCTACTGCCTTAGAGGCAAAAGCAAGACTGAAAGCAGGGCAAAATCCAAAGAGGGAGGAGCAACACAACCAACCAAGAAGCAGCCTGAAAAAACAACCAGAGAGGAAAACAACCAAAAAACAGGAAACTAGAGAAACAAAGACAAAAAATGGAGGGAAGTGAATTTTAAATAATTTATTTATAAATTTTTTATTTTATTTTATTTTAAATACCATAAATTTAATTTTATTGCTTTTATATTGATTTATGTAATTTTAATTTAAATTTCTTTATTTCTTTATTTTACAAAATGAAGGAAATTATTTAATCGAATTAAAAAAAAAAAATTCCCAAGCTATAGACAGCAAAGTGGAATCAGATTTTTGATTAATAATTAATAACAAACAATTAATTTTCCCTTCAACTAAATCCCCTGTTCTCGAACTTCATAAGTGGGGTATCTATAATGTCCCTTGTAATAATTGCGATTTTATCTTACGTAGGTCAAACTAAAAGAAATCTTGAATACCGTTTATATGAACATTTCGTCACTAAACAAGAAATTTTTAAATCTCCTATTGCGAAGCATAGTTGGGAATATGACCACAGTGCTGGCTAAATTTTCCAAAAAAATCCAACTCGGGAATGTTTTTATGTCAAAAACATTCCCGAGTTGGATTTTTTTAGAAAATTTAGCCAGCTACCTTAATCGCGATAAAATTGCTAATGAAAAATCTGATTCCACTTTGCTGTCTACAGCTTGGAAATTTTTTTTAAACTCGATTAAATAATTTTCTTAATTTTGTAAATAAATTAAAAGAAAGAAAGAAAGAAAGAAATTAAAATTAAAATTGTATCAAACAATAAAAAAGCAATAAAATTAAATTTATGGTATTTAAATTAAAATAAAATAAAATTTTATAAATAAATTATTTAAAAATCCCTTCCCTCCATTTTTTATGTTTGTTTCTCTAGTTTCCTGTTTTTTTTTTTTTTGTTGTGTTCCTTTCTGATTGGTTTTGTAGACTACTTCCTATTGGTTTGGTTGTGTTGCTCCTCCTCCACATTTGGATTTTGTCCTACTTTCAGTCTTGCTTTTGCCTCCAAGGTACTAGCACGTATTTTCACCTGAAAAAGAAAGGCCACGCCTTTCGAAACTGGTAGTACTTATTTTTAATTTTATGGTGTGTAAAGACGTTTTCATTTTCTTCTGGTAACCATGTCCGGCGCCTCATAGAATTTTCATACGAAATTCGTCAGTTGGGAGTTGCGAAGATGTTCAACTGGGTTCGGGTTGAAGTTTTAACGCTTACAAACGTACTTTGCGAAATGATAGCTACAGTCGGCAACAAAATTATTCGAGCGCTAGCAAAAATTCCTATGTAAAATATATATATATATATATATTTAATACTGTTTTGTTAAATAAATCCTTGTCGAATCATGTTCTTAAGAAAGTCGGTCTAAGAACAGGATTCGACAAGGATTTATTTATCAAAACGGTATTAAGTGTACTTTTTTTTAATATAAGAATTTTTGCTAGCACTCGATTAATTCTGCTGCCGACTGTAGTCGTTAGGAGTTTGGAAGGAAAACTTCAGGTTTGTTGAAATTTAGTAAATAATTATATTTAAATAAGTTTGTTGGCTTTATTGATTGGTTGTGTTGCTCCTCCACCTTTGGATTTTGTCCTACTTTCAGTCTCGCTTTTGCCTCCAAGGCAGTAGCACGTATTTTGCACCTGAAGAAAAAAGGCCACGCCTTTCGAAACCGGTGGTGCTTATTTTTAATTTTATGGTGTGTAAGTAAAAACGTTTTAATTGTCTTCTGGTAACCATGTGCTGCGCCTCATAGAATTTTCATACGAAATTCGTAAGTTGGGAGTTGCGAAGATGTTCAACTGGGTTGAAGTTTTAACACTTACAAACGTACTTTGCGAAATGATAGCTACAGTCGGCAGCAAAATTATTCGAGCGCTAGCAAAAATTCCTATGTAAAAAAATATACTTAATGTTTTGTTAAATAAATCCTTGTCGAATCATGTTCTTAAGAAAGTCTGTCTAAGAACGGGATTCGACATTTATCAAAACAGTATTAAGTGTACTTTTTTAATATAAGAATTTTTGCTAGCACTTGAATAATTCTGCTGCCAACTGTAGTCGTTAGCAGTTTGGGAGGGAAAACTTCGGGTTTGTTGAAATTTAGTAAATAATTAGATTTAAATAAGTTTGTTGGCAGATAGGTAGCGCATGAATGCAAAATAATTCTCCAGTATATAAAAATCATGTTAGAAACGCATTCGAAGTTCGTTGAGTGCATTTCAGTACAGCTGAGTTCTCTGCTGTTCAGTTCAATCGTTCAATGCAGTTTGATTATAACTCCGTCATCTGCAGTTCATTAGTAATATTAAAGGATTTATTATCTTACACTTAAGTGCACATTTGTAATACCTGTGCGACTGTTGCGTTATCAAACCCACGTGACCTCGCACCCAATGAAATTTAGGAAAAAAAAAAAAAAAACATAACTGTAATCAGTATCTGTCTTTTTTTCTGTCAGAAAGATTCGCAGACCTGTCGTCTGCTTATTTATTCTTTTTAAAATGTTCTAAAGTAAAATTGTAATTTTTTGTATACTGTATACATTATGTTTGTGTCTTCATTAAACTTTGTCATGTGCTAAAATGATTGCGGAGTTTTCACCTGAGTCTTCATGACGCCTAAAATTAAATTGTTTTTATGGAAAAGCAAAGAATAATTAGTCTTATGTCTACGTTAAGTGCTCTACTGAGCTATCCAGCAATACACATTGAGATTAGACAGTGTGGTTGCTTAAAGATAGTGTAAAATCAAGTTCAAAGGCGTCGACAATACACAAAGAGCAGTCTAGCATCCCTGTTCTTTAACTGAGGCAGACAGCGCGTCTCTGCTGTCCGTCAAGTCTGTATAAGGTCTATGTGAAGGTTGGTATGGGGGGTATCACAACAGCTTCACTGCACACAGAGTTCCGCATTCTCCTCCCTCTCATTTAGATGCTTCAAGTACAGTCGGTAACAAACGTGTCCGAACACTAGCAAAAATTCCTATGTAAAAAAGTACACTTTTTGCGGTTTATTAAATAAATCCTTGTCGAATCCTGTTCTTAGTCAGTGTAAGAACATGATTCGATAAGGATTTATTTAACAAAACCGTGTGAAGTGTACTTTTTTTACATGGGAATTTTTACTAGTGTTCGGACACTTTTGTTACCGACAATAAGTTTGATTTTATTTTAATCTCTGTACTTCTTTACTTAATTATACAACGGGAATGGAAAAGATTGAAGTTTACACACAAGGACAAACTTCAAAATAGCGCCCAACTTGGAGCCCGAACCCACGACCCCAGTTAAAGAGTTTCGTACTCTGCTGACTGAGCTAGCTGGGCATTGGGATTCAGTAGCTGATGGGAACCAATAGTTGAAAGAGCTGTCCACTACTGGTCATGATGACATTTTGCGGTATAAGTTAGTGGAAACCCATAAAATTAATTTATGTTAATACAAAATAAAAAAATAAAAATAAAATAAACACTAGCACAAAAAATAAATTTAGCATTTTGTCATATGAAAACAAAAGGTACATAAAATCAGTATAAATTAAGCAGATAACAAAGCAAACAAAATTTTATTTTCTACTTCAACAATATAGGAAAAGACAACAAAATGACAGAAAGCGCAAATCTTTAAGTTAAACTAATATTATTCGAAAACTGATGGCTGGAAATATTTGTAGTTCAAGATATTAATGATAGAGGATTTCGACACTAACACTGAACGCTGCTCAAACCTATGTAAGAATCAGGAAACCTTTTTCAGGATTTAAAGGTAAAAATGTCCGCTTGGTACTTTTACCTTTGTAAGTTTTTCGTGTGATGAATCACTTTCTACCGAGCTATTGTAAGACAAAATAGTTTTTATAATTCAATACCCATGAAGAAAGGATTTAGAATCAAGCATCGATTTTGAAAAAGCTTCTCTATAATTGTGGGCTTCGTTCTTGATACATTAAAGCACCACTGATCAAAAAAAGTAATAAAGTTTTGTAATTCCCATAGGAATATTGCTCTATATTTTATGTTTCATGGTAAAATAACAAACACCCTTAAAAAATCTTCTTATGGGATATAAAGAACCATTGAAAAAATATGATAAAAATTAAATGTAAGATATTTTAAGATTTCTCCTGTGTGACTTCAACTAAATATAATTTACCATTAAATGATGCAAATTAAAAAAAATTCTACGGTTGATGAATAGTGGAGTACTTTTTGGGTGGGGCCGTATCTCTTATATAAAAACAAAGATTTTTCTTTGTTCATCTTCAAATCTGTCAGCACATACTTACCCATAATACAGCACATAACTCCTTTTATTGATGTATCTTATATAAAAATATTTGCTTTTGATATTCTTTAACGATCTAATTATTTATGTTTTCTTTCTAAAGCGCGCCTTGTCGGTATTTTATCATACAATGTGCCTTTGTTTTAGTCTGAAGATAAATGATGTTTCCACTGACAGAATTATTTTTATCTCTTCTTTCTCTCAAATGTTTAGAAAATACTTTCCGTTTCCATGAGAGAAAATATTCGGTAAATTTGTTTGGAATATAAACACGTATCCAAATCCAAAATGATAGTATCGTGTTTTGCAAATTTGAAAGTAACTGAAATGCTTATGTGTTGTGCGAACAAATTTTTGCTTTAACTGAATAAAAGAATTCGTTAGATTATTTACAAATAATTTATAATTTACTTTTGATTATTCTGTCTGTTGAAGAAAATTTTTTGAGTCAGTTTTATGCTTTCAAGTAAGAAAGATATCAAAATAGTATTCAAGACAATCGTAAATTTATTAGGAAACGAGACTTAGAAGCTGCAACTTTCAAATCGTAAAATTTAAATATGTAATTGAAAACGATAATTATAAATAAAGTTGTTTCTTAAAATTATTGAAATGAAATATACATATACAGTCGGCTGCAAAATTATTCGAGCACTAGCGAATAATTCCTATATTTAAAAAGCACAATTAAGACTGTTTTGCTAAGTAAATCCTTGTCGAATCATGTTCTTAGACTGATTAAGAACATGATTCGACAGGGATTTATTTAACAAAGCTGTATTAAGTGTACTTTTTCTTGGCAAGGATTATTGCTAGTGCTCGAATAATTTTGCAGCCGACTGTATATATATATATACAGTCGGTAACAAAAGTGTCCGAACACTAGCAAAAATTCCTATATAAAAAACGTACACTTCATACGGTTTCGTTAAATAAATCCTTATCGAATCATGTTCTTACACTGACTAAGAACAGGATTCGACAAGGATTTATTATTTGCTTTCGCTTATACTTGCGTAGTCCAGTATCTTGTCTATAAGTTATATACACACTACATTGTGTACTAAAATTTAGTCCTATATGAAAAACACGTAACGCCACTGGAAACGCATATCCAGCAATTTTCAAGTATAACTTCAATACATGCAAGTTACTTTTGATAGCCCTGTAAACGAATGATCAACTATTTTCATGCCATATTCTACAACACAAAACATACTTTTATTCAAATAGAAAAATATACGCTCATTTCATTTCATTTAGTGCAGTCCGTATAGATATTAAACTGTAACCCACCAGAAATTTCGTCCGTAAGAGACGCAATGTACAGTCGGTAACAAAAGTGTCCGAACACTAGCAAAAATTCCTATGTAAAAAAAGTGCACTTCATACGGTTTTGTTAAATAAATCCTTATCGAATCATATTCTTACACTAACTAAGAAGAGGATTTTACAAGGATTTATTTAGCAAAACCGTATTATGAAGTGTACTTTTTTTTACATAGGAATTTTTGCTAGTGTTCGGACACTTTTGTTACCGACTGTATTTGAATTATCTTGGATGTTCCTGCATGCGAAGCCATTTGCTTTGTGTTAAAGAAAAGTTCAATGTAGCATCCCTAACGGCTTTATTCAGCATTAACTTTAACTCCCGGTTTAACGAAGAAATTCAAAACGTCTAAAAGTAGAGTGCAGCTCTCCAAGAAAATTCACCACTTTGCTTCTGCCATCTAGCGGCAGTGCTATTTCAAAAATTTTTAGGCAAAAATATCCAATCAAAGATTCTTTCAGGACGCTAGATGGCAGAAGCAAAGTGGCAAATTTTCTTGGAGAGCTGCATTCGGCTTTTAGATGCTTTTGAAATTTTTGCGTTGAACCGGGAGTTAAATTTAATGATGAATAAGGCTGTATATGATACAAAATTAGAATACCCCAAGTTTGAGCTTCATTCTATTATTTGTTGTTGAGGTATGCAGATAAGAGACACACAGGCATGCACATACAGACATATACACACAGAGAGACACACAGACATACAGACTAATCGCTAAAATCCTGTTTTTCGGGTTCAGAGGACATCAAAATGATTAAATATAACAAAAACTCAGTTTTGAAAATTTTACCCCAAAAACAATAATTTCTCTACCATGTATAGTATAGGAAGGAGAAAGTAAATAGATAACATTAAGCATTGCTCTACAGTCGGCAACAAAATTATTCGAGCGCTAGCAATAATTCCTATGTAAATAAGGTACACTTAATACTGCTTTGTTAAATAAATCCTTGCGAGTCATGTTCTTAGTCAGTCTAAGAACTTGATTCGACAAGGATTTATTTTACAAAGCAGTATTAAGTGTACTTTTTTTACATAGGAATTATTGCTAGCGCTCGAATAATTTTGCTGCCGACTGTAAATATTCTGAATGAAATTTGTATTGGAAATTTTTATATAATGAAAAAAGTAAGTGGAAAACTCGAAATGAAAATTGCCGCTAAGCAAGATAATAATAAATATTTCAGAATTTCTTGAAAGGTCCTATTGTTTTAAAAGTAACTTCGCAGCCCTATTGAGATACAGGTGCACGTATGCTTAAATCCTAAATATATACCCTTAAACTTGCTGAAACATTCAAATTTCCTATTCTAAGCAAAGGAATTTAGATACTGTAAAACCCTTATAATCTTTAATATTTAAAAAAAACACCTGAAAATTTTCAGATATTTTACGGCTTGATAATAATGCTAACGTTTCCGAAAAAAGTAATGTAGAATGATCTATTTGATATAAAATAATCCCGTATTCAAAAAGAAAACATTTCTATAGAGAAATTTTGAAATAAGTTTAAACACCGTATGGAAATTGAGTAAAGGGAGTTCGATAGGTCAGTATAAAGATTGAGGAGGATCGTATAGAATGAATTTCATCAGAATCAGCAGTGATTGATGGATCGGGTTATTCAATACTTTGTTTTTTGACCGTGAAAGTGTATTATGAAAAACTCATTTTACATCTTAAATGCACCATAAGTAAGTTTATTTTTTCCTAGAAGGAAAAATAAAATAAAAAAATAAATAAAAATTCGGATATTCCAAGCTAAAACAACATAAATTCGAAATTTCAAAGAAGAGATATTTGTAAATTTCGTTATTTTAAAGGGATAAAAATAGGTTTCACTTTTGTTAAAAATAATTTACCATAAATGTTTATTATGTTTTTCAAAAACCAAATTAGTTGGACTTGTAAGGTTTTTAACCTTTATTCCTCAATTTTAGCATCAAGATTATTTTTATTTCTATTTATTTATTTTTAAATAAATAATCATTATCATTATCATCCCCATAACTATTATTATTATTATTATATAGTTATCTTAAAGTTATTTTATATTTACTTGATACTTGTTTGGGGTTTTCATATAAATAGCTCAATAAGTTTGGCTATTAAATTATGCAAATGAAATTTCGCTAAATCTTGCGAATGCGCAGTTTAAAATTAGTTCGTAAAAGTACACATACTTCATTAGATATTCTGTATTTTTGCATTCTTATTGCAATATGCTGTGTCTAATGTAGCATGTCAAGTTTCTTAAAAATGGCTTTGCACTAGGTTTAATACCTTAATGTGTTAAAAAGTAACCTTTTTCTTTCTTTCTTTCTTTCTTTCTTTCTTTTTTTTTTTTTTTTTAAGAAACCGTTATATCTTCATGAATATATGTGGTGGCCTCATAAAACCGTATACAGATAATAAAAAGAAGCCTCATAATCACATGCTACAATCAGAACTCATTTCAAGCATTAATTTTTACAAGATGATCCCGAACATTTTAACATGTTCTTTACACACCTGAAGTCTCAAGATGATTTGTCTAGTACTTCTTGAGATATTTGACAAAACGTCTGAAATCGAAAGTGTCCGGTCAGCTATATGGAAAGGTAGTGTATCTATCTACTGAGTAAAAAAAAAAAATCTACACAAAACTGCAGATAATCTGAAGCTATTTGAAACAATAAAAAGTTTAAGGGGGAAAAAATTACTTGCTTCCAAACTGCAATTTTTTTGCTTTTAAACTGCAGTTATTCTGCATATCTTATAATTTTTGCTCCACATACCTTCAGATTATCTGCAGATTTTTGTTTTAGCTGGATATTTATCTATCTATATATATACCTGTTTCCTTTCTTTTTATTTCTTTTTATTTTATTTTATTTTTTATTTTTATTTTTTTCAAAAGGCTGTTTTATTTTAGCTTAATACAAAGCCCGATTGGTTATTTTACAAACAATGTTTGGAATTCTAATTTTTCGGGACCGTTTTGTCATTTTCTTGTGGTAAAAAAAAATGTAAGACTATAATATAAAAGTAAATAATAAGAATAGGTTCTACATGCAAGGTATCAGTTCGATTTAGGGCTACAAAACTTCCTAAAATACACTTCAAAGAAATGCAGCTGTGATGTAAATATAGGCTGTGTACTTCGTAAAAAATTATTTCGTGCTTTCCTTGATATAAAAACTTAATGACAAATATTGTGAAATTGTAACATCCTATAAATCTTCTTATATTTTCAACATAATAAAAGGAATTAAATAATATGAATGAAACCTAACCTGTGATCATACTCCCGATTTTTTTTTTTTTTTTTCGAAAATATTTCAGAACGAAAACATGAAATAAAAAATGACTACCTTTAACACTTTTTCGTGATTTCTTTTCTTCCCCTCTTTCTTGTAAAGAAAATGAGTTTCTGATGTCAGTGTACCGCATAAAAAAAGGCAATTTCATCTAATTATACACATATTGTGTATCTTTAATGTGATATGAGATTAAGATTGAAAAACATTCACATTACATTTCTAACTTCTGGACGAATCGTGTCTAAGTTGCTACCTAATATGTGGTTTTCTAGCATTCACGCCCCAGTGTATTTTAGATTCCTGTAGAAGTAATTCTAATACTTATCTCTTTGCATCTATTGCAGTACATCCTGTAGGGGCGTTTCTCCCAGGCAATCAGAAAACCGCAATTGTGTTGCATTTGTAATTCGTTTTTAATATATAGTATCAATATTTCTTTAATGAAGAGTAATTAAATACAAGAAAAGAACGGTAAAATTTTGAAATCAACGTTTTCTCCATACAAGATTAATTTATATCATTAATGCTAGGACATTTGTGTGTGTGTGTGTGTTTTTTTCAATATTCTATTCTTTAGCAATATTGCAAGAAACTACCAAAACCAGAGAGCTATAATTTGTAGTGTCCTTTAGCTAAGCGGAACATGGTATAATGTTCGTCATTACGTTATTAAGGTGAATAAAAAAAAAAAAAAAAACTTGCAAATGCTGTGTTATACTTCTTTTCTATCTTGTTAAAGTAAAGAAAAAAGAAAGATCTATTTTTTTAAAAGTATCAGTCTTGATATTAAGTGAATTCTTTTCTGAAAGATGGTGTATGTGGTGGCTATCAGAGTTAATCATAATGATGATTATTTTTTCTTCTCAAAGATCGCATTAAAAATTACTTATCTTATTTTTTCAAGAACAATAAGATTAGTAATTAAGAAGAAGAATGTAGAACTTTCAAATTATGTAAGGAATTAATATGATGATTAAAGAGTTCCACGGTTCCTTTTTGCGGACTAAGGACTAAACAAATCAAGATCAATAGATTAAAAAAAAAAAAAAAAAAAAAAAAAAAAAAAAAAAAGCAAATGCCATATCTAATTAAATATGTCCCCAGGCAATTAATTTTAATTAAGAAAATAATCTCACTATTCTATATATTTTCTTTTGATTCTTTTTGAAAATTTCATGATAAATAAATTGTTGTTGGTGTTCTGAATCACTATTATACCTCTAGGATTCACCGAAGCGGTGGAGCCATCCTTTCCGTGGAGGATCGAAATTGTGATAACATGTCTCCTGATCCGGATCATCCTTAAGTGTGAGAATGCTGTCACTCTCCTGTACAACATTTCTATTATATTTATTTATTTATTTTACAAAAATAATACCTGTCAATATATGTAATTAAGCTATGATAATAATAGATAAATTTTCTTAAACCTAAATTTCAGTCTTCTAGGCTTGAATAGCAGGTCTCATATAAGAAAAAATATTACACTCTTGGTATGCAAAAAATGTCCTTCTTCTAACACAATTAACACAATTAACATAGTTAAGCATGATTAGATATTTGGCATAGTTAAAGTAAGTTCACTTTATTTTTCCCTTTTTAAGTGTCTTATTAAAAAGTGTAAACGTTTTTAGCATTTTTATAGCACTTTTCTTTTTAAAGAATTTGTAATTTGAAAATGTTAAGTTTTGGGAAAATTACATATACAGGCTGTTCGCACATTTTTTAGACGATGCTATTTCGCAGTAAGAAAAAATCGTTTGCATGGAGAATTTTATTTTCACAACAGTTATATTTTTGGAAGTTTTATTTATCTTCTGATATTTATAATTTTTGTTTAGATGCAAAATTGCGCTTTTAAAATGGCAGTGGATGGAAGGATAGGTTTCCACTCTTTCCAAAGATAGTTTTTAGTGAAATCGTTATGAACAGCATTTATCAGGAGAAAAATGGAAAAATGTTGCAACAACAGATAAATCTTGGGCCTATTTAAGTGGTTGAAATAAAAAAAGGTCAATTTATTATCACAAAAGTGGAGAAAAAAAAATTGCTACATGGCTCAAAGCATCAAAAGAGAGTTTTTCTAAAGGATTTATGATTGCCACTGGTTTTTTCATACAAGCGCAAGATAAAAGCAAAAAAATGTGACAAAAATGTCAAAATCAACTCTAAATACTCTCAAGAACATATTTTAATTCCAATTTTTAAAAATGAAAATCCAGATCTTTATCCACAATGCTATCAATCCGTTGAACTGCATCAAGACAAAACAAGCAGCCACACACCGCAATCCGCAATTGCTTTTCTAGAAAAAAAAAATGGAACAAAAAACGGGAATTAAAACCATACCCTTCACTGACATTCCTGCTAAATCTTCTGATGTATCACTGTTGGATTTTTGTGTTTTTCGACTCTTAAAATCAACATTATCCAAACACCGACCTACAACGCTTTGTGGACTCTGGAAAGCCGTTCAAGAGGAGTAGAAAAATATACCTCTTCCGATATTATAAAAAGCATTATTATCATAGAAATTATGATGTAGAATGTTAGTTAAGAACAAGGGTTATCAAACGGAAAAAATAAAACACGAAATATGAGAGAAATTGCCTCAGTACACTCCATCAAAATCGTCTAAAAAATGTGCGAACAGCCTCTGTATTATATATATAATGATAACAATAAGAATGAGAACGAAACATAAACAGATGAATAATTCGCCAGAACAACCCACAACAGCCAATTTGGTAACTAACTTAATTAATTTTTTAAAAATAATTTTACCAGAATTTTTTTAATTTATATTTGAAAAAAAAAAAAAAAAAAAAAAAAAAAAAAAAAAAAAAAAAAAATACTCATTTTAAAATAATCCCGATTAGAATGCAAAACATATAGAAACATAACAAGAGTATTACAACAAAATGAACGAATAATAATAATAAAAGTAATAGATAAAGTAGTGTAACGTAACATATCCATTCCTGTAAAAATTGCGAACATTATCCTGATACAATTCAATACAAGATGGAGATTAAAAAAAAAAAAAAAAAGAAAAGAAAAGAAAGAAAAAGTAAACGTTTTACAGCTAAAATTCCTCTTAAAAAAGTTTTGGAGCTTTTGAAGTGCTTGTAGTTATGAAACATTAAGCTTTTGGATTTGTCTTTTTTTTTTTTTTTTTCCCGCATAAAAATATTCAGTTGAAGGCAATCTTTAAGGGACAGCATAAATAATGAACTTCAAAGTTATATGTTTCGCTTTTATGTGTTGAAACTATACCATAATGAAGCAAATTATTTTTATCGAATATTTTAATGAATTAATTAATGTAAAATTGCTCGAAATCTTTATATTTTCAAAAAGTTTGTGTACAAACCTGATATTTCAGGCCAAAAATGCTCTAGTGTTAAGCAGCTGTAAGTCGAACTATTTTGGACGTACAACGAATTTTTTGTTTATTTGTGATATTTATAGTGCATGAACAAACAAAAAAAAAAAAAAAAAAAAACTAGAAATATTTCGTGATATCAAATCAAGGAAATGCATAGAAAATTCAATTTTGTAATCTTTACAGGAGCATAAGTACTTATTGATGCAAAAAAAAAAAAGAAAAATAAATAAATAACAAAAATAAAATAAAATAAATAAATTTAAAATTTAAAATTTAAAACTTTTTTTTTTTTTTTTTAAGTTTGAAGTATACGCATTTGTGACTTTTTTTTTTTTTTTTTTTTTAGAAAATAGTTATTTGCCACTGATTAGCTGTTGTCCCTTTGTATATGTAACCGTAGCTTACATTTATTGTTATTGTTATGAATATCGTATACCTATGTTTTTTTTATTTTTTTTATTTAACATGTGATAGAAACTAATCTATACACAATTCACTGGTTATTGCATAATCAGCTGCGGAATATTTGAACTTAATTACATCCTTGATGACTTGCATTTACCCTCATTTATTTGTTTGATTTTATGATCACAAACAATGAAAGTGTCTTTCTCAAAAAAAAAAAAAAAAAAAGAAAAAAAAGAGGTTTATTTTAGAATCGTGACAAGCGGCATGAGATCCATAGTTTCGTGTGTAACAATCACTCTTTTAAAAGTATTCTGTGGGTAATGGACATTTTATGTCTGATTTCCTTGATGTTTTTAATGGCTTACGAATTTGTGTTATTTGTAAGGTTTGTAGCAAATACTACGTCATAATGGCTTCAATATTTGAGCGTATTCCATTCTTCTCTTCTTTAAATGTCTAAATGAATCAATTAGATTAAAAAAAAAAAAAAAAAAAAAGCAACTACAGTCGGTAGCAAAAGTATCCGAACACTAGCAAAAATTCTTATATAAAAAAAGTAGAGTTAATACTGTTTTGTTAAATAAATCCTTGTCGAATCATGTTCTTAGACTGAGTAAGAATATGATTCGACAAGGATTTATTTAACAAAACCGTATTAACTCTACTTTTTTTATATAGGAATTTTTGCTAGTGTTCAGATACTTTTGTTATCGACTGTGAGTAATTGAGTCCAATGCTAAAATAGGGGTGACAGTCATCTGACTCAGAGAAAATAAGCAATAACAGAGCGCGGAATTACTGGATGCTTTCCAGATTTCAAGCTGGCATCTCCCCAACATTTTGGGCGCGTCCTCACTGCTGGTTTTAGGATATGTGGCTTCACTGTATTTTACTTGGCGTAATCTTTACATTGAATTTAGGAAAATCGAAGAGGGGACAATAACTAATCCCTCGGACGACCATTGCAAATGCTATTCAATGGCAAATTTATTTTCCCACAATAACTCATTACCTAATGTATTTTTTTTTTTTTTTTTTTTTTTTTTAATTCCGTTTTCACAGTCAGAAAATTCATAAGCGTTAAATAAGTACCCATTTTCGAAAAATTGACTTTTTTTTTTTTTTTTCCGCTTAACATTTTAATTTTGAATTAAAAAATGCGATTTTTCACAAAGAGCAATTTTCTCATTATTTAGTAGCAAAATAAAGTACTAAAAAAAAAAAAAAAAAAAAAAAGTCAATTTTTGAAAAATAAGTACTAATTTTACACTTATGAATTTTCTGAATGTGAAAACAGAATTGAAAAATATTCATTAGGTAATATGTGTTACTCCGTTTTATAAGGATAGTTCATCCAAAAAATGAAGTTTTTCGAATTCTGCTTTCTGAATATTAATCTTTGAACGGACATGTCACCTTTAAACTTAGTGGGTAATTAACCCCCCCCCCCCCCCAAAAAAAAAAAAAAAAAAAAAAAAATTATAGATTGAAAATTAGAGTCCCAAGTTCACTTAATGAAATAAAATATTTAAATTAATATATCTTTTTTTTTCTTTTTCGAATAATTGCTCACTAAGTTAAAAGGTGACCTGTTCAAAAAATAATATTTAAAAAATAGAAATCGAAAAACTCCATTTTTGAATGAGATATACTTATAAAACGAAGCAACAAAAATCCCATAGAATAACATGGGAAGGAAGAAAGGGTGCATCTGACTCATGTGCAACCTTAAATTTGATACATAACTATAAATCTTATACATCTAATATAATTCGGTAACAAAATCAGAAAACGTCTTTCAGTACGAATACGAACGGATTCGAGATTTGTATTATGTATTTGTGTGTATTTTGCTTATAATTCTCTCTCTTATGCTCATTTAACATTGAATTTTGGAATTTCGTTACAACAACAACAACCAAAAAAAAAAAAAAAAAATATATATATATATATATATATAGAATATCATCCGGTAAAACAGTGAGCGATTTTATATTCTGTTATTTATTTAAGAATTAGTAGATTCCACTTTTAGGCACAGCAATTTTATATTTCTAAATTAATAGAATGATGTAAAATATTTATGGGCAATCTAAGATTAACCCATTGAATTTTTGTGTTATGCATAATGCTATTAAACTGGATTTTTTTTTTTTTTTTTTTTTTAGAAATTTAAGAAAGTTTAAAGCACATTCTTCTGATTTTTATAAATTCAATATAAATCTATAAATTTATCATTAACATGTGTTTATTTTGATTTATAGGATTTTTAGATAGGTAGTTTTGCCACCTTTTACACTTTAAGAATAAAACATATAAGCAATAATATTTTTTATTATAAGGAAAATTGTTTTGCAATAACTTTTGCTTTTTATGTCTGATATTTTCTAATTTTAACAGAATTTTTTCTTAATATATATAGCGCTAACATTTAAATTGAATTAAAATAACTTTTACTTGAATGTTGTTAGTATTAATCATGTATCTATTAACTGCCAAATTTTATAACGTTCTAAACATTTTCACTTTATATATACAGGGTGATTATAATTAAAATTACGATTTCAAAACGCTATAATTTTAAAACTACCCATCAGAGCGATTTGATATTTTACCAAAGCAATCGTGAGGTAATGAAATTTTGTTTGGCAAAGGGGGGAAAAAAATTCCAAAAGGTGCCGTTAATTATCCGTAAAGTAATTGTTTTAAGAAGCTCCTCTTTTTCACTTTTCACTATGACTGTTTCCGCTGTAAACACGTATTCTTGTCTTTTAGTAAACCCTTGAAGTCTATTGTTTCCTGCCATTCCATTGAGTTGTTAACAAAATTCCTGTGTTTAATGAGTCCATTTAGGCGTTTCCCCTGGCATTACCCTGACAGCGCTATCTATAGGAACGTATTGGAACTACTTTTTTCCTCCCCCAAATAAAATTTCATTGCCTCACGATTGCTCTGGTAAGATATCAAATCGCTCTGATGGGCAGTTTTAAATTTATAGCCTTTTTAAAACGTAACTTCAATTATAATCACCCTGTATATATAAATATAAATACATATATATATATTACATTTACTTATTAAAAATGGATTCTTGTGTTATCCGACTTCCCTATAGACGAATAGAACTGTACTTTGGTTCATGAAGTAATTTTCTTCTTGTGCTCCGACTACACTGAATAGTGAATAAATATTCTCAGGGTTTGCGCACATGAAATTGGTAATTCGGAACATTTTCTCTAAGAACGTTCTCCATATAAATTTCCCACCTATGGTAGTGAAAGGATTTCTGTTTATTTAATCACATAAATATATAAGAACGAAAGTTGAATGTCATTAAAAGATTCCACTTCCTATCGCATAATGTACACAATTATAAAAATGCAGTTTTAGTAAGTTGAACATTTTTGTTGAAACTCAGTTGTCGGGTTCTCTTCTTCATGGAGTAAAAAGCGGAACTGCGGTCCGATTATTTACTCTTCTGTAGCAATAAAACCAGGTGTTGCGGACAATCACCGTCGTTTGGTGTCGCTAGGCGGTTGTCATGGCAACTGTACGCCACTCAGCTATTTCATTTTTCATGTTTTAGAAAAGTTTTCGTGTATGCGGTTGAAGAACTTTTCAGTAGAAGAGCAGTTTAATTTTCATCACTTTCCGATGATGGCTCTGTTTTCGTAATTATCAGACCGAAGCCCGTATTTTCTATAACGTGATATTTTTTATGGCATTCCTTTATTTATTTATTTCATCAAGAACGTTTTCTATAGCTGATAGATTAACATTTATTTATTTCATCAAGAACGTTTTCTCTATTATTGATAGGTTAACATTTATTAATTAATAAATTTATTTATTTATCAGGCGTTTTAATTGTTATGGGGTAAGGTGACCAAATTTTCCAAAGGCAAAGTGAGAAAAAATAGCGTGATGTTTCCACTTTCAGAACAAGAAACGGGGACAAAATACATTGGGGTAAAATATAATGAAGGTTAAACAGTGTAAAATATAAATGCAGTTGGAAAGTGTTTAAAATGTATGCAAGCCGTGTGATTTTCGTTTCTTCTTATTTATTTAGTTTTTTTTTTTTTTCTTAACTGCCCATCCACAACCGACACAACCTCCAAATTTTACGACTTGATAGTCAAAATAAAGTGATCTAGAATTTACGGAATTTTGAAATGTAGCTATATGGCAAAGGATTTTTCATATTATGTTACTCATGTAAACAATACAAATACAATTTATTTTATATAACAGAATTATCATTAAAAATTACATGAAATAACACAGTAATATATTTTAAAAATGCAGTTTTTAGAGTTCTATGTTGAAAGATTACATTAAAATTATTATTTATATGAAAGAAAAATGTGTACTTTAGTATTAGGTTCTCTGATTATTTTACATTATCATATTTGAATCATTTTGACGTGGCAGCATATTTTATTTTCCATATGCATAAGAACAATTAAGTAGATAATTCAGAATAATAATAATAAATTAAATTAAACGCACACGAATTTCTTCAATAATTTGAGATAATTTTATAAAAAGTCATTAAAATATTCAGTTTTGAACAATTTTGAAAAAAAAAAAGAAAAAGAAATGTGGGGGCAATTAAGGGTAAAATTTTCAAAATGTTATCCCCAATGGGGATTTATACATTTGGGTTAAAAGTGGAGACTTTTCCCAATAAATGAGAACATTGGGTCACCTTATTACAGGGTCTTGATACACATTTTTCTTTTGTATGGTACAGGAAAAAATATGTAAAAGTCTATTCGAATTCATTCCGTATATATATTTTTTGTTTTTATTTATTTATTTTGTAATTAAAAATATTCCACGTCTAATAATAGATTTGTATGAAAACAACACACTGCTACAATTCTAATTAGAGCCAACTCCATTTTTGGCGTATTAAAGACAATATAATCTTTCTATGCACTTTCATATGAAAAGTGTTCCTCGATCGCCTCAATGATTGTTTCATTTTATTGATTGTATACATTATTTTTCATGTATTTCCGTTGAGTAAAGAATGTGTGCATGGATAAGACACGTGAAAAGAAATGCCCTGAGCTCCATGCATACCTAGGTAAAAATGACCGTCTTGCCCGTAATTTTAAAATAATTGAACTTAAAAAAGAAAATTTGAGAAAACTTATTATTAATTATTTGCTTTCTGTTAATTTTGGATCGTCGGTTACACATGCTGACATACTATATATATCTTATCCTTACATCTGGCTTCGAGATTGAAGAGTCATCATGATCAGCTTAAAAGATTAGTGTTAAACATCAAGATTTTAATGAAATATTTATAGATTAAAAAAAAAAAAAAAAAAAAAAAAAAAGGAAGAAAGAAAGAAAGAACGATAGTATATTATGATAAAAAGCAATCATTTCATCGACTTATTTCCAGCTCATCGTTCAAAGCATTACTATTAAATTTTAAAGCTTTTTGTATAATCGAACTTCTTAATTAGTTCGTGATAAGCAAGTTTTAGTATTCAATGTACAATCGTCAGCGATCTTTAATGTATTTATTAATCAAATCATTCGAGAGAGATTAACGAAGAATACTATATAAAGCAATTAATCGATCACTTCGTAAGAAGATCGATCAAAAACCTCATTTCCTCCAAAATCTTATCAACATATGAACCAATAATTGAAATTTAATGAATACATGATACAGCATTTATTGAACCTGGTGATGTAAAACTGTGAAGAAGTAAATTAGAAAAGAAAGATTGTGCGATTCCGATGGGTCGAAAAAAAAAAAAAAAAAAAAAAAATCCTGCTTAAATTCATTTTTTAAATTAGTCAAAAACATGTAAATGTTAAAATTGTTCTCCATTACACTATTGTATTTGAAAAATCTAATCTTACATGTATTCGTTCTCAGTTCTCAGGATTTTCTGATGACGGACGTAAAATAATTTAATAATGTCCAAAAATATCGCCTTTTGGTAAACCAATTAAATACAAAGAAATAATTCTGAGGAAAAAGAATAATCTTTTGTGAAAAGAAAATTATTTCTATTTGAATTTTTTTTTTTTTTTTTTTTTTTTTTTATAGCTTATCCCTTCTTTTCTTAATAAGCATCGCTTCATATCACGATTTTAGTGATAAACTAAATGAAAAAATGTTGGGTATTTCCTGATTAAAGATTCACGTGTATTACATGATTCTGTTTCAGTTTAAAAAATTTCCCCCCAGTTTAATATATACATTTAAATAGGATATAGTATTCTAAAATGCCTTTACTTTTTCCACAAATATACAAACACTACAATAAGTCATATAATTATAAAATATCGTCTATTGGTAAAACAATTAAACACAAAGAAATAATTCTGAGAAAAAAGAATAATCTTTTGTGGGAAAAAAAAAAAAAAAAAAAAAAAAGATTTCTATTTGATTTTTTTTTTTTAAGCTTATCATTTCTTCTCTTAATAAGCATCGCTTCATATAATGATTTAGTGATGAACTAAATGAAAAAATGTTGGGTATGTCCTGATTAAAGATTCACGTGTATTACATGAATCTGTTTCAGTTTTAAAAATTTCCCCCAGCTTAAATAGGAATTTTAAATATGGTATTTAAATAGGATGGTATTCTAAAATTTCTTTACCTTTTTCCACAAATATACAAACACTGCAATAAGTCATATAATTATAAAATATCGTCTTTTGGTAAACCAATTAAACACAAAGAAATAATTCTGAGAAAAAAAATAATCTTTTGTGGAAAAAAAAAAAAAAAAATGATTTCTATTTGATTTTTTTTAAGCTTATCATTTCTTCTCTTAATAAGCATCGCTTCATATCATGATTTAGTGATGAACTAAATGAAAAAATGTTGGGTATGTCCTGATTAAAGATTCACGTGTATTACATGAATCTGTTTCAGTTTTAAAAATTTCCCCCAGCTTAAATAGGAATTTTAAATATGGTATTTAAATAGGATGGTATTCTAAAATTTCTTTACCTTTTTCCACAAATATACAAACACTGCAATAAGTCATATAATTATAAAATATCGTCTTTTGGTAAACCAATTAAACACAAAGAAATAATTCTGAGAAAAAAAAAATAATCTTTTGTGGAAAAAAAAAAAAAATGATTTCTATTTGATTTTTTTTAAGCTTATCATTTCTTCTCTTAATAAGCATCGCTTCATATCATGATTTAGTGATGAACTAAATGAAAAAATGTTGGGTATGTCCTGATTAAAGATTCACGTGTATTACATGAATCTGTTTCAGTTTTAAAAATTTCCCCCAGCTTAAATAGGAATTTTAAATATGGTATTTAAATAGGATGGTATTCTAAAATTTCTTTACCTTTTTCCACAAATATACAAACACTGCAATAAGTCATATAATTATAAAATATCGTCTTTTGGTAAACCAATTAAACACAAAGAAATAATTCTGAGAAAAAAGAATAATCTTTTGTGGGGGGAAAAAAAATGATTTCTATTTGATTTTTTTTTAAGCTTATCATTTCTTCTCTTAATAAGCATCGCTTCATATCATGATTTAGTGATGAACTAAATGAAAAAATGTTGGGTATGTCCTGATTAAAGATTCACGTGTATTACATGAATCTGTTTCAGTTTTAAAAATTTCCCCCAGCTTAAATAGGAATTTTAAATATGGTATTTAAATAGGATGGTATTCTAAAATTTCTTTACCTTTTTCCACAAATATACAAACACTGCAATAAGTCATATAATTATAAAATATCGTCTTTTGGTAAACCACTTAAACACAAAGAAATAATTCTGAGAAAAAAGAATCATCTTTTGTGGGGGAAAAAAAATGATTTCTATTTGATTTTTTTTTAAGCTTATCATTTCTTCTCTTAATAAGCATCGCTTCATATCATGATTTAGTGATGAACTAAATGAAAAAATGTTGGGTATGTCCTGATTAAAGATTCACGTGTATTACATGAATCTGTTTCAGTTTTAAAAATTTCCCCCAGCTTAAATAGGAATTTTAAATATGGTATTTAAATAGGATGGTATTCTAAAATTTCTTTACCTTTTTCCACTAATATACAAACACTGCAATAAGTCATATAATTATAAAATATCGTCTTTTGGTAAACCAATTAAACACAAAGGAATAATTCTGAGAAAAAAAAATAATCTTTTGTGGGAAAAAAAAAAAAAAAAAAAAAAAAAAAAAAAAAATGATTTCTATTTGATTTTTTTTAAGCTTATCATTTCTTCTCTTAATAAGCATCGCTTCATATCATGATTTAGTGATGAACTAAATGAAAAAATGTTGGGTATGTCCTGATTAAAGATTCACGTGTATTACATGAATCTGTTTCAGTTTTAAAAATTTCCCCAGCTTAAATAGGAATTTTAAATATGGTATTTAAATAGGATGGTATTCTAAAATTTCTTTACCTTTTTCCACAAATATACAAACACTGCAATAAGTCATATAATTATAAAATATCGTCTTTTGGTAAACCAATTAAACACAAAGAAATAATTCTGAGAAAAAAAAAAATAATGTTTGTGGAAAAAAGAAAAAAAAAATGATTTCTATTTGTTTTTTTTTAAGCTTATCATTTCTTCTCTTAATAAGCATCGCTTCATATCATGATTTAGTGATGAACTAAATGAAAAAATGTTGGGTATGTCCTGATTAAAGATTCACGTGTATTACATGAATCTGTTTCAGTTTTAAAATTTTCCCCCAGCTTAAATAGGAATTTTAAATATGGTATTTAAATAGGATGGTATTCTAAAATTTCTACCTTTTTCCACAAATATACAAACACTGCAATAAGTCATATAATTATAAAATATCGTCTTTTGGTAAACCAATTAAACACAAAGAAATAATTCTGAGAAAAAAGAATAATCTTTTGTGGGGGGAAAAAAATGATTTCTATTTGATTTTTTTTTTAAGCTTATCATTTCTTCTCTTAATAAGCATCGCTTCATATCATGATTTAGTGATGAACTAAATGAAAAAATGTTGGGTATCTCCTGATTAAAGATTCACGTGTATTACATGATTCTGTTTCTGTTTTTAAAAATTCCCTCAGCTTAATATACATTTAAATAGGATAGTATTCTGAAATTTCTTTACTCTTACGATTGCGACAAATATACTAACACTACAATAAGAACACTACAAGAGAACTACTTCAATTCTGCGTTGCATTTTTAAAGACTTGGACGCATAGTTTGAAATCCTCATTTCCTTTATTTAAAAAAAAAAAAAAAAAAAAAAAAAAAGAAAGAAAGAAAGAAAGAAAGAAAAGGAAAGAAAAGAACCAAGGAATGTTGACGCGTGTCTTATTCCCATTAGCGGTTTCTTTTTAGTTAAAAAAAATATTTAATTATAACATTTAATAAAAAAAAAAAAAAAAAAAAAAAAAAACCCTGAATCGAATATAAATTTCATAAGATTATTCAGTATTTTTTAAAAGTACGAGACACCTGTCTTTTCTTTTCTCATTTGAAAATGTTCTGCAAATTTAAAGTTCACTTCATATTACAAGTGGCGGCAACTACGCTCCGTGAGAAATTAATATCAGTTGAAAGAGGAAAGAAAATTTAGTGAGCGCTATTTGGTAAGATTTTTTTCTCCTTTTACGCTGATTATCCTAAGAAAGAAGAGAAAAGAATTCATGCATATATTATTCTGGTATTATGCGCAGTTTGTCGGAAGTCATAGGTTAATTAAAAGCTCTGGTGGTGCCATCTATTATTGATTAGGTAAAATAATTATATCAATTTCAGTGAATTTAAGCTGAAATTGAAGAAGGTGATTTATTATTATTATTATCATTATTAGCTTGTGTAATTTGCTTTCAGGACAAGATTTGAGTTATTAATGTATTTTATTAAAAATTAAATTTCTTAACTACGCCTTTTTGACCTGTATACTTGGGATATGCTATGCCATATATACTTTTGCTTGCCATTTTTTAACCAAGATGCCGTGAGTTAAATACCCAGAACATCAGAAATAGACCGCGGTCTGATTAGGAGTTAGGATTATCAAGGCAAACTGTTATGTAAAAAACTTAATTTCCCGACAAGAGTAAAATCCAGTACTAATTTTTTTTTTTTTTTAATTGCGATACAACAATCCAATCATCTGATTTAGTATTTATTGTTTTTATTGCTCCACGAAATTGTTTAAAACATTACTTTGTAGAATATTTAATAAAAGAAAAGAAAACATTATTATTATTATTATTATTTAATTTAATTTAGAATGCTTAAAACTGTATTTAAAGAAGTGAATTCATTTCCGAAATTTGATTTATATGCACATATATATTGATTCGAAATGATTAAATAAATTTTGATTAGTGAATACACAAAGGGAACACATGATTTTAACAACATTTTGAAATAAACCTTTACTGATAACTAGGATAAATACGGTGGCTTCAGTGTCTATGCGTATTTTTAAACTTTGAATTATTAGGTTTTTTGTGAAAGAAAGAAAAACTCAATACACTAAGAAAAAAATCTGTGACTGATATCTAGAATCTAAATTGTGGCTCTAGTAAAAATAGTTGCTGAAACCTGCTTCTTGTATTCGCATTTATTTGCAGAGATTTTTAAATAACTTTGCCCTCGAGAATATAGGCAAACGCTCTAGAATTCTAATAGGAGCTTCTAGAACTCGCTTTCAAAAGGGACTAGAATTTATACGGATGACATGGAACTATTTTTTCTAGAGCCACAATTTAGATTCTAGATGTAAGTTACAGAATTTTTTCTCAGTGTAGTAGTTCAGAATTTTGCGTGAATACGGGATAGTATTTCTTACACTGAAAAAAAATTATGTCACTGACATCTAGAAACTAAATTGTGGCTCTAATAAAAATAATTCCATGTCATCCTTATAAATTCTAATTTATAATATGCATTCTTTTTGCTAGCGAGTTCTGAAAATCTCTATTAGAATTCTAAAGCGTTTTCCTATATTATCGTAAATTCAAACATACTTAAAAATATCTGTAAATGAATGCGAACGTAAAACGTGAGTTTTAGTAACTATAATTTTGATTTATGACCCGATTCTGAGATATCGTAATGCAAAGGATTCATAATGTTCATGATATTCGTAATATTATTTCACCATCTAGAAAAGTATATACTAGAAATTCTCGATCATTTCATTTATTTAAATTATTTGTTTGATTTATAAGCATAACTCGGAAATCTATATTTCTAGTTTAAGGATTCAGGTAATGATTACTTATTCGTTCTAGATGAAGGCGGAATATATATATATATACGAAGGTTGCTATTTATATTTCTGGCCTTGGCAACAGTAAGTGTTGCTAGGCGACCGCAGACGATTTTAATCGAAAGTTTGATATTTTTAAACGTAAATTCAGCAGACGATTTACCATTATTGCTTTATTTGTGTTGTTGACAGTAAATTGAAAAGTTCTTCTCTTTCAAAAAATGGAATTGAATCGTGAAAATTTTCGTGCGATTATTTTTCATAACTTTCGACGTGGATTGTCAAGACAAGAGTGCTTCGATGAACTTAATTCTTTATACAGCGATAAAGCGCCATCCTACTGCACTGTAAAAAAAATGGTATAACGAATTTAATCGTGGTCGATGTTCGATCCAGGACGAATCCCGTGCAGGTCGTCCAAAATGCGTTGTTGTGCCAGAAAAGATCGATGCTGTGCGTGAACTGATAAAGCAAGATCGTCATGGGACATACCGTGAGATTGAGGCGTCTTTGGACATTAGTATGACTAGCATCAATAAAATATTGCATGAACATTTGAGCGTAAAAAAAATTTGTTCGCGTTGGATCCCGCATAATCTGACAAACGCTCAAAAAAAGGCTCGTGTCGATTGGTGCAAGGAAATGTTGGAAAAATACGTTCAAGGTACATCAAAGGCTGTGTATAACATCTACACAGGTGACGAATCATGGATCTATGCATATGAGCCGGAAACAAAACAGCAATCAACTGTATGGGTCTTCCAAGGCGAGGCAAAACCAACAAAAGTTGTTCGAGGAAGAAGCACATCGAAACAAATGATTGCCTGTTTCTTCGGCATTAACGGTCATGTGGCAACAGTGACGTTAGAGCAACGCAGGACGGTCAATTCTGAATGGTACACGACCATTTGTTTGCCAGAAGTCATCGGAGAAATTCGAAAAAAGCAGAAGAACAGGCGAATCATTCTTCATCATGACAAGGCGAGCTCTCACACATCGACTCAAACAAATGCATTTCTGACTGAGCGAAAGATCGAACTGATGGGTCATCCGCCGTACAGCCCTGATTTGGCACCCAATGACTTCTTCTTATTCCCACACATCAAAAATAAATTACGTGGACAACGATTTTCGACCCCCGAAGAAGCGGTTGATGCATTCAAAACGCATGTTTTGGAGTTACCTCAATCGGACTGGAAAAAGTGCTTTGAAAATTGGTTCAAACGCATGCAAAAGTGTATTGATCATCATGGAGAATATTTTGAAAAACAATAAAACCAATTTCGATCCTACATATTTGTTTTTTCATTATTAGGCCAGAAATATAAATAGCAACCCTCGTATATTCAATGTAGAACGACCCTCTAAGGAGGGAATAATACTCCGGGCCTAACCCCCTAATGTAGATAGTAGTCCACCTACACCCGCACATACACCAAGGGCTAGACATAGTTTTCTTAAAACGGAGAAGATTGTCTCAGAATTTACTGAATTTCCCAGTCACACCTTGCCAAACATGTATTAAGCAGTTAAAAAAAAAAAAAAAAAAAAAAAAAAAAACATAATTTTCATTTTTTAAAAATAGTATAATAAGATATTGTCATGTCACCTTTTCATACAAGCATTTTCCCAATGCTACTATATGCTTTCTCCTCAAATAACAATTCCTTAGAAGTTTGGACAGTTTATTACTTCAATCTGTCATAATTAGAAGAAAAGGAAACACATACTTTATGCTATCTGAATAAAATACAAACTATTTTTCTAATATTTTTAAGTAATGAATACCGAATTATTTTTATTGATGTGACGCCATCAAATGTTTACGCATCTCTTTTCTCAGTAATGTGTGTGAAAGTTTATGGACTTTTCCCTCTGTAAGCTGGTAAAAGGGCGGTACCGGGTTCACATCCAGGTAATGCTAGAATGCCTAGGTGTTCGTAGTTTACTGTGTTTTTTCTTTTTCTTTTTTTTCCCCGCAACTCGCATGAATATGTACTAGGACTCCTTAAAAAGAACCAGACAGAGAACATACCATCAAGGCCTAGGTGCAGATCCTTAATCTATTCACACTACAAAACACCAAAACTTTCTTAAAAGTATTCTCTCTCAACTGGAGGTACCGGTTCGAACCCTGGCTCGTTGGCTTAGCTGTTCAGAGTCTTACTTTTCGTCTCCCTCCCCCCGAAATTCACGTGAATGCGCGGTCTTTTTTTTTATTTTGCACATTAAGGCTCATTAGACAAAAAACTGCTTAAAGTGCAATCTGAAACTTTGCAAAGGTTCATTCATGCCAAAACCGGGATTCGATTCCGGCACCTGGAAACGGAAAGCCAGAGCGCTAACTATTTCGCCACTAGATGGGCAAATAGGGGCTAGGACTAACGGCTAAACCAGAGGGAGAGCATACCACACAAATCTAAGTCCCTAGCATAGACAGCCGGCCTTAAATCATACACAACCATGCACAACCAGTAGCCGATAGCGTCTGCTCTCACAACTGGTAAATGGGAGGTGCCGGGTTCAAAACCCAGTCGCGGTTGGCTGCCTAACCGTTCAGAATTTTCGCTGGTTTATCCAAAATCTTAACCAAATACGGGCTAGGATGTCTGTGAAATACTCCTACGGAAGGCATTCCAGCCAGGACAGAATCCTCGTGTAATTAATTTAGTCGGCCTTAACACTAAGGCTCCCTAACGCACATACCACACCCCACCAACACCTTAAATATAACGTTAGTGTGATAAATGGATGATACCTAACTACTCTGTCGCTATATTCTTTATGTTTAATGATAAATTCACATAAAAAAAAAAAAATAATAATAATAATACATGAATAAGTAAAATAAAAAATTACTAATATAATTTGCAAATTTTATGAAAGCACTTTAGTTGAAATTTTTATTATTATTATCATCGGAAGAAAAACCTTATTTATTCTGTTTTTAACAATATAGCAGCACACTTTGAAAATAATAAAAGTCTATCTATTTATTTTATTTTTAATTTTTTAACCATTGTAAAGATTGCCATTATATTATTTAATTCCTTTATAGTTATTAAAAAAAAAAAAAAAAAAAAAAAAAAAAAACAGTGTGTATATTCTTTGATTTACTTGAATCCCTTATTATCTCTTTCTATATCTTGCTGATATCTCTAAAACGTTGGAGAAGATAAAATTTTTTATACTCTATTCTCCAATAGAGGCCGCTGCGCGCGCAAGAAACATTCTTGGATTTGCATGGCAGAGAAAGCGAAAACAAATTTCACTTTATGACTGCCGAAAATACCCAATTGGCTCCGTTAGTTTTACTTTAAACCAATCAAAAACAGTATATTCTCTTTGCCTGGGAGGGACTTCACATACGATTAGCTAGGTGCTTCATATTCATTTGCTATAGGAAAACAAATAGTAGTCAAAAACAAAGATATATTTGTTTTTTGAGTAGGAGTATATCAATTATTTTTCTTTACGATGCGTTTGTTTCAGTTAGATGAGACATTACTTTAGAAATACTGTTTTAAATAAAATAATAAATATTGGATGATTCTATAACAAAGTTATTGGAAATAATTTCCTTTCAGATCAAGTTTATAGAGATAAAAATAATCGTTCTTGTCATTTAAATTCTTGAGACGTTTTTATTTTCGAATATCTCATGATTGATTATCTGTAACTTCCAGTTTCTCCATTATCTTTTAAAAGGAAGTATTTTACTGACTTAGAATTATGCCATATTTTAAACAATGGATAAAATTAAAGGTGGCTTGTTATTGATAAAAATATCTATTGAATAAAGTTTATTTATATACGCCTTAAATATATTTTCTTTTTGTTTCATTTACATCATTATATTTTCTTTATCTTGATTTTTTTTCTCCTTTACAAAAATTATCTTCGCTTATTATCTGATTGTATTCTAGAAAATTGTTATTGTAAACCTTTAGTTTTAGAAAATAATAATAATGAAAATTCTTAGACGATGGAAATTTTTTTAACTAGAATAAATATTTATTACCACACACCAATATTAGCTAGAAAATCGAGCGATCATAAAAAAAAAAAAAAAAAAAAAAGAATTAAAAAAAGTGTGAGTGTTTAAAAGAATTTGGTTTGATTCATAATTTTTCTCATCAGTCAAAGTAACCTTATAGAAAACGTATAGGAACTAACTGATTTAGACATTTTTGGAACTTTTTTCTTTAAAATCAGATTAGCATAAACTACAGACTATATATAGCATACAGACTTATCTTAATTATTAAAAACAGCATAAACATGAAAATAATAAAACGAAAATATCTTTTATGCAACTAACATACTTACATGGAAAAAGAACTAAATGAAAACCTGAGTTTATTGAAACTTTCGGAAAAACAGTTTTAACTACAAAAGCAAACTTTAAAAGAAGATTGCATGAAGGAAAAATATTTGTATGTACAGCATAGGCAATGTTTGGGATAGTAAATACATAAATAAATAATCAGCAATATACATCTTGGTCTTCTAAAATGTAAAGTGTTTTTAGCAATATCAACTGTTCCTCGCAGAATAAATCCTTTCAGTGCTAATTGTTTATACCCCGCTAAATCTTTTCGATATTTATTTGTGATTTTTGTAATTTTTATTTGGTCCAAAAATCTTTTGTTAAGGGAGTAGTGGACGTTGAATATAGTTCTTTGAAATTACAGACTTAGAGTTATGAAAGTTTGTATACACATGCATTGAAATGTATAAATATTAAGTATATTAAAATTTCTTGAAAATTATTGAGATTAAAGAGAAAATTAAATTCAAAATTTTATTTATTTATTTATTTATTATTATTTTGAAAAAATTTTAAATGCTCCCTGCGAATGGGTTTTTAAAGTATCCCCTCGATTTTACATTATCATAGTTTATCAATATATTCCTAACATACTTGTGCATTAATTTGAAAAAAAAAAAAAAAAAAAAAAACTTATTAATCAATACAAAAATTAATGCACAAAAATGTTTAGAATATTTTGACAAACTATAATAATGTAAAATTGAGGGGAATTTTTAAAAACTCGGTCGCAAAGAGTAGGGGATGGGGGAGGGGGGGGGGGGGTACCTCGGACCTATTTTGACTTTTCCAATTTTAATTTTGTAATTATTCGCCAAAACTAAATACAAATAGCTTTTTTAAGTACCGTATGGTGTTACATACAACATATATTTATTCCAAAATTTTATTAAAATAATAATAATTATATTAAAAAATAAATAAATAAATAAATAAAGTGCAATTAGGTCCAAGGTCACTTGTAGTGTACCTTGGATCATTTATTAAAAGATACAGAAAAACTCAATTTTATGTAAGAAAATCTATTTATTGACCAATTACACAGATATGAAATCATATATATATATATATATATCATTATTAACTAACTGTATAGTTGGCAACTTACGTTAATAATTTACTCTTTATTTATTTATTTTTTTTTTTTTTTATTAATGTTGTGTATGTGTAGTCGAATATTTCATTATAATTATTATATAGCATTTTGTGCCTGACATTTTGTGAATTGTGATGGTTAGTTTTTCTTACTTTACTTTAAAAAAAATGGGCGGAATTTAATTTTTAATTGGAACCAAATCAATAGATTCAGTCAAAGGAGGTTTAGTGTAAATATGTACATATTATTTATTATTATTATTATTATTATTATTTTTTTTTTTTAGTTCTCTCCACTTTTCATTAATCCAGATACTTATTATTCAAGAATCAATTTAATTTAGTAATTGAATTTGGTATAGCCCACTTTCGATAAAACTAATGTAAATACATACGTGCCTTGTGATTTTTAATATACAAAAACATTTTTTCTCTATGACTCTGTTTAGTAAATTTTTAGATCCTGGCAAAAAATACTTAGCTTCACAGCAGTATTGTGCCCGGTACAAGGATATTTATAGGGATATCCTTGGATCGACATCCAGTTACCTATTATCTCCTCCTCCTTTACTTCAGTTTAGAACATGCGGTTCTAATAGATGTAAAACTTGCCCTATGGCCTCTCACACACAATTGAATAATAATCACTCTTTGGTTCCATTTTGTCAGGCATACAATGTTATTTATAAAATCAATTGTGGTCATTGTAAACTTAGTTATATTGGTGAAACTTCAACTCCTCTTCATCTACGCATTAATCAGCATCGATCAGATTCTAAAAACCTTTCAGCTGCATCTTCTAAGTCAACTATAGAATTACAACACTTTAAATCACATAATTTTAATTCATGTACCATAGAGATTGTAAAAATTCAGAAAAATAAAAGTGAGCGTCTATTTCTTGAATCAAAATTTATGCAATACTATAATACAATTTATCCATATGGCCTAAATTCCGAATACTTTAGTAAAACTATTAAAGCATTTTCTAACATCAACCCTCTACATGATTATTCGACTATTTATGCACAACTTAATCACAAAATTAACAATAAAACTTCTAGAACTAAACGAGGTAGTAAAAAAACAGATTTAATCTTTTCTAAAAGTGCCATTATTAAACTCATTTCAGATCTACAGACTAATTACTTATCTAACTATAACTGGTTCATTATTCGAAAATTTATTTTTGCAATTAAAAAGAAATACTTAGTAAACTTTCTGAATGTCTTTCAAAGCCAATCCTATAATAAACATTTTTCAGACATTTTTTATGATATTATAATGTACAAAATCAAACAATTTAATTTAAAACTTAATAAAAAGCCCAACAAATTTAAAACAAATACTCAATTAATTGTGAATTTTACAAATCAAATATTGAACAGTATTAACATTACGTCTATCATTAATGACAAAGAATGTTTGTTTCCGATTAAAGATTTAAATCTATCTCGTACCTTCAAATATCCTCTTCCTCTTGGCAGAAAGATATTCAATTATAATTCTGTATCTAAGTCTACCTCTTTTACTAACACTGTAACCTGTAAATGCAATGATCCTTCTTTCTCAAAATTTATTGACAGAGACCATGGACACATTATCACGGGTAATCTCAATATTATTGATAATTATCAATTAAAAAATTTCATGAAATTTGGCACCAAATTTAGACTTCCAGTTAAAACTAGCATTCCACAAATCTTTCAACAGTTTTCTTATGACCTAGATTTATTTATTTATAAAATATCTATTACTCATAATAAACCTATTGCCTACTTCACTCAATGGAAAGTTTTAGTGTTACAAAAAATCAAAAATGCATTATTTATCAATTCTTCAAATCTGGTGTTATTTAAAAAATCTGTACTTCTTAACTCAATCAAATCACTACAGGATGACTTTGTGATCACTTATGTTGACAAATCACCTAATAATTATGCCATTATTTGTAAATCCTACTATCTCTCTATTTTAAACTCATCAATCAATAATAGTAACATCTTCAGTTTAACTAATAATAACCTTATTATTAATAACCGAAAAATACATAATTACTATAAACTACTTCAACTTCCCTTCAATAACTTTAATTATCCTTATATAGTTCTCATACCTAAGTTTCACAAATCTCCAATTAAATTTCGCACTGTCACTGTTGGGTGTAACACTTATAACAACAATGCTAATAAAGCTCTACTGGATATTCTAAAACAAATTTACAAATGTACTTGCAAAGTTGATAATTTACACTGTCTTAAAAATAGCTTTCAATTAATTCATTACATAAAATCGCTCGATTCAATAGACAATATTATGACTTTTGACTTTCAAGATCTTTTCAATAATATTGAGTTATCAGATCTTAGTAATATCATTTACAGTCTTTTTCAAGAATATAAAGCTCAAATTAATCTTCCTTACAATTTTAAAGCAGAAAAATTTAAAACTCTTCTTAACTTTGTTATCCATAATAATTATATCTTCCACAACAACGCTATCTATTTGCAACAATTAGGCATCCCACAAGGAGGTTGTAGCTCCAGTATTTTGGCAGATCTCTATCTTTATTATTATGAAAACCAAATTTGCAATGATGATGTTCGATTTTATTGTTACATCGATGATATTATTGTATTTTATCTCAACAAGAACTCACAAAATGGCTTTTCCTTCAATTATCCACTTAATTTAAAGCTAACTCAAAATACTCTGACTAATCAATCAATTAACTTTTTAGATCTAAAAATAATCATCGATGGTAATAAACTTTACACAGATATCTATGACAAACGGCAAGATTTTTGTTTTAATGTCAACTTATTTACACATTTTAATTCATGTCTGCATCTTTCGGTATTTAGAAACATCATCATTAACCATTTATTTCGAATTAATAATTTATGCTCTGCAAAGTTTAAAAACAAGAATATTAATAAACTGATCACAGCCACTGCTAAAATGGGTTTTCCTAAAAACTTTGTATTTTCTATTTTATATCCTTAACCATGTCTCTGTTAGTACAAAAAAAAAAAAAAAAAAAAAAAAAAAAAGCTGTGTACACTCTTGTGTATATCAACAAAAAAATTATAAAATAATAAAAGACAATAAAAAAGGTGGCGGTTGGGTGGGCAGATGTTTGATTACGGAGGTGGGGTGGTGTTGTAAGGCTGGATGGTTGGGTGGGTTTGTGAAATTAAATTTAAAAAAAAAAAAAAAAAAAAAAGTAGAAGGCTTGTTGCATTTGCTTTGTATTACTATGCAAACTTTCATTTTCCAATAAAATTTCAGATTTTTCCTTTTTGAGTTGTCAACTATATTTAATGTTCTAATTATACTGTTAAACACAATGTGATCAATCGGTGAATTTCATTGTGGCTTCGTGGCTTCATTGTTGTTCATCTGCTTTGAAATTTTGCATTTTTAAATCCATATGGTTCCTGTTCTGGTTGTGGCAGGCTGGGGGAGTGTTGCCGGCGTAAAACTAGTGTAACTCCACAGGCAAGTCACAAGTCTTGCCGCCTGCCTCCTTCTTCCTATCTTGTGTTTCTTGGGTTGTTTTTTCATTAATTTTGATAAGTTTATGGTTTTAAGTTAAGATTTGTTGTTTTACTTTATTGATTCGTTTGTTTTTGCAGACTGTTAATTAATAGATCTGGTTTCTTTACATTAATGTATTTCATCCACTGATGATTTTTTTTTTTTTTTTTTTATTTATCTTATTGTTCATTGGTGTTTCAGTGATCTTGTATCTGTTGCTTGGCTTCTAATATGCTTAATAGATCATCTTTATTATATATATATATATATATATATATATATATATATATATATATATATGAGACCAATCCAAGGTGCATTGCTTGTATTGGGTTCAAGGTACACCACTCTGTAACTTAAAACGAAATTGCTAATCATGATGTTCAGGTTGGGCTTAACTTGATTACAAGTATATGGGGTTATAGCTAAAATGCTACTTCATGATGCATAACATACTCATTTCAGAATATACAATGTATGCGTGGTATAGACATACATAAAAGAATCTGAGAAAAATTTACTTTTGCAAGGTGAATTTAGTTTTTCAAGAACTCTTCAAAAAGTTGAACTTCCAAGCGAACATAGATTACTTCACTGAGACTCCTAATAGTAATGTTTTAACTGCATATGATATTGCTTATATATATAGATAAAAAGAGCTAGAAATGGCATAGGTCCGAGGCACACTTATGTCCAAGGTACACAACTTTCCCTTATGTAATTTTTTTTTTTTTTTCAAAAATAAAATGAAATATATATATATATATATATATATATATATATATTTTTTTTTTAATTTTAATTCTTTTAATTTCAATAGTTTTCAAAATTTTTTAATATGCGTAATATTCATATATTTCTATGCTTATGTATGTTAACTTCCATAACTCTATAAGACAATAATTTCAAAGAACGATTTTCACCGTCCATATATATATATATATATATATATATATATATATATATATATTCATTAAGTGATGGGGACGCAATAGAGATTGTTTATGATTATTTTCCTATTAAGACGATATAAGAGGGAATGTTCACGATTATTATTTAAAGAATGATATAAAAGGTGAAACTGCATATGATTGCGAACAAAAGTGGGGTTGTTTATGATTTTTTCTATTGAGGGGGACAGGAGAGGTATTGTTTATGAATTTTCTCTTTCTCTCTTTTTCCCCCCTAATATAGTTATTGATTTTCTGGAGACCAAATACTGCTAAATCATCCCGATGGTTACATTTTCTGATAGAGGTTATATTACTATGAATAATATGCTAAAAACTGCTATTTATTTTATTTTTTATTTATTTGTAGTAAAAATAAACTTTTTAAAAATTTTCTAGAAAAATAACTGAAAAATTGATTATTTAAAATTAATGAACTTTAGCATTTCATAGTATGTATATCTTTTATATAATGAATAAGTCGTCGATACTTGATTTCAGATTTTTTTTTCTTTCACTTTTTTTCTTTTCTTTTCTTCCTTCCTTTCTTTTTTTTTTCTTTGTTAAAATTTTTTTATTAGATGCATAATAAAACAAAATAAGGTAAGATTTATTTTCAAAGTAGGAGAAAGGCATTAAAATTAATCAATTAAATATTTGTTTTACATTTCCTAGTAGAATTAAATTTAATTAAGGTAGAATTATTAGTAGTTTGAATTTCCAAGAATTACGCATCTTTTAACAACGAGCTTTAAAATAATTTAAGTATTACATTTTAAAATAATTTTATCAATAAAAAGTGTCATCTTGATTAATATAATACTCTGTTTAATATATGCTTAATATAATAATGTAAGGTTATTTTTATAAAAGGGTTGGATTGCGCGTAACGCGTAAGCAACAATTAAACGTGATCAAATATGGTCGAAGCTTTTTTTCCAGGGTGTTGTGATTAGTATTCAAAAGTTATAGAAGTAAGAAAGTAATAAAAAACTTTCCGAAATCAGTATTATATAAAAAACGTAATAATAAATTAAAATAATAATAATAATAATGATAATAAAGAAATATAAGAAAAAAAAAAAAAAAAAGAAAAAGAAAAAGAAAGAAAGAAATTTTTCAGTCAGAAGAAAGCAGCCACAGTAGTTTAAAAAGTCAACAAAATGAAGTAATTTTTGTTTCTATCTTTGTCTTATATTTTGCATAAACGTTTTTTCTATACATGTACACAGCACTCTATACATGTGTACATGTAGTACTATATTCCGAACAGGTTTAAAAGCGTAAATGAAATTTCGTGATTTCAGAAAGGACCTATTTTTAGATGTTCCGCAGATTTTAATTTAATATCCTATCACATAATTTCTCTCAAATCGGTTTCATTATGCATTCAGAATATTAAAGAAAAAGGGAAAATACATACAGGCCAAACTTATTTCAGCGTCTAAAAAAAAAAAAAAAAAGAGAGAGAGAGAGAGAGAGAAACACTCATTATATAATTTTTTAAATATCAGACATCTCCAAAGAAATAAAAATCATTATTTTATACGTATGAAAGTTCCATTATATATATATATATATATATATCAAAAGACACACAGAAGATTGAATGTCATAAATAAATAAATAAATAAATAAATAAAAAGAGAGAGATATACACTCATTATATAATTTTTGAACTATCAAACATCTCTAGAGAAACAAAAATCATCATTTTATAAGTATGAAAGTTACATTTTATATATATCAGAAGACACAGAAGATTGAATGTCATAAATAAAAAAAAAAAAGGGGGGGGGGGGAGAAAGTTAACTGCGTCAAAATGTTGTCTTTTGCACATCATTTAAAGCTATAGATTTCATATTTTGAAATATGAAAACTTTTACTGTGTATGTATTTTGTATGCTTCTTAAAGAAAAAAAAAAAAAAAAAAAAGAAAGAAAGAAAGCAAGAGAAGAAAAGTAAAAGGTAATATTTTATTTTAATGCCTTCAAGTACAGCAAAGAATGAGGGGAAAGAAGACTGATCAAGGGTTTTTAGAAGCCTCCTGTGAATATTGCATTGTAGTGACTAAAAAATTTCTGATACCACGTAATCAATCTTGATTGATGCGGTGCCCCAACTGGGCATACAGAGCCACAAACCTCAAACAGGTACCCTCCGGCGATTGTTTGCTTTGAATGAGCTGATTGATGACTGGAGACACAATTTAAACGGGACATCAAAGGGCTTCTTGTCTCCTCTTCGGGACTTCATGAACTGAGTTGTACTTCTGTCATTTTCAGAGAGAACTACTATTAGTAACTTTTCAAGTTTTTCTTATTTATTTTAACTGAATTGTGTCACATCGTAAATGTTGTCAATCACACGTCATGTTTGTGGCTAGAGTCTATCATTTGCTATTTTGTGGCGTATATTTATTGTGTGACGGATGATTCGTGATTGCATTACATTAGTTAAAACAGATTAATTACTGTCAACAGGATTTGGAGAATTGAAAACGCTGATTGATGATCCTTTTTATCGTGTTTCAAGAATGAAGTGGTGCAGAATTTATCTGGAGGGCTTATCACTAAAAGCAACTCTTCCCAGAAAGTTTTGATACGATAAAAGCGAAGTTTTTTATTGTGATATTTTTGACAGAGTTTGTCATACTTGATTATTTATCTATTATATGCAGCACATGCTTCATAAAAGCGTTTAATAAGCTCCTTTAATGGGTTTAAGTGTAATTAAAAATAATAAATGTTGGCGCTTCAAAGTAGACAAATAATCGATTACTAGGATTCCAAGTTTAAAATATTGATCTTTACGCTAAAGAAAAAGTTTGTGTCAAAAGTTTCTCTTTTAAAACTCTTCAAAATGAAGGCAAAAGATCCGTTAGATATTTTCATCGACAATAAATTGATTGTTAGTAAGATATTTTTTTTTCTTTTAAGAAAACTGCGGTGATAATATGGATAATTTATTTATTATGTAAATGAAAGGTTGGGCATACAAATTAAAAAGTTAGCAATAAGGTAGTTGGTTATACTTACATTTCATTAAAATTATGAATTCATTATTTAATACTCCAGTAATTTTCTTAAGATGTAAATAAAACATTTTTAAAAATTATCTTTTGAAAACACAACTTTTTAATCTGGAGTTAAAACATGTCATTTTAATGATATTAGTCCTATATGAGTAATAAACAGAAAATTTTAAGAAAAAGAACTAATTCTTAAAATCACAATGTGTTGCTTTGTTTATTCGCCGTTGTTATTATTTGTAGAGATATCATAATTTTAAATTTTCACAATGACGACAGAACATGTAAATCAGAGTTTGTTTCGAAATGGCTAATTGGTCCGTCGCATCGGTGAGATTAGCGTCCAGGCTATTCGGACCATAAGGGTGGGGGAGAGATTACTTTAACAGAAATTTTGTACTCTAATTGGTGCTAAGCTTCTTTATAAAAAGCTAATAACTCAAAATAATTTTTAAAAAAGCAATAGTGAAAATAATAACTCTTTCGAAAATTCAATAATAAAACTGAAAGTTATTTTCAAATGCAACATGAAAACAGATCTTAGTATTTGAGTAATGTTAAGATTTTCGATCTTTGAGGAAATCTTAGCAATATGTCTTTTTATAAATATACTAGCAAACTTTGCCCGCTTCGCTGGTGACTATATTTAAAGGAACCTCTTTTTTATATTGCTTTATGGGAAAAAAAAAAAAAAAAAAAAAAACCTCAAATCGATTAAAAGCTCAAGGCAGCGACTTGTTCGTCTTCGCAGCCTCCTGTGCCTGGCCCTACTGCCTGCGACAATGGCTAACCCGTCCCCCAATGGCTTACCCGTTCATAAACGATGCAAGCGACGCCCGCTTCGCTGGTCCCTATTTTTAAATGAATCACTATAATTACTGAATTCTCAGAATTGCATTAATTTTTATCACGTGAAAAAGAAGAAAAACAAAATCTGATTAGGAAAAATGTCGCACCGGGTTCTCACTGCCTTCGGAAAAAATTCCCAAAATGTTCTAACTCTTATTTCTATTTTTTCCCCCTTCGCCCCACCCCCACCCGTCTATGCTAATAATTTTACAAATTCGAAAATATCTGCAATCGATTTGTAAGTATCATAAACCTCTATGCACCAGTTTTGAACGATCTATCTCTATTTTTATTTTTTTTGCCCCTCCGCTCCCCCCCCCTTCCCGCCCCTCCCAATAATTTTAAAAACTCAAAAATATCCTCAATCGATTTGTAGGTATCGAAAACCTCTATGTACAAATTTTGAATGATCTAACTCTATTTTATTTTTTTTTTGCCCCTCCGCGCTCCGCCCTCCCCCCTTCCCGGCCCTTCTAATAACTTTATACTTTCGAAAATATCCCCATTCGACTTGCAGGCCTCTAAAACCTATCTGTACCAATTTTGAATGGCCTAAATGTATTTCTATTTGTTTTTGCCCATAGCCCCCCCCCCCTTACCGCCCCTCGTAATAATTTTACAAATTCGAAAATATCCCCAATCGATTTGTAAGTATCGAAAACCTCTATATACCAATTTTGAACGATCTAACTCTATTTTTATTTTTTTGCCCCCCCCTCTCCCCTCCCCCTTCTCGCCCCTCCTAATAACTGTACACTTTCGAAAATATCCCCATTCGACTTGCAGGCCTCTAAAACCTATCTGTACCAATTTTGAACGGCCTAACTGTATTTCTATTTGTTTTCGCCCATAGCCCCCCTTACCGCCCCACCCCCTTCCTGCCCCTCCTAATAATTTTACAATCTCGAAAATATCCCCAATCGATTTGTAAGTATCGAAAACCTCTATATACCAATTTTGAACGATCTAATTTTATTTTTATTTCTTTGCCCCCCCCCTCTCCCCTCCCCCTTCTCGCCCCTCCTAATAACTTTACACTTTCGAAAATATCCCCATTCGACTTGCAGGCCTCTAAAACCTCTCTGTACCAATTTTGAACGGCCTAACTATATTTCTATTTGTTTTTGCCCTTACCACCCCTCCTAATAATTTTTACGAATTCGAAAATATCCGCAATTGATTTTTAAGTATCGAATACCTCTATAAATCAATTTTGAACGATCTAACTCCATTTTTATTTTTTTGCCCCCCCCTCCCCCCTTCTCGCCCCTCCTAATAACTTTACACTTTCAAAAATATCCCCATTCGACTTGCAGGCTTCTTAAACCTATCTATACCAATTTTGAACGGCCTACCTGTATTTGTATTTGTTTTTGCCCCATAGCCCCCCCTTACCGCCCCACCCCCTATCCGCCCCTCCTAATAATTTCACAAATTCAAAAATATCCACAATCGATTTGTAAGTATCGAAAACCTCTATGTACCAATTTTGAACGATCTGACACTATTTTTATTTTTTTGCCCCCCCCCCTCCCGTCCCCCCTTCTTGCCCCTCCTAATAACTTTACACGATCGAAAATATCCCCATTCGACTTGCATGCCTTTAAAACCTATCTGTACCAATTTTGAACGGCCTAACTGTATTTCTATTTATTTTTGCTCCATAGCCCCCCCCCCTTGCTGCCCCACCTGGGGGCTGAATTTCTAAAATTCCAGAAATTGGTTTTTAGATAGTTGCATTAGTTATATTTTAGAGCAAAAATTTCACGTATATCTATTTTTTTTGTTTGAGATATATAGGATTATGCGAAATCACGTTTTAAGCATGTGAAATCACGTTTTGCCCCCCCCCCCCCCCGCCCCCCTTGGGAACCGAATTTAAAAAATTCCAGAAACCGATTTTTAGACATTTGTATTAGCTATATTTTAAAGCAAAAATTTTACGGATATCTGTTTTTTTGTTTGAGATATGAAGGATTTTGTTAAATTACGTTTTGCCCCCCCTACCCCCTTGGGGGGCGAATTTTGTAAAATCGCTTGCGGCGTTGTGTTTCTCGGGTCGTAAACATTAACCGTGCCGAATTTTGTCCCGGTCGGTGAAACGGCCTAGGTTTCTATAGCGGACAGACACACAGACACACACACAGACAGACAGACTCTGCTCTTTTATATATATATATAGATATAAATAAAACTGCATGTTCAGCTACAGTTGGTAACAAAAGTGTCCGAACTAACAAAAATTCCTATGTAAAAGAAGTATGCTTAATACATTTTTGCTAAATAAATCCTTGTCGAATTCTGTGCTTAGTCAGTCTAAGAACGTGATTCGACAAGGATTTATTTAGCAAAACTGCATTAAGCCTACTTTTTTTTTTTTTTTTTTTTTTTTTACATAGATTTTTTGCAAGTGTTCGGACACTTTTGTTACCAACTGTACATAGATGTTATTCGTTTTTCTTTCTTTTTCTTTTCTTTTAGTAATTAATTAAACAATTCCAATATAATTCGATATAAACCCAATTTACTACCCAAATATATGTATGGTTTTCATGAAATGATTTTTGAATTTATTTTGTAATGCTTCCTAACAGCAATGTTAAAGTGAAGACAGACTGTAGATCGATCACATTACACACTTTCAAAATGTTAAATTTTCGAATTTTCAGCTAAAACAAACTAAATTATTAATGTGTTACAGAGAAACATTTAAATATTCTGATGTTTACATTCAGACTATATTCGGATACGTCTTGTATAAGCGTTATCGGCGCATGCACAACAAGAAAACGGTCCGAATAGCTTACATATTAATCGCACCGATGGAACGAATAGCAACGGCCTGTTTACCATTTAAAAAATATCATAATAATATAATTATTGCTATTACTACGAAAAAAATACTTAAACAGTCATAAGTAAGTAAGTAATTATACACATGTACTGCTCAAAATGTCATTTTACTTACTTTTACATTATTTGATATTTTATTAATTTTATTATTTTACATGCATTCAGAATAGATGCATAATACCTCTTACATAGAATTTCTGAAGGAATTTTCTTCCCCTACGCCTTTCGCCCACCAACTGGTTTTATTTCGTTTTTGTTTGTCGAAGATGTCGATGTTCATTTAGAAAATGAAAGATTGTCAAATGAAGATTAATAACTGTTTATATGTAGTTTTACTTCCTTCCTCCCTTCTTTTTTCGTTAAAAAAAAAAAAAAAAAGAAAAACAACACTCGTTTTACAGTAATGATATTTTTAACTTTTCTCCTCCCCCTTATTTTTTTTTTCATTTTTTATTTGTTAGGTAAATAAAAAAGATATTTTTGTTTTTACATTCAAAATCATTATATATATATATATATATATATATATATATATATATATATATATATACACACACACACGCACACACACACTAGCGGGTTTTGCCCGCTTTTCTGGTCACTATATATAAATGAATTTTTAAAATTTCATGTCACTGTCCCCTAAAAAACTAAAAAACTAAAATAAAAGACATTAACATTAGTTAAAACCACGATTTGGGTTAACGCTGTCTTCAGTAGCGTCTTTCTCGCCCACACCCAGCTTAAATCATTGCCTGCGGCAGCACCATACCCGAGCGTGCTCGAAGAAACAAACTTATTCATATACGAACCTCGATTGAGTCACCAATTCCTTTGGCAGTGTCTTTCCTGCCAGCACTGTGTTGGGACTCGATACCCACTGAATGAGGTAGTGCCGTATAAACGCGTACTGCCCACTCTGTAGCATTTACCCATTTTAACTTCATAGGCAAGAAAATAACTGCAGTTAATTCCTAGACTCGAAAACCAACCCACACACCAAAAGTCGCCTTCCTGGGGCAATTTTGAACAAAGTTACGCTTGGAAACAATTTTTTTGCCCCCCCCCCGCCCCCAAACAGGTAAGAAGGATTTCATAATACCCCTTTATTGTGTGTTTTGGGTACCCATAACCAATCCACACTCGAAAAAATCGCCTTCATGGATTACAGAGTACAGTTGGAGTAATTTAGAGTACAGTTACGACTGGAAGCGTGTTTCTCCCCTTTCCTTTCCATTACCCCAAAGGGGAAAGGGGAAAATTTTGTAAAATCCTTTTATAGTGTGTGTTTAGTGAACATAACATCCCATACACCAAAAATCACCTCCCTGAGCTAATTTTGAACACAGTTACGATTGGAAACATGTTTTTTGCCCCCTCTTACTGACCTGAAAGGTGGATATTTTGCAAAATTCCTTTACAGTTCGTGTTGGATACACATAACACACCCAGTTACCAACTATAATTGCCTTCAAGAGATAATATGAAATAGAATTGCGTTTGAAAAAGTGTTTTTTGCCCCCCACCCCCCCTCATTCCCTAAGGGGTAATTCCTCCTCGTAACGCTCCACACCCTCCCCCCCCCCCCCCAAAAAAAAAAAAAAAAAAAAAAATCAAAAATCTCAAAACACCCGAAATGTGTTTTTGGAAACATACTCCAGAAGACACACAACCGTTTTCAACTTTCATTTTTGGTAGAGTTCTACTGGAAAATCCGGATTTTGCAAATTCCCCCCTCCCCCCTCTTTCTTATTAAAACCAAAAATTCGAAAATCATCGAATTTATTTTTAATACTTGAGTATAGTCTCCGCATGTACAATTTCTTCACCGCGAAGTAATTTGGAGACGAGTTATGCCCGCAAACATGCTTTTGCCGCTTGCCTCCCAGAGGAAAAAGGGGGAAATCTTGCAAAATCCCGTCTTAGTGTTGTTGTTGTTGTTGTTGTTGTTGTTGTTGGTGTGTGTGTGTGTGGGGGGGGGTTTAGGGCTCCAAAATTAGTATTGATACCAATATTCGTGACTCAGTCTCTCATAGAATCGCCACGGCTGTGTTGAGCCAGTGGGTGGATGTACACTTTTACATGAAGGAAGAAAGTAAATATGGAATATAATTTTTATTTGAACTCACCATAATAAATGGAACTATTTAGGATCATTGTGGATTCGACTAGTGCAAAATTTCAACTGTTGTTAATGTGTTTGGATGGTTTTATATTAACAAAAAATAAAGTTTGCATACAAAATTTTTAGTTAAGAAAAAATAAATATAAATAAAATAAATAAATAAAATAAAGCAATTTTCGGGTAATACGGAATAGTTATGAAGGGTAAGAGGGAATACCGATTTCCTTAGAGGATAATATGAAAAAAGGCTATATGTTTATAGAAAATCATGAATAATTCCAATATAAACATTTTATTTTGAAATTGTTATCGAAACAGTACTGAAAAAAGAAAAAAAAAAAAAAAGATCAACATTCAAGTTTTACAAAAAAAAAAAGAAAAAGATAATCGCAAATAAAAGAGTTGGTTGGTTGGTTGGTTGTTGCGTCGCACTAGTACTGCGCAATGGGCAATTGGTGACGGTCTGGGACTCACCCCTAGAGGTGGTACGGAGACATGCCATCACAATTATGATCTTCTACGGAAGCGCAAATAATAGGGAATAGTTGGTATTCCACATTACCCGAATCGCCATCTTCGAGAATAAATCAACTTCAACAACCTGTTGGTAGATATAGGTTCATGGGTTGGTTGGTTGGTTGGTTGGGTTCAACGTCGCACTTATACTGCGCTACAGGTAATTGGTGAAGGTCTGGGACACACTACTGAGGATGGTCCGTAGACATGACATCACAATTTTGATCCTCCACGGAGGGGATGACATGTTCATAGGAATCGTACTACTAACCCCCTACCGGAAATGGCCTAGGTTTTCGCCCATTTTACTGCTAATGCTATTGTTGCACATGACAGTTTTTCACACAACTTTCATTTGAGCCGATTTTTGCTCCAATTTCTGGAGACCGTAATCCGAAAGAGAGTTGCAACAGTTGAGTCAAAGATCGTCTAAAAAACTGGTTTGCATGGTGTAAAGTACGTGACAAGCAGCATTTATTTACCGTTCTTTTCCAGGGCCAACGAGAGGTTTACTTTCATTACATATAATTTTTTATGTAGTTGCACAATGACAATGACATGAATTAGTGTCTATCAACTTTTGTTGCAAATCACTCAGAAGGTGGCGCTGCTATCCCGTTTTTCTAAATTTTAAACATGGTGGTATTGAACAAAATTTCCTATAAATGTGCATAATGATAATTTTTTTAACGAATCATTATGAAATTAAAAATAAGTGTTTATAATAGTAATAGTGAATTAGGGAAAAAAATTGTCATGTGGGGGCAAGCTTGCCCCTTGAGGGGAAGTAACCCCCCCCCCCCCCCCCACCAGAGGGATCAATTTTTCAATTTGGGTATCTTTCAAAAGAAATCGTCGACACCTTTAAACCGAATGGTTAAACCATTGATCCGTGATAATTCCAAACAAAGTTATGATTCCCCCCCCCCCCATTTTTTACAATAATAATAATAATAATAATAAACTTCATTTTTAAAGATATTGTTAGTAGAACATAAAATTGACTTTCTTTGGACATTTAATGTTATACTATGAGAAAAATCGAGTTCATTCAACTTTGTAAATTAAATTTAATAAATGATAATTTAAAAAAATTATTTGTATACCGTATGAATTTGTATAGGAAAATATAGAGGAAAGTTTTGTGATGGCCACAACACAATTTTCAATACTTAGAGTACCAAAAGTTTTTTTTTTTTTTAATGTTCGTTTGTTTTTGCTTTACCGCAAAATTTTAACCAATTTTGAAAAAAAGTTGAAGGCTAAAAATAATAATTATGAGTTAGTTCACAGTCTAAAAATTCTAAATTTGGTTGAAAATTGGAAATTTTAAGGAAAAATAGTATTTAATTAAATTTAAGGCCAGGCATGCGTTAATATTTCATAATTTGAGAGCGTCCTTGAAACTGAAAATTATAGATTTTATAGAAAAATATTTAATTAAATTCAAGGAATTTTATTTATTTTAATTTTAATTTTTTACATATGTACATACATAAAGGTAAGCTTTACTTGTTTTACAACGTAGAGTATCAGATATGGAAATAAACACTGTTTTTACAGGGTCAAAATTTTTTCGCAAATTTTAATTCAAAATTCAGTTCTCTAATAGCTGCAACTAAAATTCAGTGCTTTATATGAATTGAGTAGTGGTAGTGTATAGGTTAAGGCCAATTGTCTGGATGAAGAACCTAGGCCTGGGTGGAGTGCGCTCCATGAGGGGTCTTTCTAAGGGGACCTAGCCCGTAATTATACGAGTTTCACAGAGACCCGCGCAGAAAACTCCGAAAAGCTAGGATGTCGAGTGCAACCTCGGTTTGAACTCGGCTTCTCTCGTCTGCAGCTTCGATAGCAGAACCTGTCGGTCCCTGGCGATGCTATGTGAATTTGGATACCAAATAAATATGAAATATTTCATTAAATGAGAGTAAAGTATGCTGCCCCAAAGTTTGGTTGAACTGGAGCAAAGTTTTCGACATTGTATTTTACTATATTGTCTGAATCCAATTTTTAAAAATATATTTTCATTTTCATGTAATAACCAGGGCCCGATAAACCTTTCAACTGAATGGAAACCCAAACCTAGCCCTGTGCACCAATCAGCAAATGTACATGTATACCTGCATATGGGGCCTAAAAAACAGATTTTTTTTTATTTTAGAATACCATTTTTTGTCATTTTTAGAGGGGAAAAAAAGGCATTTTCTGGCCAGTTTCATGGATTCCCTACTACTCAGGGCCCGAGGAATATGCCCCGCTTGCCCCTGCGTTAATCAAGCTCTGCTTGGTGTAAAGACACATACAGACGTCTCGAAAAATTTACAAATTTGACATTAAACAAAAATCACAATTAGCTGGAATTGGAGAAAATGTACACTAGTAAATTTGCTTATTAGTAGCACAAAATGCAAACTGCTGAAAACCTGTATTCGCTTTGATATATGAAATTATCTCATTGCACATGCTTCATAAATGATGCATTATAACAATCTAGAAATGATACTTGTGTAATGTACTGTAACTTTTTATATTCAGGCAATTTTGTGAGATAACAGGCTGGGCTATTTGGGGCCCATATTTTGCTTAATTTAGGGCCTTTTCAAAAATTTTGAAGGAAAGCGCGTGCTTTTCGTACCTGTTTGGTAATCAGTACCTGCATATCAGAGATCTGCGCGGGCCAAAATTTTGAGGCGCGACCCGTGAGAGAGAAATGAACCCCGTGAGAGCTGAACCCCGTGAGAGCCTTGCTTATCCGGCAAACCCGCGTAAAGACCGATAAAATCAGGCCCAAATCTATCAAAATAAATAAATAAAATAAAATAAAATAAAATAAAATAAATAAATTAATAATGATCTCGAGTTTTTGATAAATTTACACATTTTGGGACTTTCTGAACACAATTTGGCTGTTCTTAGAACATGTCTGTCTGTGGGTATGTGTATCACAAATTTTGTGGACGCTGCATTTCACGAACCAATGAACGAAATTTAACCGAATTTGGCATTCGTTTGAACCCTGATATATATTGATGCTGATTAGATTTGAGGATCAATCGTTAAACAGGTAGCGCTGTGATCCTATTTTTTCTAAATTTTTAACATGCAGGATAGGACAAAATTTAGGATAAATGTACATAATGAGAATTATTTTTAACGTGTTTTATTTTTTAAATTAATAAGAATTATTGACAATAGTAGTAGTAAAGTAGGAAAAAAAGTTTATGCATGTGGAAGCATCGCTTCCCAACTAGGGAGAAGTACCCACGGGGTGTAAATTTTCAATATGGGTGTCTTTCGAAAGATCTCGACAATACCTTTAAGACGAATGGTTGAATCACAAATCTGTGATAATTTAAAACAAAGTTATCGATTTCCCCCCCCCCCACTTTTTAACGAAAATAATAATAATAATAATAATAATAATAATAATTGCATTTTTCTGATATTGGCACAAAATTGATTTTCTTTCGACGTTTAGTGTTATAATTCTGTCAGATAAAAAACGTCTGCATTTATTATGGAAAATAATTTTCATTAATAATAATTTCATAAATATTTTGCAATGCATGAATTTGTGTAAAATTATATAAAAGTAAGTCTTGTAGTGGCCACATCATACTAGTTTGAAAATGCCTATATGTCTGTGTGCCATTTTTGAAATGATGTCTATCTGAGTGTGACAAAAATTTTGTGGCAGCTCTAGCTAAAAATCTAATACACAGAATTTCATGCGAATTTGAACTTTGACACAAATTATTGCCTATCAACTTTTAGTGCAAATCTCCCAACAGGTGTCACTCTCATCCTGTTTTTTCATTATTTTTTATATGGCAGTTAGGATAGAATTTCGTTGAAATGTATACAAAGAAAATTATTTTTAACCAATCATAATAATAATAATAAATACTCATAATAGTAACAGCCGACCGTCGACTAGAATTTATATATATATAGGAACATCGCTCCCCCTCCCTCCACGTACCGAGGTGTAGATTTTTACTATAAGTAACAAATTTTAAAAGAACTCGTCAATACCTTTGAAACGAAAGGTTTATATGTTATAATTTAAAATAAAATTTTAGATTTTATTTTCATTAAAAAAGTAAATAAATAAATAAAAAATAAGATGTTGTCTGTTGGGCCCAAAATTGAACTTATTTTGATATTCAGTGTTATAGTTCTCAGAGATGAAAATTGTCTGCATTGATCATTGGAAATAATTTTAATAAATAACAGCTTTAACAAATTATTTGCACAGCGGGAATTTTATATGGGAAAATAGAGAAAAAAGTTTTTTGATGGTCACAACATACTAATTATGATGAGAGTTTATAACTCTTTGATAGTTAACATTTCTACTGCTTTTAACTGCTGTGTTTGATAAGATATATTAATATTCAGTTGAATTCAACAATAATTTAACAATTTTATTCGTTTGTCATCAAGTCACATTTACGTGAAAATGTTTATTGAAATTAAAGCGAAATCTAAATTTTTATGAAAATTTTGTCCACATTTTCAATTTTATGATATTATTTGTAAGTGAAAAATTTTGTTAAATAAAATAAATAATATTCTAAGAACCTTGATCGTTTTGACAATGCATTTAAGAAACTGAAAACAGTTTAATTTATAACTCATTAATGAATTGCTTTTATATTTGTTTATAAAACAGATTCACTCGTTCGTTTTTGTGCTTTAAGCTTATTTTAGGGGGGGAAATACTGCAGGAATATTTATCACGCAATATTGTAATCATCCAAAGTTGTCACAAACGTTTTTTACAAGAGCTAGATTATTTTATTTTATTTTATTTTATATATTTTTTGAGAAAGAGAATGAAAACTATAAAAACAACAGTTTTTAATTCAATCAGTTCAAATATATTAATGAATAATCTATGATAAGAAAACAATAAATAATACACACACACATACACACATATATATATGGTACTCAATATCTTTAGAAAAGAAATAACACAACTCGCCAATAAATGCAGGAAAGTTTTCTGGTTTATTTATGTACTTATTTTTGTAGGGTGGGGTCACCGTTTGAGGTTAGTTCTATAGAAAGAAATCGAATAATGATTTTTTAAGTTCTTTAAGTGTGTTAAATATCGAATTTAAATTAATTGCGCCGTGATAGTGACGTCATTGCTAATTAGCAAAAATCAAAATATGCTCATTGGCATAGTTCTCTGATTTTGTTTTTTGTAATTTATAAAAAAATATAAACAATGTTATGCGATCTGAAAGTATCTTAACGGCCCTCTTCACTTACATCGCGGGAATCCCGAGCCAATGTTATTCTATGGGAAATTTTCTTTACTTATATCTTATTAACTAATGCATATTTTTGAATTCTGTTTTCCCATTAAGAAAATTCCCAACTGTTAAATTGACGCACCTTTTTAAAAAACGTATTTTTTAAATTTTTTATTTTTCATTTTGAAATTGCAAAATGAAAAACTTCACATATTGAAAATTCGTATTTTGCAGCTTCAAAATAACATTTAAAAAATTAAAAAAATACAATTTTAAAAAAGGTCCGTCTATTTAACAGTTGGGAATTTTCGAAATGCGAAAACAGAATTTAAAAATATGTATTAGTTAATGAGTTATAAGTAAAGAAAATTTCCCATAGAATAACATTAGCTTCGGCTTCTGACGACGGTGAGTGAAGCGGGCACTTAATTAGTTTTCGAGTCTCTTACGTATAAGAAATAAAAGTTTAAAAGTGTACTAGGAAATAAAACAGTTTAGATAAATATTTAGCTAGGAAATACCGAATTTTTCTATGATTTTCTGATATTAATACTTAATAGAAAAATGGAGAACTCCGTTCGATTTCAATGCATTGTTATTATAATGCTTGATAATTTCATACAATTGCACAATAATAATAATAATAATAAAAGTGCCCAAAAACTTGTCAAAAGGTGGAGATAAAATTGTCAGTGAACATTGCAGTGTATTATGCTTGAAATTAACACTTGATCAGGGGCGTAGCGTGGAATTTGATTGGGGGGGGGACCCAACGTTTGGCGCCCTTTCGTATTCCTCATCTGAAAATGCCACCCACATACTTTCAAGAGTGTTGCCATCTTTGGAATCGAGGGCACAGGCTCTCTCGTCGGTTAATACGTGTCCCCCCCCCCCCTCTCATTCGGGGCATATTCCTAAAATCTGCCAAGAAAAAAAAAAAAAAAAAAAAAAAGCTGGTTTTTTTTCCATCCATTTAGCAGCTTTTTTTTTATATACATCTTTGGAGCATTCTAAATTTTTTCAGCAAATCTATATATTAATACGCAGACATGAAATTCCTCTTACATTTTTAGCCTATTCAATAAAAGGAAGGGCTTACGTTCGAAAGATATGGTTAATGTGCTTTGCAGAAATACATATATATATATATATATATATATATATATATATATATATATTATATACATTCTTGTATGAGACAAACCAAAAGTATCTTTCTTAGGACTACTAGAGTATTGGTTGTCCTAATCGTTTTGATTTTTCTAAAACTAACATAATTTCATCTCCTGTCTTCTCTTCCCATTTAAATATCCAGGAAGATTTTTACATATTTAAAAATTCGAAAAATCTTGTTCATGATTTGTTCCACTCCGTTTTTGTCTGATGCTATGAAATTACTCACATAAGTTCAATTTTTGTTTAATTTTGACATTTTTTAAATTTTTAGATTTTGTTACATTTTTTAATCTAATTTATTTATTTATTTTCTTCTTTTCTTCCATTATTCTGTAGTGCTGACTATACGCTAATTTGGCAGGGTGCACTTTTAAACAGTTTTTAGCACCCTGTGGTCATTTTTCAATATATTTCAGCACATGGCGGCCCCTTTAAAAACATTTTGGTACCAAGTAGCCTTTTCTAATATTTTAAATGTTTAGAGGCCTTTAGATTTTTTTTTTCCTGACTTTTAAACTTTCTTAGCAATAGTTCTGCAGCTTTCCTGGAATAACAAATGCACACAGCCTATATATATACAAGGAAAATTAGTAATTTACTTTTGTTACGTACAAAAACTATAACATAGAACACCGCAAATTATACAAATAATGCCCCTTTTTATTGAATTTCCCCCAGGCGGCCCTTTTATTTTAGAGTCAGCACTATTCTCCTCACACCAGTATTTATGTTTACATTCATCTGTATATATTTTTGCTGTTCACTTAAAACGGTTTTGTGCGTTGCCGCTTTGACTGCAACACTTGTGCCTACTTTCTTCGCCTGACAGAGGATCGTGTGTTCTTTCGAACCGAAACAATTATTGCATTTTATGGTGTTTATTCAAAGTTTTGTAATTATTGCTTTTAAACGCCAGTTCTGTGGTGTTTTCTTATTATGAAATTAGGTATTGTTCACTCTAAGGGGGTGGGGGGGAAATCAGTAATTTATTTATTATTGTTATTTTATATATTTAAACCAATTAAAAAACGTTTTTCTTTTTTCCCATATCGTGTGAAAAATATTTTAAGAAATGTAGTAGCCATTGCTAAGGAACACGACACAATTACCGCATGCCTTTATGTGGAACAACAAACTAAAAAAAAGTCCCGTTGTCCAAAATTAAATCTTTTTTGTACAGAAATCTACTTGTCAGTCAATTTTTTTTCAAGTTCTACGATTCAGCTTTCGCCTGTATGGGATACCTTTTATATTTTCACCCCCTTCAGCAAGTCATTAGTCCAATTTCCGTTAAAGTTCATTCTTTGTTAAAGCTGTCAACATTCGGAATTTATTGTCGAGGAGGCGGACAAGAAGGTAGGGTGTTTCCTCAAAGCTTCCTACATCTACTATCAAGCCCCTGAAGGTATCACTGCGGACAGCCTGTGACGTCACAACCCGGGTCCCTTATCTGTTAGAAACTGATGTCCATCGGGTCCTTTTATTATGTTATTCTTCTGCTTTGAATGCATGTAGCAAACAATGTATGTCCTCATCGCACACCTCACATACATTTAAATTACATTTTTCATGAATGAATTTTTAGATTCCATCATTTAATATAATACATCAATTGAGTTAATTTTCATTTACATTTTATTACTGCAGAATATGAGGAATTTTTTTTTTTTTTTTTTTAATCTGAATATCAATGTTTTCTATTATGTGAATTGTCTAAAGAAAAACTAATGGATGACGGATTAGAATTTGAAGGAATTTGTAATTGTGGTAAATCACTAACTCAGTTAATTATTGAATGTTTAAAAACAATGTGTAACATTCTTTTGAATAATTATACAGAGACAAGAAATGATTATTTTCATAGTAGATCCTCCAGAAAATTAGCAACTGTAAATAATAGAGTTTTTTTTTTAAAAAAAAGGTGTCAAACAGAGATTTTAAAAAGCGTCAATTAATTTCTTTAAAATTTTTGTAATATTTCTAAAAAAAATTAAATATTTCTTTAGAAATGATAGAAATTACGTAAAAATTCTTAAAAAATTACGAAAGTCTCTCACCAGTGGTCAAAAGGTTTTGCTCTCAAAGACATTAGGTGCCGGGTTCGATCCTAGGGGTGACACATGTCAACCTGTAATTTCGGAGTTCTCCTTGTTTTTCCCCGAAACGTTTAAATATAGGGCTAGGACCCCGTAAAATGACCCCCACGAATGACACTTTCCCCAAGTGAAAAAAAAAAAAAAAAAAAAAAAAAAAAAACTTTGTTTTAATTATCACAGATCGTTGCTCAATCATTCGTTTTAAAGGTATTGACGAGTTCTTTTAAAAGATATCCACATTGAAAATTTACACACCCACCCACGCAAGGTTGACTGTTATCCTGATTGGATGTTACTGTTATGAATAATTCTTTCTTAATTTTACAATAATTCATTAAAAATTATTCTCACTTATACGAAACTTTGTCCTATACGGGCACATTAAAAATTATGAAAAGCGGAATGGCAACACCACTCGTTAAAAGGTTTTAATTTTCAACTTTTTGTTTCATTTTTATTTATTTTTCTCTTTCTTCTGAACTCAATAGAAAAATGTCTTGGATTTGTAAAGATTCTCTATTTCTGGTTTTCGATGGATTTACACGTTTTGAAAGGGACAAACACGATCTGATCAGTTTTAGAAAATGTCAATATGTGTGTGTGTGTGACAAAATATTGTGGTATCTGTATCTCAGGAACTAATGAACAGAAAAATTTCATAAAAGTTTAAGTTGTTTCTTGATTTATAAATGTCCTTCAACTTTTGCTGAAAATCGCCAACAGGTGGAGATACCATAACGTTTTATGATAATTATTAATATGACAGTATAGGAGAAAATTTTGTATAAATGAGCACAATTACGATTATTTTTAACGAATCATCGTGAAATAAAAAGAAATACTTATAGGTTGGGTTGGGTTGTGAGGACTGCACTAGGGTCCTAGGCCGTGGGGTTTTTTCTAAGAGTTCCTATCCCGCATTTACACAATTTTGGAGAAAGCCACGGAAAATTCCGAACGGCTAGGCCGACGAGTGCGACCTGGGATTGAACCAGGCACTTCACGTCTACCAGCTTTGAGCGCAGAACCGCTCGGTCGCTGGTGGGCCGAAATACTACAGGAAAAAATTGTATAAATAGGAGCATCTTTGCATCCTTGGAGGAAAATCCTCCCGAATGTTGTAAACTTTCAATATAAATATTTTTTTAAAGAAATAATAAATACCTTTAAAAATAATAGTTGAACCATGTATCTTCGATAATTTCAAACGAAGTTATCGATTTTTTTTTTTTTTTTTTTTTTTTTTTTTTTCCCATTAAAAAAAAAAAAAAAAAAAACACTTCTTACTTGTATTGCGTGAATTTGTTTAAGAATTATAAATTTATCTGAAACAGATTTTTTAAATATATTTTTAATATTTTTCGGCCCATGCAATTTTAAATTGAATGATACAAAATTTCTTATATATTAATCTGAAATATTTTTTAAACATCTTATATTTATGACTTCAAATTGTTTACTTTAAATGTTTGCAAAACAATTATAATAACTCAAATGATGTATTTATGCTTTATGAAGTAATCTTCGAAAGCCATCAATAAAAATTTCTTAAAATATGTATGTAAAACATTTTCAATTATTGTGCTTTGCAAATAGGGGATAATTTTAAATATAAATTTTTAGTGTTCTTAAAATATAAATTTAACATTCATATTTCGATCTTCATATGTTAAAAATTGGAAATTTAAAAATACTGAATATATGTATACATGTTAAAAATTCATTATTCTTTTGGCAAACATTATTTCAAATTTATTTGGTATTAACTATAAACTGAATGATTTTAATTTTGCCCAATAGACTAATTTGAGATAATAATTCAAACATCTTGTATTTATTATAACTCGGTTTTTTTTTTTTTTTTTTTTTTTTTTTTTTTCAAAATTTACAAATCAGCATTTATTAGAAAGTTATTGTATCTACATTACAAACTTTCAAATTTATGTATAAAAATGATGAAAAATGTGCATACTTAACATTTTCAAATATGTTGCATAGCCAAAAATAGAGGATTTAAAAAATTCTCCCCCTGCTTTATTACTTCAGGCGCAATATTAAAACTTTTACTGCGAATACTAATATTACTGTATTAATTAATTACAATATTCAATGAAAAAGTATTTAAAAATCGTTCTAGAATAAGAAAGCAAATTAATAGCTAATATATCATAATTTTTGACAGATACTGCATTTATGAAAAAAGCATTTATTAAAAAAAAAAAAAAAAAAGAAAGAAAGACTGTTTATTTCAATATTATAAATGCTTTGTAAAAATTAAATAAGCAAAGCAAAATTAATTATTTAAATAAAAATACAAAAAAATATATATAATGAATAAATGCCTTATCTTAATGAACTGAAAATTTATATACATATTACAGCAAAACCTCTCTAAGTTGGACACCTACGGTTCCAGGAAAACGCGTCCAACTTATAGGGGTGCTTACATTTTTCGATTTAATTAAACTGCATCTATGCATGCCTTTTAACATTTAATCACATCTAAATATAACATAATTAAGTATACTCATAACTTATATAGAAAAAAATGAATAATTTGCTAATTTCTAATCTAAATTTAAACTGGTATATTGTGGCCATAATAACACTTTCTTTTATAATTTTTTATATAACAGCGCCATCCACCAGTTAATATGCACGAAAATTTAATCAATATAACTTCTCACAATAAAAATTTTGCATATGCATTTTGCTGCAATTTTATTCAATAGACGCTGTGATAGTCATATGGAAAATCGGAGAATGTGATTAAAAGTAGTACCACTTTGTCTACTGATATACACCCAAATTAAGATAACATTCATTTTAATAATATTAATAGCTTATGAAGTTTGGTGAATTTATTCGCTCTAGAAACTGTGATATAGTTTTCCTATGAAAGGGGAAAACTGCAGCCTAGCAGCGACACCTGTCGATTGATATGCACCCAAATTGAATCAGCATTTTTTTTCGCTATAGATAGATTTCTCACATATTATGTTTAGTGCAATTATACACTCAAGTAAAACTTTGTAGAAAAAATAAAAGGAACAAACGTAGAGGAACTCTAACTACCGAAATGTATTGTCTAATGCTCATTTTAAAACAGTCTAAGTCAAAACATACTTGTAGGCTCTCTACTGGATATTTCCGGGAGAAAAGAACAAAAACAATTCATGCAAATCAATAAAAAGAAAGACTATTTCATTAAGCGCTAAAATTCAGTAATTTGTGAATTTTTCAGTTGAACAAAATAAATATTTTTTATAAGATGAATATACATAGGTGAATATAACGTGACAAGAAACATTGCTTTTTGGATATATACAGTTATTTCTACAAGGGATAAGTAAAATTTCTAAAAACGGTGAGAAAATGCAAGTTTCATATATTTTTTTCCAGTCTCATTGGGTAAAAGTGTTCAACTTAGGATAATATTTGTATGTCCAACTTCCAAGTTAGAGGGATGTCCTTATAGAGGTTGGACATAATGTTAATCCTATGGCTACATTCCGTTCCGATAAAAAGTGTCCAACTTAGAGTGGTGTCCAACTTGACCGGTTTCACTGTACAAATAATCGTCACAGAAACTGTATAGATTTTGGGGGATATATTATAGATTTTTTTACAAACACTGAACAAAAAAAAAATTATTATTACGGCTTACGGGCTCAAATTATTTAAAATGTGCTAGCATCTAAATGCTTTATCTGATTGCACTGAAAATTTATATACATTTTAAAAGACACTGTCGCAGAAGCTGTATTGATTTTGGTGAATCTAATACTTATATATTTTTACAGGGACACAACGAAATATTCTTTATTATTATGATCTATGGGCTATAATCATTTGAAGGGCTATAGCGTAAAATAAAACAACATACTATATGAACAAACAAACAAACAAAAAAAACTTATAATTTTCTTTTTGTTTATTTAACGATTTTTTTTACTATATTTATTTAACTATTAATTACTTGATGTTTGGAATGTTAAATGGACAATGGAGTCATTCTAGATATATTAGATAAAGCGTAAAGAAACAGAATGAAAAATAACTTTTAAAAAATGGTTAAATATTATAACTAGGTATATATATATGTATTTATGCGGGTATAACTTTTAAATGGGATCCCGAAGAACAGGGCATCGGTAAAAAGGGCATCCGGAAGAAAGGGCACCGGAGAAAAAAGCACTTTTTCAAATCGCAAAATTATAAATATCAAATAATGAATTTAAAGAATAACTTTCAAATTACATTTTTGAAATTCGGTCCCCAAGGAAGGGGGGGGGGCGAAACGTGATTTCGCATGCGTTAAACGTGATTTCACATAATCCTATATATCTCAAACAAACAACAACAACAAAAAAAAAAACAGATATACGTGAAATTTTTGCTCTAAAATATAGCTAATGCAAATATCTAAAAACCAATTTCTGGAATTTTAGAAATTCAGCCCCCAGGTGGGGCAGCAGGTGGGGGGGGGCTAGGGGCAAAAACAATGGATACATTCCGTTCCGAGAAAATTTGTCCAACTTATAGGGGTGTCCAAATTGACAGGTTTCACTGTATTTACATTTTTTAAGTTCTGAAAAATTGTTCTCCTTTTCAGTTGTTTACTTTTATGCAAAATAAAATGTTTATATATTGCGATCTATGGATACAAACTCTTTAAAATTTGCTTTAACAATGTCAAATTATTTAAAACACGAAGAAAAAGAAATATTTTTTCATATTGCAAACGTACCACTTATAGTTATTTAAAAGAGATGCAAAAAAGATTTTGGATACATTAAGTTCCTGAAATCAACATATTATTTGGAGAAAAATAAACACCGTATGGTAGTTATTATTAGTTACGGTAGTAATATTTAGGTATTTCTATGCTTTTTTGTCTATTTGCTAATATCGTTCTGTTATTAAGAGAAAAGTGATAAGTAAAAGAACCGCTAAACAACATGGTCGTGATTAGACAATTTTTATTAAATTTTTCCCTATGCAACTGGTGATTACAAAATATAATTATTTCTTGTACTTTCCCAATACTTCTTTGTTATTAAATATTTAATACTCAAAAGAAGTAATAAATACTGCATTTTTTTGTAATCGACAAGGCAATCAGAAAACGAAAAACTAGTGTGTTGTGGCCACCACAAGACTTTCTACTATATTTTCCTATACAAAATTACTAAGTGCAAATGAGTTATTACAATATTATTTATTAAAGTTATCAAACATGAGGAATGCAACTGATATTCATCTTAGAGAAAACTAACACTAAATATAAAAAGAAAGACTGTTTTATTGTCTATAAATAAAATCTTAAAAAATGTGTTCTTATAATGGTTGTCTCACATATCAAGTATTTTATTTACAAGTACAAGTTTTGTACAGTTTTTTGCCATAGAAGTTGAGATATAGCCATTTCGTTATCGGGTAAATTTTCAGTATAGCAGCACCACCTATAGGCCGATAAGCATCCAAGTTGAATCAGCGTAATGTATCATAATGACCTTCTGACATATCAAGTTTGTTTGATTATACGCAATAGAATCTGAGGTGTAATCTTGGTTTAAATTGCGGTAAACGCTGTGTAGCAGCGCCACCTGTTGAGCAGTTTACACCAAAAGTTGACAGGCACTAACTTTTAAGGTGCATTCACACATAAATTTATAAGCAATTCTACGTAGTAGTTCCTGAAATATAGCCTTTCCTTAAATGTCAGAAATTGCTGTATAGCAGCGCCACCTACTGGCTGATAAGCATTCAAGTTGAATCAGCATATCTCATAATAGTCTTCTCATATATAAAGTTTTGTTTGATTATACGTAATACAACCTGAGATATAGCTTCCCTTTAGTTTGCAGAAATCATTGTATAGCGACTGGCACCAGAAGTTCATATCACTTATTTTCGTCAAGGTTAATCTACATTTAAATTTGTTTACAATTTTGAGCAGTAGTTCCAGAGATACAGTTGCCACAAAATTTTTGTCACACACACAGACAGACAGGCGGACAGACAGACATTTATTAAAAATGGTCATATCGTGTTCTAGACCTCTCAAAAAATTTTACGAATCCAATACTTTCTTCTGTTGATTATAGAAGAAAGTAATAAATTCATGTGTATTTCATTAAGATTTTTAAAAAATTACATGTAGTCTATAAATAATATTTATCAATAAAGAAATAAAGAAAAATTAATTTTTATTACATTTATGTTATTAACATTAATGTTAAAATTAAATTCAATATTAAATATTAACAAATATAAGCATTCACAACAGCATTTAAAATTTTAATGCTTTGCTTCACAATTTTTCACGAAACCATTAGCAGTAATAGTTATTTTTTATTAAATATATATATATATATATATTATAAATTGGTGATTGCCATGCAAATTTAATGTAATATAAGCAAACAATTTATAATGGTATAATAATTTAAGTAAAAAACATAAAAACAGTTTTTATTTAACACATTTTTTATTTTTATTCATTCTCAAAAAGCATAAATAATGCTTTTAGGTAGAGGACATATGTTTATGTACAGATGTTACTCAGTATGATTACGAAACATTTTTTTTTTTTTTTTTTCTTATGGAAATATATGCAATTGGCACATAATAACTATTCTAGACAACTGTTTTACAAAAATGTCATTATAAAGATATTTATGTATCAATGGAAATTTTTACATACAATTCAAATACATTATAATTAAATTTTCAATGTATGAAACTTTACAACTTACAGTTTTAACTCGTACTAAATTAGGTTTTTTAAAAGACAAATTCACGCAGTATAAATTATTCATTAAAATTATTTTCAATGACGGTTGTAGACGATTTCTGTCTGGGAGATGTAGCACACTAAATGTCGAAAAAAGTTCATTTTCAGATCTATAGACAACAACTAAAGATTTTTTTTTTATTTATTTATTTAATTGGAAATATGTTTAATTAGTACACAATAATCATTCTACACTATTGCTTTACAAAAATGTCATTATCAAGAGATTTATATAAAAAAGGAAATTTTACCATACAACTCAAATCCATAATAATTAAATTTTCAATGCATAAAACTATAGAATGAACATTTTAAACTCTCAATAAATAATGTTTTTAATAGAAATTCAAGAAAAATGAAAGATATATGTCACAGCTATAAAAAAAATTTCTGTCATATTTTGCAATACAAATTCACGCAGTACACAAACAAATTATTTATTGAAATTATTTTCTATGATGAATGTAGATGATTTTCCTCTCAGAGAAGCGCCACAGTAAATGCCGCAAAAAGACCATTTTCGGTTCTATAGACAACAACTAAAGATATATATTATATATATACATACATTTATAAAAATAATATTCAATTAGTGCATAATAATTATTCTAAACAGCGGTTTTACAATGTTATTATTAAGAGATTTATGTAACAAAGGAAATTTTTACATACAACTCAAATTCATTATAATTAAAATTTCAATGCATAAAACTTTACAACGTACAGTTTTAACTCTCTTTCAATCAGCTTTTTAAAAATAAAATCGCAAAAAATAAAAACTACTAAATCACGTCCTTTATAAAATTTTCTTTCATATTTTTCTACACAAGTTCACAAAGTATAAATATTTTATTGAAATTATTTTCAATGACGACTGTAGATGATTTTCGTGTCAGAGATGTTTCAAACTAAATGTCGAAAAATGCCAATTTCCGGCTCTATAGACAACATCTAAATATATATATTTTTAAAACTGAAATGTATTAATTAGTGCACAATAATTATCCTGGGCAACTGTTTCGCAAAAATGTTATTATAAAGTGATTTATGTAACGAAGGAAATTTTTACATAAAACTCAAATTCATTATAATTAAGTTTTTAATTCATAAAACTTTAGAGCGTACAGTTTTAACTCTCAATAAATAATGCTTTTTAAAATAAAATCAAAAAAAAAAAAAAAAAAAAAAAGGAAAGGAAAGCAATATGTCAGAAGTATAAAAAAAATTCTGTCATATTTTCCAATACAAATTCACACGGTACACAAACAAATTATTTAATGAAATTATTTTCAATGATGAATGTATAGGTGATTTTCCTCTCAGAGAAGCACCACAGTAAATGCCGAAAAAAGACAATTTTCGGTTAATAGACAACAACTACTAAATACGCATACATTTATATAATAATAATAATAATAATAAATATTCAATTAGTGCATAATAATTATTCTACGCAACGGTTTTACAATGTTATTATTGAGATTTATGTAACAAAGGAAATTTTTACATACAACTCAAATTCATTATAATTAAATTTTCAATACATAAAACTTTATAACGTACAATTTTAACTCTCAATTTTTTCAAGAAAATTGATAAAAAGAAAAGCAATATGTCACAGATATAAAAAAAAAAAAGTCTTTTTTTTTTCCTACAAATTATTTATTGAAATTATTTTTAATCAAATGTAGACATTTTCGTCTCAGAGAAATATAACACTAAATGTCGAAAAATGTCAATTTTCGGCTCTACAGACAACATCTAAAGATTTTATTTTATTTTATTGTATTTTTTTTAGGGGTGGGAATCGATTAAGAGTGTTAACTGGGTTAATCATAGTTCATTAATCGATTAATCGGTTGATTAATCGGATTTTTAATCGGTTTTCCTTTTCTTTAGATATAATTTTATTTCAATGATGAATAAAACTCTCATACTGTGTACAGTCGGTAACAAAATTATCCGAATACTAGCAAAAATTCCTATTTAAAAAAAGAAGAGTTAATACAGTGTTTTGTTAAATAAATCCTTATCGAATCATGTTCTTATTCAGTCAAAGAACATGATTCGACAAGGATTTATTTAGCAAGTTAGTTCTTCTTTATCACTTCGGATTAGAACACAGAATGCTATTTTCTGTTTCTACTTCGATAATTACTATCAGCAATTCTAAACAGACAATAAACGCTTGAAGATATTGTGAAACTTTTTTGACATTTTCCCCATCAGAGGGATAGTGGAAATCTCAATCCCTTTTTTTCTTTTTTATCTTTAGCATTTCCATTTTTTGAAAGCTTCTTGTTTCTGAGAAAACTATTGCCGTTGCCAACACTTTCTATAGAATCCTACAGACAGGTGGTGTTGCTCCAACATGCACATAAAGCGACATTTTGTTTAATAACGTGTCCTCCCCTTTTCTCTATCAACAAAAGTGCAACATCTTCTTTTGTGAGGATTTATTTTTATTTATTTATTTATTTAATTTTTTATTGCTTTCTGATTATTTGATGGATGTTTCTTAGAATGTTCATTAGGAAAATATATGAAAATAATTACAAGATAAAAAGATATTTTTATATACCATGTTTTTAAATTTTCTGTTCAGTCATATAAACGCTACCGAAGGCAGCGGGAACCCAGGGCAATTGGATAAATTTTTAAAAAAATTCATTGCTCTCGTGTTTTGAGCTATTATAAAAGTTTCAAATGTCTAGCTAGTCGGGAAGTTAGTGAAAAATCGATTGCAAGCTTTGTACTGGTAACGCTGCCGAAGGCAGCAGGAACCCGAAACATTTGGTTAAAAATAATTTAAAAATGCATTTTCACCGTATTCTGAACTATTCTGAAAGTTTCAAATGTCTAGCTACAGGAAGTTAGCTAAATAAATTTTCTGTTGAATCATATAAACGCTGCTGAAGGTAGTAGGGACCTGAAACAGTTGACTAAAAGTATAAAAAAAATGTATTGTCACTGTATTCTGAGCTATCCAGAAAGTTTCAAATGTCTAGCTAGTCGAGAAGTTACGGAAAAATCGATTGCAATCTTTGTACTGATAACGCTGCCGAAGGCAGCAGGAACCCGAAACATTTGGCTAAAGGTATTAAAAAAATGCATTTTAACCGTATTCTGAACTATTCTGAAAGTTTCAAATGTCTAACTAGTCGGGAAGTTTGTTAAATAAATTTTCGTTCAATTCATATAAATGCTGCCGAAGGCAGTAGGGACCTGAAACAGTTGACTAAAAGTATAAAAAAAATGTATTGTCACTGTATTCTGAGCTATCCTGAAAGTTTCAAATGTCTAGGTAGTGAAAAATCGATTACAAGCTTTGTACTGGTAACGCTGCCGAAGGCAACAGGAACGCGGAGTAGTTGGTTAAAAATATTTTAAAAATACATTTTCACCGTGTTCTGAACTATTCTGAAAGTTTCCAATGTCTAGCTAGTCAAGAAGTTAGTTAAATAAAATTTCTGTTGAATCATATAAACGCTGCCGAAATCAGTGGGGACCTGAAACAGTTGACTAAAAGTATTAAAAAATATATTGTCACTGTATTCTGAGCTATCCAGAAAGTTTCAAATGTCTAGCTAGTCGGAAAGTTAGGGAAAAATCGATTGCAATCTTTGTACTGATAACGCTGCCGAAGGCAGCGGGAACCCGAAACAGTTGGCTAAAGGTATTAAAAATATGCATTTTAACCTCATTCTGAACTATTCTGAAAGTTTCAAATGTCTAGCTAGTCGGGAAGTTAGTTAAATAAATCTTCTGCCGAATCATATAAACGCTACCGAAGGCAGCGGAACCTGAAGCAGTTAACTAAACTTATTAGAAAAATGTATTGTCACCGTGTTGTGAGCTGTCCTGAAAATTTCAAATATCTAGCTAGTCGGGAAGTTAGTTAAAAATCGATTGCAAGATTTGTCTCTGACAAACACACAAACAAACAAGAATCAAAGTTAATAAAAACATGGTAAAATATTTTGTAGACAGAACAGCATTTTTATTTAATTCGTAATTTGAAAATTTTAATCGGATTTTGAAAATTTTAATCGAATTAATCGATCCGATTAACCCGATTAAAAAAATTGATCGGGACTAAGCATTGATCGATTAACCGAACCGATTAATCGATTAATCGGCACAGCCCTAATTTTTTTATGGAATTATACTCAATTAGTACATAATAGTTGTTCTCGACAGCTGCTTTACAAAAATGTTATTATAAAGAGATTTATATTACGAAGGAAATTTTTATGTACAACTCACATTAATTTAAATTAAATTTTCAATGCAAAAAACTTTAGAACGTACAGTTTTAACTTTCAATAAATTAGATTTTTTTTATAAAGAATATCGAGAAAAAGGGAGGCAATATACCACAACTATAAAAAGATTTACGTCTTCTTTCCCTCTATAAATTCACACAGTACATATGCAAATTACTTATTGAAATTATTTTCTATGACGATTGTAGACGATGTTTTTCGCAGTGATGTATCCCACTAAATGTCGAAAAAAGCTCATTTTCAGCTCTATAGACAACAACTAAAGATTTTTTTTTATGGAAATATATTCAATTACTACAAAGTAAGAAGGCACTTTACAATACATTTCGGTTGTCAGGGTTCCTCTTCATTTGTCCCTTCATTTGACCCAGGTCGCGCTCGTCGGCCTAGCCGTTCGGAGTTTTCCGTAGTTTCCTCCGAAACTTGCATATATACGGGCTAGGATCCCTTAGAAAGACCCCCCTCTCGAATGGATGGCACTCTCCCTCAAGCCTTGGACCTACAGCAGCTCTTTTACTTCCATTACCCAACTACCTTCCATTACCCAACTATTCCATTACCCAACTTCCATTACCCAACTACCGACCGAATAAAATACTTCCATTACCTACGGTCCGTAGGTAATGGAAGTATTGTATTCGGTCCAAAACTTAGATATCGAGATTTCACCTGATTTACGTGTTTGAAAGTCTCATGGGTCGAAAAGAGTGGTTTTTGGCAAATGGTCAGTGTGTATGCGTGTGTGTAATCTTCCGGTTATTATATCTCGGAAACTAATAAAGATAGAACTACAAAACTTTAGAATTGAAATAGGTCTGGTGTAAAAAGGAATTTTCCAGATTTTGCTGAAAAATGGAAAAACAGAAGTGGGGCATCGGAAATCAGAAGTGAAGCCGTAAGCCGTATCTCAAAAACGGCTTTAACGATTCTCTTCAAAGTTGCTGTATAAACACTCTATTAGACGTCCTTTTCAATGATATAGTTGGTTAGTTCAGGAAAATTGATAGGTGTCCTTTATAAATAGCTGAATTCCATGTCTTGCACCTACATTTATATAGAATTTAATTCGGTTATTAAAAATATAATTCTGTTTTTAAAAAATAATTTATTAAAATTATTATTTAAAAAATTTATCTTTTATGATGATGCAGACGATTTCCATATTAGAGAAGTAGTATAACACCAAATGTCCAAAAAAAGTCCATTTTATTCTCAAAATTAAAAAAAAAATCGATAACTTTGTTTTAAATTTTCGCAGATCGATGGTTCAGCCATTCGTTTTAAATGTATTGGCGAGCTCTTTTGAAAGATATGCATCATGAAAATTTACTCTCCTCGAGGGGGGACTCCCCCCTTCCCCAGGTGGGAGGCGAGGCTCCTACATACCCCAAAAATTTTTTTCCTGTTAACTATCTCTATTACAAAAAATATATATTCGTTTCATTTGGTTTAGTGCAGTCTATAGACTTTAAACTCTACTTACCTGCAATTTCCCCCATAGACGTAATGTATTAGAATTCTCTTGATTGTCCCTGTACACGAACCATTTGCTTGATCTTAACGAAAAGCTTACTGTAGCATCTATATATGATACACATTTAGAATACCAAGTTTGGAATGTCTGCTACTATTTGTTCTTGAGATATGCTGATAACAGACAGACACCCACACAGACACACAGACATACACACAGACCATTTGCTAAAAACATGATTTTCGTATTCAGGTGTAAATGTAACAAAATCTCGCGTTCGAAAATTTGACCCAAAAACAATACTTTCTCTACCTTATGGGTAAGAGTATAACATACAGTATGACATACCTAGCTAATTAAATTGATTTTTTTTTTTTTTTTTTAATTTTTGGTTATCTTCAACTGAAAATTTCGTTATTAAAGAAAAGAAAGAAAAAAAAAAAGAAAAGAAAAGAAGAGACCTTAATAATTGCCAAATCTGAATTTGCAGCAAAAACCTTTTTTTTTTTTTCTTTTTAAAGAGGGGGGGGGGGAGGTGAACTTCAGATATTAAGAACTTTGTATATAAATATCATAAAAATCAAAAGATTGGAATAATTATTTTGTGTTAAAATCATCAGAAAATTAAATAAAGAAAACGAAAGAAAGAAAAGGAAAAGTAGGCACGAATGTAGCGTGAAAGCGATAAGTTCGAAACAATATTTTGTGTTCTTTGGATTTTTATGTTGTTTCTATACAAAGATCTCTGCATCGACCAAATTTAAATGCTTTAGCTAAGTTCTTTTTCTTTTTTATTTTAATTAATTAATTAATTTATTTATTTTTAATATCCCCATGCAATTGTTTAGTAAGAAGAAATACAGTCGAATTTCCCTAATGAGCAATATTTTAAATATTTTTATGCACTTAGTATTAGCTCACTTTAAAAATATTGAGAACATAATATGGATTTTTTTAATAATCAGTTAAAACTGTGTCCTGGACAGTTGAAACTTGTTGCAATGCGCAAAAGAATGCTGAAGATAAAATTATTATTTCCCCTTCAATTCCGCCAGAAGAATTTAAATTTATAAAGATTAGGTAAATATATATAGGATAAAAATTTATTAATTAATGGGGAGTAGGGGATCTTTAGATTTATTTTAAAAATCTATTTAAAAATTACTAAAAAAAAAAAAAAAAAAAAAAAAAAAGTAGTATATTTGTGATATTGAAAAAAGAAATTATCTAATAAATACATATGAATTGTATATGTTCAGAAAAACAAACTGATAGTTCTTATTCCCTATTGCTTCTGTCCCTTTTCTACTGACGTGGGTAAGCATTCAAGTGCATTTTCACACTTTCGACTGATAAGAATGAAAAAAACTAATGACCTGTCATCCTTAATGCGCTTTCTACCTCCCACCAGTGATAAATTACAGCAGGACAGGAAGGGGGAAAATCCAGTTTTTGCAGCTAAAAATTGCATTTCTCCCCAAAATTATTAATAAGTTTTTAAAATTTAAATATTATGAAAATTAATAATAATAAGTTACATCATTTAAAAAGGTTTAGCATGAATTATATTATTGATAAAACAACTTGTTAATTATTTGAGGGCGATAAAGGAAATCAAGTAAAATTTCGACTTTTACAGCTTAAAAACAAATTTAAAAAATTTAAAAAATCAATTTTTGAAATATGGGGGAACTCTTAACGGCCATGAATTTTCAGAATGCGAAAACAGAATTTGAAAATATGCATTACGAAATGAGTAATAATGGGGATTATTTTACAATAGATTAATACGGGATTTGGATGACCTTGAAGCTCACTGACAGAGAGCCTTAAGTGTTGGAGTCGGTGTTTGGGAAAAAGGCCTATTGACTGCTCTAGGGTCCTAGGCCTGTGAGGGAGTGCCTTCTGTGGAGGTCTTTCTAGGGGGTCCTAGCCCGTATTTACGCAAGTTCCGGAGAAAACCATGGAAAATTCCGAACGACTAGGCCGACAATCGCGACCTGGGATCGTACCCGGCACATCACGTCTACCAGCTTGACAGAAAGATTGCGGATTCAATAATCGAGCCAATTGAAGACCATCCTGAAAGTCAGTCTCTGGTGCACGTAAACTCTGTCGTGGCTGCAATATCCTCCATGCTCCGTACAAATAATACCTCTAGGAGATACTGAAGCGGGGGATCCATCTCTTCCGCAGAAGATAAAAATTGTGATGGCTTGCCTTCGGACCGCTACTGGGGCGTTAATCCCAAACCGTCGCCAATTGCCCAATATGTGCCTATTAATGCGACGTTAAATCAGCTTCCTCGCGCTATTTCATGTCAAGAAGCATTATTTGAATTCTATAGACTTATAAATATTTCAAAACTCTTAAGCAATGAACCTAAAATAAAAAATTTGCTTAAAGGAACATTTAGAATCAAAAATTGTTAGTGAGAAGTCATTATAACCAAATCAAACCTCATCTAATTTCGTTTTTACACAATAGCCATAACGTACAATAACCTGCTTTTTTTTTTTTTTTTTTTTTTTTTTTTCCCGAGAGTTTTTTTTTTTTTTTTTTTTTTTTCCCGAGAGTTTTTTTTTTTTTTTTTTTTTTTTTTAAGGTCTTGGGAAAATCGTAATTTTAAGTTTTTGGAGGTGAGAAAGCAATTGTGCATACTTACGAGTCAGTTGTAAGTATCTGAAATGGGAGAAGGGTGCCACAGTCGCCATAGAGCGCGAATTTGCTAAGGTCAGAATTTTCAAGTGTCGTTGCTGTTAGAACATTATAGACTCCGAAATTCATATTTAATATTAACCTAGAAACTTTTTCATTTAAAGAACTCTAATTTTCAGTATGTGATATGTAGATGTATTAAACTCAATTGTTCCGCGTTCTCGTCACACCCTGCGGTTTTAATGCAGATGTATCTTCTCCTGTATCTTTTTCGCTTCTGTAAAACTGTTTAGTATATGTATGTAAGTGCCTCTTTTAAAAAGGACGAGCTTCGGGCTCGCTCCAAAACACGATATATATTTTAATAAATAGACAAGATGAAATACATGTTAACGATTCAATCATTACACAATATTAAATGCACAGGGTATAATCAGGAAATATTCTAGATTCCTTTCCAGAATAATCATCAAGCTAAATTCTAATGAATGAAAGATGGAGAGATTAGAGAAATCCCAGAAATGATAGATAACTCAGAGTAAGAAAAACACTTTCTTTATGTAAGAAGATTTACAGGTAAGCGAATTTTACTTACCTATATTATCTACTCTGAAGGTATCATAAAATACTGAAATTAAATAAATACATGATATATTTTAAAAAGGATAAATAGTAGGAGTTAAAATCGTACTCACGCTATACACACACATATATATATATATATATATAAAGAATATTTTATTTATTTCAAAAGTTGCATGGTAAGCGAACATGCTGTTGTAGGTGCCTGAACAAGGAAGGGCGCCGCTCAGCTAGAGTTTGCTGCTAACTTATTCTTAAAGGATCCTGAATACGATCAAAGTGTTCAACAGTCTTTTGCACGGTAAGCGAACACGCTATTCTAAGTGAACAAAACATGAAATCATGCCATAGGCGCCCCCAAACAGGAATTTGTTATGATCAAATTTTTTTAAGCGTTATGAATACGATGAGAATTTTCAAGGGTCGTTTGCACGGTAGAAAAACTGACTGTTTTAGGCGTCTTAATTAGTTTAGAGGCTGCCGCAGGCGCCCCCTAACGGGAGTTTGCTACAGTCAGACATTTTAACGCAAACTTTTTTTGCTGGTCGGTGAACCAGTTGGTCAGCTTGTGATACATAAAACTCTTAAGTGTTTTTGGTAATTAACGATAATTAACAAAATTATGATCCGCTTTCAAATGAACTTTAAGTCGCAAAACAGCACCCCCAGAAACTTCAATATGCCACCCTATTTTTTAAAACATTGGTTGGGGGGGAGGAGACCCCCCCCCTTAAGCTACGCCCCTGCACTTGATTAAACGCAAAAGCATTAAGCCAATGTTGGTTAATTAGCAAAATCTTGACGCAGGATTAGTCTAGTTTTGAATGTCATTATGAATAATTAGGTGATAAGTAAATAATATCTATAGAATATGCAACAAGCAATAGTCCATTTTCCATTAATATAGAGCACTAATATATAAAACAATGCCTTTAGGTTTATATATAAAAAAAATTGTTATAAATTCAGCTTTTTCATGCAAATCTAGGACGCATTTTTGAACTTTCTTTTTTCAAAATTTCTCAAGCGCATTTCCTGAAACATGTAGATTATCATATTTGGGTAGGAATCTGTCCAGTCATTTTGGCTACACGAGACGCTTACAGTGGAAGTTTAATTTATAACCATCGTGTACATAATAAATTACAAAAATGGCTTAAAAAGGGGTATAGAATTTTATAAAACCGACAGAATATTTCAGAGGATTCAATTTCAAGTATTATTGAATTAAAATTTTTATACATAGCCCCCATACACAAAGAAAAAAAAGAAAAAAGTTACAATGCCAAAATATATCTCATACTTTAAAAAGGTGATGCGCATTCACTAAAATGTTATTGGATACGATTAATAACGATAGCCTTATACAATAATATATTATAATACTCTTATTAGCGATAAATATATAGACAGATGTCTACATGACTTACAATGAAACATTCAAAAGGTGTCGTCTTCAAAAAATATTGAAAAAAAAAAAAAATATATATATATATATATATATATATATATATATATATATATATGTGATTCTGCTCTTCATAAAACACCAGAAAGTAAAAAAATTATCGGCTGAAATAAATTACAGCGACCACAAAAAATTACCAAAATTAAGCATTTTTGGCGATTTCACACTGTTAGGCGATTGATTTTGACTACTTGGCGGAGAAGCAAAACACGGTTCTGTTCGTACACGACAATCTCGGTGCTAACGAACTTATCGCCTAACAGCACTAAATCGCCAAAAATGCTTAATTTTGATAATTTTTGTGGTTGCTATAATTCATCTCATCCGATAATTTTTTCACTTTCTGGTGTTTTATGAAGAGTAGAATCACTTATTTATTTTTAAATATTTTTTGAAGACGACACCTTTTGAATGTTTCCTTGTTAGAGATGAATCGGCCATAGAGTTCCTGAATAGTACAGATATACTTTGTCATTATTATTTAAAAACAATATTTTAATTACACTTTGAGTATAACAATTTCTTAGAAAAAAAATCAATGGAGAATTATGTTTAACTTGCATAGATATATATTCCTATAAGTAGGTTGCAAAGGAGAGTTCTAGTGCATGAGGCGGGACAGGCGAGTCGTGCGGGTGTCACGCGGATTGCGGTGGTACCCTTCACTGACCTTGACACGTTCACGGAGCTCAGAGCATGTTTTATCATGAAAGGTGACAATATGGTTTAATTAGGTGTTTTAATTAAAAAATATTAATTAGACGGTTTATTGTAAAAGATTACGAATGATTTAAGAAGATATTACTTTTTCACTTGTAGTATTATGAAAGAGAATGTGTATGACTCGATTTAATGAGAATGATTCAGTAATTAAAAATAACGAATTAAAAAAAAAAAATAATAAAGTATTAATTAAAAAAAATAACTATATTTTAAGGGAAAAGAAAATGTGAAATGAGAGTGTTGTTATTGAAAATTAAGTAAAAATGTTCATAAAAATTCTTCATCATGACCTGGATTCGAACCCGGCACCTGGTTTATTAATGAATGTTTAATTATGAGTTTGTGTAAAAGGTGATATTATTTTTTATTCGGATTCCTTTGATTTATCAATGGTAGAAAGTGAACTTATCAAATTTCGTTTTAATCTCTTTATTATGAAAGACGAGAATTGTTTTTATGAAAGATAATTAAGAAAAGAATGATTAAAACTTCTCATTAGTTACTTAAATGAAAAATATTCGTTAAAAATAGTTTTTCCGTAAAGTTTTTTAATCGTGAATGAGTTGTATATATTTTAGACTTTTAGATGATAAATGAGACAATATTTAGAACAATTTATTAGTTTTCGCTAATCATGAAATGAATTAATTCGAAATTGTAATTAAAATAATTCATCATAGGTGACGATTTAACTATATTCATTCAATCAGATTAAAATAAATAAATAAATAAATAAAATCTAATCTTCTTTACAGAAAGTTATTTTAAAACAATTAGACTTCGGTTTTTCTTTACTAAAAATGACGTTGGTATGTCGTAGAAAGTGTAAAGGTCATCATATCTCGTGGGTGTTTTGGGAACTAGAGATGGAAGATGTTTTTTCTTGCACAGTTTTGTTCCTACCGCAGTATGGGTAGCCCAGTCGGTAGAGCGCCGGCCTTGTAATTGGAAGATTGCGGGTTCGGTACTCGAGTCAGCCAAAGACCGTCGTGTACACTAATGGTGGCTGGTGCACGTAAAATCTGTCGTGGCCGCAATGTACTCCATGTTCCCATCAAAAATTATACCTCTGGTTGTCACCGAAGCGGGAGAGCCATCCCTTCCGTGGAGGATCAAAATTGTGATGGCATGTCTCCGGACCACCTCTAGTGGTGTGTCTCAGACAGACGCCAATATATATCTCATACTTTAAAAAGGTGATGCGCATTCACTAAAATGTTATCGGATACGATTAATAACGATAGCCTTATACAATAATATATTATAATACTCTTATTAGCGATAAATATATAGACAGATGTCTACATGACTTACAATGAAACATTCAAAAGGTGTCGTCTTCAAAAAATATTGAAAATATATATATATATATATATATATATATATATATATATGTGATTCTGCTCTTCATAAAACACCAGAAAGTAAAAAAATTATCGGCTGAAATAAATTACAGCGACCACAAAAAATTACCAAAATTAAGCATTTTTGGCGATTTCACACTGTTAGGCGATTGATTTTGAGTACTTGGCGGAGAGGCAAAACACGGTTCTGTTCGTACACGGCAATCTCGGTGCTAACGAACTTATCGCCTAACAGCACTAAATCGCCAAAAATGCTTAATTTTGATAATTTTTGTGGTTGCTGTAATTCATCTCAGCCGATAATTTTTTCACTTTCTGGTGTTTTATGAAGAGTAGAATCACTTATATATTTTTAAATATTTTTTGAAGACGACACCTTTTGAATGTTTCCTTGTTAGAGATGAATCGGCCATAGAGTTCCTGAATAGTACAGATATACTTTGTCATTATTATTTAAAAACAATATTTTAATTACACTTTGAGTATAACAATTTCTTAGAAAAAAAATCAATGGAGAATTATGTTTAACTTGCATAGATATATATTCCTATAAGTAGGTTGTAAAGGAGAGTTCTAGTGCATGAGGCGGGACAGGCGAGTCGTGCGGGTGTCACGCGGATTGCGGTGGTTCCCTTCACTGACCTTGACACGTTCAGGGAGCTCAGAGCAGGTTTTATCATGAAAGGTGACAATATGGTTTAATTAGGTGTTTTAATTAAAAAATATTAATTAGACGGTTTATTGTAAAAGATTACGAATGATTTAAGAAGATATTACTTTTTCACTTGTAGTATTATGAAAGAGAATGTGTATGACTCGATTTAATGAGAATGATTCAGTAATTAAAAATAACGAATTAAAAATAATAATAATAAAGTATTAATTAAAAAAAAATAACTATATTTTAAGGGAAAAGAAAATGTGAAATGAGAGTGTTGTTATTGAAAATTAAGTAAAAATGTTCATAAAAATTCTTCATCATGACCTGGATTCGAACCCGGCACCTGGTTTATTAATGAATGTTTAATTATGAGTTTGTGTAAAAGGTGATATTATTTTTTATTCGGATTCCTTTGATTTGTCAATGGTAGAAAGTGAACTTATCAAATTTCGTTTTAATCTCTTTATTATGAAAGACGAGAATTGTTTTTATGAAAGATAATTAAGAAAAGAATGATTAAAACTTCTCATTAGTTACTTAAATGAAAAATATTCGTTAAAAATAGTTTTTCCGTAAAGTTTTTTAATCGTGAATGAGTTGTATATATTTTAGACTTTTAGATGATAAATGAGACAATATTTAGAACAATTTATTAGTTTTCGCTAATCATGAAATGAATTAATTCGAAATTGTAATTAAAATAATTCATCATAGGTGACGATTTAACTATATTCATTCAATCAGATTAAAATAAATAAATAAATAAATAAAATCTAATTTTCTTTACAGAAAGTTATTTTAAAACAATTAGACTTCGGTTTTTCTTTACTAAAAATGACGTTGGTATGTCGTAGAAAGTGTAAAGGTCATCATATCTCGTGGGTGTTTTGGGAACTAGAGATGGAAGATGTTTTTTCTTGCACAGTTTTGTTCCTACCGCAGTATGGGTAGCCCAGTCGGTAGAGCGCCGGCCTCGTAATTGGAAGATTGCGGGTTCGGTACTCGAGTCAGCCAAAGACCGTCGTGTACACTAATGGTGGCTGGTGCACGTAAAATCTGTCGTGGCCGCAATGTACTCCATGTTCCCATCAAAAATTATACCTCTGGTTGTCACCGAAGCGGGAGAGCCATCCCTTCCGTGGAGGATCAAAATTGTGATGGCATGTCTCCGGACCACCTCTAGTGGTGTGTCTCAGACAGACGCCAATATATATCTCATACTTTAAAAAGGTGATGCGCATTCACTAAAATGTTATCGGATACGATTAATAACGATAGCCTTATACAATAATATATTATAATACTCTTATTAGCGATAAATATATAGACAGATGTCTACATGACTTACAATGAAACATTCAAAAGGTGTCGTCTTCAAAAAATATTGAAAAAAAAAAAAAAATATATATATATATATATATATATATGTGATTCTGCTCTTCATAAAACACCAGAAAGTAAAAAAATTATCGGCTGAAATAAATTACAGCGACCACAAAAAATTACCAAAATTAAGCATTTTTGGCGATTTCACACTGTTAGGCGATTGATTTTGAGTACTTGGCGGAGAGGCAAAACACGGTTCTGTTCGTACACGGCAATCTCGGTGCTAACGAACTTATCGCCTAACAGCACTAAATCGCCAAAAATGCTTAATTTTGATAATTTTTGTGGTTGCTGTAATTCATCTCAGCCGATAATTTTTTCACTTTCTGGTGTTTTATGAAGAGTAGAATCACTTATATATTTTTAAATATTTTTTGAAGACGACACCTTTTGAATGTTTCCTTGTTAGAGATGAATCGGCCATAGAGTTCCTGAATAGTACAGATATACTTTGTCATTATTATTTAAAAACAATATTTTAATTACACTTTGAGTATAACAATTTCTTAGAAAAAAAATCAATGGAGAATTATGTTTAACTTGCATAGATATATATTCCTATAAGTAGGTTGTAAAGGAGAGTTCTAGTGCATGAGGCGGGACAGGCGAGTCGTGCGGGTGTCACGCGGATTGCGGTGGTTCCCTTCACTGACCTTGACACGTTCAGGGAGCTCAGAGCAGGTTTTATCATGAAAGGTGACAATATGGTTTAATTAGGTGTTTTAATTAAAAAATATTAATTAGACGGTTTATTGTAAAAGATTACGAATGATTTAAGAAGATATTACTTTTTCACTTGTAGTATTATGAAAGAGAATGTGTATGACTCGATTTAATGAGAATGATTCAGTAATTAAAAATAACGAATTAAAAATAATAATAATAAAGTATTAATTAAAAAAAAAATAACTATATTTTAAGGGAAAAGAAAATGTGAAATGAGAGTGTTGTTATTGAAAATTAAGTAAAAATGTTCATAAAAATTCTTCATCATGACCTGGATTCGAACCCGGCACCTGGTTTATTAATGAATGTTTAATTATGAGTTTGTGTAAAAGGTGATATTATTTTTTATTCGGATTCCTTTGATTTGTCAATGGTAGAAAGTGAACTTATCAAATTTCGTTTTAATCTCTTTATTATGAAAGACGAGAATTGTTTTTATGAAAGATAATTAAGAAAAGAATGATTAAAACTTCTCATTAGTTACTTAAATGAAAAATATTCGTTAAAAATAGTTTTTCCGTAAAGTTTTTTAATCGTGAATGAGTTGTATATATTTTAGACTTTTAGATGATAAATGAGACAATATTTAGAACAATTTATTAGTTTTCGCTAATCATGAAATGAATTAATTCGAAATTGTAATAAAAATAATTCATCATAGGTGACGATTTAACTATATTCATTCAATCAGATTAAAATAAATAAATAAATAAATAAAATCTAATCTTCTTTACAGAAAGTTATTTTAAAACAATTAGACTTCGGTTTTTCTTTACTAAAAATGACGTTGGTATGTCGTAGAAAGTGTAAAGGTCATCATATCTCGTGGGTGTTTTGGGAAGTAGAGATGGAAGATGTTTTTTCTTGCACAGTTTTGTTCCTACCGCAGTATGGGTAGCCCAGTCGGTAGAGCGCCGGCCTCGTAATTGGAAGATTGCGGGTTCGGTACTCGAGTCAGCCAAAGACCGTCGTGTACACTAATGGTGGCTGGTGCACGTAAAATCTGTCGTGGCCGCAATGTACTCCATGTTCCCATCAAAAATTATACCTCTGGTTGTCACCGAAGCGGGAGAGCCATCCCTTCCGTGGAGGATCAAAATTGTGATGGCATGTCTCCGGACCACCTCTAGTGGTGTGTCTCAGACAGACGCCAATTACCCATCTGCGCAGCACTAGTGCAACGTAAAACCCAATCATCAATCAATCAATCCTACCGCAGTATGAGGTTTCTAATATTGTAACTCATGGGATGTTTTTGAAAATGTTTTTGAAAAGTTTTTATTGAAAGTATCTTAAATATTTTTCTTCTTTTGAACGTCAAGATGAGTGTCAGAACAGACGTCATTCTGTTAAACGCGTTTACCTATATTCTCTACCGATCGCATATACGCAATTCAGAAAACGAAATTTTTAATGGACTTAAGTTACGAATGGATGAATTTATTCAATCCGAAATTAGCAAACAATTTTACGAAAATTTTAATATGTTGTCTGAGGAAAACTTATGCACTAGTTTAGAAGTTGTTTTACAAGAGATGATAAAAAATGGAATTCATTCGGACAAAATTGTAATTTATTTAATATTTTCAAGCAAAATGATTGCAAAGTCTATGAATGAATATGGGGATTTTATCGCTCCTTGGATAAAATTTTTGATATCTTTTAAAAGAATTTAGCTAAATGTATTGCTGATCAGGAGGAATGTATGAAAAACAGTCAAGAAAAAAAAATTTCAACGAATGTGGAGTTTTATCATTCGATCAAAATCGAAAAAATTGCAAAAGTATTATCTGCTGTTTAAGATCATTTGAGTTATGTTCCGTTCAATATTTTATAAGAACACTGTCCAAGAAAATTTCATCTAATGTAATATTCAAAATAAATATAAAAAAAGCCTCATTTGAAAAATTTGTTTAAGAAAAAATTATGTGAAGTAAAATTCTATTTTCTAAAAAGTTACAGAAAAATTTCATCAAAAAATTATTACGAAAAATAATAACCAAATATAGAATGAAAAATTAAACTTCAAATGAAATAGTTTAGTTAAAAGAAAAAAAAAAGGGCTTTCGAATTATTTTTGTACCAGGTAACTGTGCTAAACAAAAATAACAAAACATTATAAAGTAAAGAGGGAAAGAGATGGCAACAGAAGTTTAATTTTCGAAAGAAATCCAGATGAAACCGAACAACATAAGGCAGTGCTTTGTATATATAACTCCCAACATAGGCAAACAAGACATTTGTCACTGTCAGCATGGAGCACTAGTGTCTTGATTGAGTTTTCTCCTTGGCATGGAATGAGTAATTATTCAGTTTTGTGGCTTTTATTGCTGAGGTTAATTCGTAATTATGATAGCTTTTACTTAAAGAGTAAATTTATCTTAAATAAAAAGAAATATCCTCTCCTGAAGGTTTCTATCGGTCTCAATAAAAGTCAGAAAATCATCCAAGTCTTTTTAAATTTGTTGTATATAGATTATAGTTTTTTTAAGGATTTTTTTTTCTTCTTTTCTAATTGTAGGACTATAGCGTTCCTATCTTCATCAGTCATTAATTATGAGAAAATTGGAACTTCTTTCATCAGTAAAACAATTGTCGGAAAATCAATAAAAGACCTCCCTTAAGATACTCATTTGAAACTAATTACTCATAAGTGAATGCTGACATTAAATTAGGATGGATGTGAAGCTTTTGGGTGCTTTTAAAGTAAATACCATTTATGAAATTGAAATGGTTATAACGCTAAACTAAGGTCAAATTGAATGCTATTACGGGAATAAGAATTTCTGACATGAATACTACTAAATTGTAATTTGTGTAGTGTTTGAATAGATGATGAGTTGCAGACAAGTGTAATTATAAGAGTGCTGTTATAGTAGCTGTTATAATGGCGATAGAAAAATACTGCCTTTGTGTATAAAGAAAGTTTTTTTTTCTTCTCTGAAAGGCTGTGCCATTTTTAATGCAATTCAAACTAAAAGTTCAAAAGGAATGATATGGAAATTAAATAGGAACCTAATAATGAAATTTTTATGACTTTAATAATGTGATTATTTTGCGTTAATCACACAAAGCTATAACAGCAAGTTGCTTATATTTTCATTTTCTCAGTTGGTGAAACCTCTCAAGTTGAACACTTTTACATGGAACGGAATGCATCCATAAAATTAACACACACACATATTGTGTCCAACCTCTATTATTTGGCCACCCCTCTAACGTGGGAGTTGCACGCTCAAATATTGATCAAAGTTGGATACTTTTCTCTTATGAGGAAAAAAAAAACTTATTATTATTTATTTATTTAATTAATTATTTTAAAGAAATTTTAACTATCCCTCGTAAAATAGCTGTAAATACCTAAAAACATTTCTTGTGTAAATATATTTACTCTTGTCTTATGTTGAAAAACATTTTTCTTTTATCAGTTGAAATATTCACAGATTAACTCCAATTTAGAGCATAATTATAAGAGTCTTTTTTTATTGGTTTGCACCCAGTGTCCTCTTCCATTATAAGATATTCGTGAAATATCCAGCAGGGACCTTACAGGCATAAGATGTTTAAACTTTGGACTTTTAAGTATTGGTGAAGTACATTTTAGTTGTTTGGGTTCCTTTTCCTTTGCAATGTTCCTTTCTACTTTCTCTGCTGACTTTAAACCTGAGTGCATAATTGCCCAAAATTTAATGCGCGAGAGGTCTATAATGAAAAACAATGCTCGCTATTTATAAACGTGATAGCTTGACAGGTTTACTTGTCTTGTTCAAGAGGGACATCAAGATGAACTTTTTCAAAAAATTTCGAAATCTAAATGTCGTCGTGATTCAATTTGGGTGCATTTCAATCAACAGGTGATGCTGCTATGCTGCAGTTTTTCCCGTTCATGGGAAACAATTATCTGAGTTTATAGAGCGAATAAATTCACCAAATTTTCTATGTGAAATAGTTATTAAAAAAAAGGAATGTTGACTTAGTTTGGATGCATATCAGCCGACAGATGGCGACTGATAAATGACGACAGATACTTGTACTCGACTTATGTGATTTTTTATCTGACTATATGTCAACATCTATTGGTTAAAACTGCACAAAAATGCACATGTAAAGTCTTTTTTGTGAAAAGTTATGTTGATTATTATTATTATTATTTGATAAAAAGCGTTTGAAATTACCATTAATTAAATCTTTATGAGATAATTAAATAAATAAATTCAAAGCATATACTTTTAAGGTAAGACTTATAATAATTTCTTCACTTACCTTCTAAGCATCAATCTCAGCACAAGTCTTCTGACAACGGAGGAATATCCATAGGTATTCTGATCTGTAGATGAATCTATCTAAAATGTGTTATACCGAAACCTTTTGAAAAATCCACTCTAAATAGTAAAGGAGTGTAAGTATTAGAAATAAATCATTTGAGATTTAATTTAATCTTGGTATTTATTTTTGATTTGGGATGCATCTTGTTCTGCATCCTTCAAGTATGAAATCAGAGAGAGAAGTGAAAGAGATTACAAACTGAAAAATATAATTAGATATAATAAAATAATAAAAAGTTAATTAATGTTTATAGTTCGCGTAGAACAGTCAATACGTATTTCTAATGCAAGTCCTTGAGGAACAGCGAGTAATCCTCATTAGTGTTAGTCATCAGATAATCAGAATCACGAGTGGAGAAGAAAATGCAATCCAGATTTTTATTCAGGCGTAATTGACAGTTCGTAAATAAGTAAAGTATGATTTCAGTTTTTGGAATATGTCTTAATTAGATGAAGTGTTGATCGATGATAATATGTCATTTCCCCCTTCATCGGGATACACTTCTTAAACCTCTATGGTTAAGTTCAATTTCCTTCGGTGAATTTCAAAAATGGGTCTTGCTAGAGGCTTGGTGAGGACGTCTGCGGTCATATCTTCGCTTGGGCAATATTGCATATCAAGTATTTATTTATCTTTCAAGTCCTTTAAATAATTATACTTAATGTCTATGTGTTTTAGCTTGGCAGAAAATTCACAATTTAGCAACAGCGAGCAATCCTCATTAGTGTTAGTCATCAGATAATCATAATCACGAGTGGAGAAGAAAATGCAATCCAGATTTTTATTCAGGCGTAATTGACAGTTCGTAAATAAGTAAAGTATGATTTCAGTTTTTGGAATATGTCTTAATTAGATGAAGTGTTGATCGATGATAATATGTCATTATTATTATTATTATTTTTGTGATTGTTAACGGGTATGTGGGTATGTGTCATTATGATATGGAAAGATGTAGAAAAAAGTACTGTAACGGCCCTAACGTACCAGTTGAAATTTAGATTTTCAATTTGCAAATTAATTATCGTTTTGTATTTAGATAGCGAATACATAATTGTTTTATATTTAGATGTGATTAAAGGATGAAAAGCACACATAGATACAGTTTAATAAAACCAAAAATATAAGCACTTATATAAGCTGGGAACTTTTGTCGGGAACTGTCCAACTTAGAGAGGTTTTACTGTACTTACATTTGCAGTCCAAGACAGGCTTAGTTTTCTCGTTCTTTATAAACGTGACAGCTTGAGAGGTTTAACATGTCTTGTTGAAGAGGGACAACAACATAAAAATTTTCAAAAAATTTTCGTAATCTAAATTTTGCCAAAAGTGCCAATTGCTTTTATAAATAAATTCTGTATTTAATCTCCCCCCCCCCCCTTTCTTAAGGAGGTATTGACATTTCTTATAAAAGGGCGCCCCCCAATAGAGGTCGAGAGGCTCTGCTATCGAAGCTGGTTTACACGAGGGGCCGGTTTGGAACTCAGGTCGCACTCGTCGGTCTAACCGTTCAAAAATTTCTGTACTTTTCTCCAAAACCCGCGTAAACACGGGCTATTATTTTTAAGAAAGACCTCTGACGGAGGGTATTTCTTCCAGGACTAGGATCTTCGGGTAGTTAATAAAAGATTTACCTAAGCCATTAACATAAACACAACAGGAATGCTCATGGTAGCCTTGTGTTTAAGTTTTGTTGATACGAATTTATGTTGTTTATACGCAAATATTTTATTTAAAATCAAAATTAATTGCTTATATAACAGCATAAGAGTGATTCGTTTAGAACAGAGACACACAAAAAAAGGCTTTTTTTCTTTCTGCTATTTTATTATTGTTTTATTGGTGACAATTTTATTGTAAAAAAAGTATTTTGAACTAATGTTAAGCAGCATAAAAATTTAGCATGTAATCTTCTCTATTCGACATCTCAAGGACACGAGAAAACATGGGCGAATTAATGAGGTTCTAACTTTATGCACCGTATTGATATAGACACTTTCTGGTGTCACTCATTACATTTTAGTAAATGTACCAGACACTTTAAGGATATTATCTGATTATATGTGTACTGTTCTTAAATTTGGAGACTGTAACTATAATTTAACATCAATTAACTCTTTATGTAAAGGACTGTTCTGCGAAAAATTCTAAATGAAGCATTTTTATACTCAAAAAAAGTATTTTTCCAGCTAGCTTAAAATGCGCCAGCACATTTGAAAATCCAGGAGTGGACATCTTGTTGTTCTGCTTTCTGTGGACATCTTTTCTGTAACGGATGGACATTTTTGAATTTCTTTTCAGAAAAGGCGAAATAAAATGGTAACTGATTGAAAAAATAAATTTAGCTAATAAAAGGTATAGTTTTTATGTTTCATTAATGCGTTAAAAGAACCAGAAAAATATACAGACTTATCATAAACTGAACAGAAATTATCTCAGAAAAATTTAACGATTTCAATAACACATTGTTTTATTTAAAAGGAGTCGTAATTTCTAAATAACATTATAACTACCCCTTGTGCGAATAATGTTATAAATACTAGGCCTAGCCGATCTTTCATTCATTCTGAGTGCCATTTCCAAAAATTGCAAATTTTCCCCCAAAATTTGAAAAGGGAAACAAAAAAATCTAATCTGCGCTGACAAGAAAAATATACCGCCATGATGTAGTCATATTTGGATTACCTAAACTAGAAATATAGATTTCAGAGTTATGCGTATGAGGTAAAAAAATAATCTGCATAGACGAAATGATCAAGAATTCATAGTCTATACTTTCCTACATGGTAAAACAGTATTATGAATACTATGAATCCTTTGTACAGCGAGAAATTCTCCCCTAATTTTCTACAATTGGGCCATAAACAAAAATTATACTTACTAAAAACTTACATCTTGTGTTCGTATTTATTTGCAGAAATTTTTAAATAAGTTTGACCATGATAATACAGATGAATGCTCTAGAATTCTAATGAGGGTTTTCAGAACTCGCTAGCAAATGACCTAGAATTTATAAGGATGACATGAAACTATTTTTACTAGAGACACAATTTATTTTCTATATGTTAGTCACAGAATTGTTTTTCAGCGGGATTTTGAGTGATATTATTTGATAGTTTGTTTTACATTCCGAATTTGCTAGAATACGGCCAAGTGTCCACTACTGATTTTTCTTTTCAAAATTAAATAATCCAGCAATGGACAGATAGGGCTGTCCATTGCTGGCAATAGGGACATAAATAGTGGACATCCATAAAAACGTTATAAAAAGTTTATTAAAGTGCTTCATTGGAATTTGTAACTTTCGTAAGTTATAAATACAGTTTTAATTATCTGCAAGGGATCAAATATTTTAAATTTGCCAAATACTAAGAACTTTTGTTCTTAAGTTATTATTAATGCATGCTTAAAATAACTTTCAGAGCTGCCAACCTAATCCGGAGGATTGTTAGTACCCGCTCCTTTTTCCACACCTATCTTTTCTTAGAATATTTTTCTTCTTAATTCCTCGCAAATGCATTTTAAAAAAGAATTACTCTAAAAATTAAGTGGTGTGGGAAAAGGGGCTGTACTAACAAACCTCCGTATTAGGTTGGCAGCTCTGAACTTTTTCACGACTCTCCAAAAACACGGGTTCTTGGACCGCAATCGCAATCCAATTAGTTCTATTTATTTATTCTTTTAAAGGTGTCCCACGCAAGGTAGCATGAATGAAAAACTAGTTATGGTTATAAATCCAACAACAATTTTACTAAAATATCTTAAATAATTACTATAGATCGAATGAGATCCCAGATGTATTTCAAGTTCAAGATTCAAATATTATATTTGACTATATGTATAATCTCTAAAAACGCTTATATTTTTCTAATATTTTCTCTCTCTCTCTCTCTCTTTTTTTTTTTTTTTTTTTTTTTTTTAGAATAAAGATGTTTGTGGAAGGAAGGGATGCTAAGCCGACATCTGGACTGAACTGTACGTCACGTGATTTCTAAACCCCTTTTCTAGGTTTGTCTAGCAACACAGACATAAATAGGTCTCGAAATGCACCAAGAAAACACCACAGAACAGTTGCGAATTCTAGGGTCCTGTCATCGGGGATGAACGATTGCTATTTGTGAAGGAAAAAAAAAGTGAAAAATGTTAGGGGAAGGATGATTGAAATGTCCGGCTAGCCGGCCAATGTCCACCTACCGCTGTCGCCAGTTTTTTTAATGCAACTCCGCCCAGTACACGTATTTCTTCTATCAGAGAATGTATTTCTTCTTCAGTTATATCTTGTAATAGATGGAGGAGACTTAAAAAGAAAAATGTTGTTGGAGCATTTTATGTTAATTTTCTGTCTGCTATCAAACGATTAAATTTGAAAATGTTTCACACTTATTAAAAGTTACAAAATAAAACAACGTGTACAGTAATTTAATTATTATTTAACTTTAATAATACCAGGTGATCCAAAAGTCACACAACATAAATAAATAAATAAATAAAATAAATAAAAATAAAAATAAATAAATAAATAAAATAAATAAATAAATCATTATTAAAAAAGTATTCAATTTAGCTCTATGCAGTTTTAACTGAAATGCACAGAACAGCATGGGATTTTTTTTTTATTTATATATAAATGTAAGAAAAAAATATTATTTATATTTTTTACCAACATATCGTGCTGTGCTCTACTCACAGTATCTATCCTCTTACATTTTAAACAGATCCATTTGATCAAATGACGTCATAGTGCAAAAACTGGACGATTTTTTAAAAAGAATTTCCAATGTGTATTTTCTGACGTTCATTCTAATGAATGACGGCCATTATATTGATCATTTGTAGTCCTAGTTGCGATGTTGAATGTACTGCTCCACTGTCAAAAAGTAAATTTACTATTATAGCGCCACCTTATGAAAAAAATTTAAACTAATATACTAATAAATCTTTTTAACCTAAGAAAATCCCATGTCTTTCTGTGCATTTCAGTGAAAACCGCATAGTTCTACGGTCAATACTTTTTGATTAATATAAATTTTATTTTTTCTGTGACTTTTGGATCACCCTGTGTCTTACATTTTCAGTCTAAAACGAATTTTGTGAAAGAATGAATTTGTACTTTTAAGCATGGGTTATTTATTACTTTTACTATTCTTATTCCTATATCGAATGTCAGTATAAGGTTGTACTCATAAAGAATATTTAAGGATATATCTAATAATTCATTTAAAATATTTAAAAATCATTACGTCTCGTAGTTAAACTAAATTTTAATCACATTAAAAACTGAGACAATATACACTAAAAATATACAATTTAAAACATTAAAAACACAAAACATAAATTTAAACGTTTCGAGCCTTTTACATCAGTAAAAACATCAAATGTAAATGTTGAGATGAACAACAGACTTTCATGAAAAAGTACAACGTATTCAGCGGGAACTACGCATGCCTCATTAAGTGGTACATAAATCAACATTTTTTTTTTCCCACCACTTAATGAGGTATGCGTAGTTCCCGCTGAATACGTTGTACTTTCTTAATGAAAGTCTGTTGTTCTTCTCAGCATTTACATTTGATGTTTTTACTGATGAGGAGCCTGTAAAAGTCTCGAAACGTTTAAATTTATGTTTTGTGTTTTTAATGTTTTAAATTGTATATTTTTAGTGTATATTGTCTGTCTCAGTTTTTAATGTGATTAAAATCTAACAATTCCTCATTAAATTCTGAATGCATAATTGTACTTTTCTTGTAGTGATCACACACATAAAAACAAATTTGAGTTATTATCTTAGATTGTCACCATAACAAAGTTTGGCTGCATATAATTATCCAAGCTCAACTTTAATTGCGCATTTTGTATATCAACGGCAAAACCTCGTTTGTCTGAATTTGTCATGCTTCTTAAAAACCTTTATCATATTATTTATTATTATTATTTTTGTTATTCATTTCTGAAATATTACTTAACAATTACTTCCAAATACTTAAATAGTAAAACGAAAGTTCTCATAAATTGGTAATAATAAAAATAATAATGATGTTTCTGCTTCATTGTTATATACGGAAAAGAAAACTCAATAGTTTTATCAACAATGCTATCTCTCTCTCTCTTTTTGATAGATCTTTTTGTAAATAATCCTTTAAAATCAATGTATATAACAAGTTTTTTCCTATTGTTCCTTTCTATCTTTTTTTCTTCTTTTTCAAAGAAGATCTTCTGAAAAGCTCGTCAAAAATTAATTAATACTTCTTTCGGGGAAACCATTGAAAGTACTTTGAATGACACCATGCTATTACGCGTATGTCTTGTTTTAAATATCTTAAGGTACTCCAGCACGTTATTAGCAGATTTCCGATATTCTAAATTGCAATGGCTTAATTATGCGTTGTATAATAAATGCCTTAGTAATTTGTAGAATATAATATTTTGTCGATATCTGTATGCGAAAGTCTCAAAAAATTAATAAATTGGTAATATTCTGAATGTTTTAATCATGGTATTTCAAAAATAAACATTTTAAAAGAAAGAAAGCCTTCTTTTACTCAATTAAATCTTTTTTACTTTCTCTTACCCATAAGGTAGAGAAAGTATTGTTTTTGGGTCAAATTTTCGAACGCGAGATTTTGTTATAGTTACACGTTTTGAGGTCCCCTGAATACGAAAATTATGTTTTTAGCAAATGGTCTGTGTGTGTGTCTGTGAGTATGTCTGTGTGTCTGTCTGTGTGTCTGTGTGTATGTCTGTGTGTCTGTGTGTGTGTCTGTCTGTTATCAGCATATCTCAAGAACAAATAGTAGCAGACATTCCAAACTTGGTATTCTAAATGTGTATCATATATAGATGCTCCAGTAAGCTTTTCGTTAAGATCAAGCAAATGGTTCGTGTACAGGAACAATCAAGAGAATTCTAATACATTACGTCTATGGGAGAAATTGCAGGTAAGTAGAGTTTAACGTCTATAGACTGCACTAAACCAAATGAAACGAATATATATATATATATATATATTGTAATAGAGATAGTCAACTGGGAAAAAAATTTTGTGCATGTAGGAGCCTCGCCTCCCCCCTCGAGGGGGGATTCCCCCCTCAACCGCCCGTTTCGTTAATGCATCTACATTTATATAGAATTTAATTCGGTTATTAAAAAATAAGTCTGTTTTTAAAAAATAATTTATTTAAATTATTATTTAAAAAAATTATCTTTCATGATAATGCAGACGATTTCCATCTTAGAGAAGTAGTATAACACCAAATATCCAAAAAAAGGTCCATTTTATTCTCAAAATTAAAAAAAAAAAAAAAAAAAAAAATTTTTTCGTTAAAAGTAAAAAAAAATCGATAACTTTGTCTTAAATTATTGCAGATCGATGGTTCAACCATTCGTTTTAAAGGTATTGGGGAGCTCTTTTGAAAGATACCCATCATGAAAATTTACTCCCCTGGAGGGGGGACTTCCCCCCCAGGGGAGGGGGTGGCGAGGTTCCTACATACACAAAAATTTTTTCCCAGTTAACTATCTCTATTACAGTATATATATATATATATATATTCGTTTCATTTGGTTTAATGCAGTCTATAGACGTTAAACTCTACTTTCCTGCAATTTCCCCCATAAACGTAATGTATTAGAATTCTCTTGATTGTCCCTGTACACAAACCATTAGCTTGATCTTAACGAAAAGCTTACTGTAGCATCCCTATATGATACACATTTAGAATACCAAGTTTGAACTTTCTGCCATAATTTGTTTTTGAGATATGCTGATAACAGACAGATACACAGACATACAGACAGATACACAGACATACAGACCATTTGCTAAAAACATGATTTTCGTATTCAGGGGACCTCAAAACGTGTAAATATAACAAAATCTCGCGTTCCAAAATTTGACCCCAAAACAATACTTTCTCTACCTAATGGGTAAGAAAAAGTAAATCTTTTTTTTTTTTTTTTTTTATTTATATTGAGAATAAATTGGACTTTTTTTGGATATTTAGTGTTATACTACTTCTCTAATATGGAAATCGTCTGCATTGTCATAAAAGATAATTTTTTTAAATAATAATTTTAATAAATTATTTTTAAAAACAGAATTATTTTTTAATAACCGAATTAAATTTTATATAAATATAGGTGCATTAATGAAACGGGGGGTTGAGGGGGGCGGTAGCCCCCCTCACACAGAATTAATTATCATATAAAACTCTGCCGAAGCCTAATTTGAATTGTTTAACATAGGTTTACATAACATCGTTTTCTTACCTCTTAATCTCCAACCTGTATTTATAGTATTAAATTTCAGGGTAAGAGAAAGTCGTGTGAGTGACACACCAAATTATTTCCCTAGTTATTGTACTTTTTAAACCAATGAGATATTTTAATGTCCCTCAATAAACAGATAGCATAATCCACGTAAAGTATTTAAAAGTGTTACAATGCTTTTAAAATAGAATGAGGAGACGTATAATGTAATTTTAAATAAATATTCAAAATTTTATCAAATATAATTAATAAGGGTTTGTTCTGCTAAAATAATTTGCATTTGACAAAATTTCTTTCTTATTTTTTTAAAACCACAATAATAAATATTGAGATATTTCATGCATATTTTGTTGAATGTCTTTGAAACGATGTCTTTAAAACGAATGTTTTAAAATAGTGAGAAGTTTTCCGGGAATTAATGATATAACATTGTAAAACAGCGTTTAGGTAATAATTTTCTTTTGATATCAAGATAATACATATATATGTAAGATTTAGATCTGAAACTAAAATCAAAAAATAAAATTCTTTTCAACCAGACTGTATATACAGATTTTTTTTATTTATTTTTATTTTATTTTATTTTATTTTATTTTATTTTATTTTATTTTGAAACATTAAAAATTTTGTTAAATCATCAAAACCCTTTTGTTGGTATAGACTCAACAAAAATTTTCTTATGAGAACCCGATTTATTTTGGTGTTTTAACCTAATAGTTTTGTGAATACATCACACCACTGGCTAATTGACTGTTTACTGACAGCTATTATGTAGCTTAACGAATTATCCATTGAAAATTCTTCTTCTTTCAACCATTTCTTTTGGTTAATCGAAGCAAGTTGACATTCTTAACTGAACAAAATTATTGTCAAAATGCCAAAGTAAATCTAACAATCAGTTAATAGTTTTTTTTTTTTTTTTTTTTTTTGAGTAATGCATTTTTTTAGAGTACTTCAATGCAATCAAAGCAAATTTTGTGACTTTTGTGACTAGGACTTTTGAGAAATTGCAATTTTGCAATTTCAGAATTCAATATCCTGGTCAAAATTAAATATAATATTGAGCATTTAGATTTATCACAAAGTTAAAAACTGATACCAAAAGAAAATATCATTTTTTTATTCTCCATTTATCCCCTAATCATTTTAATTTGCTTATATGAGTGCCTTTCTTTCCAAAACACTTTTAAAATTATAACTATTTTATACAAATTTCTGTCTAAAATTGAATATGCTAACATATTATGCTATTTATTCTTTTCTGCACACGTATAATTTATCAATTCGCTCCTGATACAAAATTTCAGTGCGAATGTAGCAATTCTCGATTACGTACCGAATGAGTTAAATTACTTACGTTTCAAAGAAACACCAGCGGCGTCTTATTCTCATCGATTTGTTGATTGGTTGGGGAGTGCAGCTCGGCAACGGCTTGTGGTTTTGCAAGAATTTTGCGCTTAGTGCACCAGTAATATGCTCATTCATTAAGGTCTTGACCTTTAGTGGTCTGTGCCCTTCTAAATCTCGGACAGCACTGTATCAGGTAAGTCCATGGAATTGTTGAAAGAGGTTGGATCTCTTGCTTTATAGATCAACGTTGTCCGATTTTCCTACAGGTCTATCCTTCATGGATATTCCTTCCTGCAATTAAACGAGCAATGACCTGCACAGCTGAGTGCTTGTGCGCTAAGGGAATATTTCTGTACTCCCCAAGGGAATATCAACCAGCAATCCTTCAATTTAACTTATACCCTTCCCTACAGACCATAAATGGGAAGGTAAATTGTTCATATGGAGCTAATTAATAATCTTATTGCTAACCAGTTTTGTTTAGCAGTCTTGACGTAGCCTCAGGATGCATGTTTCGTATTGCGATTTGGTACGTAGGAGTTTGGTACGTGTCATAATCTGGAGTTCCGGAAGATACCTGATTTTTCGGCAAAAAATTTTAGGCTAGGGAGATTGCTGTCACTAAAAAGCCTCCACTACATTTCGAACATCAAAATCCAACTTCTTTGCGTTTGGATAGGGCCACAAGGGCTTGCAAGAGAACGTAAATCTGATTATATTAGAAACTATTTCCAATATGTATCAATATGAGACAGAATCTCACCATGGAAATAATTTTTACTGTGTAAGATGCTATGCAATCGTCATAGATCATGAGATAAATAACCGATATTCATGAGGAACGGTAGCCAGATGATTGAATTAGTCCTGCAAAAGACTGATTTTGGCTTTTCAATAGAAAATGGTGTAATGATGACATTGGAATTCAAATCACATCACATGTTAGATTTAGATGAATGAAGTAAAAAGTCCATAAAAATGTTATTATTATTATTTTTTTCTACGAAATTTGTAATTATCAATGAGGAAGATTTTATTTAAGCAAAGTGTGTTTTACACATCATCAAAATGCACCGCGATTAAATGTTAGCAATCTTTATTTCCACAAGGATTTATAATGCAAAAATATCTTTTAGATAACAAACTGAAAGCGATTAAAATTGTTAAGAATATACCTCATTCTGTACTGTGCAATATTTCCGGACAGAATTAGTATGTAGAAGTCATTGATAAATTCATCTGATATGAAATGCTAGTTTGCACAAATCTCACATTTTTTTTTTTTTTTTTCGAGATTTACTGACTTCATTATAATGGAACATTTCTATGGTATGAATTAACTTTTCACTTCAACTTGATTAATTAAGAAATTTGAAGTTTAAAGTCGAATAATTTTATATAGAGTGAAATATGTCTCGGTCAGGAATTGAACCTAGATCCTATCAATGTGCCGAAGCTCTACGGCTGAGCTCTTCCGGACAATCCTCGGCTGTTCGGGGCAGAAATCGATTTTGATCGAAATATGTCAGCTGGGACTTTTTTGGAGTGTCTCAATAGTACAGGATCCACATGTTGAACTTCTAGTACCGAATTAGACTCCTGCCGGGATGGTTTTCGTTCTATAATAAGTTATTCAGCTTTTGATTTCAAATTTCTTAACACCTGAAAAAATTTCAAATACCATATTACTTGCTAAAAAATGTCATTCCCACTAAAATTTTAGGTGCTATTTCATAACTAATATTGTGTTCATAATATATATACATATTATTTCAATTTTCTGGAGTAAAAATATTTAGTATTTCCTACATGCTTATTTTTATTTTTGGTTATGTTCTAAATTAAGTATTTTTGTTACTCTTATTATTTTATTGTATCTGAGAGAGAATTTGCGGTGATAATTTATTTAACACCGTCGAAACTAGACGTATAGCCATTTATCCCAGCGAAATAAAAATTCCCTCTCACTGTTAAAAAAAAAAAAAAAAAAAAAAAAAAAAAAAAACATTTATCAATCGTATTACTTTACAAGCAATTATTGTATTTTTCAACTTATTTTGCATTAACATTTTCAATATTTTTTAGTTTGCTTTCGTAGCTGATTCTAGAAAAGATATTTTGTCTGATTTCTGCTAACATAGTAAAAGTTTTTTGTCTCTAGAAAAACAGAACCATCAGAAAAGTTTAATTAACCCAAATGGTGACACATGAAGTTTTGTGAGCGTAAAGCTTTTTCAGTTAATATTTTATTGAAAGTATTTCGCAAATGGCACTTCCATTTTTTCAATTTTTCGTTTATTTCAATCCTTTAATTTCTTTTAAAATTTATTTAATGAACATTTAAACTAAATTTTAATTAAATAGCAAGCGATAATGGGATTATCGCGTTGAAACAACATTTGTCGCTCGGTGGAAACGATTTAAAATAGTTTGAGAGTTAAAAAGTTTCTGCACTTACGTTAGACGAGTTTATACATTGTTAAAAATTTCAACAGAAAACTACAGGTAATCATTTATCTTAAATCATATGTAAAATTAAAGAGAAAAATAAATGGAGATGTTAAAAAATCTATTTTATATATGCATTTTAATGACTAATATTACTTTAATTAATTATTGATGAGACTATATTTGTGACTTAAAATACTTTTTCTAAAGCAGAAACACTCATTTTAAATTTTTATTCAGAAATTAAATAATAAAAATAGATAAAAATACAGAATAAAGATTGAGAATCTGGATTACAAACTTTTAACTAAGAATTATTACAAATTTACAGAGACTCTGGGTAAATATTTCAGTAAATTTGCAGAAATATTTTATAGTGCATAATAAATCATGTAAATCTTTGGGCTTTTCTAATTAAATATATATATATATATATATATAATTTAATCCCTTATGTAATTCTTATATACAAAAGATCAAAATTTTACATCTAGATTAATTTTGCCGAAATACCAAATGGTTATCAATATTTTTAAAATTAGAGACTTTCTTGAGTTATAAATCCTCCCCTCTTCTTGCACTTATAAGCTAATGCCATAGTAAATAATAATAATAATAATAATAATAATAATAATAAATAAATAAAAATAATTTGTACTATTAAGATTTTACGACTTTTTCCCCTTATATTTGGTACTTTTCTAATTCACTGGAAAAGTTGCTTGTTGCAAAACAAACCTTTTTTTTTTTTTTTTTTTTTTTTCAGATACCTCCTTCATTCTCTTCCTGTGTTCATCCTATTTATTTATTTATTTTATTTTTTTCAGTGGGGGGGGGGGGGTGCTAAAAGAATCATTCATTGGTAAAAATGACAAACTTTCTTAAAATAATTGCTAAAAAGTGCACTAAAAATTACAAAGAGAACTACATGTTTCGGTCCTTCTTGAATTTTGATAATTTTCTAGAATTCTTTCCATTATATTTAATACACTTTTAACAGTTCTAAAATTTAATAAATAAAATGATACCGTTTTCTTTTTCTTTGCCTACTTTTCTAACTACGAACCTCTAGTAATTTAAACGTTAGATAATCTTGATGAGCTTTTATAATAGTGTGGCATTTATTGTTGTCAAATGATATAGTGAACAAGTGGTATAGAGATCACTGGAAAACCGATACGTTTCAATTTGGGATAAAATGATAATGATAATTAATAATTATACAGCAGCATTACTTAATTAGTTCATTTAACTTAACAGTAAAATGCTCCCGTGTGACATCACAAGATGAATCGCTATGCATCTTCTATCCAGATCTTCTACCATCCATGTTGACTAACCACTCCAGTTTAATTATCCATAACAGAAGGACGCTTAACGACATTTAATTTCAGACGAATTACTCGAAACTTTATTAGATAAAATGTCGTATACTGTCACTACTCATATAATAAAATATCAATGTAACTGAACTGTTAACCATTTGCCAGTTCTATTTAATTTTACTCTTCTAGTCAGTGATGACAAATTTAGGGACTTTTTTATTCAATATTCACCCCTAAATTTTAACTGTAATGGTTGCTTAATCACTTCGGAGGTTATTCGTCTATTATGTATATCGACTATCACCTCTCAAAATTATTGGTGATAGTTTTATAAAATAATCCCTAAATTTGGCGACACTGTTTAGAGTGTTAGGGCAGGCAAAGGGTAAATTCCATTTTAAGTCTTATTAATTGGTTATATGAGTTTCGAAGGCTAGAAAAAAACATATATTTTTTCTCTCTCTCTTTTTTATTTAAATATAATAATTAAAAATTTTCATTAAAAATTTTGAATATATATAAAAACAACATTTAAAAGTTATTTTATAAAATTTTCATTAAAAATTTTGAAACTTCGGAGGTTGTTCGTCTATTATGTATATCGAATATCACTTCTCAAAATTATTGGTGTTAGTTTTATAAAAGAATCCCTAAATTTGGCGACACTGTTTATGAGTGCTAGGGCAGGCAAAGGGTTAAATTCTATTTTAAGTCTTATTAATTGGTTACATGAATTTCGAAGACTAAAAAAAAAAAAAAAATTCTCTCTCTTTCTCTCTTTTATTTAAATATAATAATTAAATTTTTTCATTCAAAACTTTGAATATATATAAAAACAACATTTAAAAGTAATTTTATAAAATTTTCATTAAAAATTTTGAAAATTTAGCCAGTGTGTCCTCGCTTCCGGAGACCTTTCTGGTAAGCAGTGAACACGATTTCGCAAAAACTAATGAAATTAACGTATTGAAATTTTGCACACTTCTTCAAAATAAAATTACCTAATACTTGAACGAAGATTATTTCTTTTTTCCTATTACAATTAATTTTAGAAGACTATATGTGAGAGAAAATGTACCAAAAATTCTACTGCTTTTGCATACAACTCCGCAAAAAATTCAAATTTCAATTTTTTTAAAAAAATCTTTCATTCAAGCATTAGTCAATTCTGTTTTGAAGAATTGTGCAAAATTTTAATAACATCTATTAATTTTTGAGAAATCGTGTCCGTCGCTTTTCTGATGGGTTTCCAGAAACTTGGACCCACTGGCAGAAATTTCCAAAATTTTTAATGATAATTTTATAATGTTTAAATGTTGCTTTTTTATTTGAACAAAATTTTTTATTGTTTATATCTATATCTATAATAATAAAAGAAAATGTCTGTCTGTCTGAGCATCCATACGTTCAGCCCTCACTGAACGTAGAAGTAGAAAAATTGACACACTGATGCTCAAAAGCCTTCCTGAGGGGATAGTGAAAAAAGAATTTAAAAATTTTAATTCATTGCGGATATATTAATTAAAACGTTAACCTATGTCAATTAATAAACGAGTCAATTTTGAAAGGAGCGTCAAATGCCCAAATAAATTAGAAATATCGGTCCAATCATTATAAATTTGGTACCAAATGAAAGGGGCGATTTTTCTGAATCCAGGTGCACAAATTGCTTATCGGCACGCTAATTATATATTTTTTAATTAACTAAAGTATGAAATTTAGGTGGAAACACTTCATTATTTCTTTTATCATTCTAGAAATCTCAGATGGATGTCTGCAGAAGATTTTTCATTTTTATTTGGAGTAATGGCTCATAGCCTAGCCTTTCCGTTTTCGACGTACCACGTGACAAACATACTGGAAATAAAAAAGATAGTTTTTAAATTTTTCCAATTTTAAACCAGTTTAAGCAGATCGGTTAAGTTAATGGAACACTATTACTGCTCACCTGTCTGCAGTTAAAATAGCTAAAAAATTGCTTGCAAAATAAAGATTTTAGAGAAATTATATTCATTTAAATTAATTAATTAATTATTATTATTTTTTTTTTCATTTCTGTTCATGTAAAGACAGAAAAACTTACTTTGAAAATAAAGGTTTTTTTTTTTTTTTTTTTTTTTAAATATATGAACTGGGGAATTAAAAGGCAATTTTGGAATGTTGCCAATTTTAGACGGATTTCTGGTTGTCACCCATGATAGATTACCAGTTTTTGTTTAAAATTTAAGTTAGAGTAAGGAAAAATAATAGAGTAGTTAGTTGCACATATTAGATTTTTAAGTATAGTTTTTCATAAATAAGGAAATTCAAGGAAATTTATAGCTTAACAGCGCCAACTTTCGTCAAATATACACACAAACTTAAACACGAGTAAGAAAAACAATGATATAATTATACACATTAGATTTTGAAATATAGCTTTTACAGAAACAAGGAAAAATAAAGCATATTTTTTTAAAAAACATGACTTATAACAAACGACTTTTCACACAATATAAACACAAATTAAAAATGGTGTGGTTATGTAAATTTGATTTTGAGACATAGCTTTTTCATAAACAAGAAAGATTAGAGCGTCACAGCGCCACTTTTCGGATGATATACACACAAATTTAATCATGAGTAAGAAAAACAGAGCGATTGATACATTTTGTTAAGGCTGTAATTTTCAACAGAAGCTGAGATATAGCCTCTACCTAAATGGTGGAATATGCAGAATAATAGTTCACATAAATAACTAAATATAAAGTTATATACGGTAGAGCAAAATAATTGCGCTTCTCTTAATACGTAAATTGATTTGATGTAGAGCGCTTTATTAATTTATTTATATTAAATAATGTCAATAATGAACAGGTAAGATTTCACTTACCTGAATAAACCATACACCACTGGTGAATAGCATCCAGTCACTCCTGTGTTGACCGTCTTAATTCAATCTGTAAGTAAAACTTATAAAGTGCACATCATTATTAAATTTGTGTGTATATTAATTAATTAAAGGGATATTTTCTTTTATCCATAAATTTACTGTATCTTGAGTAAATATACATGTTAAATTTTAGTATATATTATAATGGTAAGAGCGTTTTAAACGCCCTGCTAGAATATATGTTTTTACATCTTATTCGAAGAGAAGCAATACTACATCTACATTAAAAATGAAATCGAGAGAGAGAGAGTTTCATTAGTAATCAGTTCTGGCTTTTCCTTTAACTGGGAGTGGCACATATTTCGCTTTACATCTAGACTGATTGTTCTTTCATATAAGTGATAATTTCTAAAACACTTCTTGAGTAAAATGGAAAATAGCGGTCATATAAAAGTTATTATAACTGTCTGTTTTCTTACACCCCTAATTGACCGGTATTTTCAATGTTCGATAATATTTAGTTCACTTCTAAGTTTTTTTAATGCTGGTCCTGGTAGGGGCTTCGTTAAGATGTCTGCGATCATTCTGTTGCTTGGGACGTATTCCAGTCTCATTGTCCCTTCTTTATATAATTGTCTAATTAAATGATATTTTATATCAACGTGCTTGCTACGCGCTTGATGTTTATCTGATTCAGTCAATTTTATTGTGGATTGGTTATCGTCATAAATTGTTACTGGTTTTATTTGATTTAAATCTAAATCTTTTAGCAATCGTAGTAACCATAAAATTTCTTGTGCAGCGCTTCCTGCTGAGATATATTCAGCCTCTGCAGTAGATAGAGTGACACAGTTTTGTTTACGTGAATACCAGTATATAGGATTTTTACCGATAAAAAATATATTTCCAGTAATGGACTTTCGGTCCTGGGGGTCGTTTGCAAAATCAGCATCCGCATATGCAGTTAGTATAGCTGGATGATCATTGTTCTATGTTAGTTTCATGTTTATAGTTGTCTTAAGGTACCTAATGACCTTTTTGGCACTTTCCCAATCGCATCTTCTTGGTTTTTCATTGTGTCGAGATAAAAAGTTGACGGCAGCACTGATATCTGGTCGGCTGACAGTGGCTATATATAGAAGTGCTCCTACTGCTTTTCTATAATCATTATTGGGTAAATAATTTTCATTCTCGTTATTTTTCAAGTAATTTGCATCTATGGGAGTATTAGTGGGCTTCGCATTTTCTAGATTAAATTTATCTACTAATTGTTTAATCTTGTTTGACTGATCTATTATTAAAGTGTTGCTGTTTGGTCGTGTTATATTTATTCCCAGATAATTAGTAACGTTCCCAAGGTTGGTAATACTATATTCGCGCCTAAGTTCTTCTATTATATTGTTTATATCATCTTTGGTTCCAGCAATTAGCAAATCATCTACATACACTAGTATGTAGACGGTTTTGTTATTGGTGTTTCTTTTGTATAGGCATTTGTCAGTGGAACTCTGTGTGAAATTCAATTTTGTTAATGTTTCATTAATTTTAGAGTTCCAAGCCCTGGCTGACTGTTTCAGCCCATAAATGGCTTTATTAAGTTTACATTATGTTCTTCACCGGGATTTATGAATCCCTCGGGTTAGTGCATATAAATTGTTTCTTCGAGCTGACCGTGTAAAAACGCGGTTTTTACATCCAAGTGGTTTAATTCCAGATTTTTATATAGGGCCATTACTAGAAAAGATCTAATTGACGTATGAGACGCCACCGGGGCGAACGTCTCGTCATAATCTACCCCATACTTTTGGCTAAAGCCTTTGGCAACAAGCCTGGCTTTATATTTTTGGATTTCACCCTTATCATTATATTTCGCCTTGAATGCCCATTTTGAGCTTACTATGTGTGTGTTAGGGGGAGGGTCTACCAATTCCCATGTATTATTTTCGTTTAAAGAAGCAATTTCATCTTTGGCTGCTTTTAGCCAATTTTCCCTTTCTATGGAATTTTTTATTTGCAATATTTCATTGAAGGTTTTGGGTTCGTTTACATTCATAGTATTTGTCAATAAGGCAAATCTGTCAGGTGGAACACCTTTGTTAACTCTTTCCGACCTTCTCGGAATTGTTTGATCTGTCATATCATGATTAATATCCTCAGTTTGGTCTGAATTTTGATTTATTTCATTTAATATCACCGGGAAGTTGTTTTTATGATCGTTTGTTTCGCTAGATTTTTTTTCATTTATATCATTGTTTGTCTCTAACAGTTCCTCATCGATATACTCAAGATTGTTATTTTTTGTTTTTGTTTCTACAAACTTTACTGTTCTACAGATTCTAACATTATTATCTAAATATACTCTATAACCTTTACTTCTAAGGTCATAACCAACAAGTATTCCTTCCTTTGCCCTGTTGTCAAGCTCCCCTCTTGTGGTTTTGTGAGTATACACATATGCCTTACAACCAAATGATTTTATATGCGAGAGATTTGGTTTATTTCCATTCCATTTTTCATATGGTGTTTTATCGCATGCACTCGTTGGCAATCTATTCTGTAGATAATTAGCAGTCATAAGGGCTTCACCCCAAAATTTATTCAGCAAACTGCTTTGTATTAACAAACATCTGGTCATTTCGACCAATGTTCTATTTTTTCTCTCCGAAACGCCATTTTGAGGAGAACAATACGGTACTGTTAATTGGTGTTCGATTCCTTCATTCGCGAGAAAGTTTTCAAATTCATTGCTTGTATACTCTCCACCGTTATCGGTACGCAATATTTTTATTTTCCTGCCAAACTTGTTTAAAGTCAGCGCGTAATATTGTTTAAATCTATCAAACACCTCACTTTTATTTCGCAATAAGTATGTAAATGTAAAACGACTGTAATCGTCTATAAACGTTAAAAAATAATTTTTCCCTCCTATTGTGGAAGTTTGAAAAGGTCCGCAAACATCTGAAACAACTAGATCTAATGGTTTTTCTGCCCTGAAAGTTGCTCTTTTCTGATATGTGTCGTCCTCCAATTTTGAAATGATACAGATTTCGCATTCTGTGTTGTGTTTACATTTACTTAACTCAATTCCAGTTGTCATATTTTTTGTCGACAAGTTCTTTAATTTGTTGAAAATTTTTATGCCCTAATCTTTCATGCCACAATTTAATGCAATTCTTATTTTCGCAAGCTTCTACAATATTTACACTTTCGGAAAATTTTTCGCTCGTTTGTAGTTCATATAAATTCTGTACTGATAAGTATAAAGGATTTAAGTCCCAAAATGTCGATTTTGAGTTAAGTACATAGTCAGACTCAGAAAAAAATTCTCTATCGATTGGTATAATGGATTTAAATACATGTCATTTAGTCTTTGAAAAAACCCATAGGTAAAAAAAGATTCAAGTCAGAAATTTAGCATTAATCTTTATATAAAATATTTAATTCAATTTTTTCCGTTTATTAACCCCTTAACGCGCGGTGTCCTCGCCACGAGGACGCAAAATTTAAGATCCAGCTGCAAAAATTCATCCCGGAAATATTTTAGCAAAAATTCACGTTTATAACATATCAGAAAAGGCCGGTTTTTTAAACCTGAAAATTTAAAACTTCTTTTAGTTTAATTTAGTTCATGAATTCCGGTGGCAGTATAATTTAAATGTTTCAAATTGTCTTGCGCCGCAAAGGGTTAAATGAAGGTTGACAATCACTAAATGGTATAAAGGGTATAAATTAACATAATCCCTTTTTCCTAATCGATTTTTCTGATTAGTTTTTAGCTAGCTTAACTTTATTTTTCGTCTCCTGAAAAATCAAGAATATGGACTTAAATCCTTTATACTTATCAGTACAGAATTATCTGTCAAGTTCGCCTCTATATAAGTTTTATTCCCGAATTTGATTTTACATTCATGATTTTTAAATATGGCAACACAACCATTCTCTGTTGCTTTCTTTACCGATATTAGATTTGTGGCTATATTGGGTATGTATAAAACCTCCTTCAAAGTAATATTGTTTATTTCCTTATCCGAGTTAATTATCTTAAGATTCACGTCGCCGCAACCCTGTGAGACTACGGAGTGCCCATTTGCTAGCATAACACTAACCTTTTCGTTGTCTTTCAGATTTGTAAATTGATTTATGTCGTTGCAGATATGCCTGCTGCTCCCACTGTCTACTATCCAAGAGTTATGCTCAGTTTTATCTATGATAAACGTAAGATTCTTTAATTTGTTTTCAGTTTCCTTTATGAGTTGTGCTTTATTTTTGTTTTTGTACTTGCTGGGATTATTACCGCTGTTATGGAAATTATTATAACTCCTTTGGTTATGATTTGGTCTGGCGTTTAAGTGCTAGCATTCGTTACGGGTGTGTGAATTCTTTCCGCAAAAATTGCAATGTTTACTTGGTGGTGTTTTACGCTTGAGTTTTATACGCGCTTTCACTTTTTGTTTGGTGATTTTCTGTTCTTTTAATGTATTCGTTAAACAATTTACTTTTAAAATAATCTGGTGTAAGTTCATCGTCATTTCTGGCTTCGATAGCCGTGATCAGGGTATCATAACTATGGGGTAGCGAGCACAACATTAACGCTGATAAGTGCTGCTCATTTATTTCTTCTCCTATCGCTAACAATTTGTCCCTTAATTTATAAATACTAGTTATTTGTTCTATTAGATTTCCCCCTTCTGCTAGTTTGGTGGAATATAATTTTCTGAGCAAAAATAATTTGCTGCTTAGATTTGCCCTCTCATGTATATTTTTAAGTGCATCCCATGTTTCCCTGGCTGTGGACAGTATTTGTGAGTCCTCTATTGCTAAATTAATTATGGCGCACGCTTTACGATCTTTAGATCGCCATTCATCGGTTAATGGCTCTGGGGGCGCTTCTATAATAACCTGGAAGAGATCCTCCTTCGTGAGGAGCATCTCTACCTTAAAATTCCAGCTATCGTAATTACTGGAGACTAACTTCTCAATAAATGTTATTTCCTTTCCGGATGCTGCCATTTTTGTTATTTATTTTATTTTATCAAAATATACTATTATATACTATATATATTTATTCTTGGAAAAGTTCAAATTGTATTTAAAGAGAGCAAATTTACTGACTGTGTATCAATAACAGTTATGAGTTTTTTTTTTTTTTTGTGTCTGCTTATAAGCACATAAATGTTATACAAACAAGTTGATTTCCGTTTAATAATTCACGCCTATATTATTTATATATAAATATACTTAATTGAATTTCTTCATTTTTCATTTTCTTCAACACACAAATTAATTATATTTAATAATTTTCTTTTCTTTTGCAGTATAAGTTCACTGTGCTAGTATATTTATTTTACCGTATTTTACGCTCTATATCTTACGATTATTTAAGAGACTGTTGTCAGTCTCATAATCTCACATAAATAACTAAATATAAAGTTATATACGGTAGAGCAAAATAATTGCGCTTCTCTTAATACGTAAATTGATTTGATATAGAGCGCTTTATTAATTTATTTATATTAAATAATGTCAATAATGAACAGGTAAGATTTCACTTACCTGAATAAAGCATACACCACTGGTAAATAGCATCCAGTCACTCCTGTGTTGACCGTCTTAATTCAATCTGTAAGTAAAACTTATAAAGTGCACATCATTATTAAATTTGTGTGTATATTAATTAATTAAAGGGATATTTTCTTTTATCCATAAATTTACTGTATCTTGAGTAAATATACATGTTAAATTTTAGTATATATTATAATGGTAAAAGCGTTTTAAACGCCCTGCTAGAATATATGTTTTTACATCTTATTCGAAGAGAAGCAATACAACATCTACATTAACTAGTATGTTGTGGCCACCACAAGACTTTCTTCTATATTTTCGTTTACATATTCAATCAGTAACAATATTAAAAAAAAAAAAAAAAAAATACGATTTTTTTTTTTTCTAAGGTTTTTTTTTTTTTTTTGTTAAAAGTAAAAAAAATCGATAACTTTGTTTTAAATTATCACAGATGTATAGTTCAGCCATTCGTTTTAAAGGTATTGACGAGATCTTTCGAATGATACCCATCTTCAAAATTTACCCCCCCGGGGGGGAGACTTCCCCCCCAGGGGGAGGCGATGCCCCCCATGCACAAAATTTTTTTCCTAGTTACGTACTACTATTATCAATAATTCATATTAATTTTACAATCACAAGTGTAAAATAACTCTTATTATGCACATTTATACGAATTTTTGTCCTATACTGCCATGTTAAAAATTTAGATAAAATGCTATCACAGCGCCGCCTGTTGAGCTATTGATCCCCAAATATAATCAGCACCAGTTTATGTCGGGGACCAACTAAATACCAAGTTTGGTAAAATTTCGTTAAAAAAAAAAAAAAAAGATTTTTTTTGTTAAAATTAAAAAAAATCGATAACTTTGTTTTAAATTATCACAGATTTATGGTTCAACCATTCGTTTTAAAGGTATTGACGAGACCTTTCGAAATATTCCCATCTCGAAACTTTGCCCCCCCCCCCCCCCGGTGGGGGGGGAACCGATGCCACATGCACAAAAATTTTTTCCTAGTTAACTACTACTATTATCAACGAGATCTTTCGAAAGATACCCATTGTGAAAATTTACCCACACCCCCTGAGGGGGGGGGGGTATTTCCCCCCAAGGGGGGAAGCGATGCCCCCCATGCACAAAATTTTTTTCCTAGTTACATACTACTATTATCAATAGTTCATATTAATTTTACAATCACAAGTTTAAAATAACTCTTATTATGCACATTTATACGAATTTTTGTCCTATACTGCCATGTTAAAAATTTAGATAAAATGCTATCACAGCGCCACCTGTTGAGCTATTGATCCCCAGATATATCAGCACCAGTTTATGTCGGGGACCAACTAAATACCAAGTTTGGTAAAATTTCGTTAAAAAAAAAAAAAAAAAAAAAAAAAAAAAGATTTTTTTTGTTAAAAGTAAGAAAAATCGATAACTTTGTTTTAAATTATCACAGATTTATGGTTCAACCATTCGTTTTAAAGGTATTGACGAGACCTTTCGAAAGATACCCATCTTGAAACTTTGCCCCCCCCCCCCCGGTGGGAACCGATGCCCCCACATGCACACAATTTTTTTCCTAGTTAACTATTACTATTATCAATAATTCATATTAATTTTACAATCACAAGTTTAAAATAACTCTCATTATGCCCATTTATACGGAATTTTGTCCTATGCTGCCATGTTAAAAATTTGCATAAAATGCGATCACAGCGCCACCTGTTGAGCTATTCATCCCAAAATCTAATCAGCACCAGTTCATGTCAAGGTGCAACTAAATGCCAAGTTTGGTTAAATTTCATTCATTGGTTCGTGAGATACAGCATCCACAAAAAAATGATACAGACAGACAGACAGACAGACATTTTCTAAAAACTATTAATTCGTGTTCTCCACATCCCAAAACATGTAAATCCATCAAAAAGTGGAGTTCGAAAATTTTCGCGAATCCAATACTTTCTCTATATTACATATAGAAGAAAGTAAAAATGAAATCGAGAGAGAGAGAGTTTCATTAGGAGTGCTGAGTAATCAGTTCTGGCTTTTCCTTTAACTGGGAGTGGCACATATTTCGTTTTACATCTAGACTGATTGATCTTTCATATAAGTAATAATTTCTAAAACATTCTCATATTAATTTTACAATCACAAGTTTAAAATAACTCTCATTATGCCCATTTATACGGAATTTTGTCCTATGCTGCCATGTTAAAAATTTGCATAAAATGCGATCACAGCGCCACCTGTTGAGCTATTCATCCCAAAATCTAATCAACACCAGTTCATGTCAAGGTGCAACTAAATGCCAAGTTTGGTTAAATTTCATTCATTGGTTCGTGAGATACAGCGTCCACAAAAAAATGATACAGACAGACAGACAGACAGACATTTTCTAAAAACTATTAATTCGTGTTCTCCACATCCCAAAACATGTAAATCCATCAAAAAGTGGAGTTCGAAAATTTTCGCGAATCCAATACTTTGTCTATATTACATATAGAAGAAAGTGAAAATGAAATCGAGAGAGAGAGAGTTTCATTAGGAGTGCTGAGTAATCAGTTCTGGCTTTTCCTTTAACTGGGAGTGGCACATATTTCGTTTTACATCTAGACTGATTGATCTTTCATATAAGTAATAATTTCTAAAACACTTCTTGAGTAAAATGGAAAATAGCGGTCATATAAAAGTTATTATAACTGTCTGTTTTCTTACAATAGTGCCATCTCGCCATCTCTATGCGCTGAAATATGATCAATTCTAATTTATTTTATACCAGCAAAGTTTAAACTGTTACTAATTATTTGTTATTCTTATTCTTATTCTTATTTATGTATTTATTTTTTTCGTGAAATTATACAAGTTTAAATTATTTCAGCGAAACATAACAGTGCCCACCTGTGGTCCGATATACACACAAAGTATAAGCTCTTACTGATTAAAAATCTTTTTCGTCTTAAAATAAATTTACACAAGTTTAATTTTTTTTTTTTTTTTAAAGTGTAGAATTTTTTTTCTTCTTTGGAGCGAGGTGATTGGGGGGGGGGGGGGTAGATTAGGGGATTGTAGGCGTCACCAGTTTGGGGCTTGAAATTGTCAGATTTTTAAAAGGTTGAATTTTTAGGTGGTAGATTTGGGGACTGTGGGTGTCGCCGGTTTGGTAGTTTGAAACGGTCAGAATTTTCAAAGGTCGTTTGCACGGTGGCCGCATCAGGCCGTTTTACACCATAAAACATGGAGAGGGCGCCACAGTCGCCACAGAGCAGGAATTTGGTAAGTTAGAAATTCAAAGGTATTTGCATTGTGAACGAACAAGTTGTTCTAAGTTCTCAAACAGGGATAAGCAGGGCGCCGCAGTCGCCACCGAGCAGGAGTTTAATACGGTGAGAATTTTTAAAGGTCGTGAACCAGCTGGTCGTCGAAGGCAGCTAGTATCTATCTATCTATATATAATATATATATATATATATATATATATAAATAACCCCGTATGTAACCCCGTAAAATGGAATTTAATTCTATTAAATTCTATAATATGATTTATTAGAATATGCTTAATTTAATGATAAACTGATTTTGTTATAATTCTAAACCAGATTAGCAATTGAAAAATATATAAATTTGTTCAAATTGCTTAATATTTTCATTTTTAATAAAAAACAAAATTTCAAAATACAAACATTTTTGATGCAGAATTTTTTATAATAATTTAATAAAGTATGCAGAACTGTGATTTAATTCTAAATAAAACAACTTTTCCTAATATAAAGACATAATAATTTAAAAAGGAAAATTGCATGACAGTAAATTGCACTTATAAATAAGAAAATAATATTATTAGCATTTATTATTGAAGAAATGAATGAAAATTTTGAAAATTTGTATTTTTTACAATTTTCTTAACCGTTAAGAAAATAAACCTCTAAAGTTTATTTTTTGAAGAGGTTGGAGTAACTTGCTGCAAGGAAAGCATCGGCATTTAAAAGACAGCAATCGCTTAAATGGAATCTCATTAGGCAAGAATTTCTAAATGATACCGACAAATTTCAGGCACGGTTGTTTCTAGTTTATTTTTTGAAGAGGTTGGAGTAACTTGCTGTCAGGAAAACACTGCCATTTAAAAGATAGCAATCGCTCAAATGTAATATAGGCAAGAATCACTAAATGATGCCGAAAATTTCAGGCACAGTTATTTCTAGTTTATTTTTTGAAGAGGTTGAGTAACTTGCTGTCAGAAAGCATCGACGTATAAAAGACAGCAATTGCTCAAATGGAATCTCATAGGCAAGAATCTCTAAATGGTACCGACAAATTTCAAGCACGGTTGTTTCTAGTTTATTTTTTGAAGAGGTTGGAGTAACTTGCTGTCAGGAAAACACTGGCATTTAAAAGACAGCAATCGCTCAAATGTAATATAGGCAAGAATCACTAAATGATGCCGAAAATTTCAGGCACAGTTATTTTTAGTTTATTTTTTGAAGAGGTTGAGTAACTTGCTGTCAGAAAGCATCGACGTTTGAAAGACAGCATTCGCTCAAATGGAATCTCATAGGCAAGAATCTCTAAATGGTACGGAAAAATTTCGCGTACGGTTGCTTCTCGTTGGAATTAGCAAATGACGATCATTCGATAGTCACAGCGTGACTAATTAAAAAAGTAACTTGTTGCGCTTGTGACGTATTTTTGAAGCGATTGTGATTTCACATCAATGAATTAGGGACTATCAGGAATGGTTATAAACAAACAATATATTATATATTATGTATCAAAATACAGTCGAACCTCGTTAACGTGAATTACTTTTAACATGAACTGTTTTCCAATTTTCCGTCAAAATGAAGATTAGTTTAGTTATATGAAATTTAGTTACTGATTGCATGAACTACTGATAACATGAACAAAATTTTTATCCCACTTGAGATTCACGTTTTATTCAACGAACGTAAGATTAAATTTATATCTAAATGTTCCACATTTCGAAATCGTTTAAAAAATATTGCTTACTTATGGGAAAACTGTCATGGATTTAAACACCGAAGTTATGCATGGCGAAAGAAAATGGGAAATAGTCACAATTGCAAAAAGAAAGCACGGATTTTTTTTTTTTTTTTTTTTTTAATGTGCAATCACAAGTGTTGAAAAACAACTAAATCAAATAGCACCGGTTCAAAAAGGCTCGAAAAATATTCAAAGACGAGACAACATTGAAGAACGAGAAGGGTAGTGTTAGATATACTTAAAAATTATCTATATTTTGGGAAATACAGTCGGTAACAAAAGTGTCCGAACACTAGCAAAAATTCCTATGTAAAAAAGTACACTTCATACGGTTTTGTTAAGTAAATCCTTATCGAATCATGTTCTTACACTGACTAAGAACAGGATTCGACAAGGATTTATTTAACAAAACCGTATGAAGTGTACTTTTTTTACATAGGAATTTTTGCTAGTGTTGGACACTTTTATTACCGACTGTACATATAAACTTTGAACGAGATATTTATATAAAGGAAACCGCCATTTTATTTTAAAGTATTTCATATGGAATGCCTTTAAATTTCATACTTTTATTTATTTATTTTATTTTTTCTTTTAAGTATTAAAATGTACAAATAATTTGAATCAAAAATCTTATATTATTTCGAAAACTGGAAACTTCTATTTAAAAGTATTCGAAATAAAATGCTTATTCACTTTTTTATGAAAAAGAAATTTCTCTCAAAAGTCTTTAAGGAAGAGACAATTGAGATTTCAAAAAAGTTAATACAGCTTAATTTGTTAGGTTAAATAAGTCTACAACCACAAAGTGCTACTATTTCTTATTTAAAATATAATATAAACAATCTTCATCGATGTATGGGAAAAAAGTATTGCTTTAGTTAAAAGATGAGGAATTTCAAGTTTTCGCTTTAAAATTCATCGAAAAGAAACATACTGAATATATTTCCACGATAAAACGTAGCCTGTTTGATTTCGTAAGAATAAAAATACGAAGACTACTATGCAGTAGAATCGAGAATATTGCAATGAATTCTTATATATCGTAAACCTCAATTTTTCTAGACACACATTTTTCTATATAGTTGATCAAACTTTATTAAATGTTAAAGAAAATAAATAATTCCGCCTATTCATTTTTTTTAAACAATTTATCTGGTTATCTCCTTTATTAAATCATATAATATTTCCGTGAAACGAGGGTAAAGTTGTATAAACTAAATAGTTTAATTTTATTTTTAAACTGCAATTATTTTTAATATTATATGGGAATCAGCTTCTATCGTTTTTATTTACAGGTTTTAAGATGTTGGATATGTAATAATAGGTTGAAAAAAATTATTTTTTGGGGTAAAAACAACGCCAATTATTCATTATTATGCAAAAATATCAGCATAATTCTTCAAACTTCAGAATTTAAAGACGTTCTACAATTGGTCATTGATAAATTCGGTAAAACAACTTATGGTAATACTAATAGGCGATTTTTGATTATGCTGATTATGCTAAAAAATTTACTGCAATAATAAATCCTCTATGAGTTTATTAACCATTTCATTCCCAGTGATGCCAATTGGAATCTTAACATTTCCTATTTTCTTTCTTACCATCTAACACTCCCGCTGATTCAAAATGAACAATATTAAAATTAAAATCTGTATACATTTTCCCACCGAAAAATATACATTTTAGATGATTTCACTACCCTTGTTGATAATTGAAAGTATATTTTACTCTATTCTGATAATAATATCGGAATCAGTTTTCCGTTTTGGGCAATTTAAGAAAATTAACTGTTTGAAATATTTTTTATTTTATTTTTTAATGTTTATAATTTGTATTTTAATTAATTGCAATATGTATTTCTTCCAAAATGTTGATATTTTTATTTATTGAAAAGTTATGATTTTAAATAGCATCAGTGGTTACATTAAATATAAATAAACACCTCTCAGTTGCTTTGTTTGTTATAGTAATCCGTACTCTGCTATTACTGCTATTTAAATATATATATATAGATATAGATATAGATATATATATAGATATATATACATATGTTTATATACATTACCTTTGAAATAAAATTATGACTAAATATAAGATTTATTGTTTTATGGAGGGAAAAAGTTGGAAATGAAAGAGTTAAAAACAAGTACATACATCATGTTGTAGTTGTTTAGCTGAGGTCTTCGGTTGGTTAGTTGGATTTTAATTCTCACTAATGCTGCGATATGAGCTATTCCGAGGTCTTCGGACAGGAAACAAATATACATAAATTCACAGAATTTTACCATTTGCATCAGAACTTTTTTGTAAAGTACGCATGGTATTGTATATCTTTAACCCATTATAAATATTGCTGAGTTATGGAATAATTTTACTATATTACCTATTAGCTAATTAACAGAGATAGCTCAAAAAATCAGAAACGAAGATTTTCAGAAGTACTGAGAACACAAATATATATACATATATAGGTAACTATTGTAACGAATTTATGAGTTTAAAGTTAAGAAAAACATAAAAGGAGAATTGTAAACCAATGGGCAGAATTGCTGCAAAAGGAAATGCATAACTTAAATATAGGAATAGATTATCAATGAATAAAATAAATAATCAATGAATAAAATGAAATAAAACCCCCCAAAACACTGAGGTTTTCATCAGGGAGGCCCCTCAGTGTAGGGGTGAAAGAGCAGTTTCTGAAAGGACAGTAGCAATTAGCTAATAACTATCCTTAGCCCCCAACTTCTCACCAAACAGAAAACCACCATTAACTGAAAATAAATCTGACATACATATAATTAAAATAATCGAAAAACAATTATAAAATTACCAAAATTACAGAAGTAGTACAATTACAACAAATTAATATATATGAAATATACAAGAAATTACAAAATACATTAAAATGAAATACAATAAAATGAAAATGAAACCCCCTACTTGATAAACTAACCCTCTTCGGCCGACGGGGCTACTCGTCGGTACTTAAATATCGCCCTTAATTTAGGAACTAGAACAAACCGTTAAAAATAAAAGTTAAAAATAAACAAAAGAAATCATTTCTGGTAAATCCAAATGACCAGAAATTTTATAATGCTGTGAAGAGTAAAATATGTGCATTTATTCAACATCTCTCTCTCTCTCTCTCTCTCTCTGTGTGTGTGTATATATTATTAATTTTAACATTATCATTTAATATTTACTCTGTGTATTTTATCTTTAATGTAATTGTTCTGAAGTATTTTCGATTAATCGATATCTGTCGAGCTATTATTTTAACTTCAATTTAGGTTTTGGCATCTACCATTTTTCCAGTTTGTGTTAACTGTTTTCCATGTGGTTACTCTGATTATTTCATGTTATTAATTTGGTTTCCTTTAAGATTTTAATTAATATTAATTTATTTATTCTTTGTTTTAATTTAATTTTTCACTTTTTTCTCATTCTTTATGGTTTTTTTGCTGCATTGATCGGGGCGTGAGATGATATAAATTGCTATGATTAGCAATATCGTTTTACGAAATCATTGCAGCTTTCTCTGCTTTATGAAGTATGCGCCCCTTGATAAGTATGCTTCTAATTTTAAGCATTTATATCCAATTGATTATGTGGTTTATTATCTTTTTTCTCTTTCACAAGTTTAATGGTCCTTTTTTATTATCCTTCAGGTCGGCGTAAGTATTTTAAGTTAATATGGTAACTCATTGGTTCCTTATCTATATCGCAACTTTTTGTGTCATTCTTTCCTCTATGTTAAATTCAGTTCTATATTTTAGTGTGCTGTTATTGTTTTAGTTCTATTAATTGCTAAATTTTAAGATTAAATTTTATTACGTTATCTATTATTTATATATATATATATATATATATATATATATATATAAGATAAAATTTAAATATAGGAGGGAGTAGAACCTGAATTATTAAATAAATAGAACTAGAACAAAGTTTTTATAAACTATATAATAAAATATATATAGTTATATATTTTATTATATAGTGTTTTTATAAAATATATGTTTTTCTAAAATATATGTTTTTATAAAATATATATATATAATTTCAGTTTCTTCCTTTTTGAGTTGTCAACTATATTTAAAATTCTAATCAATCGGTGAATTTCATTGTTGCTTCGTGGTTTCATTGTTACTCATCTGCTTTGAAATTTGCTTTTTTAAATCCATATGATTTCCTGTGCTGGTCGTGGCAGGCTGGGTGAGTGTTGCCGCCGTGAAACTAGTTTAACCCCACAGGCAAGTCACAAGTCTTGCCGCCTGCCTCCTTCCTTCTTATCTTGTGTTTCTTAGGTTATTTTTTCATTAATTTTGATAAGTTTATGGTTTTGAGTTGGGATTTGTTGTGTTACTTTATTGATTCGTTTGTTTTGCGGGCTGTTGATTAGTGGATCTGGTTTCTTTACATTAGTGTATTTCATCCACTAATATAATTTTTTTTAATCGTATTGGTCATTGGTGTTTCAGTGATCTTGTATCTGTTGCTTTATTATATATATTATACCTTTATTATATATATATATATATACAGTCAAACCTCCTTAACGCGAATACAAAATGTGTTCATGTTATCAGTAGTTCATGCTATCAGTAACTAATTTTCATATAACTAAACTAAACTAATCTTCATTTTTACGGGGATTGTGGAAACAGTTCATGTTAAAGGTAATTCACGTCAGGCGTGTTCACGTTAACAAGGTTCGACTGTATTACGGTATTATAAAATAATACATTATGTATATATATATATTATATTTTTTAAAAGAAAAGAATTACATACGAGTTTCGATAAAACTGGAAACAAATTCTGTAAATGTAACATTTACGAATTTTCATTAATCATATTTGAATAGTGACAGAAAAATAAAAAGTTATTGAAGATAAAGACGAAAAAGAGCGACTTTAGGGGGTGGCTTAGAAGATAATATCTTTTTCGTTCTGTTTGAAAAATAAAAATTAAAAGTGACATTTGTTGGAAGGATGCCCGTTGTGTTTGGACAATATCCATATTTATATTTATTCTAATTGTTTTGCGTTTTTTACCTTAGAAATCTTCAAATTTGTTTTCAGCTGGTTAGGTTAATTTTGTATAAGTAACTTATTATAAATTTTGTATAAGTAACTTATTATAAATTTTGTATAAATAACACATAAAGTGGCTTTTACCAGAAGAATAAAAATTATACAAATTATTGAATTATAGAGATATTTTCTTTAGTGTTAAAACTAATTGTTTTCAATTAAAAGCATTTTATTATAGGAAAGTAATTACAGTAAAGTACCTTTAATAAGATTTCGAAAATGTTCCTATATAACAAATGTCACTTATAACGAAATAATTTTAAACTTTCCTTTACACTGTAAAGATATCTTTTGAGTCTGAGTAAAAGTTATGTTACTAAACGTTTTTTACTAAAATTTGTTATTCCCCCTCCCTTTGTTCTTGTAAACCGCAATTCTGTTAAAACTTCAAAACTGCCCCTAAAAGCACATCATCTCCCCAGGGCATCCTCATGATATCCTGTAAAAAAAATGTATCTTATGGATATCCTTAGGATGTACTATGGATAAGTGTGTTGTTAGGGGCGGGCTTTATAGTTACTGAATATTACTTCTACTACAAGCGTTAATAAAAGACAGCCTACATTTTGACAAATTGAATATTTTAGACTAAAACAATTTCATTGTCTAGAAATTAAGTAAAGTGTTTCATTATGTTGTCTTACCCCGAAGGATTTTTTAGTTTCATTTATTTGTAACAATTCTCTTGAATAATATGTAAATTTTTATATTTCCTATACCAAACGTGCTTTCCTTATGTGAATACTTCTGGAGAAGTATAGGTAATATGGAAACTACAGGGGAAAAATCGAAACTACCCTTCTAAAATTTCAAGAAACTAAAAACATATTGAAGCTATTTTATTTGACAATATACAGAGCAAAATGTAGTTGCCAGGTTCGCTTAAAACACAGCTCGGTGTCATATGAGGGGTCCCCACCTGTCATCATCCTGCCGAAAACCTTGATATTTATTAAATTCACTTTGCAAAATTCAACAAAGCAGCACTTTTAACATACTATAAAAATGTATTATATAATACTATATTTTTAAAGGTAAATAATATTTTGTTTGAGTAAATATGAATATTATATTTAAGAGGTTATTTCAAATATTGAAAATTTAGTGAATTTGTTTAAATATTTTGATAAGGGTATAAAAGAACAATATTCTTATTAGGGTGCAATATTATAGCGTATTATGTTAAAATTGTAAGCGAAGCTCATGGGTAAGGACCCGTTTTAAAAGGATTTTTGTGTTGTTGTTTAAGGATTTCTGTAAAGGATTTCGAAAAAAAAAAAAAAAAAAAATAAATAAATAAATAAAGGAAAAACAAAATTATTATTATTATTATCATTATTATTATTTGAGTGTGTGTGTATGTATGAAAATGTTTGAAGTTGATAGGGTGCATAAATATACTCTATATCAGGTAGCATTTGAGATTGAGTTGGACGTTCAGACAACCATGAAAGTTGCTAAATTACGTAAGCTTACAAAATCTTCCTCTATGTTTACAGATGAAGTCTTTGTAAATTTATTAGTGAAAAATGTTATTTCATTATGTGAGTAACAATAATTTAAGCTTCAGGCAGAAACCGAATTAGAAGAGAAACGTAGACAGGAAGCTTTAGAGGAAAAGCTTAGGGCAGAGGAATTCGAATTAGAAAAACAAAAATTGGAAATTGATTTTGAGTTGAAAAAACTGAAATTAAAGTCTTCAGAACTTAATGAGAGAGATCTGATAATGCAATGTGTTGGAGTAGCGAACGATTCATTTTAATAAATAAAACAGATGCGCCATTAATTGCGCATGCACGTGAGAGAGAGCTCTCCAAACTGCTCCCGGCTGCGGGCGCGCCAGTTGAGAAAAAAATGTAGCTGTGTGCGCTGGCCTTAGTGGTTATCTATTATTACCTGTGTGGTAAATAACTAAAAAGTACGAAGTTAATCTGCATTTAAATATGTTTAATTCTACTTATTTTGTATGTGTGTATATTGTTTATCGTCTTTGATAAATGTTAGCTATATATATTCAAGAATTTTGATTTATTGGAACTCATATTACATCAATTGGTAGCAGAGCGTGGTTTATGAAGGAAATCCTTGAAATCAAAATTGCTGAAATAATTATTCCAAAAGAAAAGAATGGATAGAATAAATATACCGGAGTTGAACGGTAACAATTATTTCATATGGGCCATGAAAATAAAAGCGGCTCTATCAATTAAGAGACTCGATTCTGTTATTACAACGGTGAAACCAGAAGGTCTGAATGCAGCGGAATCTCAAGAATGGGATCTGAAAAACTCCGATGCAGTCTCCTATATGAAGCTTTCTCTATCCGATGAACACGCGCTTCAATTTTCTAACGAAGAAAATGCCAAAATCTTATGGGAGAATATTAAGAACACTTTTACTGGGCAATTAGAGGACAGAAGAATAGATGCCAGAAATGAACTGAAAAACTTACTGATGAAACAAAATGAACCAGTCAATGATTATATAGCACGTTCAAAAGGAATAGCTGTAAAATGTCAATCGTTAGGATTGGAAATTTTTACAAGAGAGCTGGTCTATTACACAGTAAGAGGTCTATCAGGAAACTTTATCAAAATCAGAGATGTGTTGAAAACACAAAGGGAAAAATCTATGGAGGAAGTTTTAGAAATTTTAAGAGAGGAAGAAGCACACTTGAATCCGCATAATGAACAAAATAAACCCGAAGCGTTCTACGTAAAAAAGGATAAGAACAAAAAACTGTGTTATATCTGTAGAAGAAGTAATCATCTTGCCAAGGACTGATTTTATAAAAACAGTTCCCAAAAAACATTTAACTCTTATGGCTATAGATAAGGACAGAAAAATAGAAAAAACAATTCTCGCTTTGATAAGAAAGAAGAAAAAAATAATTCTGTTTTTAGTGCTTCTACTATTGATTCATTGTGTAATAATGTTTTCGTTTTAGATTCCGGGGCGAGCGACCATATGGTAAAAGATAAAATGTGGTTTGATAAATTAAAACCAGAAAATAAAGATATCCTTTTGGCAGGTAAGGATGCAAAAATTATGTGCCATGGCACCGGAAACGTCAAAACCAAAACCGTAAGTAAAAATCCCATTTATTTAACTATCGAAAATGTTTATTATGTTCCTGATCTTAGATATAATCTTTTGTCGGTAACCTCATTAATGGATAAAGGATGTAATATAAAATCTACTAAAAATTCTGTACTAATTTTTGATAGTAATAATAAGTTGGTTACTAAAGTATATAGAAATAATAACAAACTTGAAATTAATTTAGAGCCAATTACTAGTAAAGAATGTAATGTTGTGATGAATGATATTGATTATGAAATCTGGCATAGTAGATTATGCCACATAAATACCAATTATATGCTTAAAATCAAAGACTATATAAATGTAGATATCATAAATGATTTTAATTGTGAAATTTGTGATATAAGTAAGGTAACTAGAAAAAATCATCCACCTGTAAATACGGAACAAAGTTCCGAAATTCTAGAATTGATTCATATAAATTTGTGTGGACCTATTAATTCTGTATCGTTAGGGGGTGCTAAATATTTTATGATTATAGTGGATGATTTTTCTGGCATGAACTTTACTTATTTTTTGAAAAATAAAAGTGAGGTATATGAAACATTCTGTAACTTTAAGAGTAAACATGAAAATATAACTGGTAAAAGAATCAAAAGGCTCAGGTCAGATAATGGCCTGGAGTTTGTAAATGAAAAATTGGATAATTATCTAATTAATTCTGGCATTTCACACGAAAAAACGGTTCCTTATAACAGTGAATCGAACGGTAAAGCGGAACGAGGAAACAGAGTATTACTAGAAAGAACTAGGACTATATTATACGAAAGTCAGTTACCATTATATTTTTGGGCAGAAGGTATAAACTTTAGTACACAAGTTTCTAATGTAACACCACGTAAAGGAAAAAATAAAATACCCCTAGAAATTTGGACCGGTAAAAAACCTAAATTAAATTACTTAAGAAAATTTGGTTGTGTAGCATATTTTCATATCCCTAAAGTATTGAGAAATAAATTTGAAATTTCAGGGAAGAGGGGAATTTTTCTAGGGTATAGCCGTGAACGTAGGGCGTATAGAATTTATGATCTAGAAAGTAAAAAAGTAATTGAGGAAAGATCGGTCAAATTCAACGAATCATTAAAAGGCAGTTCATTTTTTGAGAAAAATAATAATGTCTGGGATATTCAATCATTCTATGATTCATCCCCAAATGAAATCGAAACTCAAACAACAGAGAACAAAATTCCGCATTTCCAACTCTCTCATGAGAAAACGAAAGAAAGTAGCATGTTGAAACCCTCTATGTCTGCCGATGAAGAGGGGAACTCCAGTGAAACAGGGGGGAAGCAAATTGAGGAGAGCACGAGCAGATTCGAAACCGGAAGTAATTTGGAATTACGAAGAAGTGAAAGAATAAAAAATAAACAGATAGTGAGTAATTTTACGGAAAGTGTCCCAAATAATTATTTAGAGGCAAAATCTGATATTAATTGGCAAAATTGGGAAATTGCGATGCAAAATGAAATGGATTCATTAAATAAACATAATGTTTGGGAGATCGTTGATAAGCCAACTGACGCGAAATTAATAAAGAGCAAATGGGTTTATACTAAGAAACAAAATGATTCAGGTAACATAATTTTTAAGGCAAGGTTATGTGCAGCGGGTTATAATCAAATAAAAAACGTCGATTATTCGGAATCTTTCTCACCTGTTCTGTGCATGGAAACATTCCGTTTGCTAATTGCAATTGCCGCTAAATTAAATTTAATTGTAAAATTCTTTGATGTTAAAACTGCGTACTTATACAGTAATTTGGAGGAAAATGTATACATGTTACCACCGCAGGGTTTTGAAGGGTCTATAGGTACAGGAAAAGTATGTAAATTAAAGAAAAGCATATATGGCTTAAAGCAGTCTGGAAGAAACTGGTATTTGAAAATAAAATTTGAATTAGAAAAATTGGGATTAGTACAAACAGCTTCAGATAATTGCATATTCATTAAAACTGATAATGATAAATTTCTTATTTTGAGCATCTATGTTGACGATTTTTGTATTTTCAGTAATAATCAAGAAATGTATGAAGATATAATCTCTAAAATTAAAGTAATATTTGAATTACATGAAAACAATAAATCGAAATATCTAGGTATAGAAATATTACAAAATAATAATGGTATCTATTTGTCACGGAAAGCACAATCTAAATGATTGTAAAACAGTAAAACCCCCAATTGTTAAAGGAGAAGAAAAAAGCTTACCACTTACAAATGAAACTATTGATGTAAACATGTATCAGGAAATTATAGGTGAATTATTATATTTATCTAATAGAACGCGTCCAGACATAGCTTTTGTAATTACTTATTTGTCACAGTTTAATCATAAGCCTGAAAAAAGGCATTTTTTTACTCGCAAAAAGGGTTCTAAGATATTTAAAGGGAACTAAAGATAAAAAATTATTCTATAGTACAGAATTTGGGTATTTAAATGCAAGTTCTGATGCAAGTTGGGGGAATGCAGAAAATGACAAATCATTTTCTGGTGATGTAATTTTGTTGGGTAATTCATTAATATCATGGAAGTGTCATAAACAAAAAAGTGTAAGTTTATCAACTTGTGAAGCCGAGTTGTTTGCTATTTCAGAAATTTCTAAGGACATAACATGGATAATAAATTTATTATCGGAATTAAACTTTAAAAATTTTATAAACAATACTGTGTCACTGATTTCAGATAGTCAAGCAGCCATACAATGGGCTAATTGCACAAGATCATCAAACAAATCTAGACATATAAATCTTAGGTTACATTTCGTAAAGACAGAATTATTGAACTGTATTATACTCCAAGTGAAGCCCTAATATCAGATTTCTTGACAAAGGCTGTAAACGAAGATAAACTAGTGCAGTGGCGTATGCAAGGGGGGGGTTTGGGGGTTTAAACCCCCCCCCCCCCCTTGACAAAATGTATGATAAGAAAAATTAGGCTGTTCCTTACATTTTTTTTCACATTTCAAAAAAATTCGGAAAAAATGTATGGCAAGCGTAGAATATTTTTTTCTACGAAGTGATTTAAAATTATGACTAACTTTTTTTTCATTACTCTGCGATAAACACTCCTGAAAATAACTAAACCACATCATTTGCGCGGCGCGAAACATTGTTCCCCTGAAAACATTTCTCTGAAAGGATTTCACCTTTACAAGTTCATAGTCAAGGACAAGAGGGGTCGACCATATGGGGAAGGGGTGACCATTGAAGTAGTGACCTTGAAGGAGTGACCCAAACAATACCCCAACAGTAGAAGACATTTTAAATGAACTAGCGAAAACTTCTCGTCGATTAGATTTCGCTCTGCAAATAAGAAAATTCAATGAAATATTTTGCCTAACTATGTTTTGAATTTTATGTTTTGTGTAGCAGTTTGTACAGGCTCTACGTTATTCATCGCTAATTAAAGATTTTTTAGTTTGACCTTCTAATTGGTGAGTTTGTTTTACTGTTTTTCATTTTCTTACTCTTATTTTCAGCAAGTAATTATGATATTTTAAAAGATTGTTAAACTTAATTAAAAATAAACTTAATTAAACCTAATTAAACTTAATTAAACCTAATTAAACTTAAATAAACTTAATTAAACTTAATTAAACCTAATTAAACTTAAATAAACTTAATTAAAATTCGGAAGGACGAACCCCCCCCTTGGAAAAATCCTGGATACGCCACTGAACTAGTGTATTCAATGGAAAATATTTCTTTAATTTCTTAATTTTATATATTTTTATTTTTATGTGTTCATCTTGTATTATGTTATATATGTATTTATATTTTTTATTTTTGTGTAGATTAAAATGCGTCGCTCGCAGTGGGGGTATGTTGGAGTAGCGAACGATTCATTTTAATAAATAAAACAGATGCGCCATTAATTGCGCCTGTGCGTGAGAGAGAGCTCTCCAAACTGCTCCCGGCTGCGGGCGCGCCAGTTGAGAAAAAAATGTAGCTGTGTGCGCTGGCCTTAGTGGCTATCTATTATTACCTGTGTGGTAAATAACTAAAAAGTACGAAGTTAATCTGCATTTAAATATGTTTAATTCTACTTATTTTGTATGTGTGTATATTGTTTATCGTCTTTAATAAATGTTAGCTATATATATTCAAGAATTTTGATTTAATGGAACTCATATTACATCAATAGAGAGATCTGATAATGCAATGTATTCAACAACTTATTCTGAAAATAAAGTGGATGTTCAGAAGTTGTTGTCTACATTTGTGGCAGAGGCTGATGATATCACTGTGTTCCTAATACTACTGGAAAGACAGCTTAAGTTATCAAAAGTACCTGAGTATCTTTGGGTATTACTACCTGTTTAGCGTGGTACGGAATTCGATTTCTACCCTGATACTTCATGAGTCTGAAGAAAACGTTTCAAATTTTCATTGTGTAAACGATTTGTTACTGAAACGTTTCGAATTAAGTGCCGGAAAGTTTAGGCAGTAATTGCTTGCTCATCGCGAGAGAAGGTAAAGCACCTGGCGTGATTATTATTATTTTAAATTGAGAGCTTATTTTGAAAATTGGCTCAAAGAGCTGAATGAATGTTACTACTTTCGAAGATCTTTTGAGTCTGAACATAGCTGACCAAATGAAGAGAAGTGTTTCTTCTAGCTCCAAGGAACATTTCTCAGATGATTGGTAACAACTGAATTTTTCATACACGTTAGCTGAAAAGCTTAACGCTTACGACAACATTAGAGCCACATTTGTAAAGACGTAAATTGTTATCAAAAGCAGTAATATGGAATTCCTTTTCGCAAACCAAATAAGCCTCCTTATTTACTGACAAGGCATGGGTCTCCCTTCTCCCTGCAATAAAGAATCTATGTTGACTTGTTATGATTATGGAAAACTAGGGTTTTTAAAAGAGAAATGCCCGTATTGTAGCCCTGTAGTGAAACAGAAAACTGCAGGAGCACGGAAAGTTCTTCTCTGTAGTTGTAATACTTCGGCAGTATCAACTCCGTATATACTTATTACAATCTGTACTAAAAAGGTGTATGTTTGTGTATAAGCCGCGGCAAATCGTTGTGCTGCAAGTGAACGCATGTTTGAATTATTCAAGGAAAAGGGACTACCGTTGAAAACACATACACATAATATTACTGTAGCTGATGTTATTACCCATTCCAGAGAAAATTTGTCGGGTATACTGCCAGTGACCATTGAATGTAAAACTTTTGAAATGGAATTTATAGTTCTATCAGAAGCCAAAGATAATATAATCTGACGAGTATCAATTTTTTAAAGAAAGCCAACGTTGTCCTAACAGTATCTACCAAGTCTTGGTATTTTGGTGAGAAGAGGTATTCTTTAGTAAAAGAATGCGAGTCTACTGATCGCACTCCTGTAGCAAAGGTTGAAGTAATCCATACGCTCTACGCAAAGATGAAGGCAAAGTGCTAACGCCTGATAAGAGGATTCGGCTCAATACTCTTCCTAAAAACTACGAGAGACGTTTTCAGTCAGGTGGAGAGGTTACCTCACTTACTGGACATCGTATCGATACCCCGGAAATCGCGCTACAGCTGTGTCGCCACACTACAGAATGACGCCAGCCAAGAAAGAAATTCTTAGGAAGGAATTGGATAGTCTCTTAGCTCAGGGAGCCATAGAACAATCCGAGTCCCTTTACACCTTACTAGTGGTCCTAGTTCTTAAACATGGTGGTAGCATAAGATTATGTATTGATAACAGAAGACTCAATGCCACTACAGTATTCGATACGTATCCATTGCCCTTAATAGATGAATTTTTGCATGAAGCTAAGCATATCCCTTACATGTCAGCTATGGACCTTAGATCTGGCTATCATCAAACAGGAGTTTATCCGCCAGATCAAGTACAGACGGCATTCGTTTGTCCTTATGAACATTCCGTTTTTTAAAAAAATCTATTCGGTCATCGCAGTGTCCCAGCCATGATTCAAAGATTAATCGATCTATTTAGAAGAGGTTTAAAAACTATATTAGCTTTATCTTATCTAGATGATGTTTTATCGGATAGTTTTGAGAACCATATCTCAGATCTTCGTGCAGTGTTTGAAAGGCTCAAAGAATTTAAGCTCAACTTCAGAACTGTCGCTTTCTTGTGAAAAAGTAAAATACTTAGATCATAGGTTAACACCTAAAGTGTGAGAAGTCGATCCTGCTAAAGTGGAAGCTATAATTAGTATACTTCAATCAAAAAATGATTAGCAAGTGCAATCTTTCTTGTAATCTTGCCCATGGTATCGGAGTTTGATTCCAGACATTGAGGATTTTTACGGACCCCACCCCCCCCATAAGCATAAAAAGAAAAGGTATTAGAGAGAAGCAGAACAAACGCCTTTTGAATATCTTAAAAAATGTCTTATAACACTCCCTGTATTATAAAACAAGCTTATAGAACGAAATCATTCATCCTAAAAACTGATACAAGTAACTATGCCTTGGATGCAGCGCTTTTGCAAGGAGATGAAAAAACAACCGAACATCCCTTTCAATACACCAGTCCACTTCTTACAGCGGCTGAAAGAAATTACTTAACCATGGAAAGAAAAGCTTTAGCTGTCGTATGAGTTCTTGAGATATTTTGCGGTTATGTGGAAGGTCAAGAAATCACAGTAGCTACTAACCACCAACCGTTGAAGTGGTTGATGAATTTTTGAATCACGGTCCGGAAGATTAGCCCAGTGGTCTTTGAAATTTTAATCTTCTAGCCTAAAGAGTGATTAATGTTTTGGGGAAATTGAATGTAGTGGCAGACATGCTGTCACGCTCAATCTGTGTTACTGAACTAAATAATAGAGAAATTTGTACCTTTGTGAATGTAGAAATACATCAAGAAGCACTAGTATCATTCGTGAAGCTCAGTTGAATAATGAAGATATAAAGAAGATAATTGGTTGCTTTGAAAATAATCAGAAATATGAAGATTTAGTAAACTGGGCAGATAGGGGATATTTTATAAACCAAGGAATATTGTACAGATATGCTCTAGACTTAGACACAGAAGAAGATCAACTCTGATACCATCCCAAGAAAGAGAAAGTATCATAAAACTGCATCACGACTCTCCTATTGCAGGCGATTATGATGAAAAAGGAACTTACCATTGTATCTCACAGAGATACTGTTGCACAGGCTTAAGATCATACACTGAAAATTATGTAAAAAAATGTACTGAGTGTTGTTGCTTCAAAGTAATGAATCATAAGCCTGCTGGACTTTTAAGAAATCCAGCATATGCTCAGCTGTTCGAAATCTTGAGTATAGATTTATTTGTTCCTTTACTAGAAAGTAAAGAAGGACAGAAATGAATCCTTATTGTAGCAGATTGTGCCACGAAGTGGGTGAAACTGTTTTCTCTAGACTCAGTCACCGCACGTGAGTGTGTAACGAAGTTAATTGAAATTTTGGTCAGATACAGAATTCCAAGAAATTAATTTATGATAATGGTTTGCAGTTCCTAAATGCTGTATTTCAATAAGTTTGTTTACCCGTGAAATAGACCAAATTTTAATTCTAATTTACTATCCGCAAGCGAATACAATCAAGAGGAAAATTAAAGACCTAAAACCTCCTCTCGCTATCCTAGTTGGCGATGTTCATGACTCTTGAGCAAAAGAGCTACCAAGTATTCCAGTATTCATTTCGTTCTAAACTCGTTCATATCAGACGCCATTAGACACACTGCAGCCTAAGATTTGAACGGGAATTACGGTCAATTGATTGTGTTTTTCTCAACCTAAAAGCTGTGTTAGACAACGACGACTTTATTCCAGAGAGCTGCCAAGTATTCGTTTCGCTCTAAACTCGTTCAAATTGACACACTGTAGCATATCTACGATTTGGACGGGAATTATGGGCAATTGATTATGTTGTGCTCGACCTGAAAGCTGTGTTAGACGACAACTTTGTTCCAGGGATCTTGCCATATTTAGAGCGCTTGGACACAATCTCAAAGACTGTAAAGCCTTTTAAGTATGTATAAAAAGTTTGAAAATACAGTTAAAAGAAAGTAAATCCGCGAAAAATGAAACTAAAAGCTATGGCTGAATCTCGAAAAATATGCTAAAATATACTTCGTCAAACGTGGTAAATGTATTTCTGTGTCTAAACATAAATCTTCTCACTTTTGACGTGCTAATGACTATAGACAATTTTTAAAATGAAGGTTGATGTAGTGAATGCATTTAACAATTGGACGGATCTTGTAAAAAACGAGCAAATTATTGATTCTCCTTACAAGATATAACGGAGGTTATTCAAAGTTTCGAAGATTGAAAATTATTAATAGACCTTTACTTTTGATATAGAAATTCTGGAACGAGAAAGCCTTAGAATCTCGGTTTGGTGCAATAATCTAACATACTTCTAGAAAATCAAACGGAAGATAAAGAGGGATAAAACAAGGAATTTCGCAGTAATTGCTGAAATGTTTGAGCATCTTTGCTATTTGTGCTGCCCTTAGAAAGTTCGTGAGAGCTGAGTAACTCAATATTTTTTTACTCGATTCGATATGAAGGTATTCGATAAAGAAAAATTCAGTGGTTTTCAATGGATGCAAAAGATTTAAACTAATGTGGGCATGTTCTATTAAATATGAGGTTTCCAAGTAAACTTTTCAAACATATGAAAAGTAGAGCAAAAAATGAGAATGCTGGCATATGAAAATTATTGTATTTTTTTTATTAATATATTGACAAATGTTTGAAGGACACCCCCCCCCTCCCCAGAAAAATGAAAGCTAAGACTAAGACATCACTACTTTTTTTTATTACATATGCTGGAAATATAGTAAAAAGAGCCATTTAATGAAGAATTAATTCACAGTCATCCATTTTTTTTCTGATTACCATGAAAATCGCTGTCGGGCAGGTCAAACGATGCGTTTTCCTCAAAAGATTCTTGACAAAGAAATGAAGACTTGCGTATTTATCGTACAGAAAAATGGGCTGGATCGGAACATCGAAAGTTTGGTGCTAGTTAACACAGGAGCAAATGTATAATTATTAAGAAAAGTGATTAAGTAAGGTAATCAGAATTACAGCTATAGATTGTATACGGTTCCAACCATTAAAATATTACTTAAGGGGACCCCACTGAAGATTTCATATAAAAATTTATATTTCCATTTAATATTTATAAATTAAACTATATTAGGTTTTGTTCAATAAAATGTATATTCAGGCAACAATTCTTGTGGTTTTTAATAGATTTTTTACAGGTTTGAAATCTTTAAATTGCTGTTCTCACTTTGCATTTTTTCAAGAATTCGTAATCTTCAAAATGCTAAAACTTCCAAAATATTTAAGGAAATATTTATTTTTATAGGGTGTTTAATAGAACATACTTAAAAGAATTAAGGATAGATTTTTCAATATCGTTTAAAGAAAAAATATTAAAAATATAACAAAAATCATGTTTATTTTGCAAATTTTTACATGCACAAGCACTTGTAATATTTTCCCCCTTAAAACTAATTAATAATTTTCAAAATCCATTTCTAATTATTTTAAGTAGGTTTTATTAATCATAAAAAAAAATGAAATATTAAATCTTTTCGCAGAACTTTTATCATTTTGAAGATTACAAATTCAAGAAAAAGTGCAAATTGAGAAAATGCAATTCAAAATTTCAAATCTGTGAAAAATATATCAAAAACCATAAGAATTATTGCCTGAATATATAATTTATTGAACAAACTTAATGAAATAGTTCAATTTATAAATATTAAATGGAAATATAACCTTTTATATGAAACCTTCAGTTGTTCCATGTGAAAGGTTCAATGCCAACTAATAATAAAGTACACAGAAAACTTAACATAGGGATGAAGCATAGTTTCAAATAATTTCAGAATATAATTTATTTTTCCCACCAATCCATTTAATTTTTTAATTGAACTTCAAAATAAATTTTATTTCCTTGTTGACCTTGCGCGGAAAGAACGATAAAATATCTTCCTTTACTTACCGAAAATTCAAAGTGATAAATGTCGTGTACTATAATTTCAAAAGAGGAAATTACAAGCTCAGGTATATGACCGAAAATTTTTTCAATAGTCTAATCATTGGGAATTATGCAGTTATTGACTTCCAGGATATAGTCCCATAAAAATTATTATTATTGTGGGGAAGTCTGGGGTTTGAGATTCCCTTCTATGATCCTTTTTTTCACACGAAAGAAACATGAGACTAGACCCTATGGCTTAAATTAAATTAAATCACTACACTGCAAGTGCAAGTACCGGAAAGTCAGATAAAAATGTGTCTGAAATGTAGTTCAGTTTTAAGGTGCATAAAAATGTTATTTACTTTTTTTTTTTCTGCCATTAAAGTATCTTAAACGACCTATTATTTCACACACATGATATTCGCCTGAAATGCGTTCATCTTTAACTAGACTAGGCAACGTTAATGACCACAGTGAATAATTTAACATGAATAATAATATTAATAATAATAAAAAGTTGTTCTGATATTACTGTGATTCTGTGTTTTGGTTAAGAAAATACTTTAAAATATCCCAGAATACAGATAAAATTTTAATAGCGTAATAAATAAATAAATAAATAAATAATAAAAATCCGATCAGTCGAAGCTGGATATGGATCTTATTCGCACTCCAGCGCAGCACCTTGCCAATCGAGCTACAATTGCTGCTGCTGAAATATTTTTGTTTAGCTATGTATGTAAGCATTAAGAATCAATGCAATTTTATCTTTTTAATCAACTCTTTTCACTATAAAAATCAATGATAACACAACTATATCTTTATAAATTACTATGCTTAATAGGACTTGGCTAATTTGACATGGTACCGCTGAAAGTTTCATATAAAAGGTTATATATCCATTTAATATTTATAAATTGAACTAAATTACGTTTGTTCAATAAAATATATATCCAGGCAACAATTCTTATGGTTTTTGATAGATGTTTTACAGATTTGAAATTGTAAATTGCGTTTTCACAGTTTGCATTTTTTCATCAATTCTTCTTCAAAATGATAACACATATTTTCAAAATGATAACAACACCCCAAAACAATAATTAAACACTCAATATATATATATATATATATATATATATAATTTGAATAATTTAATACCATTGTAACACTCAGCAGACAAAAGATAGATGAAGATACCAACATATAATTAAATTTTAATTGAGATTTATTTCGAATAAAAATTGTCACGGTAATACTTTAATTTGAGTACTAATGATTAGTAAATTATTAATATATTGATATCACCACTAATGGAGTCAATGTTTACTTTTATCATTTTCAGAGGAATAGAGTTGGTATATCAAACATCCATTTAAATGCCAAATATAATAGGCAAAGGTTAATAATTTAATAAAATTATTTAAGAGATACATAAATTCAATAATAGGAATTAAAAATTGAAATAATACACAATTGCCTGAATATATATTTTATTGAACAAACCTAATATTCAATAGTTCAATTTATAAATATTAAATGAAAATATAAGCTTTTGTATGAAACCTTCAGTGATGCCACGTCAAAGGTGTTACGTCCTTTCATTTCCAAGTTGAGAAGGTTTAGTAGTTTACTTTTTCGTAACAGATATAACAAATATCTAAAAGTTTCTGAATGGTTTTTAATATTAAAGTTTATTTTTTTAGTTGATGCTTAAAAAAAAAATATTATACACGAAAACCAGAAAATTGTTTTGTTTTGCAATATATCATAATCATAAAATAGAAAAGAGTTTTGAAATCGAAAATATTATTTTAAACAGCTCTTATGCGCAAACCGACTAACCACGTTAAATTATATGAATTCACTAAGGTTTAAAAAAAAAAAAAAAAAAAAAAAAAAAAAAAAAAAAAAGCCGCACTGCAGAAAAATCTTTTTTTTTATTTTTATGGAATATAACTTCAAAACTAATGATTAAAACAAATAAAACTGTCATGTTTGCATAATACCAAAGAGACGAAATGATACCTATGTGCATTTTCGATGTAATAATTTTCTTTATTACATTCTACGAAGTACTTTATAAAAAATTACATAAAACTTTCTTTTTAAACGTAACATAATAAACATATACTTTGTATTCTATTTTAAATTATTATATGAAATAAACAAGTTATAGTTTAACATAGGAAATAAAACTATTTATTTTTTAGATCTGAACAATTACTTAATAAAAATATGTATTTTGCATCTGGTTAATTGCACCTTTATATGGAATAACTGCTTTAATGCGCAATGGCATTGTATTATACATTGTTTTAATATAAATCTCAGAAATTTCACAGTGCCAAATATCGCATATAATTTTTCTACTTCTTATTGTAGAGTTGCAGGCTGCAAATTTCGAATCCTTCCCGTCTCCCCCCGCTTTTTTATAGACTAAAAATTTTCGAACGGATTGAGATTAGAACTATTTGCAGGTCTGATGAAGAAGAAATTCTACGATATTCTTTGTGGGATTTAACTTAAAGTGAAAAAATATATGATTAGTTATAGAAATATAGGTGCTCATGGGAATGGATAGGTAATTTTCAGAATTTAAATCAAATAAACGTACCACAGACGCCCTGTAGCAAGGAGCATTATCATCTTGAAATGCTGTTTGCGGAAAAGTCAGAGATACCTTCAAAATAATCGGTCAGGCACCACTTTTGTAATGGTCGTGTTTTATTCCGAGTTAATTAATCCCTTGAGCATGAAAATTTGCCCGACTCCTTGAAAAGTTATGGACCTCTGTACCATAATGTACTGAGAATGTGTCACTGTTTTAAGAGAGCAATTTTCATTAAATCGGTCACATTTTTGCCGTCCTACTAGAATTTTTCATCAGCTCGAAATAAATTAAACTTGGTTAATGAGAGAAAACCAGATCAGTCTAATAATTAACTGATATATTTTTTAAACATTTGGTCAACTGAAGTCCTATTTTTAAAAATTCTTTTTGCCAATAATATCTGTTTTTGCAGATCTTCTGGTTTTTAAAATGCTTTGTTTAATTGTTTCTGCGCTGTTTTTGAAGGAAGTATTTTGCTAAACACATTTTTGAATCTTTTGTAAGTTCTGAACATGATATGAATGATTTTTTAAACATTTGCTTTCAACTTGCGACCATCTTGCTTATGAGCAACGTGGACGCCTAAAGCCAAATTTCCAGTTTAAACAGCGAAAACAATTTTATACCTTGCTAAAACTGTCTCACCAATATTTCGTCAACATTTAATTATTTTACCATCTTGCGTATTAAAATATTGTTTGATTTTCATTCTAAAATTAATAATTTTTGTGGCATCATTTATCCTTATTTCACTTTATCCTTGCCCTTTTTGAAATACTTTCTAGAATTACAGCTTTCCTGACAATTGTTATTTGTTTTGTTATTTGTTAATTGTTATTTGTCCTGACAATTGTTATTTGTTTGTTGCTCTATCCCAAAGAGTACGTGGAAGACGACGTAATAAAATTTGTTCGAAAATTTGCTTTTTAAGCGATAAAATTGGCAGTTACAGAAAGAGAAAAGAAAAATATCCAAGTGCGCCTTCTTTTTTGTCCCTTATAGTGTATATATATATGTGTGCGCGCGTGTGTGTGTGTGTGTGTAGTTGCAAGATATTGACTTAGGTTTGTCTTAATCACTTTTACTTTATTATTTGATAGAATCTTGCTTGTTTAACCCCTTACCTGTCGAGGAAAATTTACGAGGTTTGCTTCAAAATGTCACCATTCTCTTTCAACTCTAAAAAGAGTACATTTTTAGAAAACACTGTTGAGATCACATTCAAAATTATTTTATTGCATTGTGAAGCTGTGTCAGTAGTTTCACTGTGTAGCCGTACAATACAAAGGTTCGTACTTCAGAAAAACGTATGTATACGCCCAGGGCAGTTAAGGGGTTAAAAAAAGTGTCAAAATATGTTATTTTAAGAATTATTTTAAATATAATTCCATACAATAAGATAAGCATCTTTAATGCGTTATTCTTTGAAAGTTCAATTTCATAAGACTAAAATGGTTTAAATAGTTTAAATACATGTTAAATAATAATAACTTTAATGAATGGGAAAATACATTTAAATAACATGCAACATTGCTTGAAAAGGTTTCCCTTTTAAAATATTGCAAAGTGATGCAAGTGCTTGAATTTATAAACGTCTTAATTGTAAAATGTCTGAATTTCGAAATGTCTTAATTTCGAAATAGCTGAACTTTAATATGTCTTAATTTAAGACGTAGAACCATAATTCACACACTTATCTCAGTCCACTTCCACAAAGACACTGAAGTGTCTTAAATTCAGACGCATGTGCTGTATGAAATTTCTCATACTTACGTGTTTCAGACACTTTAGTGTTCTGAATTTGTTTTTCAGGCACATTTCTGTCTAAATTTAAGACACTGATTTACGTGTATTAACATCTGTGCCGAAATCGAGACTCAAACTTGGCATCTGGGAATTGAAAGCCAGAGCGCTAATCATTCCGCCATCAGATAGTCACAGTACAAGAGAACGTTCGCGTTTCTGTTTGATATTCTAACTCTTGCAATAACTTAACCCCACTACTGTGTTCGGGTCCATTTCGGTTCAAAATTGACCTACATGAAAATTAGTATTTTTTGTAGACTACTTTGTGTAAAAAACAATAAGAGTCGTTGCATAAATTCAATTAAAAAATAGAAAATGAATGTACGTTTATATATTGAAATCAAAGACATTGGGTCTATTTGGGCTCCATTTGGTACATTCAAAAGTGAATGTTCCTTTCGTCCATTCGAAATGAACGCAGCAGCAGGGTTTAATTGTAAATGTGTTCCGGAAGCGGTAATAGTAACACATTTTGTCTTTCAGATTCCCACCATCTCTAATTAATTTACAAATGTTTGGATCGAATTCCTTAAAAATTATATCTGACAATAAAAAGTAAATCTAAGATACACTGTAAAAAAATGTTGTAATTTTTCCTGCACTTTCTGTGGTTTATTTTCAAGTATTTATGCTGTGAAATAAATTCAAGCACCAAATGCTGTAAAAATCGACTTCCTGTGGACTTTAGACAGGAACATCTGCTTGTGGAAACATAACATCTGCGTCTTTGAACTGAGATGCAGATGAACGATGAATGAAAGACTAGAAGATCATGGAATGAGCAGTGTCCGTTCATCAGAAAGGTTAGTTATTAATTTTTATATTAATATTTTGTATTGATTAATTAATATTTCGTTAAAACGCATTAGTTATAAACATATTGTAGCATGTCTAATCTATTCTATAACTTTTGTCTTAACGATTTACAATTAATTAAAAAAAAAAAAAAAATGTTTCTTATTAATCATTCAGTATTGTCCTTTTAAATTTTCATACATTTCAGTTTTTCATACAATTACATTTATCAAGTTATATGCTGGCCAAGAAAGTGCTAAATGCACTTTTTTATATGAACGTGTATAAACTTGCACTCATGAAAATCAACAAAAAATATTAATTATTTATTAAGTAATTAATTATAACAAATTCAATATGTTTATGATTACAAATTAATTTTTAACCCTAGAACACTAGTGTTACGTAATTTTTACGTGCAGTCTTCATTTAATGGTTTTTTTCCGCACTTTCCCTACTATCGATACACTTATTTGAGTTTAAGTGCTTCGAAATAATTATTCAGATAATGAAAAATTAGTAATATTGGGTAAAACAGCAACTAATTAAACATATTTAAAAACAATATTAATGTAATTTTAGCAAATAAAACGACTTTTACATGATCGCGTCAATTTTAGGTACCTCTAGTGATAAAGTATTCTGCCTGTAGCAAATTTCGACAATCAGCCGAAATTTGGCGCCAGTTGCATTCTATGCCCGTTTTATAATCTGAACCTGGATGTTTGCTCACCATCCAAACGACCTTTGAAAAATTTGGTCAGACAACTACGCTAGTTTAAATTTATGTATATATCGGCCGACATGTAGCGCTGCTGTTAATTAACTGTGATCCGATAGTGGGGTTTTTGAATCCCGGAAGATTTTTCTCTCTTTTTTATTTATTGAATTTATTTTATTTTATGTATTTATTTATTTATTTTCAAAATCGATATCTGCTATAACATATATACCTATTGAAATTAGATTTTATATTATATTTATCTGCTTTTTAAAATTATATTACGTTTACTGTTACCAGAATTTTTAATTTCTGTAGAATTTGAAATACCCTCCTTTTTTTCAGGACATTTTCCAGCCATTATTTAGTAACGATAATTTTTTGGTTTATTTTATGATAAAAATTGCCATTCCGATTTTGAAAATATCTTGAAAAAAGACGTAAATTTCCAGCCCTGAATTTTTGTCATGAAATAAGCTATTAGAACAAGAGATCTATTTCTTTCGGACAAAATAGAGTAAATGAAAACATTTTTTTTTCTTTTTCCCTTTGGCACCAAATAGAAATAGTATAAAAGAAATTTTAAAACATTAATATATGTAACCGCTGCTAAAGAACGCAATTTCATATTTTAAGGAAAGGAATGTGCTATTTTTATTTTTATTGATTTATTTATTATGCCTTTTAAATATTTTGACCAAATGAAAATAATAATAATAATAATAATAATAATAATAATAAATAAATAAATAAATAAGGATTTTTTTTCTCGTTTATATTGAAAAATCAATATAAACGAGAAAAAAAAATATTGGATTCGTAAAAATTTTCGATCTCCGTTTTTCGATGGATTTAAATGTTTTCGGATGTCCATATTTAGATTAGTTTACTTATAGAAAAATTGCTAAAAGAAAAGGATTTACTTTTCTCCCCCTCCCCCCGCATACAATATAATTTGTGTTTAAAATGCGCTTAAAAAAAAAAAAAAAAAAAAAACCTGTATCAACCGACTACTGCATTTCGATTTAACCGTAATAATCTATATATATATATATACGGTAAACTCTGGATTATCCGCAAACGGATTACACACGGTGCGGATAATTCGTGGCGCGGAAAATGGGCGAAATCAGAAGAAAGTTTTTTTTTTTTACTATCATCAACAATAAACAGATACAAATGATAGCAAAAAAAAAAAGTGAATATGAAGAATTATGTAGTTTTTGCTTTATTTGTTCTCCAGTAGAATACGCTACCAAACACGTCAACATTTCAATTTATTTCAAAACATTGACGTGACCGCTTTTTTTTTTTTTTTTTTTTTTTTCTTTTTTTACACCAGTTTTTCTGGCGGGTACTTTCTTTAATATTCAATTGTAATTAAATATTGGAGAACATTTTTCTACAAATAAAGTGGTGTGAAAATGTGGCGGTTATGCACAATGCTGTGGAATAAATTAAATGTTTGCATGTCTGCGGTACTGTTTAATTTAGTGCATAAATTAGATTACAAATTGAACCATGGCTTCATCTTAAGTACACTTTTTTCTTTATGTTTTTTGTATCCTATAGTATATGAAGTACAGTCAAACCTCGTTGACGTGAATTACTTTTAATATGAACTGTTTCCACAATCCCCGTCAAAATGAAGATTAGTTACTGATAACATGAACTACTGATAACATGAAAAAAAATTTTATCCCCCATAAAATTCACGTTAATGAGGTTCGACTGTACAAATAATTTTACTTTTTATGAATATTTTCATTGTTTGTATTATGTTTTATATACGATATATTCAAGTTTTTAAGCTAGAATGCATTTTATGTCATTTCAATTTCATATTCAGCCTTTTTGCGGTTTATGTACGAAACCCGTGGCTCTCAACTTTGCGGATAATCAATTATACTGTATCTATATACAGTAACCGCCGCTTTATAAAATCGCTGGTTAATAAAATCAGCCGCTTAATCTGATCAAATTGCCAAGAACGGAATCAAATCAATACAAATTACTTTTAAAGCTGCCGCTTAATAAAATCAGCATCGCCGGTTAATAAACTCAAAAATATCTCCTCACCAGCCAAAAATATCAATTCTGCATATTAAATTTTTTTTTTTTTTTTTTATTTACAATGTGATTTTTTTTACTTTCTCTTACCCATAAGGTAGAGAAAGTATTGTTTTTGGGTCAAATTTTCGAACGCGAGATTTTGTTATATTTACACGTTTTGAGGTCCCCTGAATAAGAAAATCATGTTTTTAGCAAATGGTCTGTATGTCTGTCTGTGTGTCTGTCTGTATGTCTGTGTGTCTGTCTGTGTGTCTGTTATCAGCATATCTCAAAAACAAATTATGGCAGAAAGTTCAAACTTGGTATTCTAAATGTGTATCATATAGGGATGCTACAGTAAGCTTTTCGTTAAGATCAAACTAATGGTTTGTGTACAGGGACAATCAAGAGAATTCTAATATATTACGTCTATGAGGGAAAATGCAGGAAAATAGAATTCAACGTCTATAGACTGCACTAAACCTAATGAAACGAATGTATATATTTTGTAATAGAGATAGTTAACTGGGAAAATTTTTTTGTGTATGTAGGAGCCTCGCCTCTCCCCTGGGGGGAAAGTCGCCCCTCGAGGGGAGTAAATTTTTATGATGGGTATCTTTCAAAAGAGCTCGCCAATACCTTTAAAACGAATGGTTGAACCATCGATCTGCGATAATTTAAAACAAAGTTTTTTTTTTTTTTTTTTTTTTTTTTTTTTTTTACTACTTTTAACAAAAAAAAAAAAAAAAAAAAAAAAAACTTAGAAAAAAAAATCGTACTTTTTTTTTTTTTTTTTTTTTTTTTTTTAATTTTGAGAATAAAATGGACTTTTTTTTTGGGATATTTGGTGTTATACTACTTCTCTAATATGGAAATCGTCTGCATTATCATGAAAGATAATTTTTTTAAATAATAATTTTTTTTAAATAATAATTTTAATAAATTATTTATTAATAACCAAATTAAATTCTATATAAATGTAGGTGCATTAATGAAACGGGGGGTTGAGGGGGCGGTAGCCCCCCTCACACAGAACTAATTATCATATAAGCCTTCGGAAGCCTAATATGAATTGTTTAACATAGGTTTACATAACAGTACTCGTTATCTTACCTATTAATCTGCAACCTGTATTTATTGTATTGAATTTTAGGGTAAGAGAAAGTCGTGTGTGTGACACACCAGATTATTTTAAATACGAAAAGAAATTATATCACAACAATCCCTCTGTTATCACTCATTGTCGAAGATTTTATACTTGCAGCAGAGTTACACTTATCGCCGTAACAATTTCAAGGAACTTATTCTTCAAAACGCAGTAATAAGTTACAAATTTAATTTGAGATAGTATATATATATTTTTTCTAATTATTAAAAGTCAATTTCTAGTTCTTATTTTAAAATTACTATAATTCATGAGGTTTGAAAGAAAAGATTTTAAATTTATAAGAACAACGTGAACTTTTGGTAAAGTAATGATGATTTTCCTCAAACGGAAGTGCATGGGAACTTGGAATGCGCTTAATTTATTTATATCGAAGAAACCATTAATTAATTATCTATGAAAAATTAATTAATATTGTTTACTAATTCCTTTATTCTTCACCTTTTGAAGTTTCTTTCCAAATTCAGGGAAGTAATACCTTTTCCTTAAGTGCAGGAACGTTCGCCGGATATAAAAATCAGCCGCTTAATAAAATCACTTTGGCTCGGAACGAATGTGATTTTAATAAGCGGCGGGAACTGTACATGTATGTCCATAAAAAAAAAAATAATAATAACATCTTTTAACGCAGATTATAAACTAAGCATGTCAAAACGAAAATGAGGAATTCTCGCTGAGTAAGATAAACAAATACTGGATGAAAGTTGAAAATGAACCAGATGCCCTTACCACAAATATGACTTTTATGTTTTATCTGCTGTAGATATTGAATGAAAGGCTTGCTTTTTATTTTTTTCATCTGTCTCAAAGTGCAAGCGAATTGCTATAAATTTATAACTGTCTATCATTAAATTTAATGCGTGTTATTGTACGTTTAATAGGAGACATATATAAACTTGGTGCTAGAGATTTTTAATTTTTTTACGTTTTAAGATTTAAAAAAAAAAAAAAATCTTAACTTTAAATATTATTTCTTCCTTTTCTTTCATTTTTTGCTTTTTATTTATTCCCTTGTTTATTTATTTATTTTTACGCAATAATAACATTATATACATAAAAAAAAAAAAAAGCATTTTCTTGTTCTAAGCATTAGTTAATAAACAATATCGCATTTTTAGCAGTCATAGCTACGATTAAAAGTAAAACTGCAATTAAATATGAAACCTTCAAAATCATTTAAAATTTCTGTAATCGCTTTTAAGAGTATTTTGGCTGACACAAAGAAATCTCCCCCTCTCCTTTTTTTTTCCGTTTAACCCAGGCCTGTCCAACCCAAAACACTTGGTGGGCCGTACTGGAAATCCATTTTATTCATTCGGGCCGCACCGTATGTACAGTCATAAAAAAGCCCCCCCCCCCCCCTCCTCATTTCCCGACTAATTTCGCCGTAAATTAGTCTAGAGACAAGCGTCCGGTGCCGATCGATTAACAAAAAGGCCTAGTTTAGAACACTAAATTTTTCTTAAGGGGTGTTTACATATTAAAACTAGCATCAATTTCATTTTTTTCAAAGGCAACCCCCTATTTCGACAAGCTTTTTGATTATTTGGATCAAATCAGCCCCAAAAATGGTATAGTTTATATGTTTCTCTCAGTTTTTCACAGAGTTACAATTTGTTAAAATATGGAGATGCTAATGTTAAATGAATGTAATAAACATTAATTCATATCTACCTAAAAAATTAATACATTATTATTTATTTATTTATTTTTTAAAAGTTAGAATGGAGTAAGCTAAAATATATTCCATGCACATTTTTGATTATTATTATTATTTTTTTTTAATTATGAAAATTATTAATATTTATATTTCAAAAAAATTATGAGTTATGGCATACATTAATTTTTGCTCGAATAGAATGGGCATCATAAAAAAATATGGGTTTCAAAATTTACATTTCATTCCAAATATTAGTTTTCGAATTATTGTGATATTTCAATTTTTATTGATCTTAGGGGGCTGTCACTTGTTATCATTTGTGTCATATATTACTTTGCTTACGCATGATTTAAAATAGTTATTCAAATAAGTTTAAACGCGTACATCATTTCTTAATTAGCATTACTTTACTTTATTTTATATTTAAAATTGTTATACTTCTTTTCCGGTTATTATCTATATGGATATAATACTTTTCTCTGTGATATCTTAATTTAATTTTCTAAAATATAAAGATTTACCCCTGATCAATTTTTGGTTGTAACTTTATGAAGACTTAATATAAGGAATATAAACTATATCTTTTTCCGAACCGCCTTAACCTCAAAAATTTGAATATGTAGTCAAAAATGGGTGTTACTATTCGAAAAAAAAAGGAGAAGAAGAAGTTTATGCAAGTTGTAATATGTAGATGACACCCTAAACAAAATTTAGCAATTGAATTTAAAACTGGATGTTATTACCAATCGTTAGGCATCAGCTGCTGGTCAGGGAAGGAAATTATTATTATTACTATTTTATGACCGTTCATATGCATATGTGCATATATGTTTGTGAGTATATGATTAAAGTATTTATATACTTTTTTTTCAGAGAAGGGCAGGGTGAAAATTTGGAGCAGAATATATTAATTTAAATATTTTCATTCATAAATTAACAATAGAATTTTTCTGAATACAAAAGAAAATTTTCTGACTATATATTAAAACTATAATAAATTAAATGAAAAATGGATCTAATAATATTTCATTACCACAGTTCTTTGAAAACACAGTTCGTTACTATAATCTTTGAAAAGTATTTTCACTTCGAAAAGTCAGAACGTATTTATTAATTTTTGATCCGTTAACCAAAGTTGTTAAACTTTAAATATCGTTAGTCTCCTCGCGGGCCGCAATAAACTACGCGGTGGGCCGCATGCGGCCCGCGGGCCGCGGGTTGGCCACCCCTGGTTTAACCCATATCCTACCAAGCATTGAAAAAATGTTTTTCAATGTCTGTGTATACACACAAAATGAAAAAACTTACCATTTTCACATTATAACCGAAATGTTTAAATTAGTCCACAAATAGATACAGAATAAAATATTGGAAATTTTTATTAGGTTCATTTGGTTATTATTTATACACAGAATTCCTTATATATACATATATATATATATATACACACACACACACAATAGGTTTTTTTTTTTTTTTTTTTTTCCTTTTTTTAATGAATTGATGAGGCCAGGCCATTATGAAACATGAATCCATTACTTTTTGATACGCTTGAAAAAAAAAAAAAAAATAAATAAAATAAAATCCTTTTTATTCGTAAATACAAGAAATAGGCAAGTATTTCTTTTTCATGCACTAAAATATCTCACAGCATTTTTTTTTTCTTAAATGTAAACGTAAAGACTAATAATTTTTTTTATAAAAGTGTGTGAAAGTGTTTAACCCATATTTCACCATCGTCCTAAAAATAGGACACCATGCATAAATGGTGTTTATATAAATGCTTTTGAATATTTAAGTTCAAATTAAAGACGATATATTATTTAAAAGTCCAATAAATACATATGTGTCTTTATCGTTAGTTTAAATTACCGTTTAATATATTTTTTAATTTTTAAAATGACGATTTTTAAAGATTTATTCATTACATTTTCATCATATTATTACTTAAAAGGTTTTAAATTCAGGAATAATGGATATACAAATTTATTGAGGTAATATTCTACACTTTGTACTGGTAAAACAATTATATAAGTATGTATATATATATAATATATATATATATATATATATATATATATATATAGATGATCTGTTTTCCTTATATTTCCGACTGTCCTAAATTATTGTCCCATTTTTAGGTAGAGGCTGTCCTAAAAAACACTTTCACACACTTCTATCAAAAATTATTAGTCTTTACGTTAACATAAAAAAAAAAAAAAATGCTGTGAGATATTTTAGTGCATGAAAAAGAAATACTTGCCTATTTCTTGTATTTACGAATAAAAAGGATTTTTTTTTTTTTTTTTTTTTTTTTTTTTAAGCGTGTCAAAAAGTAATGGATTCAGGTTTCATAATGGCCTGGCCTTAGTGTGATCAACTATATATATATATATATATATATTCTAAAAAAGGAATTCTGTGTATAAATAATAACCAAATGAACCTAATAAAAATTTCCAATATTTTATTCTGTATCTATTTGTGGACTAATTTAAACATTTCGGTTATAATGTGAGAATTGAAGCTGTTTGTCTGCCCTTGGGACCTAGGTTCGAGGGAAGTACACTCCATAGCAGTTTTCCTGTGAATTTTGGAGAAAAAACAGAAAATTCCGGCTGTGCCAGTGGACATGACCTGGTTTTGAACCTGGTAGCTCAGTCTAAACGAATTTACAGCAGATTCGTTAAATTACAAATAGCCAGAAATAAACTGAAGATTTTTTTTTTTTTTTTTTTAATTCAGTAGTTTCTACATTTGTTGTTTCCAGCACAAGTATAGTAAATTATGTGTAAATTTGTGTTATTTAAAATCAAAACTTTCCAGCGTAATATTTACAGTCAATCTCCGATTTTAAATTTAGAAATTGTAGAAGTCAATCTTTCAACTTTCAAAGTATTTCTATTTTGCTTTAGAAGCAAGTACTTTTTGTTCTTGTCTTATACTATATAGGAAATCTATCTATTAGTATATTAATGCGAAATAAATTACTCATTTATAAGAATTTAAGCATGTATCAGGGATAACTTTCAGCACTTTTTTTTTCCTATCACTACTCCCATCACGAAAAACTTTATTGTATTTTTACTTTTTTTTTTTTTTTTTCGATTAATTAATATAGTGTGGGTGATCGAATTATTTGAAAAAAAAAAAAAAAAAAAACTAGACGAAATGGCCCGAAACCTCATGCATGCAAAGAACATTTAAAAACTCATTGTTTCCACTATCGTTTAGTCCAGAGTGCAGTTAGCGCACCAACCACAAATTCAAAAATAGCGAAAATACTTTGGATCACCCTGTATCATAAAAAGCTACAAATAACTTGTAACTTTAATACATTGCTGCACATACTGTGCACAAGATTTGTATGTTTTGGGGTGGGAATTGCGCATTTATTTAGACAGATATTTTATATTTATTTTTTTATTTTTTATTTTTTTTCAAAAATTACTAATTTTTTTGACAAGTTTTTTGCTTATAACTAGAACGGATTTCCATAAAATTTTACAAAAATTGCTGAAAAATTGCCAAAACATTAGAGAAACATATTATGAAACAGAAAATCCATACGTGTAATATTCGTTGAGATATGAGTATTTTAATAAATATTACTGCGCGTGCGCGAAAGATATAAAATTTTTTATTGCACAGTTTGAAAGCTAGATGTACATTTTGATACATTTTTGTCTAAAATTCATTTGAATAGAGTAAATATTAATCAAATTGTCGGCAAAAGAACGAGTTAGATCTTAGGTATTTTTCAAAGTTGAAATTTCAAAATGAGTTTCACCCATGCCACGCATTTAATTTGAAGATCCAATTATTTTAATGACGTTGCAAAAGTTCTTTTTTGGGAAAACCCCTTATGATATCATAAATCTTAGTAAATAAATAAAAAAAATGATAAAGTTATAGGCTTATAAGAGGTTTTAAACAAACAAGAACTTTCGCAATGTGGTTGAAATAATTGGATCATCAAATTAACTGCGTGGTATGTGAAAAGCCCTTTATGAAATTTCAACTCTGGAAAAAACCTAAAATCTAGCTCTTTCTTTTGCCAACAATTTGGTTAATTTTTAAAAAATTCAAATGAGCTTTTGACAAAAGTTGCTCAATATATTTAGCTTTCAACGTATGCAGTAAAACTTTTTATATCATTCGCGCATGCGCAATAAAATGATATTTACTAAAAATGCCCATATCTCAACGAGTATTACACGTGTTAATTTTATGTTTCAAAATAATGTTTCTCTAATGTTTTGTCAATTTTTTTGTATGTTTGGTAAAATTTTACGGAAATCTGTTCTAGTTACAAGCAAAAAACCTGTCAAAAAAATTAGTAATTTCTGAAAAAAAAAAAAAAATATATATATATATATACTCACCTAAATAATTGTGCAATTTCCGCACCAAAACATACATATTGAACATGGTATGTGCAATAAAGTGTTAAAGTTATAAATCATTTGTAGTTTTTTTATGATACAGAGTGAATCAAAGTATTTTCACTCTTCTTCAATATGTGGTTGGTCCTCTAATTCCTCTCTCGACTAAATCGACAGTGGAAACAATGAACTTTTAAATGTTCTTTGCAAAAATGAAGTTTCAGACCTCTTCGTCTAGTATTTTTTTTTTTTTTTTTTTTTTTTTTTTTTAAATGTAAAAAAAAAAAAAAAAAAAAAAAAAAAAAATCTAATAATTTGATCACTTACTGTAGTGATTATTGTTAGAAAATATCTCATCTTTGTTGTATTTAGATACATACTTACCAACAACAACTTTACAGAATCGAGCTTCGTTACAGTTAAAAAAATTAACTTTAACTCTTTAACTAATTAATAACTCTTTATCATAAGTTGCGCAATACATATATCTTTTAATCTATTTTATAATAATAATAATAATAAATTCTATCTCTTAAAATTTAACTCTTTAACTTAAAAAAATAATCGCAATTACAATGAATGAACACATTTTTCCTCTAAAGCTGAAAAACATCTCATTCTCAGTGTGTATTGCTACTAACACTTATCCAGTCAAAAAAGTGCGAAAATTTGGAAAACATGCGAACAATTTTATTGATTAACAGCAAAATAACAGCCCATATTAGCAACTAATTGCAACTGAACGTTGATGGCGCGCGGCGCCTGTCTACACTGAGTGATGCCAGATGGTCGAAAATTATTTCCTAAAACAGGTCTTCAAATTTTCCCAAATCAGGGATTTTTTTTTTCGAAAAAAATCCCCAGCTTGATTTCTTTGGGAAAATAAAAATTTCTTCATGGAGAGAGAGAGAAAAAATATCAAGCAGATTTTTCTATGATTTAAACTCAGATTTTCCCCCAAATTAAGACAATTTGTGAAAAAAAATCCCCAAATAACAATAAAGCTATTGAAAGTCTCTAGTCGTAGGGATAAATCATTACGTTGCCAACATTGACAGAAAGTTGAAGAACTCTCCAGATTTGTCCCCAAAAAGTTTAGAATTCCCCAAAAAAGTCCCCAGAAACATTTGGTCCCCAAAATTGCCCCCAGAAGCCTCGAAAATCCGCAATCTGGCATCACTGCCTACACTGTAAAAAAAAAAAAAAAAAAAAATCAGTATTTTACAACAAAAGGTGCTGGCACCGCGGCTGCCAGCACAGTTGCTGTAAAATTTACAAGCGGCTGTTTTTTATGGTGCTGTAAAATTTACTGCACTCTACTGTGAATTTTACAAGATGTTGTTTTTAGTAGTGCTGTAAAATTAACTGCACTTTGCTGTGAATTTTACAAGATGCTGTTTTAAAAAGTGTTGTAAAATTAACTACACTTTGCTGTAAATTTTACAACACTTTTTAAAACAGCATCTTGTAAAATTCACAGCAAAGTGCAGTTAATTTTACAGCACTACTAAAAACAGCATCTTGTAAAATTCACAGCAAAGTGCAGTAAATTTTACAGCACCATAAATCACAGCAGCTTGTAAATTTTACAGCAACTGTGCTGGCAGCCGCGGTGCCAGCACCTTTTGTTGTAAAATACTGAAATTTTTTTTTACAGTGTATTTTCCTTTCACGGTGTTCTATAACGATTTTAAACACCGTAATAAGAACATGAAGTCTATTAGGGTCGAATGGGCACCTCCCGAATGAAACATCAGTCAAGACGATATCTTTTTCGAAGAAAACTATGTCCACTCATGATGAGTAATCATTAAATCCTTGATCAGGTTCTTTCTATTGTTGGATTGAAAAAGCAAGATGAATCGACGCAATTTTGTTTTGGAAATATAGAACTCAAGGAAGTAAGAAAGGAATAACCCCTATGGACATCGCAACGACGATATTATGGATTTCATGAGTGGAGGTGGAAGACAGTAGTTAAGATTGTGAATACATGTAAATCAAGACACAACCTGCAGACAAGTGTCGTCTTTTGAAGTTCATGAGGTTACTGCTTGAAATGCTTGATCAAGATTGATAAGTTTTAGGGAGTGGTGCAGGTGAAAGTTTTGCGAATAATTTAGTATAAACTTTTGAATTTAATAACAACCTTGAATTCTATATAAATGTAAGTACTATATCCAAACGGAGGTTTGAGGTGGGCGGCAGCCCCTTCACACAGTATTATTATGTCAAATAAAACTGTTCCTAAATCTAGTTTGAAAGTTTTTAACGTAGGTTTATATACAGTAATTGTTATCTTACCCGTTTAATTGCAAACTGTCTTTATAGTATGGAAATACAAGGTAAGAGAAAATCGTGTGAGTGCCACACCAGATTATTTTAAGTGTTGGAGAAAGAAGGCTGGTTTAGGTAAGAAAAACAGAGAAGCAAACAGACAAACAAAAAAAGAACTATTTATATATTTAAATATTTGCGTTTTTGTAATTAAAAATACTTCTGAAGTCGCCTTTTCAAAGAAAATTAAGATTTCAAGGTTTTCATATACAAAATAAATCGATATATTTTGTTTTATTTTAGTGATTTTGTTTTTAGTTTTATCGTATAAAAAAGAAAGATAGTTAAGGATCTTAAGAAAACATTACAAAATGTTATAAATTTTAAAAACATTCAATAATTAGGGCGAAATATGTACGCCTGATTCTTCATCAGACGAAAAGGTAGTAGGCACCGGTGCAACAACAACAAAAAAAAAAAAAAAAAAAAAAAAATATAAATTGCACAATAAAGTAAAGGGTTTGTTTAAAAATTTATCTTGACACATGCGTAGCCTTTGTTCGTTTCTGCTATCTCCTTTCACTTATGCCTACGTTTTTTCACCTGTTAAAGGATCGAGCTTAACTATTTCAAACCGAAACAATTGTTTCTTTTCTTTTTCTTTCTATCTTTTTTTTTTTTTTAATAATAATAATAATTTAACGTATTTTCCTACAGAGCTTTTATTCATCATCATTTATTCTCGTTATTTCTCTCTGCATTTAACGGCTATTATTTTGTTACTACCCTTGTAAAAAGAAAAATATCAATATATATAAATATATATATATTAGCACACTCTTTTGCCTTCCCCCCCCCCCCCCCCCGCAAAAAAAAAAAAAAAAAAAAAAAAAAAAAAAAAACCTTAAAGTTTATAGATAAAAATTTTAAAAAAAAGTAAAAAAGAAAAAACTCAAAAACTCGTAAAGTTATTTAGCAACACATTACTTCGAGTGTCTTTTTTTTAATCTAAATCTCCAATTAAAAGTTTTTAAATTTTTGCTTTAAATAAATAACAAGACATGCTATTTAATCGATTATTCCTTTCTTAAGTATGCATATTTATACATATGTACAGTGAAACCTCTCAAGTTGGACACCCCTCTAAGTTGGACGCTTTTTCCCGGAACGGAATGTATCCATTAACATTATGTCTAACCCCTATAAGTTGGACACCTCTCTAAGTTGGACACTTTTTCTTGGAACCGTAGGTGTCCAACTTAGAGAGGTTTTACTGTATTTAGATTCCACTTAAAATTCTAAACGGCCGTCTAATTAGCCTGCGAGAGCAGAAAATTCATCTAGTTACTTTAATTTTAGTTTTGTTGCATTAGAATTAGAAATAGGTAAGTAGTGAACAATTTCAATAAAACATTTTCATCAATATGCTTTCCTGCCCCCAGAAAATTCAAATCATATTTCATAAAACACTAAACAAGGCAATTAGCAAATGAAAATTACTAAAATTAACGAGAACAACATTTTTGTACACATATTTCCTTGAATACCTATTCATCTAAATGCCCAGTTTATGTGTTTAAAATAATGTTTACTTAGATAGATAACGAGTCCTACTATTTAATCACCGATTCTTTTCTTAAATATGCACATTCGTAAATATTCAGATACCACTTAAAATTCTAGGCTGCGTTCTAATTAGTTTACGAGAGCAAAAAAAATTGTCGCATACTGACAAATCAAATGAAATCATGTCTCTTTAATACGATGTAATATAAATAAGTGTTCGTATATGATCATGATCATTTTTATCTATCTTCCAATCAAAAGAAAAAATAAATGAAATAGCGTATTTCATTCAACCAGTTATCAACACTACAACCCCTCTTCAACCATCAGATTCGAGGTGTCAAGAGTTGACATACACTGGGGCCCACCCTGCAAGAAGAAAAAAAGCAAAAATACCGATAACCGTCTTGGCGACAAGATTCCAATTGCTTCTGCAATTTGAGAACCTGCCCAGACTGTCACACTCAGAGGCTTCTATTCATAAACTGATGCCAGAATAGGTAAGAATAACGGAGAAGAATTGTTGAGTTCTTTGTTTTTCGTGTAAAGTAAAAAACTTGTTTCCTATAGATATTAAAAAGTGATGTACAGAATAATCAGTTCATGTATTGTATTTTTAATTTTGATTAGCATGGATTCTAATTTTTGTCTTTAATGTATTTTAGTATGACTCTAATTGTTTATAATCATGGCAGTGTTGGGCATAATTGATTAAAAAGTAATTAAATTACAATTAAATTACAATTATAATTAATTTACTGTCAATCGATTAACAAGTAATTGATTACAAATAAATTGAATTTATTTGTAATCAGTTACTTGTTAATCAATTGACAGTAAAATAATTATAATTGTAATTTAATTGTAATTCAATTGTAATTCAATTACTTTTTAATCAATTATGCCCAACACTGAATTATGGTTTTATCATTTGTTTATCATAATGGTAAGTTTAATTATGCCGTTGAACAATATTCAGACTTGGATTAAAGTTTTTAACATAAATACATATTTCCCATAAAAAAAAAAAAAAGAAGAAGAAGGAGATGAAAGAAAAGAAAAAATATACATAAACTTTATAATTTTCCCTATAATAAATTATTACATATGAGAGAACATAGATTTTTCATTTTCATTTTTATTTATTTATTTATTTTTTACTGATAAAAATGACAGATGATTAGAACCTAATTATATTTCCTACGAAAAAAAAAAAAAAAAAAAAGTAGAAGAAATTTGCTAAACAAAATCTGAAATTAAATTTAATTTTACTGCATCAATGATAAAAATTTGTTTGGTTTTGCTAATCTTAAAATCGACTTTTGAAATTGAGTGTTTACATTTTAAATTTTAAGAGTCATCATATACTAACAAGTTTAAAACTAGAATGTTCCTGAAAAATAATAGCCCATATGTAGCTATTTTTAAATAAAATTAAAATACTTTTAATTTAAAATGTATTTTTCTTTAAATAACGGATGCAACAATTTCAATGTTTAAGTAGTTCATCATAAACTTAGTAATAAATTCGAATCCCATACAGTTTAAACTGTGAAACAAAATGATTGGGTTGATTAATGATGGACTAGAGCTGCCTAGTACGCAATTGGCGACGATCTGAGATTCACCCCTAGGAGTGGTCCGCAGACATGTCCTCGCAATTTTAATCCTCCGCGGAAGGATGGCTCTCTCGCTTCCTGATCATGAAACAGAGGGGAAAGTATTTTTATTAAATATTAACTAATCTTTGTAAGAACTTCCTTATTACAATTTATAACTTCATTTTTATTTAGTAATTAATATTTAATCTTGGTTTACCTTTTTTTTTTCTTTTTTTTTAAAACTAAAATTTAAACTGGACTTTTCATAAATACATTAATAATTTATAGGTGTTTTATTGTAAACTTTAGGCTGCCTGCTAATTTATATATTTTTATCTAATTTTCAATTTAGTTAATAGCCAGATTCTTCTTCGACTGCCCAGCAGAATTTGTTTAATTTTAATAAATAACTTTTCTGTAAAATGAATGAGGAGAAGTCTTTTTAACAAGGTTGTAAGGTAAAATAACTTCATAACGAGTAACTGTAACTGTTCCAACAGCAGCGATGATGTCAAAATGACCACCTAGGTGTACAGCTTTACATATGTAAAATGCATCACTCTACTTTTTATATTGACATTTTTATACGAAGGTTATGTAATATATACTCACTTTAATATTTTTGTGCAAAACTTATTATTTTAAATTGGTCGCGGGATTTTGTAGAACGAATTTATTAATTTAATTTATTTGGCATTAAAAAACAAATAAAAATCATCCTTTCTTCGTGTTATGCTATTAGCAATTTTCAGAGTTATATTTTAACATTTGGAATTTATTTTTCAAAACATTTAACGGAAAAAAGATGTATTTACTCCTTTTGAGTGACTTATAGCAAGAATAAATGGGGGAAAAGAACAACATTAAAAGGGTATCACTCAGAATATAAATGTTTTGCTCTTCACTATTTACTCTCTTTCAAATACCTAGGAAAGTGACAGTCAAATCTTGACTTATTTGTCAACAAGTTAAACTCTTCCTATTATACGAAGTGAAATCTTTTTTCCAAGCAGGAAAAGTCTTATTGAGCTTTTCAGTGATGCTTTGTATTAGAATCAACACTAGAGCTATACGATCGTCACCAAGTCAGATGCTGAACAGTCCCTTGAAAGACAACTAAACCCAATTCCCCCCTCTAGACCTGGGTGATCCTGTCAAATCAAACTCAAAAGGAACAATGGCTGCACAGATAACTGGCTCATCTAGATTGAATCCCAAGACCCCTCTACCTAAGTCACGTGTCTGTTTTGGGATCACTTTCACAGATATTAGCACTTTATTCTGTCGTGAAAGTCACAGTGACCTGGGGTCAGCTGATTGTCCGATAAGGTCACTCAGGTGATAGGGAAATGAAGTGCCGGACAGACACGAACCGAAAGGTGGATGAACAGATAAAAGCTCTTAGCTAGGTTTGTTAACATGTTGGAGATAGTTTTTCTCATTTTTTCTGTTGAATATGAAAAATAATATTTGCTTATTATAGCATAGTGAAATTGTCCTATTTCCAGACAAATTTTCTTCGTACGTATTCAGTAATATTTCTTCCTTATTTTTAATTTTACATGATAACAGTACCACATTAGGGACAATTCCTATTCAATAATTTCTCTTTGATAATTTATAAAAGAATGGGCAAAATTATGTTGCTACATGCTTAAATTAATCATTCTCAGTATGCATTGCTACTTTTGCTATATTTCCAACATATATCATCCATTATTAGATTCTTATTTTCTACTACATTACCTTGCAAGATTCTTCTTCTTCTTCTTCTTTTTTTTTTTTTTTTTTTTTTTTTTTTATGTTTTCAACATGTTTTGTAATCTAATAGTTTTAATATTTAGGAAAGTGATTTTAATAATTTCCTAAAAAATTAAATTAATAACTATTCAAACACAACAAATAACACTGCTCTGAAAAAAAAAAAAAAAAAAATTAGAGTTCTGATACCATTTTTGCTAATTCTTATGGAAAAAGACCTCCTGAATCCGAATATGACTTCTATTTTGCCCAGTCACCCACCGTTTTCTGGAAACAACACCCCCTCCCTCATTTGTTTTCCCTGTTTGATAATTTTATGACCATGAATTTGATTTGAAGAATGAAAAAGAATTAATTTAACACCTAAAAACAAAAAAATATATAAAGTTTAAAAAATATCATTAATAACAGATTAAAAAAAAATGTAAGATATGTAATACATAATTTCAGTGGCAAATAACCCCCCCCCCCCCCCCCCCCACACACACACACCAAATTTTTTTCCTTGTCGCAAATGTCCATGTTTTGCAATTTTCCAACTCTGTAGCCCCTCAGAATATATTTAACGGTTAAAATAATCCTCTCCCCTCCTAAAAATCAAATTTCTAGCCATAAAATCACCGAAAAATATTAAAAATAGGGGGCTGTTCTTGAAAAACGGTGGGTGATAGGGAAAAATGGGCGTCATATTCGGATTTAGGAGGTCTTTTACATAAGAATATGCTGAAATTGGGCCAGAAGCAATTTTCATGCTGAGCAGTGTGATTAAACCTATTGAAGTTGACTAGTTGCATAATTGGTCTTTGTATGATTTTGTGGTGGTTTGTTCAACTGTTTCGTTTTCTTTCTCATTCTTTTCATTAAACTGATGATTATATATATATATACATATATATATATATATATATATATGTAATCATCAAATATATATATAATCATCACTGTATATATATATATATATATATATATATATACAGTGCGTCTCAAAATTATAGAAACAGGTGATTTTTTTAAATAACAGTTCAAAAATGAAGCAATAATCACAAAAAAATTAATAAGCATGTGGAATCAAAATATGAATGTATTACAACAAAGAAATATAGTATAGGTTTTACGAATTTTTTGTAAAAATAAAATAAAAAGCAAAATATGGTGTCTCAAAAATATATGAACTTTACAAGTTATTTAGTTATTTCGTATTTAAGTTCAAATTTTGGATCCCTTAATCTGAATTATCTTGAAAATCCTATCAGACATGTATAGAACTAGTGTTTGGAGAATGTGTGGTTGTAATTAGTACCAATTCTAGCTCTACTTGTAAAGCTCTAACTGTAAAGCTCTACCTGTTGCTTTAATTTCTGAATAGCAAATTCCAAATTAAAAGATTGGCGCCTATACTTTTTTATTAAGTAAATATTTGTGGAGTCATGATCTTAGTCTTATACTGTTTATAAAACAGTAAGTTGATGATAAAAGTTAGCGATCAAACTAAAAAAAATATATAGTATATGAAAAGTGTGGATATGTGCTTCAATAACTTTGATGCCGACTGTGCACCTTTAGTTCAAACGTACCCCAACTATAACAGTAATTTAATTTTGCATAAACCAAGCTTTCGTTGAGTAGGGAGAGTGTGAATCGACGCATCGTCCTATTGAAATTATTTAATTGAAATTTATTTTAATAAGTGCGTTTAATATATTGTTGGCAAATTAAAAAAATTTCAACAAAATCTCTTTGTATTCACTTATATTAACAAAAAAAAAAAAAAAAAAAAAAAAAAAAAAATTACAATATTCTTTTGCATATTTGTAAGTAAAAAACAATTGTTTGTAAGAATAACAAAATATTTTTGGTAGAATTGCAACAAAAAATAATTTTTTTATCTACCCAAAATTGCTATTGCAACATATTTAAAAAGAACTTTTTGTCGTACATAACAAATTTTTTTTGATTTAACAAAACTATTCTCTGGTGTAACACTATATAGCACTAGAAAACATACTGCCGAATACAACTTAAAATGCACTTTGAGCCATTAACAAATATAGCTGTAATAAATCTGAATTCTTTTTCGTGGCCCTGTAAACGAAGAACACTATCCTATTTTATGGGAAACATGCTTTTGTGTGCATACAAATAATGTTATTTTCGTTTTGTTTATTGTAGCTTAAATATTTCAAAAGGTTCTAGGAAAAAAAAAAACATACCCGGAAAAAACGTCCCTCATAAAACGTCCCTTGGAAAGAACGTACCCAAGAAAAAAGTCCCTTCGATAAACACGAACGTCCCTCGTAAAATATGTTCCCTGAAAAAACGTCCCCGGTAATAAATTAGAAATATTCGAAATTTCACGCATATATTTGTAGGTCAAATTATTGAAGAAATTTATTTATTATTCAAAATTAAATACAAAACTATATATTAAAAAAAGTAATATGTTTTGACCATCACAAAACTTTTTTCTATATCATTTTGTATAACAGATTTTAACATGAACAAACATAGGCGCCAACTTTTCAAAATTTAATTGGGTGCACAATTGGTCTTCCCTTTAAGAGGTAGAGATTTGTTCTACGTCTCCCCCCCCCCTTCCCTCTCCTTTATTGCTTTGCAGTCAAGTTTTTCTTTATTCAAATGCAATACGGTTCTTTCTCCCCCCCCCCTTTTTTTTAAATAAATAAATAAATATATATATGTACATATATCAGAGATAAGGTGTACCTTTTTCTGTTTCAAGCACTCTGTTGTGTTTCTTATGTCAATGTCAAGTAAAACATAGTTACCACTTAAAATAAAATGGCTGGATTGGAAAATATTTTGTCAGAATAATTTTATTTTGTGTCCTGAAAAAAAAAAAAAAAAGCGCCAGCGGTTCCTAGTCCATATTGCGCAGGAATTCTTTTTTATGATTCTGTTAAATATATGCATAATGATGCGTACACTTCTTCCACGCATATTATATTGTAGTAAGTTTCAATTATATGTATAAATTTTATTTTATTTGTAGCAGTTTTAATTTATTAAGGTACAATCAAATACTACTGACTGTAGACCGTTATGTAAATGAAATTATTTTATGTGGCACCACTACAATAGGATTGTAAATGATATATTACACTATTTTTCAATAGGAAAGTTCTGTATCAGTGGAGGCGCTGACAACTTAGAAATCATCCCGTAAAAAAATTGAAAGACTCTCCTACTCAAAAAAAAAAAAAAAAAAAAAATACATTTACGTTTTTTAATAATTCATTTTCAGCAGGATCGCACTGCATATTAGTGCAGGTTTTACCTTACAGATAGGCGTCTCGCAATCCGAAAAGAGGGCGGCATTTAATGATTTTCTTTTAAACTTGTGATTCCATATTTTCTTTTCAAGTACTTCACTCTCTTAGTTTTTTTTCTTTTTTTTTTACGAATTTTTATTCTGTTAATAGTACATAGATTTTATTGTTGCCAAGTGTTATTTCGAAATGCTGTAATGCTTTTGTTTATCTTTTAACTGTGTGAGTTCAATCATTTGTAAACAAAGCTGTTTTATGTCTAAAGTTTACACAAAAATAAAAGATTACTATAAACAAGCAATTTTTTTTTTTTTTTTTTTTTTGCTACATAAATAAATGTGGTATTTAAGCTTTTGTTGATTAGGCATCTTTGAAAGGTGACAGGCTGCTTAGTGACTTGTATGTTTGCTTTTGTCTTAAAACTGCTAGTATCGAATAAAATAACAAGAAATAATAAACATAAAAAATTAAAAAAACATGTAAAAATTTTTCGGGTCTAAATAATTAAGTACAATCCTTCATCAGGCGATTAAAATTGGTCACAAGTGCAGCTTGAAAGTTGGATTGATCAAAAGCATACATTATTACTTTGAAATTTCTCATTTCAGATTTGCGCAAGATTACAAAATTATTTTAAAATTATTTTTATTTAAGCATAGCATGCAAGTGTTATGATTTTCTTTACACCAGTATTTTTTAATATGGATTGCAGCAGTTTTCTGTGATTAAACAATGTCTTGCTGAAACTGTATTATGAAAAAAACGTAATGTATTATTTATTTTATTTTACTTTATTTATTTTTTATTTATTAATTTATTTAATTTTATTTTTTTGAGTAGGGGATCCCTTAAAATAATTTGAAGGAGGGCCACAGAGTTGTTAGCACTGACACTTATATAGAACTTTCCTACTGAAAAATAGTATATGTACCATAAAGAATTCTTTTGTAGTGGTACCACATACAAAAAAAAAAAAAAAAAAAAAAAGATTTACATAACGATCTACAGGTCAGAAAGTCTTTGAATCATACTTTAATAAACTAAAACTGTTAAAAATAGAAAGAAATTTATACATTTAATTGAAATTTACTACAATATAATATTCAATAATTTTTCCCAATCAAGTCATTTTCTTTTATGTGTGTAACAATGTTTCATTTGACATTGAACTGAAGAACACAACAGAGTGCTTGAAACGGGAAAAGTTAATAATTTTCTTTGACATAAATTTTTATCTTAAGGAAAAAAACAAAACAAATTAATTTGGATCAAGAAAAACTTAACTGTAAAGCGAATGAGGAGGATAGGTAGGGGGGAGCAATGCATTGACTCTCAGAAAAAAAAAAAAAAAAAAAAAAGGAAGACAGATTGTGCCCCCAATGAATATTTGAATAGACGGCGCCTATGTTTGTGCATGTTGACCACTATTATATAAAATGATATAGAAAAAAGTTTTGTGGTGACTAAAATATACTATATATATACATGCATCATTAGCTATTTATTTCGAATTAATAATTTATGCTCTCCGAAGTATAAAAACAAGAATATTAATGAACTGATCACAGCCACTGCTAAAATGGGTTTTCCTAAAAACTTTGTATTTTCTATTTTATATCCATAACATAATTTTATATCTATGTCTCTGTCAGTACATAAAAAAAAAGTGTACACTTTAGTGTATTTTAACAAAAAAATTATAAAATAATAAAAGACAATAAAAAAGGTGGCGGTTGGGTGGGCAGATGTTTGATTACGGAGGATGGGTGTTGTTATTTGGCTGGATGGTTGGGTGGGATTATGAAATTAAATAAATAAATAAATAATAATAATAATAATAATAATAATAATAATAAAGAGCAGAAAAAGCAGAAGTCTTGTTGCATTTACTTTGTATTAATATGCAATCTTTCTTTTTCCATTAAATTTTCAGTTTCTTCATTGTTCAGTTGTCAGTAATTATTCTTAAAATTCTAATCATACTATTAAACACATAGTAATCAATAATTTTCATTGTTGCTTCATAGTTTCATTATGCTTTATCTGATATGAAATTTTGCTTTTTTAAATCCATAGGACTCCTATTCTGGTCTTGGCAGGCTGGGGGAGTGTTGCCGGCGTGAAACTAATTTAACCCCTCAGGCAAGTCACAAGTCTTGCCGCCTGTCTCCTTTCTTCCTTTCTTAAGTTTCTTAAATTAATTTTACATAAATTTCGTTTCAGTTTAAGTTTTTCTGTTAAGATTTTGTTGAATTAGTTTATTGTTTCGTTTGTATTGCAGGCTGTTAATTAATAAATTTGGTTTCTTTAAATATGTGTATTTCATACCCTGATAAATTTTTTCACCTTTCTGAGCTTCCCCTACATATATATATTTTTTTTTTCATTCTTGTTGGTCTTTGTGGTTTCAATGATCTTGTATCTGTTGCTTGGCTTTTACTACGCATTATATATATATATATATATATATATATTCGTTTTTAATTTTGAACAATAAATAAACGTCGTTAGTAATTTGACCTACAAAATGTTAATGGGAATTTTGAAAATATCGTAATTTATTTCTGAGGACGATTTTTTTGGAGGGACGTTTTTTTTCAGGGAACATTTTTTCCAGGGCACGTTCTTTCCATGGGACGTTTTTTCCTGGGGACGTTTTGTGGGCTACGTTTTCTCCTTATACTATTTCAAAGTGTACCTACCGGGAATCTCGGCCATAATTCTTAATATTTGAATAATTTTGTATGTCCCTTTGTTCAAAACATTTGACTGAATTCAGTAAAAGTTTTCAGGTAACATCCCCATATGATACAGATTTATAATACCGAGTTCGAATTTCCTGCTGACATTTGTTCTTGAGTTATACTGGTCACAGAAACACAGACCAGACAGACCTATAAAGCAACCTCTAAAAACATGATTTTTGGATTCAGGGACCCTCAAAACATGTAAATAAAATGTAAACAAAACATGTAAATAATCCAAAAATAACAATTTCTTTACCATATATGAATGAGTAAATAAAAAAGGAAAAGTTCACAGAAGGAAATAGCTACAGCACACATTTTATGTAACGAGTTCTTTAAAAATAAACAAATTCTTTTAAACGAAAAAAATATGTTGTTATTTCTAGAGTTTCTATTTATCTATCTACATGTATATCATTTTTTTTTTTTTTTTTTTTATAATTGCCCTAAATAAAAAAAAAAGGATACATTCTGTTTTTGATATCATAAAGCTTAGTGGTGATTTGTTATGATGTTTACGATAATTACTAATTATGACTTCTTGCTCTATCATACTAAATCTTTTTGGATCATCATTTTAGAAAAGTTTTCAGAAAGGTTTATTTTTCAATTATTTCAAGAAAAGGGTTGGTTGGTTGAGTGGGTTTTATTTTGAATTAGTACTAAACTATAGGTAATTTCAGAGTAAAGGGAAGTTTTTGAAAGTTTTATAAGGTTACTGTAAAATTATGTATCCAACTGCTCTCTTAAAGAAAAATTGCATTTTTTCTCCTATTGTTACATCATTATTTTCCAAAAATTTTACAAGGGTTGGTTGTAACATTGCTTTATAATTATGCTGAGGGCAATAGTTAACGGTCTGGGATTCACCCCTATAGGTGGTCCGGAGGCATAGCATCAGAACTTTGATCCTCTGCGGAGGGGATATGTCCCTAACTTTGGTAACTCCCAGAGGTATTAATTTTAGAACACGGAGGACAAGTTTTTTTTTTTTTTTCAAGGGAAGTGGTATTCCACATTGCAACATTTATTCATCCTTGTAAGTTTAGTTGGATTTATGCTTAAATTTTCCCACTAATACAGTTGAACCTTGATCCATCGTTTTTCACGGGGTGCGTGAAAAAAAAAAAGAAAGCGGGAAAACCGCGAATACGGGTTAAAGACAAAACACGAAGAAAACAATGTTTATGAATTAATACACACAATGTATTCAATATACTACTAATAAAAACTAATTTGTTACTTTCCAAATTGTCAAAGAAATTAACCAATGTTGTAGCACATTAAGTAAAATTTATTTTTAAGAACCAGTAATTTTATGTTGGGGTTTTCGTTCATTTTATAAATGAAACAGGAATTTTTTCAGATTTACAACATTTTTCTGGTCTTTTTATGTAATTTCATGTACTTATATAAAAGTTTGTCCAATTTCAAACGCCATAATTATGTCATTAGCGTGAAAATTATCCTCTGTTTCTTCTCTGTTATTTTCATTTTTGAAATCATACATTTCTTCTACACTTTAGGGATACTGCATGTCTCAACGTCTTGATTAATGCAAATATTATCACTAAATTTTGTACCAGACACATTCTTTGCTACACGCAACCACTCTTCATCTGCATTATTATCATCATCATTTTCTTGCCCTTCTGTTTGGTATTCTTCATCATTTTTTCGCACGTAACCGCGTTTCACAAAAAAACTTTCTGGATTACTGAAGAGGTTACTTCTTCTCGTGCTGAAATTACAATATGAATAGAAGGTTCGGAGACATGGCATCACAATTTTACCCCCATGGAAATGGGGAAAAGAGTTACTTTAGGATGAAATAAGTAATTCCTATCTGTATGGAACCGCTTGACCTTCAGAAGAAAATTTTTACAAAGTCAGGAGAAAAATTTTACAACGATGAATGCGGGAAAACGACTTTTTGAAGCATGATACATGCGGGTTTCGTTAACATTATTTAAATACAATTTGTGCAGGGACCATAGAAATAAAGCGATCAGTGCGGGAAAACGATGGATGCGGGAACGATAGATCGGGGTTTCACTGTATATGTATTCTGATTTTAAGTTTCGTAATATATATAAATTCTGTCCCAACATGCATAATTTAAAATATTATAATTAACGCAGTGTTGTATTATTTTTCAATTTCACGCTACATTAAAAATAAAGTTTTAATTATTACTGTAATAAGTCAATTTATTCGCTTTTTTTAATATAGTAGTAATTATGAGTGTTTTTTTTTCAAATAACAGAAGAAAATAAGCTTAATTTTGTAAAAATATTTTCCTTCCCGTGATTCCAACTTGACACACATATTTAAATCAACCCCTTTATTTTCGCTGGAGTGCTACATTTGTTGATCTATATTACTAATAACGAAAACTCTTAATTTTTCTTTTTTATTAAAATTCAGTAATCTCACTAAAATATTTTCATAATTAATTAACACAATTGCCCACAAATCAATAAAACTTTTTCCTCACATTCAGATTTTCATATATATATTTTTTTCTTTTCTTTTTTTTTTTTTTTTTTTTACAAATAAATCCTTAAAAAAAAAATAAAATAAAATAGAATAAAATAAAATAAAATAATAATATCTATTATCGAACTAGTAAGTGAAGTCAGAAAATATCTTAAAAGAAAAAAAAAATAAATTAAATAATACCGGAGGAAAAATATCACCTGTAGATGCCAGCTTCCAAATCAGAACCATGAAGTTTACAGTTCGTTAAACAATCACTTTTTACTTTTTTTTCGTGAATCTGTCTCATTTAGATTTCCATTCGTTGCAGTTTATATGATGCAATTATTTTTAATTATTATAAATCGCAAATCTAATGACTTGAAAGATACTGTAATCTGAACAGAAGTTTTCATCAAATTACTACTAACGTTTATTAGTTGCCTCAGTTTACTACCTGTGCGACATCATTACTCGTAATTGATTTTAATGGGTCATCCTCGACAATTATGTCTAAAAAAAAAAAAAAAAAACATTTTAAGTCTGTGTTTCGATAATAAATAGAGTATTTCTGTTAAAAATTGCTATTTAAAATTTCTATTTTAAATCTGATAGGTAAAATTAAAAAATCTTAGTAAATTTGATTAAGAATACATAATAATGTCAATTTCAGATTAATTTCGTTTTTCCTAATTTTCTTGATCGAAAAGGGGATTTATTTCTTTAAAATTTAAATATGTTAAATTTTGGTTTTGTTCTAGAGGCACTTAAAATGAGGAGTATGGTGGAAAAAAAAAAAGATTACACTGCATTTTTAATAATAATAATATAAGTTATTTTACTACCATTATCATTATTTTCTAAGTAAAAATAAACAAAAAGTGCGTGCTTATTATAAGTACTTTATATATATATATATATATAATGTAAACGTACTACATTTATATAAATTTATCTTTTATATTATTATCTTTTGACTTGACAAAACATCTTTGATTATAGTTTAAGCAGCAAATATTTATGACCTGTTGCTGTTTACTACAAATGTTTGATATGTATTTTTATCCTCCCTTTTTTTTTTTATTATTATTATTATTTATTTTTTCAGGTGTTATTATTTAACTTCGTGCTAAATAATTTGTAAAAAACTTTATATATATATATAAATATGTATATGTATATATAAGAAATTATAATGTATGTTTTCAGTCATAAAAGTTGAAAATAAGTAACAAAATAACCAAAGAAAAACTTACGAGAAACTTAATTAATGTGAAACAATTCTTACTAATGTGAAACAAAACTTACTGCAAAACATAAAATAAATGATTTAAACTGCGAAAAATATATGTATATATATATAAAATGTATATATATTTGAATTTCTTATAAGTTATTAAAAATTGTAATTTCTGACTGAGTTTAAATTTATTGATATCACGAAAAATTTTGAAGATAATATTGATAAAAAATAAATTAAATTAAATTAAATTAAATATGTACATAATTATATACAAAGAGAAAACAATGATAATATGGTTACTGAACATCAGTGGAAGAGAAGGTAATCAGTAATTTATGGAAATCACACACGTTTACATCACTGTTCTATATGATTACTCGGTAAGTGAAAATTGCTAAATTAGGAAGAAAAAGAAATAAAGAAAGAGAGAAAGAGAGTGATAGAGAAAGATTGATTATAGTAATGATGATTGAGAAGTGATGATGGAGAAGGGAAAGAACAAATTACTGAATTCTCGTACAGACTAATACAGTTAAAAAAGTTCTGTTAATTTACTGAAATGTTTTTACAGAGTTTCTATAATTTTACAGTAATTTTCAGTTAAAAATAAATGATCAAGATTCTCAACCTTTATTCCATATATTCAACTTTTTAAATCCTTTTTTTTTTTTTTTTTTTCCAACCGGGATTCAAAAATTTTAATTTAATATTTTATTATTAAATATTTAAATTAAATATTTTTACTTCAGATAAGTATTATAAATCACCAATATATTCCCGCAAATTAATTTCAGTAGTATATGCCATTATATTGTGCGTATAAAATAGATTTTTTAACTTGCACCGTTATTTTTTTTTCCTTAATTTTATATAAGATTTAAGATAGATAATTTCCAATTGTTTTCTGTTGAAATTTTTATCAGTGTATTTAATAAGCAAAATTTGTGGATACTATCTATTTACTGTATAATTTTTTTAAAAATATTTTTTATACATCTATTCTAATTATATTTACTAAATAATTTTATTTTTCCAAGCGTTATTTCTCAAAAGATGAAAACTTAAATATGTTAGTGTATGTGTGTGTGTGGGGGGGGGGGGAAGGGGGGGGGACGAGAGAAATTTTCTAAAGTATTTACTGTAAGGCTTTATGAAAGTGAAAATACACAAAATACTTGCACTAAACAGCATTTGCTGTTTTCCGTTAAATGTATTACATACCGAAATGAATAGATGATACTCTCCCTGGCGGCGAAATTCCCTGTACACTGCTTTTAAAGAAAAGCAGCTCACGATGATCTTTTAACACGATTTTGCAAAAACTGATTTTAACTTGATAGAAAATTTTAAAACAGTAATTGACTATAAATTACACCTGTGGTCTTGCACATGGAAAGAAAAAAAAAAAAAGTACAGCTAGCTTTATAAATATCCCCGATCTTGAATTTATATTATTTTTCTATAAAGTCTCTATTTTTCAACCAAATTTAAAGAATTTTGAACTGTGAATCATTATTTTTAGCTAAATTTAAAATTTTGCGAGAATCGGTTAAAAATTCGCGATTTTTTTAAAAGGCTTTTTATGCTTTAATTAATTAATAATAATAAGAAAAAGAAGAAGGACGCATTAAAATCAATCTATTCGCTTGGAAGCTAACATATCACAAGCAAACAGACACGCAGGAGAAATTTTCAAAACTCCTGTAAGTTAGTCGTGTCGGGGATTAAAAAACACAATGAAAGGTGTAGAAAGTAAGAAATTTGGATCGAAAATCAGTTCAAAACGCGGACTTTCCGATTTAATAAATAAATAAATAAAACTTCTGCAACATCTTTATTTACTGTTCACAATAATTTACATAAAACTTAAGATAAATAATTTCCAGTATTTTTTCTGTGAAAATTTTTAGCAGATGGAAATCGATTTCCGTTTTTTATTTATTTATTTATATTTTATTTATTTATTTATTTATTTAGGGGGAAAAGTGAATGAAAAATGTAGAGTTCAGATGGAATTAAGTGGGGGAATTAAAAAATAATTACTCTTACAAGAAAAATGATTACGGTTTAGAAACAGATTTTATTATATTCATTAGTTAATTTAGCTCTTGTTTAAGTGCTGTAAGTTTAGAATTTAAAATATTATTAACAAGGATCCGTAAGTAGTTTTAAAAATAGCAATGCTGAAATTCAGTCTAAAATCTGATCGAACTTAAATTCTTTATTATGCTCTGTTAAAAATTTCAGTTCAAACTTAAACCACTATATGGAGTAAAGTTACAAGCTATATCATAACATGATTCAACCTCACTTTTAAGTTTTCTACGTCTTGCGATTGAATTTAAGTTGCACCAAAACTTGGAGTTCCCATACGTCCACTCACAATGGAAGTATGAATCAGTAAAATTCCTATTGAAACCAAACCAAGCATAAATTAAAGAGTGTGGTCAAAAACATAAGGTAAAGTACAAATTTTATTCAACAACTCACCCATGGGCCAAAATAAGACCCTAGAAAATGTAGCCCCCTTTTATCAAATTTAACGTAACAGAATTAGCGGGCAAGAAAGCGTGGCACAGTGTCACGGTGTTTGACTTGAGACAGGAAGATCTTCAGTTAGCTCGAATCCCCGTCTCTGTCAAATTTTGAATATTTTTATTTATTTTTTATTTATTTTTTTAATTTAAAACATAATACCGATATTTCGTTTAACATAAAATTACTAAATAATGGTAAAAGATTAAACTATCGGGTGGTTGCTGCTACTTCAGTACCAAGTTTTGGTTCAAACTAACACCAAATTTTTAACAGAGTATTAGCAATAGAATTTAACAATATACATTAATTTGCCAATCTAAAAAGTATAAAACTAAATTAATAATAATAATAATAATAATAATAAAATTGTTTCAATCCTTTGAATTATAACCTAACAAAGAAAGCAGCTTGAGAAGAAAAATAAAAAGAATATTCTAATTTTGTAAATGCATAATATCCCTCTTGATGTTTTCAAGGTTATTCTCCCTTCCTATAATATAAATATTTTTCTCTTTTTAGTTTTTAAAGTTATCCCTTTTGTAACGTGATGACGGCAATTTCAGACACATACTAAAGACCACGATTTTTCTTCGCGTAAATTTCCTTTTATCAAAAAAGTATGCATTATATTATCGAAGCCTCAATCTTATTACAAACATTATTAAAGTTGTATCAACGATGAGCTGAGGGAGGCAGTTTTACTTCAGGTATCAGCCACACCTGGGGAGCATGCAGACAAAGTTTGAAGAAAAGGTCTAACTAAAATTAAAAAAAAAAAAAAAAAAAAAAAGAATGGGGAAGGTGTTTTGCTGGCCAATTACACGGCCTAGCCCGCAGTTCGCATCCGGCCTTGAAGTGTCAGGCCTACACACTAGTATAACGGGCGCATACTTTTCTCAAGAAGGATCGGTTTTGAACCTCTGGTTCTCTAGTAAGAGTCCTCCGATCCATCATTTTTCGGCAGTCTAATTCTCACGATTCCTATACCGCCGGCACCCTAACCACAGGTTCGCGCGCATATAGCGTGGATTCTAGGCTTGGCACCATTATCGCCGGGTTTTCAGGTGGAAAAATTGTATTAGATGCTACTAGAATATAAGTGAATAATATTATAAGAAGATACAATGTGCTCATCAAGCCAACAAAATGTTTCTTTTAAAGTCTGATGGGAAAACCTACGTAATATTTCATTAAGAAAGATATAAGCAGTGACAAAATAACAACTACCTTTAGATGTATATTAACGATTCAAGCGGAAAAATAAAGGAAAAATAAATGAGAATAAAGAGATCAAATTGATTTCTAGCATGCATAAACCATAAACGCGCTATTCAATCTATCAAACTGTTATTAGTTTGAAACAAATAATTGAAATAAAATAAAATAAGACCTTAAGATAGAAAGTCACAATTTATAAACCATTCATCAATTTGTGACAGACGGTATCACAGGAAAGGTAGATATATATTTTCCACTTAAGTCAAATCATCAAAAATTTTCTTCCATTATTGCATGTAGACAGATTATTTTTGAAATAACTTTTTTAATCGATAAACTTTTTATATATCTGAATTGTTGGAAATTACCTCACTTGTAATCATCATTAAATTATATTGAATGATACTAGAACATGAGTAAATAACATTATAAGGAATAACGATATGCTTATCAGGCCACAAACTTTTTCTTTTTAAAGTCTTGTAATACGAAAGATTAAATGAAATAATAGGAAATAATAATAGGAAAGATTTTCAGCTAGAAAAATATAAACGACGACGAAATGACAATTAGCTATTTTATGCAAATCTTATAACTAGCGTTATTAAAGTTATATCAACGATGAATCGAGGGAGGCAGTTTTTCTACATGTATCATAGAGCTCATTTTTAGCATGCATAAATTACTACCAAGCTTTACAAGGTATTAAATTTTTATGGTTGGGAAACAAATAACAACAACTAAATTAAAAATAAATAAATGAATAAAAAAGACCTAAAAACATAAAATTCCAATTCATAAAATGTGGCTGTCAGATATAAAATGAAATAAATAAATAATAAAAATAAAACTAAAAATGGATTAAATAAATAAATAAAAAATAATATGTCTTGCTTATGTCAAAATCTTCAAACTTGTGTCTCGTGATTGAATTTAAATAGATTATTGCTAAAATAATTTTAGCTCTTAGTTTTCTTATTATTTGTTTAGATTATTTAAAAGTTCCGTAAGCCTCATTAAAAAAAATAAATAAATAAAAAAATAAAAAAATCGTAACTATGTTTCCAATTTGACACGGATTTGCATTCTAGGCGCTTCTTATTTCACGTGAAGCTTTAGAGTACTGGTTCAGACTTCATTGTTCCTAGTGATTCGGAATCCACTTTAAGCCGTAGTACCGGGTCTAAAGAGCCTTTATGGGCCGAAAATGATCGTAGAGCGACACTCCAAACCCAAACCCAATTCGATACGTAAAAAAATAAGAACATTTTTCCGTGCTAAGATTTCCTGTTTATTATTGTTATTTCTTTTCTATATTAACATTGATTCTGCTTTAAAAGCGCTTTTATAATTTATATGAGTGAGCACATGAATTACCAAACTTTAATATAAATTGTTCTTAACTAAATTGCGAGAGACAAGATCGTCGATATAAACCTTTAATATTATATCTTATTATATAGATAATAAATTTCACGTTTTCGTACAGTTGCTTTTATCTTTAAAATTGCTACATGCATGAGTAACTGCATTGTGATTTCTTTACTGCAAGGAAAATAAAATAAGTAAATTCAATATTTCGAAATATGTAAATAATATACTACTGGCCATTAAAATTGCTACACCAAGAAGGAATAATAATAACGGAATGAAATTTGTTGGACACATACATTATAGTAGGATGAATAATTGATTAAAATTTCAGGAAATTTGGAGTAATATGTACTGAGAAAACAGTACATAAAGCAGCGGAGGGGCGGGCCTTAACTCATCAGAAATTTAATGGCCGCTGTTCAGAGTGCCATGGAATACGAACATGAAGTAATTGAGACGTGTATCCAATGGTAACCCATAACAACATTGCGAATGATGGACAGTATGATGATGTCGAATCCCAGCTGGCAATGTGCATTATTCATAATGCCGTTAAATACGGATAAGGCAATCTTGATGCTGTAAACAGGATTGTGATTTGTGTGAAAAGTGACTTCACGCCATTCCTGCGTCCAGATTCATCGTTGATCACACATTAATGGCGCCCATATCAGTGATGCAGTTTTGAGGGTAATCAGAATTTTGGTAGCTGCATACTGAGTCACCACCTGGATTGATGGTATGTGGTACCATTGGATACACGTCCCGGTCACCTCTTGTTTTCATTCCCACCACTCTGAATACCAGCCATTACATTTCTGATGAGTTAAGGCCCATCGCTCTGCCCTATGTTCAAGGCCTCCGAAGCGCAACATTTAAGCAGGACAATGCACGTTTGCAAGTTGTTCATATTCTCTGGACCTTCATTGATGCCGAATGTGTTCGACTGTTGCTCTGGCCAGCGCGTTCTCCTGATCTCGCACCAATGAAAATGACTGTTTAATCGTTGAAAAGCGACTGGCCCCCCACCACTCACCAGTAACTTCGATCAATGAATTGTGGCGTCGTGTTAAAACTTCATGAAGTGCTCTACCCGTACATGTCATCCAATCGCTGTTCGATTCAATGCCTAGGCACATAAGTGCTGTTATTGCTCTAAGAGGTCGCTGATTTATGTACTGTTTTCTCAGTACATATTACTCCAAATTTCCTGAAACTTTAATCAATTGTTCTTCCTACTATAATGTATGTTTCCAACAAATTTCATTCCGTTATTATTATTCCTTCTTCGTGTAGCAATTTTAATGGCCAGTAGTGTAGTTGCATGCAAGAGTTTTCTAAATGGCATAAAAGTTAATGACTTCAATGTTCCTGTAAAAAGATAGTAACTTCGATTAGACTGACTAGTTATCTATCTAAAATGATTCTCGATATAGGTGCAAAGTAGCATTGTCTAACTTAATTATACCAAGTCCATAGTAATTATTAAATTATGTAAAATTATTTTATATAAGAAGTTGTTATTTCTGTAACTTTTTATTGCTGCCATGGGTTTCGAAATTAATAAAAATTTCCCGATAACGAAATTTCCCACGGACCCACCCGTGGCTGAGAGGTACTTGTCTCGAAGCAGGTAGACAGACTTCTGCGCCGAGTTCGATCCCAGATCGCGCTCGGTGGCCTAGCCATTTGGAGTTTTTTGTGTTTTCCCCCAAAACTTGCGTAAATACAGGCTAGGACTTCTTAGAAAGACCCTTTGGAAGACATTCCACCCAGGCTTAGAATCCCCTGGCCTGGGTGAAATGAAGCAGCCTCAAATCCCACAACCGAAGTCTTCAACATTTACATAGATTTTGAATGTTTCCAAATGAGGCTGAAGTTTAAAGGATTTTTGCCTTAATAAAGCTTGCAACAGGGGCGATTGACATTTTCTAATTGAAATAATAATATCAAGAGTGGTTAATGTACGTTTAAAAAAGTATATTAAATACAATATACTAATATACACTCATTTTTCCTCAAAATATACAATATGTAATTACTTTCGATAATTTTAGAACATATACATTATGCAATATACTCTTGATTCAAAAAGTATATTCAATATTTTTTTAGAATATACTTAAAAAATAATATAGTAGTAGTATGTTATTTATCTGTATTCGTATTAAAATACGTCTGCTCGTCTATTTCATTTTTAACTAGGAATGAGTGAGTTAATAAAGATTACAAGTAATATTTTTATGGAATAATTTTAAATAAAAGTATTTAGGTATATTTATGAATTCATAAATCATTAGCTGTATAGTGCCAGTGATGTCATTCTCTCTGATTATGTAACAATTAATGGAAAATAAATTTTCTTATGTTCTATTGTATTACGTGTAAGGATATCGAAAAGTTTTAATTATTATTAAGAAATGACCGAGATAGCACGGATAAAATTTATTTTGCACATTAATTCCTCATTATGTATATGCTGTTGTAAATTGCATCTATTATTATTAACTTGTTTGGTTTCATAATGACGTAAATTGAAGAAATCTACATCCTCACATCCAACGAGAGGGTAACAATGTTTTATTAAGAAATAAACGAATAATATGGGTGAAATATTTTTAGAATATTAATTAATCTTCATCACAAAATGCTGTAAAAATACGGCTATTAATTATGATTTGTCCAGTTTCAGGAAGCCACAGATTGAAAAAATCCACATTTGCCCTATTCTATAATCAGGCCTACCCTCTCGTGTTTTCTTGAACATGTTACTGGCTTTATGTTTTCATAATCAAATGCCAAGAAACATAAACTGTTAAAAAATGGACAATGTCTCAAAAATTAAGGGCGTTTGAGGAGTAATTTATTTTTTGTAAAGTGTATACATATGTAGGTATATTTGTTGGAATTCATTATTAATTATGTTGGGTTCGTTTGGATATTTAAACTAAACAATAAACCATATAAAAGTTACGCTAAATAAATTAAGACTATATTTTCTAAAATCTATTTGTCTTATTAATCATAAATAATACAAGTACATTCAAACTATAAAATTTTTTGGCTTGAAAGAAGTGAAATTTAAATGAAGGATTATTTTATTAATTATTAAAAACGTTATATTAAATGAATATATATATATGTGTGTGTGTTTCTAATTTTTGAAATTAGGTTTACTATCACAGTTTTTTTTATAGTAAAAAGTATGTAAATACACATATATAGAGAGACAGGCACATTTTGTGTATTTCGCGTTACATCGCTAGCCGAAAAAATGAAACCTTGCATTTTTTAGCTCAATGTATGTGTGTGTGTGTGGGGGGGGGGGGGTGACTCCTGGTGAATTGCTGCTGCATTCTGAGCCATTTATTTTATTTTATTTTTTCAATTATGTGTTCTGTTCCATAAATTCAGCTTTTCTCTCTCTCTCTCTCTCTCTGTCTTTTCTTTCTTTCTTTCTTTCTTTTTTTTTTTTTATTTTTTAAATGCTTTGTACTTTTATTGGAATTATTTTAAAGTAAGTGTTCTTCTTCGTTTAAATATAAATTAAAAAATTCTAGTCAAATTATTAAAAGCAAAAAAGTAATTAAGTTAACTAGATACCAAACAGGCTTTTGTGGGTTGTTGTGGGTTGTTGTATTCATCTATTTATTTTTGTTATACATACATAGGCACACACACACACATGTATATATATATATATATATATATTTGTAGGCTATGCCCGCTTCGCTGGTCACTATTTTTAAATGAATCACTATAATTAATGAATTCTCAAAATTGCATTAACTTTTATCATGAGAGAAAAAAAAATTCTGATCGGGAAAATTGTCACACTGGGTCCCCACTGCCTTCGGCATCGCAGGCCATTATGCGTTGCGTGCACCCATTTACGTTCGACACTCTTAAGGAATCACTATATTATCGCAAAGGAAAAACATAAATATAAAATACAAAAAACTACACCCACCGTTCCCGCCCCTCCTAATTATTTTGCACGTTCAAAAATATCCGCAATCGTTTTCTCGGGCTTTTAAACCTAATTGTACTAATTTCTAATGGTCTATCTGAATTTATTTATATTTGCCCCGGCACCCGCCCTCCCTCCAGCCCCTCGTAATAATTCTACACTTTCGAAAATATCCGCAGTCGATTTATCGGGCCTTTAGACTTAATAATATTAATTTTCAACGCTCATCTAACTCTTATTTCTATATTTTTGCCCCTTCGCACCCCCTTCCCGTCTATCCTAATAATAGTTCTCTTTTGAAAATATCTGCAATCGATTTGTATGTCCCAAAAGCCAATACGTGCCAATTTTGAAGGGTCTAACTCTATTTCTACTGTTTTCCTCCTTTGTTCCCCCCCCCCTCTTCCCAGATCTCCTAAAAATTTTACAAATTCGAAAATATCCGCAATCGATTTGTTGGTACCAAAAACCTCTAAGTACCAATTTTGAACGAGGTAACTCTATTTTTATTTTTTCACCCCCCCCCGCCCCCTTCCCGCCCCTCCTAATAACTTTACACTTTCGAAAATATCGTCATTTGACTTGCAGGCGTCTAAAACCTATCAGTACCAGTTTTGAACGGTCTAACTGTATTTCTTTTTTTTTTTTTTTTTTTTTTTTTGCCCCATAGCCCCTCCCCCTTCCCGCCCCACCTGAGACGAATTTATAAAATTTTAGAAATTTATTTTTAGATATTTGTGTGAGCTATGTTTTAGAGCAAAAATCTCTCTCTCTCTCTCACACACACACACACACATATATATTGTTGTTGTTGTTGTTTGCGATGTAAAGGATTATTTGAAATCACGTTTTGCCCCTCCCCTCTTTAGGGGCTAAATTTCAAAAAATCCAGAAATTAGTTTTTAGGAATTTGTATTAGCTATATTTTAGAGCAAAAATTTCACGAATATCTGTTTTTTTTTTGTTTTTGTTTTTGTTTGAGATATATAGGATTATGTGAAATCAAGTTTTGCACATGTGAAATCGCGTTTTGCTCCCTTCCCCCCTTGGGGACCGTATTTCTAAAATTCCAGAAATTAGTTTTTAGATATTTGTGTTAGCTATATTTTAAAGCAAAAATTTTACGGATATCTGTTTTTTTTTTTTTTTTTTTTTTTTGAGATATGAAGGATTTTTGAAATCACGTTTTGCCCTCCCTCTCCCCCCCTTAGGGGGAAGGGGCGAATTTTGTAAAATCGCTTCTCAGTGGATGTCTAGGTGACAGAAGGAACATTGTCACAAAATTTCATACTTCTAGGTCCAGGGGTTTGGGCTGGGCGATGATGAATCAGTCACTCATATATATATGTTTATTTATTTATTTATTTATTTTTATTTGTTTATTTATTTATTTATTTATTTATTTATTTTTATTTGTTTGTTTATTTATTTATTTTTTGAGAAACCTTTTCAAACATTTCGCAAGAAGAAAAAAAAAAAAACTAGTTGGCATAGGTGGACTCTGCTCAGTTCCCCACCATATTTATGGTCTCATAAATTTCTAGTGCGAGACATATTATAATCATGTTAAAAAAATCAATTTGACCAAAGCTTGATACAGGGACAGAAAGAAATCCCCGCCTAATAGGCTATCCATCGTTCACTTCGATATATTTATCTTATTCTAATCTATTAATTTATTTTATCAGGGTCAATTCCGTTGTTTATGTTTCATGCCAATGTTTTCATTTCCAATGCAATAATCCTCAAAATTCATATTTATATGAAAAAATTACAATTTCGCTATGTTGATAAAATCGTAAATTACGAATAATTTACGAAATTTTCCTATTAGAATATTTGTATTCAATCATGTTCAACAAAATATCATAAATGTAATTTTGAAGTTGTCTAATGTATTTATGATCCTCAAAATGGAAGTTTATGCTCAATTTTGCCTTATTCTGACATGTTAAGTAAATCGTAAATTCCAAATAACTTACGAGTTTTTTAAATTGGAAAAATCGTAGTCTATGATATTCATGCCAGTAACCTAAATAATATTTCGAAAGTGGTTTGACATCTTTACGATGAAAATATCCCTCAAAATTGACGTTTATGTTAAAATTTGCTCTATTCTGCCATGTTAAGAAATTCGTAAATTTCCAATAACTTACGAAATTTTTATATTTGAAAATTCATAGTCATTAATATCCATGCCAGTGTCCTAAATAATATTTCAAAAGTAGTCTGACATCCTTGCGATGAAAATATCGATCAAAATTTACGTTTATGTGAAATTTCGCCCTATACTGCCATGTTAAGAAATTCGTAAATTTCCAATAACTTGCGAAATTTTCAAAGTAGCATATTTCTAGTTACTGATGTTCATTCCGGCATCAAAACGGATATTTTAAAAGTGGTCTGACATTTTTAGAGTAAAAGGTTTCCATTTAATGCACGTTTACGTGAATTTTTGTCCTATTCTCCCATGTTAAGAAATTCGTAAATTTTCAATAACTTACGAAATTTTTAGATTTGAAAATTCATAGTCATTAATATTCATGCCAGTGTCCTAAATAATATTTCAAAAGTAGTCTGACATCTTTACGATGAAAATATCGCTCAAAATTGACGTTTATGTGAAATTTTTCCCTATACTGCCATGTTAAGAAATTCGTAAATTTCCAATAACTTGCGAAAATTTCGAAGTAGCATATTTATAGTTACTGATGTTCATTCCGGCATCAAAACGAATATTTTAAAACTGGTCTGACATTTTTAGAGTAAAAAGTTTACATTTAATGCACGTTTAAGTGAATTTTTGTCCAATTCTCCCATGTTAAGAAAATCGTAAATTTCTAATAACTTACGAAGTTTTTAAAATCGAATGTTGCAAATGAATAGGGTTCTTGCCAGTGTCGAAAGTAATATTTTAAAACTGATCTGACCTCTCTGCGACAATTTGTTCTTGAGATATCGTGTACACAGACTAACGAACTAACGGACTAACGGACTAACAGACACCCTACAGACAGACACCATACAAATTTTGTCATTTTCGGATTCCTCACACCTGAAAACGTGTAGAAACGTCAAAAAACCGAGGTCGAAAATTTTCACGATTACCTAAGTTCCCCATACCTATAGTATGATGGGGAACTAATATATACGAAGAAAAGATTAAAGAAATCTCAGAATGGAAGTATGCATTGAAACAGTACTTCTTCAGTAGCGTTGACTGAATAATGTGCGCATATAATATCTTATATTTTTATTACTGATTAGTGTAATAACAATCCAAATTATAATTAAATATATTGCTTTTGGTTTATATTCAAATTTACTTAATAACAATACTAAATATCTTGCCAAAATGAACTCTATATACTGTAATGCCAAAAGTTTTAAGTAACTCGTATAGATTAGCGCCATCTATGTGCGGAACAAAAGGAAAATCTCACAATGGATAGTATATATATAATATTAATTCATCATTACAATGATAAAATACCAAGAAGGAATACTTGTATTGATCAGTAAACGATTACATATAAAAGTGCCTTATACGACGCAAAATGTATTGAAACCGTTATTGTAATATGAGTTGTGTCTAAGATATTCATAGATGAAATCATATATAACAAAAATAAAACGTGTAGTAATAATAATAATAAGTAGAAGAAGGAGCGGAGGCCGTCATGGCTTAAAACGGGGGAGCAGGTAAACTTGTTTGGCGAGCGCCCAACTTTCCTCAAACCCTCTGCAAGAGCATATGGTTACAAAAAAAAAAAAAAAAAAAAAAAAAAAGATAAATTAAAATGAAGATAATAATTACTGAAAAAAAATTGAAACAAAAATGAGATTTGAGACTATTTACGAGTTAAGTAGTTTTAAGGATATCAATAATTGTGTTAGGTAATATTATATATTATTTAAAGATACAAATTAAAATTAATTTCAATTCCATATAATAATTTAAATATTATCTTAAACTCCTTCATATATAACCTTACTTTTTCAATTATACAATTACTGTGATGTAATGTTAATTTAAACTCACGTTATTTATCACGTTATTATTACATTTATAACCCTCATTTTAAATAGTTGTTTATATCCTTAAATGTTACATAGTAGTGTTAATGTTAACTATGAATACTGAAATTGTTATAGTATACTTCAAATTATATAACTGTGCAGAATGAAATACATATTAGGATATGCCTCTCACATATGTTATCAGTATCATACATTGAGGTCGCTTTATCATTTTACTTTCTCCTATATTCAATAAACGAAAGTATTGGATTAGTGAAAATTTTCAGCTTCAAGTTTTCGTTGAATTTACACGATTTGGTCAGTTTTAGAAAATGTCTGTCTGTGTGTCTGTGTGCAGTATGACAAAAAAAAAAAAATTTCTAACTGTATCTCAGGACTTACTGCACATAATTTCATATACATTTATATATACTTGCACATTGACATAAATTAGTGCTTATCAATTTTTGGTGCAAATCTCTCAAAAGTTGGCGCTACTACACGGCAATTTCTCCCATTTAAGGGAAGGCCATATCTGAATTTCTGTTGTGTTTAACTGAAAAAAAACTTGATATGTGAGTTCGCCATTATGAAACATTATGCTGATTCAATTTGAGAGCATATCAGCCGATAGATGGCGCTGGTATACTACAGTTTTCCCCGTAAACGGAAAGGATATATGTCATAGTCTGTTTTTTATAAATGAACAAAACTATATATAGGAAAGGGTTTTTACGGAATACTATATTGATTTAAATTGAGTGCATATCGACCAACAGGGGCGCTGCTGTTGTGCAATTTTACCCCGTGAATAGGACGACTTAGTCTTAACTTCTATGGTGTATAAATGCACCATACTTGATATATGAGTTAACCTTTATGAAAACGAATACTGACTTAATTTGGGTGTATATCGGCCGACAGGTTGTGCTGCTATTACTCAACATCTGTAAATTTTCCACATGTCTACATATCAGTATCACTTGATTAAAATATCACCAAATTCCATACGCGTAAAATCTTTATTGTGAGGAACTATCATTAAACTATTGTGCATGTTACACAGAAAGTGGTGGTGTTATATAGAATGACTAGCAGGCTACTCCCGCATCGCTGGTCACTATTTTTAAATGAATCACTATAATTAATGAATTCTCATAACTGCATTAATTTTTATCATGTAAACTAAAAAGATGAAAAAAAAAAAAAGAATTTCTGATCGGGAAAAATTTCGCACCGTGTCCCCACTGCCTTCGGCAGCACACGCCATTACGCGCTGCGCGCGCGCATTTATGTTCGATATTCTTAACAAATCACTATATTATCGTAAGGGGAAAAAAAACGTAAATATAAAATACAATAAAATGCTTCTTTCAGCGGAGGAATAATTGGTCCGGGCCCCTCTGCCTAGCGGCAGCGTATATACGCCCGCATGGTGCGCTTGTTCCTTCGTCCACCCTTCCCGCCCCTCCTAATTATTTTACACGTTCAAAAATATCCGCAATCATTTTCTTGGGCTTTAAAACCTAACAATACTAATTTCCAACGTTCTATCTGAATTTCTTTATTTTTACTCCTGCGCCCCCCGCTTCCTGTCTCTCCTAATAATTTTTCCCTTTTGAAAATATCTGCATTTGATTTGCATGACTCAAAAACATGTACGTGCCAATTTTGATTGGTCTAACTCTATTTCTTGTTTTGCCCCTTCATCCCTTTCCCGGCTCTCCTAATAACTTTACACTTTCGAAAATATCCCCATTCGACTTGTAGACCTCTGAAATCTACCTGCACCAATATTGAACGGTCTAACTGTATTTCTATTTTTTTTTTTTTTTTTTTTTTTATTGCCCCATCTGGGACGAATTTCTGAAATTCCAGAAATTGGTTTTTAGGTATTTGTGTGAGCAATATTTTAGAGCAAAAATCTCCCATATGTCTGTTTTTTGTTAGCGATACAAAGGATTATACGAAATCACATTTTGTCCCCTCCCCCCCCCCCCCTTGGAGGCCGAATTTCATAAATTTCATAAATTAGTTTTAGGCATTTGTGTTAGCTACAGTCGGTAACAAAAGTCTCCGAACACTAGCAAAAATTCCTATATAAAAAATGTACACTTAATGCAGTTTTGTTAAATAAATCCTTGTCGAATCCTGTTCTTAGTCAGTCTAAAAACAGGATTCGACAAGGATTTATTTAACAAAACTGTATTAAGTGTACTTTTTTTACATCGGAATTTCTGCTAGTGTTCGGAGACTTTTGTTACCGACTGTATATTTTTCAGCAAAAATTTCACGAAAATGTTTTTTTTTTTTTTTTTTTTTTTTTTTTTTTTTTTTAAAGATATATAGGATTATGTGAAATCACGTTTTGCGCACGTAAAACACGTTTTGCCCCCTTGCCCCCTTTGGGGACCGAATTTCTAAAATTCCAGAAATTGATTTTTAGATATTTCTGTTAGCTATATTTTAAAGCAAAAATTTTACGGATATCTGTTTTTTTTTTATTTGAGATATGAAGGATTTTGTGAAATCACGTTTTGCCCTCCCCCCTCCCCTTGGGGAGCGAATTTTGTAAAATCATTTCTTAGTGGATGTCTATGAAGGAACATTTTCCCCAAATTTCATGCTTCTTGGTCCAGGGGTTTAGGCTGGGCAATGATCAATCACTCACTCACTAAGTCACGCACTCACTCAGGACATATGATTATGTATATATAAACTAGCAGGTTACGCCCACTTCGCTGGTCACTATTTTTAAATGAATCACTATAATTAATGAATTCTCAAAATTGTATTAATTTTTATCATGTAAAAAAAAAAAGAGAGTAAAAGTAGATTTTCTGATCGAGAAAAATTTCGCACAGGCAGCGTAGGCCATTGTGCACTACGCGTGCGCATTTATGTTCGACACTCTTAATGAATCACTAACATAAATATAAAATACAAAAAAAAAAAAAAAAAAAAAAAAAATCTTCTCTCATCGGTGGAATAATTGGTGCGGGCCACCACTGCCCAGCGGAAACGTATACACGTCCGCACGGCGCGCGTGTTCCTTCATCTGCCCTTCTCGCCCCTCCTAATTATTTTGTATGTTCAAAAATATCCGCAATCATTTTCTCTCTTTTTAAACCTAACAATGCTAATTTCCAACGTTCTATCTGAATTTCTTTATTTTTGCCCCTGCTTTCTCCACCTTCCAGCCCCTCGTAATAATTCTACACTTTCGAAAATATCCGTAATCGATTTATCGGGCCTTAAAACCTAATACTAATTTCCAACGCTCTAAGTCTTATTTCTATGTATATATGCCCCTTCGTCCCTCCCCCCCCCTACTGTCTCACCTAATAATTTTTCTCTTTTGAAAATATCTGCATTCGATTTATACCTCCCAAAAACATATACGTGCAATTTTGATCGGTCTAACTCTATTTCTAATGTTTTGCCCCTACCCCCCTTCCCGGATCTACTAAAAATTTTACAAATTCGAAAATATCTGCAATCGATTTTTAGGTACCAAAAAGCCTCTATGTACCAATTTTGAACGAGCTAACTCGCCCCTCCATCCCCTTCCCGCCCGTCCTAATAACACTACAAAATATCCTCATTCGACTTGCAGAACCGTAAAACCTATCTGTACCAATTTTGAGCGGTCTAACTGTTTTTTTTTTTTTTTTATCTGCCGGCTTTTCCTGCCCCACCTGGAATGAATTTCTAAAATTCCAGAAATAGGTTTTTAGGTATTTGTGTGAGCTATATTTTAGAGCAAAAATCTCACATTTATCTGTTTTTTGTTTGCGATATAAAGGATTATATGAAATCCCATTTTGCCCCCTCCCCTTTGGAGACCGTATTTCTAAAATTCCAGAAATTAGTTTTTAGATATTTGTGTTAGCTATATTTTAAAGCAAAAGTTTTACGGATATATCTGTTTTTTTTTTTTTTTTTTGTTTGAGATATGAAGGATTTTGTGAAATCACGTTTTGCCTTCCCTCCCCCCGGGTCGCCAATTGCCCATCTGCGCAGCACTAGTGCGACGTAAAAAAAAAAAAAAAAACCAACCAACCAACCTTTTCCCCGGTGTAAATTTTTGTAAAATCGCTTCTTAATGGACACTGAGCTGCATTGTAACAATGGAGCTCAGTGTTAGTAGATGTCTACGTCATAGAAGGAACATTGTCTTTAAATTTCATGTTTATAAGGATTTGGGCTGGGCGATGATGAATCATTCACTCACTCACGCACTCACTCAGGACAAACCATTTTATATATATAGATGTAGAAGAAAGTCTTGTGATGGTGATCAATATGGCTCTAGGCTTCATCAACATACAGTTTATATAGTCAATATATTTGTATGTTGAACTTTGAAAGAAAAGAACATTTGAACTAAATTTGAATCACGAAGTTCTTGTTCCAAATTTGGGATGAGTTTTTTTTTTTTTTTTTTTTTTCCAGAAATTTAAACTTGAGAAAAAATATTATTTATTATTAAATTATGGAAGGCATACTTTCTGCAAGGAAAAAATGTACATTAAATGCAATGTACACATATTTTTTAAATATAAAAAATAAAATATACAAATGTATGTTGAACACACTATCTAAGCAGCTCACGTCTGAATAATACAAATAAAAATTATAAGAATGCTTGATATGGGCATTAAAATTTGCATGGTACACAACTTAGTGTGTTTGTTTGAATGCATTTGTATGAAGTTATTTTTTCTTAACTGTTTTTGCAAAAAAAGATAAATTTTAATATCTACAATGTTGCACACAATATGGCGAATGAACACTTTAATTAATAGAAAAAAAAAAAAAAAATTAGAGCGAATGCTAATCGGGGTGATCACAATAGGTAATGGAATACTAAATTTTTGAAATGTATAGAATAGCTGATGAATTATTCTTGAATTTCGAACACATGGGCCCGGGGAAAGTCATTAACTGTCGCCGGCAGGCAAACTAAATTAGGATAAGTCTAGGATAGATGGCCATAGTTCAGTTTCAAAAACTGAAATAAAAATTCTTAGAATGCAAACAAAAGAAATATTTTTACATATTTAAAATTCTTATACATAGTACGCTCATAATATTTTGGGCAAAAAATAGTTAAATATTGAGAACAAAAAGTGCTAAACACAGTTTGAAATTAAAGTGGCACATGGCCACCTCTCCCTCATGTACAGAAAAAATGGCCACTCAATTCAAGAATGAAAGAGCGAAGTTAAAATAGCAGAAAAATAACTCATTTTACATAGTTAATCATGAAAACATATAGCAATTTGCAAAGAGCAATTATATCGCTGGAAATGAGTGAAAAAAATTCGAATAAACAGGATGTGAAGTATAATTTCAATCCTTCACTTTTCGTATAATTTTACCACATTTTTGCAAAGGTCTTGATACTTATAGTTTTTACACGTTTCGTGGAACCACTTCAAGCACTTATGTATTTTATCTAGCCATTCGCTTTGGTTGTGGCACTTTATTCTTCTTCTCAACCAACACAGTGATCCTCATCAAATTCTATTTCTTCAGAATCTGTATAATCTGATAATTTCAGATGTATTTCATCTTCCTCGCTGTTAGAAGTGTCGTTTTTTTTTTTTTTTTTTTATCTTCCATCTTTTTTCAGATTTTTTCAGGATTTTAAGCTTTTTTTTTTTTTTTTTTTTTTAAATCAATTTTGCGTGTTTCTGGGATGAAAGTTTCCGATGTTTTTCAATATTTTCTGGTGATATCAAACCATAGCCATTAGATGTGCCATAAATACCAATGGTACGTTTCCTAACTGTTTTTGTCATGGTTGCATCAGGAATTGGTGTGATATCATAAAGTACTTTTGTTAGTGATAGTACGTCATAAGTTTTTGATGTTTTAAAGGTGGCCATCTCTTCTAAAATTGAAAGACAGCTATCCACCCAATTTTAAATTGCATTCCGTCATTGTACGTCTTTGTTTTAGGCTTAAAAGCAAAGGTTAGATTACATACAGTCGGTAACAAAAGTCTCCGAACACTAGCAAAAATTCCTATGTAAAAAAAGTGCATTTAATACAGTTTTGTTAAATAAATCCTTGTCGAATCCTGTTTTTAGAGTGACTAAGAACAGGATTCGACAAGGATTTATTTAACAAAACTGTATTAAGTGTACTTTTTTCATATAGGAATTTTGCTAGTGTTCGGAGACTTTTGTTACCGACTGTACGTGCCTTAAAAGACCGTATACTACTACTACTAATAATAATAATAAAATTTACGTACTTATTGTAAAACAATAAGATACCTAACTCAACAAAAAAGTTCAACCAATAAATGAAATAAACATTAAAATTTCTCTTGCTTGTTATAACCGAAAAACACAGCCACATGTCGCAATGAATGAACTCATTAAATATTTCCTACGAACAAGTTTATGTTGCCATCTATGATCAAGTTTAGGAAATGTATTTAGACTAGCCATATCTCCTAGAGTTACCTATATTCCACGGGGAAATTTGTTATCACAATTGGTCATTAAGTACGCGTTTCTTTCTTTTCTTTTTTATCCCAAGGGTATAATAGGCGTAATAAATCTTTTATGAAAATTACTGTCTTAGAGAGTTATGAAAACGTGCATACATTTGCATTGAAATCTAACAGTATGTGCATACATTTGCATTGAAATCTAACAGTATTAAGTACATTATAACTTATCTAAAACTATTTAAATAAAAAAAAAATAATGATAAAATTTTAAAAAAACATTTTCTGCTAGCTAATTTCATAAATCTCAATACAAGCTATGCTGATAAAAAAACCACTGAAGTATGACTGCCACCCAATAGCACCATCCAAGTCGGAGCGTTTGAAAAGTTGAAATTAGTTTCTTGCTTAACGTAGCTTCTTTAATAAATAATATTAGTTTTAAGAATAACGGATTTTTAATTTTTGTCTTAAGAATCCATCTCTCAAACTCTTTCCGGTGAGGATAGCCTTCGGCGCAGCGTATAATGATTGGGCAAGTAGAAGGAGGTCACGTACAGTCGGTAACAAAAGTATCCGAAAACTAGCAAAAATTCCTATGTAAAAAAAGTACACTTTACACGGTTTTGTTAAATAAATCCTTGTCAAATCCTGGTCTTAGTCAGTCTAAGAACATGATTCGATAAGGATTTATTTATCAAACCGTATGAAGTGTACTTTTTTTACATAGGAATTTTTGCTAGTTTTCGGACACTTTTGTTACCGACTGTATATTTAATATACGACATTAATTTTACTGTGATAAGTACAAAGTTCGGATGCTACCACTCGTATATTTGTGGTAGGCATTGTTGCAAATCTTCCTAAGGCACAGTCGTTCGTTTTCTGTGTTTACTGATTTTATGGGTGTCCTATCCCCATGTGTCTCTTTACGATGACGAACAATCAGTTTCCTACAGTCATTTTTTCATACTATCTATTGAAAGTAGAATAATATGAAATATGATGCCATGGAAATGTCACTCAGCACAATTTTTATGCTTCGTAACTATTCGCATATGTTTTCTGTACAATAACTGAATTTTTACTTAGAATTTTCTAACTGAACACTCTAATTTCTTCTTATGTGTAATAACGATGGTCTTTATTTTATCATTTTGTACTTTATCCTAAAAATAGCAATTTGAAGTTCTGAGGGTGTAATGCTTATTAAGGGAAAAGATTTGCTTCAGCTTGCATTGACATTAATCGACCTTGATTAACCAGCTAGTTACAAATGTCATTTCCGCTTCTCACTAAGAATTTTAATACGACGAATTGACAGGAGTATTCTAAAAATGTTCTTATTTTCAGCAGCGCAGAAATTACATCTAAATGAAGACATACGGTCGTATTCACCAAAAATTTCAACTCGTAGTTCAACGCAAAAACTTAATAAGTGTCTAAAATCAGATTACAGCATTCTAACAAAATTTAGCACTCTGCTTCTGCTATCTTGCGTCGAAAATTCCATATTATATTTGATTGTTATTTCCAGCTAAAATAACTGAAAATAACAATGCCGCTAGATGGCAAAAGTAAGGCGTCAAATTTTGATGAAAAGATGCATTCTAACTTAATACACTTTTCAAGTTTTCGTGTTCAACTAGGAGTTGAAGTTATTGGTGAATACAGCCGTTAGATTTGTTGGATGAGTTTCTAAGATGTGCAATTCTGAAACTCAGAGTGAATTACGACCTCCTATGTTGCATTGTAAATAATTTTCATCCGAATGGTTATTCCTCCTCTAATGTTTTCAAAAGAATTTACGAACATGCTGCATTTTTTTTTTTTTTAATCGATTTTATTATTTCATTCTTATTTTATATAATATTATATAGTACCATTAAATATTTAATTATACTGCTATACATTTTATTGTATGAACATTATTACAAATATTAGTGTTTTGAGATTTTAAAAAATATTTTTTTTTTTTTTCAGTCTATTATTAGAATTTAAAATTATGGGAATCACATTATCCAGAAACTGAAACATTCTATAATGAATATACACCGCAGTTAAAAATTTCAACTATTATTTTCTCTTATATGATTAGAAATTAAATTCACTAATCATTGTATTACATTTAGGACACTAAATTAAGCAACTAAACTAAATTTTGTTAAGCATTCTCCTATTATAGACAGTTAAATGGTAGCATTGAGTCAGCTTAATTATAGAAGACTTTGTCATATCTCACCTATATCTTATTATGTGTTTACTATTCCTTAATATAAACACATGTAAAAAACATATTTTCAAATTCCAAGATTTTGTTGAAACTATTACAATGATAGATGTCAGTAATACTTGAATAAACGAGTTTTATTTCAGATGATTAATATTACTTTAATAATGGCAGATTCGGCGAGATTGTTTTATACCAAATTCTCTCTACCGATCAAATTTTATAGCTCGAATGACATTAATATAAGTTATTACACTAACTCATTCTCTTGAAACCTAAAAAATATCTCTGAATCACCTCCGCATATGCCCTAGGTGGTTATTATTTCTCTGAAAACCATCTTCAAGTAACTTTACTAACTTTGAAAAAAGATAACATATAATTTAATAAAAATGAAGTAAGGAAAAGATGATTAAACAACATTTAATTGCATATTTCAGAAACTTACAGAAGAGGTTGATATAATTATGACAAAGATACGTGTCAACTGAGTGTTGACAGAAAATTCGTGGAAAGAAAAGAAAAAAAGAAGATGAAGAAAAATATATTGCAGATAACATGCGGCCCACAGATTGCTACTTGGAATCGCCATTGCATATGATTGATATTGGTTTGCCTAGATTTATACATGCATGGGTGGAAATTATTTAGAATTTATAGTACTCACAAATGTCTATTTGCTTTTATGAATCGAGTCTAAAGTTCATCATGTGACTGTTAAATACCTAATGATTATAAATGGATTAACAGGTGAGAACGAAATAATTTTTATGCATAAAAACTCATTAATAAAAATACATTGCTTAGTAAATTTAGGAGAGCAAGCAAAAGAGAGAGAGAGAAAAAAAAAAAAAGAATGTAAAGCAGTGATGCATGGCCATAAAATGAAGTATACATATTTTTTAAAACACAACGCAGAATACAAGATACCAAATCATTATGCATAGGAATTTTAAACGTTTAAAATGATACCAAGAGTATGAAGAGATACTCAAAGGCTGTAAATGACCAAATTATATTCATAAATAAAAATTTCTCCACACACCATAAAAATAATGTAGACACTACCGGTTTCGAAAGGTCATGGCCTTTCTTCTTCAGGTACAAAAACACGTGCTACTACTTTGGAGGCAAAAGCAAGACTGAAAGCAATTAGACTAGGACAGATTCTTAAAAAATTCAAATAGAAGTATCAGATGCATTTCGTATAATAATTGAAAAAAAACGACTTAAGTTGACTAATTGAACCACGCTGCATTCAAAAATTCCTGTTTCCATATCGAGATTTTGACCGGAAGTCCCGTATCTATGATGGTGTTCGGACCATTTTTAAGCATATCTCCCGCGTATCTTGAGTTAGAATCGTAAGTTAAACTACTCGTATATCGGGATTTTTAACGGTAAGAAACAGAATAAAATGCTTAAAGAGAAGACACTTGATGTTTTTAAGACATGAATTTAATTTTTAGCTGAAAGTGTTGCTAAGCTTTTTTATATAATCCGTAATTTTAATGATTTCATAGAAGTGCCCTAAAGCGGGCGCTTTGTTAGAAAATAAAGTAACGGAATAAATAAAACGCTGTTCATGTACTCTAAGAGAGGAGATATCGGTTTTGCATTAACACAATTTGTAACATGACAAGTCTGATCTTTTGCAACCACACATTTTGTTTGCACATTGAGTTTTACAATTACAACTAATTATGCCTATGCATGCCATAGGAATAAGATCAAGAGTCACCAAGGGCTGCAGCTGTAGTGCCCAAGTCACATCGCCTCTTCATAAATGTTTTGCTTGAGGGGTGAAACAGTTCTTATAATATTCATTCTGAATTTGACGATTGTTGTAAACAAGCCGACGAGAATGACTATTTGGAGGTTTCACAGAGCGCACAAAAAAAAAAAAAAAAAAAAAAAAAAGAAAGAAAGAAAGGTAGTAGAAAAAAGTTTAATTAAAAGTTAACCTCAAAATATGTTAGACTAGCCTTAGCTGAGCATCGGAATACTCGCTCCCGTAAGCTTGTTATCCTTTTCCATAAAGCAGGTATGTGTTACAGGCAGTACTCCACACAGGCAGATACTGGTCTTGCAAAAGCTATGTTTCAAAATTTAGATATTTCTACTGGAGCTGTTATGATACCCAATTACTCTCATACTTTTTGAAGAGGTCTTACCTGGCTTACTTGACACGTTACCACAAAATGTCAGACGCCAAATGTGGTTCCCGCATGCTGAAACGCCTCCAATTTATGGAACATGGGTTCGAAGTCATTTGAATGCAACGTTTGGCCAAGAAGGGATCGGACGAGGTTTGTCGGTTGCTTGGCCCCTACGCTCTCCGGCTTTAAGCAGCCTAGATTTATCTTTTCGAGTCTCACTGAAAACTGTTGTGTACGAAACTCCAATCGAGTGGGAAATGAATCTGGTTGCAAGAATTATCGATGCTGCTGCAGATATTAAAGCAAAACCAGAGGTTTTTAAACGTGTCCGCGAATTCCTGATCCTTTGGCGTAACGTATGCATCCCATATAATGTTAAAAATTTGGAATACTTCCTGTGATAATTTGAAACAGAACCATCTTATTACAACACCCGTACTTATGTGCAATAAAGATTTTAGCTAATCTATGTCTTCTGTCTTTCTCTTCTTGTGTATCCCGTATACCACTTTCTAATGATTTACTGGTAATGTGTGGTCATGCAATTTTCAGTCCTTTTGATGGGCGCTACCTTCCCTTAAAATTTGCATTTCTATTTAGTTCATACGTAGAGATACAAACTTTAAATGGATGTCTGTAACATCTGAAGGAATGAGGCATACATAGCAACCCATGGCCGCAAACAACATATTAACCCTTTAAGGAGTGGAAATAATCTAGCATCGTTTAATACTTACCTCGATGTATGAGTATCATCGATTGCTCATGTGTAGTCTAGTTTTTTTTTGGTTATTTGTAATTCCGCCAATTTTGTAATTTTTTAAATCCCTTACGATCCATCAGTACACAAAATCATACAGAGTGTTCGTATTCATACTGGTACGTACTGGTAATGTGTGGTCATGCAATTCTTAGTCCTTTTGATGGGCGCTACCTTCCCTTAAAATTTGCATTTCTATTTAATTCATTTGTAGAGATACAAACTTTAAGTGGATGTCGGTAACATCTGAAGGAATGAGAAATACATAGCAACCCATGGCCAAAAACAACACATTAACCCTTTAAGGAACGGAAACATTCTAGCACCGTTAAACATGTATCTCGATGTATGAATATTATCGACTGTTCATGTGAAGTCTAGTTTTTTCGTTATTTGTAATTCCGCCTGTTTTGTAAATTTTAAAATCCCTTACGATCCATCAGTACACAAAATCATACACAGTGTTCGTATTCATACAAACAGCTCATTAAATGCACCGATTTGAAAGATTTAAAAGACGGAAGAAGGCCTCTCACTATTGTGAAACAGTTTTGAGCACTTTTAACCTTCAAAGAGGGGATCTGACGGTACAGTCGGTAACAAAAGTGTCCGAACACTAGCAAAAATTTCTATATAAAAAAAGTACACTTAATACTGTTTTGTTAAATAAATCCTTGCCGAATCCTGTTCTTAGTCAGTCTAAAAACAGGATTCGACAAAGATTAATTTAGCAAAACTGTATTAAGCGTACTTTTTTTATATAGGAATTTTTGCTAGTGTTCGGACACTTTTGTTACCGACTGTAGTTGGAATTTTGAAAGAGCCCGTCTCTAAAAATTAAGTCTCTCCTTTTATTCTGCCGGATAAAAATCCCACTCGGCAAAGGGCAGTAGAAGACAGTTGTTTGTTTTTGATAGTTCGTATTGCTATTTCTTTACAGCTAATAAAATTTACTGTTTAAATCTCTGAGCTTGTGAACGCAACTGCGCCGGGAAAAAGCTCCTCATGACGATGGGCGCAGTGCCTTGACAAGCATATAGCAGAACCATCCAGACAGACGACTATGTTGGATTTACTGCAAGACTTTGTAGCCAGGATGGTGGATGGTGTGTTGCAGGAAAGAAGGGTTAATATGATTAGCTTGAACATTACGTTAGGTGGAAGTTTAAAGAAGAAAAGCGTCCGTTATAAAATAAATTATTTATTTAAGACTGTCCTTGATATGGTCAATTAGTTTGTGGAGTTTGAGATTTCTTAAAGTAAATCATAGATTTTTGACAGTTTTTGTCTAAGAAAAAGGCGTGTTAGCATATTCTCTAACCATTTATTGGGTCTTGGTTAAAGATTTTGTAAGGGCCATGGAGTGGTTAATGAGCAGAAGTAATAGGAATGTGTACGGGTTCTCTCTTCACCACAGGGGCACAAGGGTGATCGTTTGCAACAAAATCGAAATAAGTACTCTGTGAATGGGCCATGGCCTGTTAGGAAGGGAGTTACCGCAGGATTGAGTTCCCATGATATCAAGGACACCCTGCAAATTAGCTAAAATGTATGTCGCCCTTTTGAGGAATTGCCCCACAGTTTCTGCCAATCCTGTTGTATTAATTGCTTTAAGCGTCTTTTGATGAAAGAGGGAGGGGGGTAGAGGAAAGATGGTAGTGAGATCCTCATTTTCTGTTGTTGCCTTTGCCAGGAAGTCTGCAGTTACGTTGCCAACAATCCCCCTGTGCTAGGACTATTTGTGGAGAAAGTTCTTTTAAGAGTAATTTAATTTTCAGGATTTGTGGAAGTGTACTCCTGTGGTGTGAGATGGCCTGTAGGCCTGAGAGACTGTCCCTGAATAACGAAACTTTTCTGCAGTTTGATTTTTGAATCTTGAACCATTCAAGGGCCTCTTGAATGGCGCGAAGTTCTGCTTGGAAAACAGAGTTGTTGTCTCCCAATCTGCAGGCCCATCAATGGATCTCTACTCACCACTTGAAGACGCAGAAAGCTGCAACGACTCCATGATCTATTTTCCAGAATGAAATACGAGATTGGATCTGCACTCGTTGTACTTTTTGGAGCTATATTGTCTATTTTCTAGGCCAACACTAGTTTTTATTTCATCAGTCAACTGTTTTAAAATGAACCGGGCCACTGATGTTACTTCTGGTATGAACATCTTCGTTGCAAGTATAAATATTTCTATTAAGTAGGCTTTAATTTGATCATTTAAGTTTTAGCGCTTTTTGAGAATAAGGTGGCTTTTTCAGTGTACACTATAATGTCCCCCATTAAGCGTTTAATCTTCTCTTTAAACTTCTACATCCGATAATGAGGATATTGGGTTTCCTGACTTCGGAGAAATCGGAGATATTCTTGTCATTCCAACAGAAATAGAGAAAACTTTAGAACTTTGAAAAACACAGCTAACAACTAAACAAAAATTGCAATTTTAAAAGTTATTGATAATAATTGTAATTTTAATACGCAGAAATTGTTCGGTAAATAATAAACAATCTAGCACGAAGTAAAACAAGGTTCGCACCACAATTTTTACAAATAAATCAAAAAGAAATGAGAGCTGGTGCCCAGAAAAAAAGTAGGGATAGCAAAATCCAAGAACATTATTTTTTGAAAATTATCTAGATTAAGTAAGTTCTTTTTGAAAAGAAAAGTATGACAGAAAGAAAATTTTTATTCATTTATTTTTAGTGTAGAGAGGGATGTTGATGAGACAACAAAAACATAAAAGCACTGCCTAACACTCCAATGATGGCATACATTATTTTTCAATAGGACGAGCAAAAAACACATTTATTTATTATTTTAATATATAAATTTTTAATATATATATTTTATCCTTATAGACGCATAACACAAGACTGCTTAAGCGCGTATCAGACACGACGACTTTACAGGCGATTTTAGAGCCGAGCACTGATAAGCGCCGATTTTTCGAAGAAAATTATCTCTACTCCCAGTGTGATAGCGCACACCGAACTTGCCCAACTTTTTCAGAGCTGTCTTGCTAAAATTGTCTCTACACTATACTGACCAAACGTCCCCATTTTCTGGGGACAAATGGGGGCTTCCTTTTTTTTTAAAAGGCATTTTTCTAAGATTAAAAAAATTGCAGAAAGTAATTTATTAATCAATAATACTTTATTTTTAGTCTTTATTTATTAGGAATGAAAAAATACATCCATAATTGGATAATTGTAGCAATTTTTAACGCTTCTCTATTATAAAGGTACTTTGATCTGGTCAGCCTACTCTACACACAGTTTTTCCATAGACTCATCCAATCAGGATGCGCTATTTTGATATGTCATATTTCCAAGATGGCGGAACACGGGAATCGCTTAAAGTGGAGATTTGAAGAAGAAATATTAAAGTTAAGCCCATTTATTTTACGTTAAATGATAAGAATTTTGAATTAATCGTTTTTATTTTCGTATGGTGTTATGACAATAGTTTTAACAAAGCTCAAAATAGAAATAATAATGCGATATATTACACAAATGAAAGGGAATTTTAACACTAATCATTGCGTATTTTATTCACGCCAAGAAAAGTGATAAGCGTCAAAAGATAGACTTCTTTCATCCAACTTTTCACCCGTCTGTTGTAACCTCTATGGTGTTTTCACCGAGGAAAAACCGGCGCTAAAGTTGGCTCAAAAATTGGTTTTTTCAAAAGTCGCTGTGTCTGATAAGGCCTTTAGCATCAAGCATCAGTGTATTTGGACTATTAATATTTAATTTTAAAAAATTCGGATAAAAACGATGTGCAAAAATGCAATCTGTAAAGACAATTTCTAACAGCTAAATCTTGAAAGAAAGTTTGAGTGAAAGAAATTTTAAGAAAAAATGAAGCTATGCTTTTTTTTTCTTTCAAATTTGGCAAATTATAAATGCAAAAGAAATCGATGATAGAAATTTTCACTCCTCTGTCTGTGTGGTTGAAGTTGAATAGGTTTTACGTCGCCCTAGTGCTACATTACGGACAACTAATGACGGTCTGGGAGAAATTCTAGAAGTTTAGTGTAAAAATTATATCTATTTTTTAAAACATATTAACTTGTGTAGTATTCAATTGTAAAGTACTTTCAATTTTCTGATTGTCACATTGATTATATTTTAATAAGGTTAGTTGGACTCCTGTAACAATATTTTGTAAACCTGTTAGGGTGGCCCGGAGACTTGCCATCACAATTTTCTGTCTGTCTGGAGATGAATTTTGGCGGCTGTCAGATACATTCATCAACTAAATTACCTTGGAGAACTAAAAGACGTAAATGTCTGCCCACTGAAGTAAAAAAAAAAAAAAAACAGACAGTAGGCATACGAAGATGGAAAGCCGCAATGTGAATTTTTAGCCATCTACAATTTTCTCAGATGAGTCCAAATTTGTCCAATTACATGGATATTACGACGTTTCCCTTAGGAATTCGACTTAAACCACTCACAGTAGGGGGAAAAAAGCAAGAAAGAACCAGATAAGAATACAGCGAAAAATCCCGTAAATACGTTTTATAGCCCTCAATCCCCAAAATTATAGCGTTTTTCGCTAATGTGCTGTAATTTGTCATGCCATCTTTTGACCATCGAATATCATAAATTATAATTTATGCTTTAGTCTTTTTATTTAAGTTTGTGTTTTAAAAAACAATAGAGATTTTTAATATTCAGAAAAGAAAATGCCAAAGTTAAAAGTATTTTGTAAATTTACAAAGTGTTTTCTGTATCACAGACATCGAAGTATCGATATTTCAAATTTACATTTAAAATAAAGCAATAGAAAGTATTGTTTTAAAAAGCATATATATATATATGAAATATAAAGGTGAAGCATAATGCAGTTATTTAGTGCGTGAACTTATTAAAATCTATAAATATGCTTTATTTTAATCATTGAAACATAACATATAAAAGTAAAAAAAAAAAAATAAACTATAATATTTTTTTAATAATTGACATGACAACAGTAGGCTTTATAGGCTTAAACAAACGACCTACAAAATGTTTTTTCAGATGATAATTATTAAGAAATTCTAGAAGTTTAGTGTAAAAATTATATCTATTTTTTAAAACATATTAACTTGTGTAGTATTCAATTGTAAAGTACTTTCAATTTTCTGATTGTCACATTGATTATATTTTAATAAGGTTAGTTGGACTCCTGTAACAATATTTTGTAAACAAATAAAAGGAAAACTGGTAAACACGCTACCTTTCCATAAATGATTGAGCACTTTCGATTTCAGATGTTTTGTTAAATGTTTCAAGAAGTACTGGACCAATCATCTTGAAACGTTAGGAGTGCAAAGAACATATTAGACCTCATATATATTTCAGTGGAACGTTTGACCCGAAAGCAAAAGAGGGACCAGTAAAAAATTAAAGAAAAGTGAAAATGTTTGGGATCATCCAATAAAAAGAAGTGCTTGAATGAAATATGATCTAGCTATAGCGTGTGATGATGAAGTTTCTGCTTATTATCTGTATAAATTTTTGTGATGCTACGACAAATACTCATGTAAATATAATTGTTTCTTTATAAAAATGCAAAAAATATTGCCACTTTTTAGTTATCAGGGTATTAAAACAGGTATTAAATGGAAAACCATTTTTAATAAACTTGGCAAACTACATTAGACACAGCATACTCCAATCAGAATGCAAAAGTATTAAATATCTAATGAAATATCAGCACTTTTACAAAGTATTTTTTTTAACTATACACATGTGCAAGCTTTAACTAAATTTATTAGCATAATTTAGTAGACAAAATCATTGCGCTACTTCTGTGGAAATCTCAAACAAATATCGTATAAAAATATCGTTAATAGAATGGACTGAATTTCTGTTCCACTTAAAAAAAGGGGGGTGGGGTGAGATGATAAGGGGTTTTATCAATATTTATTTATAATCAATGAGCTCTATATTACCATTGACTGAATAAAAATTAAAATGTGATTAAAACCCCTTATAATTCAGCTTTTTTTTTTTTTTTTTTTTTTTTGAGAAAACCTGAATATTAGTTCCTTTTATCGAGTACACGCAATTTTTTTAATTTACACGACATTTGTTTGGGGTTTTCATATAAGTAGCTCAATACTTTTGGCTATTAAATTTTATAAATGAAATTTTGTTAAAGTTTCCGCATCTGTAGTTAAAAATTATTTAGCAAAAATTCTCATATTTCATTACATATTTAATATTTTTGCATTCTAATTGCAGTATGCCGCGTCTAATATAGTACGTTAAATTTTCTGAAAATGGCTTTGCACTGTGCTTTATGCCCTGAGTGTTATAATTAATTTTTTTTTCAATTTCTTAAAGAAACCGTTATATCTCTCTGAATACATGTGGTAGCCTCATAAAAAAATTTATATAGATAACATGAAGTCTCATAATCTCATGCTACAGTCGGTAACAAAAGTGTCCGAACACTAGCAAAAATTCCTATGTAAAAAAAGTACACTTCATACGGTTTTGTTAAATAAATCCTTGTCGAATCCTGTTCTTAGTCAGTTTCAGAACACGATTCGATAAGGATTTATTTAACAAAACCGTATAAAGTGTACTTTTTTTACATAGGAATTTTCGCTAGTGTTCGGACACTTTTGTTACCGACTGTACCGCCAGAATGCATCTCAAGCATTACTTTTTGCTGGGTGATCCCAAATATTTTCATTTTTCTTCAGTTTTTTACTGGTCTCCCTTTTACTTTCGAAGCAAAATTTTCACTGAAATCTATGAGGTGCAAGATGCTTTGTACACTCCTCAAGTTTCAAGGTGATTCATCCAGTACTTTTTGCGATGTTTCACAAAATGCCTGAAATTGAAAGTGTCCAGTCATTTATGAAAAGATAGTTTAATAAGAATTATTTCGTTCGAAAGTGATTAAAAATATACAACCCTTATTCTATATTTATATAACTGCAAACACTATGTGAAGTCGTGGTTCGGCTGGTAATGCACAATGCTCTTACCCTGATGGAATGAGTTCCATTTCCTGTGTGGGAAAATTGTATTTTCGCTTTTATTTTCTTTCAGTTTCAGAAAGTTTACAGTTGTGTCATAAATTACAGCACGAACAATTTACGAAAATACAATAAATTTCATCGAAAAGTACTTGTATCCAAACTACCAGCGCTTTTCTCTGTAAACTTGCATGAGTTTTTTTTTTTTTTTTTTTTTTTTTCAGTACTTAAAACTTCAGTCATCATATGGTGGATTTTTTCTTTATGGTGCGGTGTGTTAGTAAAAGAACAGAACTATCTGAGTTAGTAAAAGTAAAGGTAATAATCCAAAATACAATTTTGGTGAAAGTTGTGCTGGCTGTATTTTCTGGTGGTTTACCTAAAAAGCATCCACTCTTTTTACGGAGGACTAGCTCTGTGTCATCGTGTGAAAAACACTCAAACTTGGCAAGCAAAACATGTAATTCAGAAACTGGCAAGTATCAATGAATAGCCTACAATGAGTCCCATAAAGCATGTATAGTTCTTGATATTGTCATGTGAAACAGTTCCCAAAGAGCTTTCCGTCGAGAACTATTGGAATATTTGCGTGAAGAATTGACAAAAATTCTCCTGGCTAAATCATGGAATTTATTGATACCATGCCCAATCAAAATTTTGAAGAAAGTTTTCAGTGGATCAAGTAAATTTCAATTTATGTATTTGGTTTATGTATCAATTATCAAGTCGTTACTATTACAAACATGCCGCCATTGTCTGATTATCAGAGTGTCCATTTATTTTTATATGTCTTCATACTAAAATAATACAAAAATGATGTTTCATATAAGAGGTTAAAATTTTTAAGACTTCTAATTTTAAAGCATTTGTTTCGACTCATTTAAAGTTTCATACCTGGTCATAATTTAAATGTTGAATAAAAAAAATTATCAAAATTTAGGATTGCTATTGAAAATCTAAAGGTAGTTCATTTTAACAAATAGACGATCTCCAAAGTTTAATTCATGAATTTTTCCAGGGCTGGTAGCCCAGTCGGTAAAGCGCCGGCCTCGTAATTGGAAGATTGCGGGCTCGGTACTCGAGCCGGCCAAAGACCGTCGTGTACACTAATGGTGGCTGGTGCACGAAAAATCTGTCGTGGCCGCAAGGTCCTCCACGTTCCCATCGAAAATTATACCTCTGGGGGTCACCGAAGCGGGAGAGCCATCCCTTCCGTGAAGGATCAAAATTGCGATGGCATGTCTCCGGACCACCTCTAGGGGTGTGTTCCAGACCGTCGCCAATTGAACATCTGCGCAGCACTAATGCGACGTAAAACCCAATCAACCAACCATGAATTTTCCAACAACATATTCAATGTTACTTCTATTCCATTGATATTAGTATTCTTCTTATATGATACTTTGTATCAGAATTATTATGGTGAGGGTAGATACATTTCTTTTTTATGGCTGTACAATTACATATATATCAGTAATTTTTTTTTTTTTTTTTTTTTTTTAACACAGTAGAACAAATTATAACAGACAATTAAAGGCCACAAGAATCTATAATATCAGTTAGGAATATTTTCAGAAAAAAAAAAAAACTAGAATTTTTTCTTTTCAAACTTACCTTAACTTTAATCCACTATTAATTTCTGCAATACTTATAACAACTCTAGATGATGAATTGAAATTGAGCCAAGATTTTAAAATGAAGCAAAGAGTTATTATCAAATCAAGTTGATGAAGTGAAAGAGAATCAAGATTTAAGTTCAAGCAAAGATTATTATTATCAGAAGAACAAAGTAAAAACCTTTTTATGACCAGTAATAGAAAAAAAAAAAAAAAAAAAGTGTTTGAAACACTCAAAATCGTGGGAGTATCTCGTCAGGAACCCCACATTTGAGGAAAATTATAAAAGTAAGATTTCGATTATTAAAACGGGTTTTCCTACCTTACTTTCAAAACATTAAATTGAATTAAAAAAAAAAAAAAATGAAAAAATATTTTAGACGATAATAAAACTTAACCAACTAAACCATAATCTTCACAGAAAAAAGGTGCAAGCACATGTTTAAAGTCAAAACATGTAAAAACACGAGTTGAGATGTCAGCAGCAATTTTGTATATGTATACATTGTAATATTTCGTTGTATATAAAATTGAAATGTCCGTATCTTAATTGATAAACTGGAGTGGAGAAATAAATTTATGATTTGTGAAATATAATTAAAAAAATTAGTATGTTGTGGCCATTTTGAGTGATTCTTCTATATCTTTCTATACACTTTTTGGTCGAAAGCTACGTAAATCCTTAAAAAATCTGCATAATAGTGTAATACTCAAATTGACTCAGAGTAGTTTTTTTTTTTTTTTTTTTAAATAATAGCTATTTTACATACTTCTTTTGGTGCATTTTTACACTATAAAATCTGAGAAGCCTTCTTGTAAATGAGGCAAATTACAGTAGTGTCTGTCTTCTGATATGCTCTCAAATCGAGTTAGCTTTATATTGTATATATATATATATATATATATATATATATTATAATAGCCATCTGACATATAAAGTTTGGTGAAAATATAGGCTAACTGAAAAACCTTCTCGTAAAAAGGGAAATTTGTCATAGTAACGCCACCTATCGGTCGATATACACTCAAAATGAATCAGCGTAGTATTTTTATAATAACCATCTCACATATTAAGCTTGGCGCGCTTATACAATATAAAAGATTACACATAGTCTTCGCATAAAGGGAGAAAGTTACCGCATAGCATCACCACCTGTTGGACGATATATGCCAAAATTTAATTAGCACTAATTTATATTAATATTCAAGAAAACATAAACTTTCCCAGAATACCGTGCAATTTCTCGTGAGATGCAGCCTCCGCAATATTTTGGAAACACACATACAGACACACTATGAAAAGCATGCTGAGAGACAGAAATTTTCTAATGAATAAATCGTGTTCATGATATTTCAAAATATGTAAGGTAAACGCACCAGTAGTGGACACGTTAAGTAAATTTTTCGGCTATATTTTGTGTAGGGTTCTTAATTTTAGAGACTCAAAAAATAATTAATGTTTCACACCTTTATTAACTCTTTCTTTACATGAGTGTATTAAGAAAACTGCTTATTGGGCCATTTTTATATATAAAAATAAAAGATTTCGGACAGCTTAAAATGAGCCAGTAGTGGACTCACTAAAACCCAATAGTGGACCCTTTTTTCTTCCAGTAGTGGGCACCTTTGATTAAAATCGGTCAAGTAGATTTTACGTTACACTAGTACTACATTAGAGGTTATTGGCGAAGGCCTGGGATACACCCCTAAGGGTGGTTAGAAGACATGCCATCACAATTTTGTTCCGCCAATTTGATGATATTGGACATCTCTGAATTTTTGTTTTAAAGTAAGGTGATCAAACGTCCCCATTTCTTGGGGGACAGTTCTCACTTTCAGCAGTTTGTCTCTGAATACATAAATCCCCATTGTGGACGACATTTAGGGTTGAGGCTTGGGTGGGTTTTACGTCACAATGGTTCTACGCTATGGGCAAATGGCAACGTCTGGGAACTCCTAAGGGTTGTCCAGAGTAGAGAGCTTCCAAGATGAGAGACGACAAATGATTAAATTACACTACGACGCATACTCGTAGCAGACATTTTTCCTACTAAACTAGGTTTTGGTAGAAAAATTCCAGTTCACATTTCAGTCTAATAGCACAGCTCAGTCTAATAGCAAAAACGCATCTCAGTCTAATAGCAACAACAACAAATTTACAGATATCATTGTTTTATGATAATAATCCTTTATTTTAGCTATAGTTTTTAGCACAGTTCTTTAAAGCTATCAAGAACACTTTTAAATGCATATTTTTGTCAAAAACATTTTCAAGCCAATGAGAAGCTGACTCGCTATTGTTGCCCCTCTCCTTGTAGGCTCTCTAATCAAGAGATACTGTCGACTACAAAATTATCGAAGCACACATCTACATTCTTTCTTTTTCTTTTCTTTTTTTTTTTAGTATGATCGCTAATTTTTATCATCAATTTACTTTTTTATAAACAGCATAAAGAGGAAGACCATGACTCGACAATTGTTTACTTAATAACAAAACAGTATTAGGTAAGTTCACATCTTTTAAATACGAATTATTGCTTACGTTTCAATAGTTTCGCTGCCGAATGTAAAGGTTACGTAGTGTAAGAGCACCAGTAGTGAATACTTTAAGTATATTTTCAGGCTACTTTTTGTGTAATTTTCTAAATTTTAGAGACTCGAAGAATAATTAATGTTCCACACCTTTATTAATTCTTTCTTTTTATTTATTATATTACGGAAACTGCTAATTGTAGCATTTATATTTGTAAAAATCTCAGAATATATATTTTTTTTCCTAAGCAAAGCTTTTGTCGCAATTTTATAATTTAAAATGAACTTTTGAACTTTTTTTAAGTGCTGCATTTGTCACCATTTCTTATTTTGAAATTAGATACATCATACTAATGGCTCGCCTTAGTACTTGCGCAATTTTTATTCTAGATCGTGTAGGGATTTTAATTCCTGAATTTCTCCCCCCCCCCCTTTTCTCTTTAGAAAATTTGGTCGTCTTAGTATTCACACATTTATTATTCAAAATCGTGAATGCATGAATTTCTGAATCTATGGGTAAAAATATTGTAGAGTACCCATAATTCCGATCTCAGCAATTTAGAGACGTTGAGGTTGAGTGGATAGGACGTCGCCCTAAAGGTATGTGGTTGGCTATTGGCAATGGTTTGGGTTGGTTGGTTGGATTTCACGTTTAGTGCTGCGCAACGTGCAATAGGCGATAGTCTGGGACACACCACTGAGGATGGATCGGAGACATGCCATCATAATTTTGATCCTCCACGGAGGGGAAGGCAATGATTTGGGAGTCATGCCTAAGTATTCTCCGGAGACAAACCGTCGCATTTTGATTTTATGTACCTCTTTTTGCACCACGACGTCTTTCACGCGAAATTGAGAACTTAAAGGAGCATAACTAATTAACAAAAACAGGAACCATCCAACCTCTCGGACCCTACGTAAAACAATCAGGAGAAATATAACTCTCTAAATACTAATGTCCTCCATATTCCCATCCAAATTAAACCACTGGGGGTCACAAAATGTCTTCGTACTATCTTAGAAGTGAGTTCCAGATCGTCGCCAATTACCCATAACGAGATAAAATCCACTTATCCTCAAACCTCTAAATATTGACCGCAGTTATATTTCAATGTCTTTGTTTCAATGGAAACCGATTAACCAACTAATCCAATATGGAGCCCGGAAAGAAATTCGCGAATAAAAATACTTGAAATGTCTCGATATTATCTCATAATTCAAGAGAATTCCCATTTTGTTCAACCTACTAAATTTAAGAAAGAATAAGGGTCATCCTATCCACAGAAAATTAAATTTATGGTAGCATATGTCCTTACTAATCCAAGGAGTGAGTCCCAAATCGTTGCCAATTGCTCAATGCGTAACTTTAGTGCGACTTTAAAAACACTCCACTCAACTCTAGATTTGGTAGATTATAGTCTACTGCTGGATCTGACCTTAAAAATCAAATGAGCCAATAGTGGACAGGGGTGTCCACTACTGGTCATGATGACATTTTTTTGTACCAGTAGTGGACACTCATAAAAATACCATATGTTAATATGAGATTTAAAAAACACAGCAATAAATGAATTCTGCATACTTATTTTAGTCATATGAAAGCAAAAGGTAGAAGAAATCAGTTAAAAATAAGCAGAGATAAAGCAAACAAAATTTTGTTTCCTTGTTCAAAACGAAAGGAAAAAACAGCAATATCACGAAAAGTGTATATTTTTTTAATTTAAATTAATGTTATTCTAAAACTAATGGCTGGAATTACTTATAGTTATAAGTATTAATAGCAGAGGACTATAACTTCCTGAACATTGCTCGAACCTTCAGACAGAATAGAAAGCTGAGTTGAAATTTAAAAGTGTCCACTACTGGTACAGGGTCCACTACTGGTTCTTTTACCTTAAATCAATCTGTAACCAGAAGTCGAAAATTTCCAAGAATCAAATACTTTCTTCTTATGTGCAGAGAAGAAAGTTAATAAAACTAGCTTGACTTTAAAATAAACATAACAGCAATTTATATTTCGCAGTCGTAAAATAATGCTCAATAATAAAAAACCCCGTCTTAATTAAAACAGTTTTACGGAAATAGGCTGGAAATATTTAAAGATATATTTTTATTAGCTTTTTCCCGATTGAAGATCGTACATAGTTCTTATACAGTGGCTTTTGCATAATGGTGCCCAAGTGCTACCCTATTGCGAAAGTCAGTTTTAAATTGAAAGATATTTGTCTCAGTATTTAAAATTGGAAAAAAAAAAGATTATATTAATTAAAATTACTAACATTTTAGTTTTCTTTTTCTACAAACTCTAAAACAACTATGATTACTTTATTCTAAAAACTTCCTTTTTTAGTAAATATATTTTATTAGTATAACTAATTTAAAACTGTTTATAATGGTATTGTGGTCTTTCCATTTTAAATGAATCATCAAGACATCAAAATTATAAAATTTCATAACAATAAAAAATAACTGATTTTTGATGTAGCACATCCGTAACGGAAGAAGAAATGAGACATCTTGAAACTCTTATTTTAGCTGACTAATCACACAACACTGCATGAAATATAGATATCGCGCACTCGACAAAATAGAACCCCACCCAATTTAAGCTTAAATTAAGTTTAAACCGATGTATTTACTTAGTGAATTTTTAGCAGTTTCCGGTCTTTAAGATGTATTATAAAGTTACCGATATTCATTGCGCCAGTATAAAATTCATATCTGTCAGTAGTAAAGCACTTATTATATGATAAGTTTGTGCAAGCATTACTTCTATTTTCAATGCAAATCAACAGAGGAAAAAAAAATAGTTATCTTACAATGATATTTCTCCACACTCTCTGCTTAAATATTTATGAAGAAAGTACGTGAGAGTAAAATATTAACATCGTGGAAGAGAAAATATATAATTATAGATTTTACAACCACTAGTATAATTCAAGTTCGGTAACATTCGTTCCAAGTCAACGAATAAATTAAGAGTTAAACAACTCTGTTTTCATTGAAAGGAGAAAACAATTTCATTCCTTCTCTCTATTCTATCAGAGTTAAATATGGTCAAGAGCAGACACATCAAAAGTAAAACAAAGAAAAAGTCTGAATCCTCATAAAAGGTCAAACGTCCATCTATTATCATTAGTTTTTGCGATTTGGCGGCTCATCTTCATCTTGTTGGCGAACAAAAAATTTCATTGAAAAGCAACTCATACTCCAAACATCTTTCGGGAAGAAGGGAGGTAACTCCAGATGAAACTTGGTTGGAAAGGGGGGGGGGGATAAGGGCCGAAACGTCATAGTATGAAGGATCACCTCTATACCAACCCATGTAGTTGGTCGCCTCAACGCTCCTTGAGTGTCTACAAGCTTCTATTTTATTCTTATACAGATCGACTCTCTTCACTCCTATCATTATCATTTGTGCAAAAGGACTTAGATGACCGATGTGCTTTCATTTCTTGTCTTTGTTTAAACCTCCAATTGCACGGTGTCTCTGTTCTACCAATAATTGATGTGAGGGATTCTTATATCTGCAACTTTTCCACCTGGTTTTTTATTTTATTTATTTATTTTTTTCTATAAATGTCTTCCCTAGTTATTTTTGTTGCCACTTGGATATCATAGTTGGGATTATTAGGGGTTATTATGATAATATTTTCCATGCCATGAAACGCTGACTTAAGAGTTGGTAATTATTTTATACAACTATTTATTTAAGATTTCCTGGAGGAAGGAACTTATGTGGAAAAATAATGCAAATAATTATAGGATATATGTATATCTAACAGATAGCGTGAGCTCAAAGAAAGACTAATATGAGGTTTGCTGTAGATTTGTTTAAATTACTTTTGTTTGAAATTTTGTTTTACAGTAAGTAATAATAACGATAAAAAGCCTTTCATAGCTTCTGTGTTTTGAAACAAACACATTATCAAATAATTTCCTAACATTCACGATTCCAATAATGTTGGGAGTTTAACTTTCATTTATCAATAAAAATTTTCATATAGAGCATTACAAAGAGCAACAATTTAGTAAATATAAATGATTATATATATATTATATATTTATATGTTATATAGAAAAGCGCCGAAATTTTATGAAAAGTTTTCAGTTTTTAAGCTGTAATGTTTGGTTTCCTACGTGAACTCGAACTTCTGTTTCATTAATGACTGTCAATAGTACAAATAGTAATAGAGACAACCAGATACTTTAACACATTAACTTTTATTTTAACTTATAGTGGAAGGGAAGGGCTCAGGACGTGGAATAACTGGTAAATAGATCTTAAATATACAATAATGAAATTTAGACTATATCAAAACTTTCCTCACCACTGTAGCAGATTGCGATATCACCAGCTGTCCCTTGGGAACTTTAACCCTTCATAAAGAAGAACTATCGCCGGCCGAAACACTTTTTAGATCGCTTTCTATCAAAAGAACACTCCCTCAAAAGAACATCAAGTGTTGCATTAAGCACTCTATTTAAAGTCCTTACATTAAAAAAACGATTCACTTTATTTTATACCAAAATACGTCCCCTAAAACTACTCCCATTCAATTTCTATCCACCTTTCGCAATCTACCTAGGTCCTGTTCTTAAATTGTCAAACTACTTAACCAATAACTAGAGACACTCCCTGCCAACCCAAATGCACCTCCACGCGACACTTCCAACCAGATATCTACCGCACAACATCGTCAAAATATCTTGGATCCAGCTAGAGACCTTTACATTCTCAACCGAACATTTTACCTCAACTCGACATTATAACTTTAGACTACTTTCAATACTAAATTCAACTGGCGACCTTTACCTTCTCAACGCAATAGTCTAACGGCCGTATTCACCATTAACTTTAACTCTCGGTTCAATGAAAAGACTTGAAAAGAGCCTAAAGGCAGGGTGCAGCTTTCTAAAAAAATTTACTTCCTACTTCTACCTTCTAGCGACGAAGATTTCATATAATTTTTGATTGGTTATTTTCTGCTGAAAAATTTGAAAGTAACAATGCCGCTAGATGGCATAAGCAACGCATCAAATTCTATTGAAAATTTGTACCCAGACTTTATGCGCTTTTCAAGTTTTCGTGTTCAACCGGGAGTTGAAGTTATTAGTGAATACAGCCGTTACTCACCACCAACATATGACACCTCCTCCAATACTGAATTAGATTGGCAACCTTTACTTTCTCAACTCAACACCATTCCTATCCACAGATTAAAACGCGAACTGGAAATATAGTAGCACCACTAGTGTCAACAGAGGGGAACTACAAGTGTTAAGTCTATATGTATAGCATCTTTGGTCGAAAATTGTTTTTCTATTTCGCGAGTAGTTAGTATTAGCAGGTTAGTATGTAAAGTTCTCTTTTCTTTACTTTTTGCTATTTTTGAATTCGCAAAATCATACTAAAACATTCACAGCTATTTTTCTAAGAAATAACATTAACTTTTATCATGTTTAAAAATACGAAGTGTCTATTGCTACGGCAGCCGGAACAATATTATTGTTACGGCAGTCACCAATGAATCTTTATCGCTCCCACTAAGAACGACTCTTTTGTGAATCAATCTCGTAGCACACATGTTGACATTCACGACGCCATTTTTATATTTATTATTTTAAATGATCGCTTTACTATCCTTGCTTTTTGTTGAATGCGGCATTTTAATTTATTTTTTGGGCTAATGTGTTCGGGAAAAAATGTTGAAATCAATGTGGGAGATTTATTTCCCTCATATAATGATTTCGGGGCGGGATTTCGATCAGAAAATAATTGAACCATCGATCTGTGATAATTTAAAATACAATCGATTTATTTTGCAAAACATAAAATTTACTTTTTTTTTTTTTTTTTGTATATTCTGCGTTATATTTCTCTGGGATGAAAATCATTTGCATAATTTTTTATAGATTATTTGTATTGTGTGAATTCTTATAGGAAAATGAACATAGTTTTGTCATGGCCGCAACATACTAGTTTTTTCTCATATCTTTTATTTGTTTTGTACCATAGTAGAATTTGTACTTATTCAAATATTATTTGTTATAATAAATGTAATTAATCTTTTTTAATATTGCTGTGGAAGATTTAAAATATTTGCTTTAATTTACATGATGGGTGTAAAACCGCTTAGAAAGCAAAAAACTGTAAACTGCTACTTGCATGCAGAATGAATAGTGAAGGAAGACTTAATAATAGTATGTTATCTGCAGGATTCGCTTCAGTTGTGTCTCTGAATTTCATGTTATTTTGTTTTATAGAAATTTTTCATTTTGAATATTTCATTTGCATTGTAATTTTCATAGAACTTCACAAATATCATATTATCATTTATGATTAGTGTAAATAAATATTTTTAATAATAGCCATTTTATATATCATTAACAAGTCTTGCCATTCATTCTGCTGCAAGTACCAGTTTTCAGGGTTTTTTGCATGTTGCAAGCATATAATGCCTAATTTCACTGACAGTTATTGTATGGGAAAATTTGTTTCCATAATTATTCATTACTTAATTTATTTTTTAAAATTCTATTTTCACATTCAAAAAATTCGCAGTGATTAAATTAGTACTTATTCTTCAAAAATTAATTTTTTAAATTTTTAGTACTATTTCATTTTATGGCTAATAATTGAAAAAAATGCACTTAATGAAAACTCACATTTTTGAACTCAAATTTGTAAAATGAGTACTAATAGTTTTCTGAATGTGAAAATGGAATTAAAAAAAAAAAAAAAAAAAAAAAACTATCATGTTGTGGCCACTATATGACTTTCTTCTGTATTTGGAGCAACTTCAGTATACAGTACACTCTCAAAAATCCGCACAGCTTAAAACGAAGTGTTTTGCGGATTTCTGAATTTTGCAGATTTTAGAGTAATTTCCTTTTATTTACATCTTAGAACCTCATTTGAGTAGCAAATCTTTAAGATACAATTTATATGTTATATATACAATGCTGAAATATAGTGTGTCTAATAAAAGTACAAATATTCATGAAATTTTAATTTAAAAAACAATTTTTATATATCACATTATAGTTACAAATTACCTAGATTTTTGAAAAGTCTGATCAATACTAGTTTAAGTAAGAATATTCATACATATTTATTTTCGTATAACCTGCAAAAAAGTCAGCAATTCTTGGTCAATCACATAAGTTTGTGCTATGAGAAAATTCGAGTATTTATCTGCATGAGAAAAAATCTTTCATGAAAACTGTCTTTCTCCTTTTCCTCTAAATGACTATCATTTATTTTTTAATAATTATGTATAATTACACTTATCATTTCCTCCTCTGCAATATGTTGAGTGATTGGTGATTCATCAGCATCAGTTAAAAACTGATTTGTCTCTTAATACAGCTGAAATTTTGCAATCCTCTAATCAACAAATCAATTGTGACAATGTTTGTTTACATTGCAAATGATATGCGGATTTTTGAGAGTTGACTGTACACCCACAGCAATATTTGGCGATTATGGCTAAATCATAAATGATAAAATGACAAATCTAAAATAAACAACATATAAGCTGCCATATTATATCGCAAACAGTCCAGAACGACATTGTTATCGTTCAAAACAGCACCAAAGAAAAATCGCCAAATTCAGCTGTGGGTGTATACTGAAGTTGTACCCTATATTTTCGTAAACAAATTCTCTCAGTAAAAATAATTTATTAAAATTATTTTCCATGATAAATGCAGATGATTTACATTTCTAGAGAAGTCGTAACGTCAAATATCCAAAGAAAATAAATTTTATTCTCCAAATAACATTTTATAAAAATACATTTTTTTCTTTATTTTAATGAGAAAAATCAATAACTTTTATCGCAGATCTATAGTTCAATCATTCGTTTTAAAGGATATAGTTAAAGCTCTTTGGGTACATAATGAAAATTTACAGGAGACAGATGCAATGCTCCTACATATACAAAAAATTTTCCTCAGTTGACTATAAGTGTTATAAACAATTCTTTTTAATTTCATAATTATTAAAAAATAATTATCTTTATGCACATTTACACGAAATTTTGAGATATATCACCATGTTAAAACTTTAGAAAAAGCAGGTTGGCAAAGCCACATTTAAGACTATTTTCACCAAAAGTTGACAGACACTAATTTATGTCAAGGTGCAACTACATACCAATTTGCATGAAATTCTATGCAGTAGTTCCTGAGATACAATTGCCACAAAAATTTATCACACACAGACACATTTTTTAAAACTGGTCAAATCGTGTTCTACTCCTCTCAGAATGCGTAAATCAAAATCTATTGAAAACCCAAGGTCAAAAATTTTTACGAATACAATACTTTCTTCTACTAAAATGTAGAAGAAAGTAATAAATGAAGTTTTATAAATTTGGCTAATTGAATAGCTTACCAAATAATTGGATATTTGGACAAACTGAATATTCATCTAGCCAAATAGTTTCAGATTCGGCCAAATGGAATAATCAGTAATATGGCCAAATATTTGGTATATCTCTAGTATGAATATTATGTAGAATATTTCAGTAATCTCCATCTCCAGCAAGATTATAAATAAAAAATACAGATCAATAGTTACAAAATTCCAATTTATGAACAGTTTGTGCAGCTGCAGATTCAGCCGTAATTAACTAAAACTTTAAAAATTAGTATGACTGCATATTTAAATAAATTTTAATTTAATACAGTATATATTTTTAATTGAAATAATTCTGCTAATTTCTTTCATGCTAATTAATCACAAATTTCTTTTTATAATTCTGAAGAACTATATAACTTACTCGCAGGCTTTGCCTGTTTCACTGGACACTATATTTAAACGAATTCTCAAAATTCCATATCATTACTATAAAATCTCAAAAATAAAAATACTAAAATCAGTTGAAACCTAAGTTAAAGTTTATGTCACATTCAGTAGAGATTTTCTCGCTTGCAGCATGAAGAGTTCAGGTTCCCACTGCCTTCGACACTGATTTACTCCCCTGTCCACAGCGGGAAACAGTGGCGGATCTAAGGGGTGAAGCACCTCCCCCCCCCCCCCCCCAAAAAAAAAAAAAAAAAAATACTGGCATTCATTTCACATTTGAATATTACAATTGTAAAATTTTCATTGATCTGGAATAACATCTTGACATATCTTAGCCCCCCTCCATGGGCGTCGGCACATAGGCGCAAGGGGGGGGCACTTGCCCCCTCCTGGAAAAGTCTAATAAATAAATAATTATTTTAAAAAATTACAATTAAAGCTGTGTCATCAAAATTCGAATAAAATTTATGTCACAGAGCCAATTAGAGTCAAACCAACCAGACTTGCATTTATAGGTTGTCTCTAACTTTCCCCTGCAAACAGATTTTAAATCGACTCGACAGTACATTTTCCGGATTAGTGTTGGTTTAGAATAAGTTGTATAATTTCTGTGTAAAATGTTGTAGCTTAAATTTCATGTATAAAAAATTGTTGTAGCAAATGCTTACACACTGGCTTACTTAATCACCTCAATCAACTAATCATTTGAATCTAATTGAATTTGTAAAAACATGCTGAAATTTTGCAATTTGAAGTTAGCCCCCTCCTGAAAAATTTTCTGCCGACGCCACTGCCCTCCTCCCCAAAAAGTTAAGTTCTCGATCCACCACTGGCGGGAAAATCAGAATTTTCAATAAATCGAATCAGAGAGAATATTGCATATTCTTAATCAATACTCACAGTGATGCCGCTAGTCTTTCAAAATCTTGGGACCCATGAGTTTAAAAAATCTGGGTCAATTTTTCAAAAAATGGGTCCCCACATGAATGAATTTATACAATACAGATATAATTTTTTTTTTTTTTTTTTTTTTGTAAATGAAAAACAAATTTTTAGGAATTTTTAACCAGCTCTTTTTGAAATTGTTTTAAACTAATATTATGTAGGAGGAAAAGATCTTTTTTCCTTCTTCAGAGCAGAATGCTTTAAAAATATAAAGAAAATATTAGTTTTAAACAAGAAATATATTTAAAAATTTATTTTTTTCTTTCTTCGTTTATTTATTTATTATTTTTTTCAAGAACGAAAATTACGTGTCCGCTGGTACCCGCCAAAATAAATTTTTCACGTAATTTACGCACTATAGCACATAAACAGCATCTCTGACTCATATGCCAAAATTCGCCATTCCATGAAAATTTGAAGCATATTCAAACTTGAAACTGTGTTTTTTGCTGAGCCTACCCCAACGGACGGTGGTAGTATGTGTGTGTGTTGGGGGGAAGGGGGATTTCGCGAAACCCAATCCCTTTAGAGTGTGTGTTGCATACACATACCAATTGATGCATCAAAAAATCTCTTTCCTCGGATAATTTGGAGTAGAGTTATGCTAAAAACGTGTCTTTGCACACGTCCTGATCCTAAAGTGTGGAAAAAGGGGAGAATTTTGGAAAATCTTTTTACACTACATATTGGATACATATAACTGACCCACACATAAATAATTACTGTTCTACAATAATTTGAAGCAGATTTAACCTTGAAAACTTTCTATTTACTCCCCCCCCCCCTTCTTCCTATGGGAGGAGGTAGAAAGTAGTTTCACAAAATCTCTTTGTGGTGTGTGTATTGGGTATGCATAACCAATCGACATTCAAAAATCACTTTCCTAAGATAATTTGGAACAGAGTTAGTCTTGAAAATGTATTTCCTTCCAACTTTTAAAAGGGGGAAATTTCACAAAATCCTATTATAGTGCATGCTGGGTATGCATAACCAACCCACACATTAAAATTAATCTGAGATAATTTGGAGCAAAGTTACACTTGGAAACTTTTTTTTCTCCCCCCCCCCCTCCTTGAACCCAAGGAGGGAAATCTCATTACAATAGGTATTGGATACATATAAACTATTTATGCATTAAAATACATGACTGCAACTTACCTAGATTTCCCAAGACAAATGTAGCGCTGAAAGGGGAGGGGGGGTCACGAATTTGCCCCCTTGCAACACAACTCTCAAAATCAAAAGTCACAAAAATATGAATGGGTTTTTGGAGATATATACTGAAAACAGCCATGCGTTTTCTTTAGAATATGTACCACTTTTTTGTAAAACTCTACTCAAAAATTCCCCCTACCTCTCTTAAAAATTGAAAATTTCAAAATCACAGAAAATGCTTTCTTGTACTCAATTAGAGTCCTGTGCACCCGACCCGAACCCGACAAAAAAAATTTCATCAACCCGAAAACCGACCTGAACCCGACTAAAAATTTTTCATCAACCTGCACCTGACCCGAAACCCGAGAACTAAATGAAAATTACTTTTTCATCTAAAAATCATGCAAAACTTTTTTAAATTATAAAATAAGGTAAGTTTTCCTTGTCATACAGTTGGTAAATTATTTTAAAAAGAATTTGAAATGTAATTACTAATTGTTTAATTTAAAACTGAAAAAAGGATCAATAATGATTTTTAACCATTTATGTGAGTTGTGAAATTCAAGAGTAAACTAGTGTGTTTTGGCCACCACAAGACTTTCTTCTATACTTTCCTATATTTTACTAAGTGCAAATAATTTATTAAAAATATTATTTTTTAAGATTATCTAACAGGATGAATGCAAACGATTTTCATCTTAGAGACAACTAACACTAAATATCCAAAGTGACAGTTTTATTGCCTATAAATAGCATCTTAAAAAGTACGTTTTTATAATGGTTATCTCACATATCAGGTTTCGTAGAGTTATATGCTATAGAAGTTGAGATATAGCCTTCCCATTATCGAGGGATATTGCAGCATAGCAGCTCCACCTATTGGCCAATTAGCATACAGATTGATTCAACATTATGTCTCCTTATGGCTTTCTCACATATCAAGTTTTGTTCGATTATACACAATAGAACCTGAGATATAGCCTCCCATTAAATTGCAAATATTGCTGTATAGCAGCACCACCTGTTGAGCGGTTGACACCAACAGTTGAGATACTAATTTAGGTCAAGGTGCATCTACATATAAATTTATATGCAATTTTATGCAGTAGTTCCTGAGATATAGTCTTTGCCTAAACTGCTGAAATCGCTGTGCAGCAGTGCCACCTGTTGGCCAATAAGAATTCAAATTGAATCATCATGTCTCATAATAGCCTTTTTTACATATCAAGCTTTGTTTGATTATACTCAATAGAACCTGAGATATAGCCTTCTCTTAAATCTCAGAAATTGCTGTATAGCAGCGCCACCTGTTGATCAGTTGACAAAAATTGATAGGCACTAATTTAGGTCAAGGTACCTCTACATATAAATTCATATATAATTCTGAACAGTAGTTCCGGAGATACAGTCGTCACAAACTTTTTGTCACACACACACACACAGAAAGATATTTTCTATAAATGGTAAAATCGTGTTCTAGACCTCTCAAAACATGCAAATCCATCGAAAATTTTTATGAATCCAACACTTTCTTCTATTGAATATAGAAGAAAATAAAAAATGCACTTCAATTTAAATGTTCATAATTTATTATTTATTACTTATAGTCTGGAAAAAAAATAAAGATTTATTATTCTTTATTGCTTATGTCCGATGTAGATGTTTACTTTACTATAATAATTTGTGTAGCATATATGTGATTCGTAGTTAAACATCTGCTTTTTAAGGATCACTGATCATTTTAAACTCGCATAATCACCAACTTAGCTTCTCGTTTCAGTTTTCTGGTGCATTATTTATTCGTTCTAGAGAAGACAATAAAGAATATAATCTGCCTTGATGGTATTCGCTTCCTTTATGTGTTTATTTTACATTACTTTTTTAAATTAAATCATGACAAGTATTCCCTTTATATTTGCTGTATATACAAATGTAAATGGAAGAAAATTGAAAATTTCGTTAACATACAAGCGAGGATTAAAATTCATTGAAAATAAAGATATCTTAAAAAAAAAAAATGTAAATTGAGAAATAACTTAAATTTCCAAAGCGTAAAAGTGAGGTCATGTTGTATTTCTTATATATATATATTAACAATAGTCAATAAAAATTTATACAGTACTTTAAAATTTTCATACAATTTCTACATATGATCAGTTTTAGATTTGTTTAAGAAAAGAAAACACATATGAATATTTTTTTCTCATGCTTATACAGATTTTTTTTTTTCGGGTGGATATCCGTGCATAGGAATATGGAGCTCCGACACATGTCTAAAATCAGTTAAAGAAACTATAATTATGTCTACAAATATATGCTTTCAACTGTAAATTTTTTTTTGAAAGGTGTTCTCAAGTCGACCTGACTCATAGAAAGCTAAACCTGACCCGCAAGAGAAAAAAATTTGTCAACCCGACCCATGGGTCGGGTCAAGTTCAGGTACAATTGGGTTACCCAACCCGATGCAGGACTCTGTACTCAATACTCTCCACATGTGCAATTACTTCACCGTGAAGTAATGTGAAATTGACTTATGCTTACAATTACAGACGTGTTTTTGCCTCCTGCTCTCCAGGGAGAAAGGGGGGGGGGTCATAAAATTCCATTACTATAGATGTCAGATACATATAAATAATCCACCCACTGAAATTCTTGACTTCAGCTCCTACAGTTTTTCCAAGACAAATTCAGCACTAAAGCACTAGCATTGTGCACAAATCAAATCCCTAAAAAACTACTAAAAACAAAAGTGGGTATTTGGAAATTACATGGCTCTTTTCAACATCTTTGTTAACCATTTTTGGTAGAGTTCTACTCAAAAATCGGGAATTTGTGAAATTTTCCACCAAAAATTTATTTTTTCCTCCCCCCCCCAACCTAAAAATCAAAAATTTCAAAATCATAGAATGTTTTTTTCCTTTTTGTCCTCAAATCTAGTCTCTCCATGTGCAATCTCCTCATCGTGAAGTAATTTGGAGCTGAGTTATGCTTACAAACATGTTTTTGCCCCCTGCCCCCTTGGAAGGGGAGAAAATGTTGTAAAAGTTGATATATATAATTTTAAGTTGCTTTAAGACCTAAATTCCTGCAAAGTCTCCTGCAATTCAGTTTAGCCCTTCTCGTGTGATACTTGGACAAAAATAAAGTTACGGACACAACAATTGCAAATTTTTTTATTCTGAAATTTACAAACAAAAGTCTGATTTTATTAATATAAATTAGTAGAAAGACAATATTAAAGTTTGCATGTTAAAATAAAATAAGCTTCATTTAATCACTTGACCAACTAGTCAGAGGCACACTATAGCTGTCGTCTACACATTACTGCAGCCTGCGAAGTGGTTAATACTTAAGAGTACTACCTAACCTTTGAAATTTGTTTCCGGATTATTGATTATACAATTTATTATAATTTTGTTTTGACATTTAGAAATTTTTCAACTGTTAAATTGGTTCTTTTAATATTTTGAGTTTAAATATAAAAAAGTAACCAAGTATATCATTTGCATTTTTTAACTGCAAAATAAAATGTTAAAAGTTTAAAAAATAAATTTTTGCAAAACAAATACTAATTTATTGTTTGTGATTTTTTCTGAATGTGAAAACGGAATTTAAAAAAATTCATTAAGTAATGCATAATTATGGAAACAAATTTTCCCGTGCTTTATAAATCATTTTTTATTTTTCATTAAATATTAGTTACTTAACTTATTGATGTTTAAATTAATACATAAATTTTCTTTGTTAGTATAAATATCAATTACTAGTATGAACATCAGAAAATTAGTTTTTTCTTATACAATTTGAATACTTTATGCATCCGTGATTAGTTTTAATGTACATTGTACCTGTACATTTTAATGTACGCAATGTTTGATACACATAAATGTACATTTTGACGTCCGAATTATGAACTATGTTTACATATTATCATTTTCACATTTTTTTTTAGAGTCCTAAGATTTAAAAAAAAAGAAAAAAATTAAGTTACACTTTTTTATTTTTTGAATGATTGATTATTAACATGCCATCATTTGCTTTTGTTAAAAAAAAAAATATTTTAGATGTTTGAGATCAATTTATATATGTTTTTATTTTTTCAAAACTTTCTGCTGAAAGGTTGAAGGGGGAGGGGGGCGTCAAAATGGACATTTGTAGGGGTAAAACTACCTAATATGCAAAAACCCTGAAATCTGCTATTTGCATGCAGATGGGGGGGATTTAATAATGGTATATTATATATCTACCTGTAATAAATAATATTTAAAGGGTTCTTAATGCATTTTAAGGCAAACAATCAAAATGACAAATTTCTATAAAAACAAAATAATTTAACATAAAATTCAGAAGCAGCAAAAATTTTAAAAACCCTGAATTCAGGGGCAGCCCCTGAAAAGTTTCACCCCTGCATTTGTTGATATTTATACTAACAATAGCAGCTTATTTACAATATGATTGCAGCAATAAATAACAATACAATGAGAAGCGGCGGATTTGAGTTAGATTGTACCCTACACCCATTTCGATATGGCACCCTCCCCCTCCCATGTTTTGAAGTATATTATGCATTTGTAATAGTAATAATAGCAATAAATATGATACAGCTAAAGGAGAAATATTTTTCTTAGATATATCAATCTCTAAGCAATCTTTATATAATAATCATTACATAAGTAAAAAATAAATAATCATATCTGATCATGAAAAAAATCAATTACTTTATTTGGTTTCTCCTACAAAAAATGTTAATAAGCAGAATTTAATTTTTTATTTAATCACTTAAGAACTGACTAACTTTCTTTTTATATTTTTATTAATCAAAATTGAAATTATTTTGATTCATAAGTAGATACACTGTAAAAAAATAACTATTACCAGCTGCAAGAAACTCTTCTCCAATCAGAGAGAGTTTCTTGCAGCTGGTAATAGTTATTTTTTTACAGTGTAGGTTAATTTGTTTAAAAATAGTTTCTTTACAGCTTCTTGTTCGATATTTTATATTTAAATCATTGCATACTTATTTATTTTCAGAAAATAATTTCTCTCATCAAATCATAACATGTTTGACTCATGACAGAGAGAGCAGATCATGCTTTGAAATTTGTATTATTGACTGAAAATCTATTCGATTGCTCTTAATGTTTGGATTTGTGTTCAAAATTAAATCATTTTTAAGAATTAAATAAGCTTAAAAAAAATTACCACACTCTACTTGGATCTAAGCATAATCCATTGCTGGACGCTTAATTGCCATAAGAAAACAGCAGCATCCCTAGCTACATATTGCCGCTGCTTAGTCCAGAGGATCAACCGTTCAAATATAACACTATCTTTTTTTATTAATATCACACAATCAACAGATTGGGAAGAAAATCATACATTGAGAAAATTCATTTTTCCAGCTCAGTGAAAATAATGGCAGGACCAGGAGTCGAACCCCAGATCTTTGACTTACATGGTCAAAGATCTTAGACCGTGTAAGTCAAAGATCTGGGCATTATTTTCACTCAGTTGGAAAAATCAATTTTCAATAACACTATCTATTCGTATATTTCAAACCACTATCTAAAAATCTGTAACGTGTTAAACAGGGATTGATCAAGTGTTTTATAATTGGCAAAATATAAAAACAATTAATTAAAAATGTTTCTCATTCCTATTAAATACTGGTTGTCCTTCAAATTTAACTGCCACTACTGTTCAAATTTTAATTATCTTTAAAATTTAGGCGCCCCTAGGCACGGGCCTAAGCCAAAATCTGTCGTTAAATCAATATTAAAAAAAAATAAACTAGCTTTTAGTAAACAGCTTATTCTTAATAAAATTTGAATTTTCTCTTTTTTTTAATACTTTTCATTAGCTTTTCTTTTAATCTTAAAATAATAAAAAATACACCAGAGAACTGTTGAAAAGTAATAAGTGAAAAACTGAATAAACACTATAAACTGCAAAAAACCGAAAACAATTAAGTTGGCACGAGTGCCGCAAACAAAGCGATGATGCACAATTTATAGTGTTTTATTCAAAGTTTTTTGCTTGATAGCTTTTAAGCTTGCTTTCTAAACCTAATATCTTTAATCTTTGATATTCTGGTTTTCCTAAAACATTTAATAACCATTTATGAGTTTTAAATGTTCTTGTTACTGAGCAAATAAAATGAAAATAAAAAGCTTAAGTACTTTTTTGTTTGAATAAAATATCTTAAAACTGTATTTCATTGAAAATATCCCCTCTTCCTACAAAGAAAAAAGAATATGGGGAATAAAGCTAAATATACGCTTTTTGAGAACAATGAATGAGTTATATTTCACATGCAAGGTTTAAACGTGTTTTTCATTTTATCTAAAAGAGAAAAGGATATTCTCACTTATTTTCTAAATGTTAGTTTCATAAGGATATTCCTGTTATCAAGAATATTTTCACCTCACATATTTAATATTTTAAATATATATACATAATTATTATTTTGGCAGAAATAAATGATTTTATGTGGTAAAAAGAATTATATAATTTAGGCTTACTAAAAAAAAAAAAAGGGGGAAGGGGGTACTTTTTTCATAACGATACTATAGGGTTGTTATAAAAAAAATGTACTGTCAAGGTACTAGTACTAATATGATAAAGCTATTATGAAAATTTTTAGTAATCCCATGGGGATGATGAAAAAGAGAAGTATACAAAAACTATTTTTCTTTTATTAAGAATATGACATAACAGATTTAAGTTATTAATGTTACTGAAGACTAAACATTAGCTCATTAAAAATATATTTTTAATAGTGTGTATGACATTAAAATCATCTAAATTATTAATAAATATCAATTTTGTAATGATTTAAAACTTTTCAATAATAATGCTTGCACACATAAGCATATATGATTGTTTGCAAACTTGAAAAAGAAAAGAATGTGAAAAGCTTACTAATTTATAGTTATTAATGAAGTACACATTTGACAGCAGAATAATTTATTATATTTTTGTAGATTTAATGTTGATAAAGATTTACGATCCGTTACGGTAGTTTTGGTTTTCAATACGGGTAAAATATAAAGTTTTAATACCTAGTAAACAAGACATGATAAACTATGTAACGAGATAGAAAGACAAAGTGAGTATAAACTTAAAACTAATTTTAATTGAACAGAAAGTAATTACGGAAATTGTACCTGAGGGGAAAAAAAACTGACAGTAAATTCTAATTTTAATTACATGTATAAAAAAAGATAATTTAAAATACACATCGGTACATAAGTAAAATATGTACAGCTTTCTAAAGACAATTTATTAAAAAAGGAATGTTAATCTTAAGTGCAATTTTTTTCATCGTCTTTAACTGACACTCGATAAATTTCATAAAAATGTATTTGATAAAGATTTAAATATTAACAATAGCCGTTCATTGCTTTTTTTATTTGTACAAGGATCAATATAGTCCAAGATTATTAATGCGACAAACACAGGTAGCATTATTCTGGGCTATCGAAGAAAAAACATGGCTGAAAAAAGTAAACAAATAGACTGCCGGATACAAGAATCATTCAAATAAAGAATCATTCTTAAAAATTCTCCGGCAGTCTCACTGCGCAAGCGCAAACAGACTGCCGTAACAATAATATTGTTACGGATGCCGTAGCAATAGCCACAGCCCATTTTGCCAAACACATTCATATTCATGTACAAATTAAAATAATACACTGTAATTCTGAAACAGCAGTATGAAATCTTAAATATTTAACATTGCTTTGTTTAATTAATATAAAATACTTTAAAATGAAAAAAAAAAAAAATTCTGGATTATGTATATTTTCGAAATTTATTTGTGTAATATTTAGTACTGGCTACTTAAAGTAAATTGCTTTTGACAATCAAATTTGTAAACAATGTCAAAGTTGCTAAACGAAAACATCAATACAATGGTTGGTTGGTTGATTGTTGGGTTTAACATTGCATTAGTACTGCGCTATGAAAATAGACACAATAAAAATAAGACGAGCGATTGTGTAAGCTGGAGAGCTTGAGAAACTTACAGCCGTTGCCAACAAGGCCACTGTAGTCAAAATTTGGTTACCATTGAATATACGGGAGTGTCCTATCTATATAATAATCTGTGCTCCTACCTTAGAAAGCATTTATTATTCTCTTGCCTTTACAAAATAAATTTTTTGAATTGAGATTGTATAAGAAAAATACTCATTTATTTACCTACGCTACATTCAATGGAATTATATGTAAATCTAACTATATGTAATCAATATGTCCCCCTAAAATATACTACTAATAAGTTTCTTGTTTGAAATATTTGCCTTATACTTAACACTAAAACACCAAAATAGTTTCAAGAAACTTTATAAAAAAATTTTATTTATTTTTTACTTTTAGAGAACTTTTGTGGGTTTCTTGTAACTTCGAGAAAATAATGACCGTATAAATATAAAACAACATTTTGAACATAATTAACATCTTTACTTTCATGTAGGAACGAATTTCCAATCTTGGTATCCGAGACCATCAACATTTCTGAAATTGGAGGGTTTCTGAATATTTGTTGGCAATATTTTCTGAATATGTATTGATAATGATTTATGGATATTCTTGGAGATATTTTCTGAAGATGTATTGGTGATGGCTTTTGAACATTTGTTGGCTATATTTTATGAATATATATTGAGGATGGCTTCTGTATATTTGTTGACGATATCGTTAGAATACATATTGATAATGGCTTCTAACTATGTATTGGCGATATCTTTCTGAATGTGTATTGATTATGGCTTCTGAATATTGGGTTGGTTATTTCTTCAGGATATGTACTGATAATGGTTTCTGAATAGGTGGCTATATCTTCTTAATGTATGTCGGTGATATCTTTTGAATAGTTGGTAAAGCTTTTTTAATTAAAAAAGAGAGAGAGAGAGAGAGAGAGAGAGAGTAATATATAAATTAGTCCTGTCGTACTAAATTAAATTCTGTCAAAAACATATATATATATATATATATATATATATATATTTCTATGTAAAATAGGTTCAATCGCTCTATTATTCCATTTTTACAAAATGTTATTTTATATAATCATATTATTTTATAATGTCACCGATAGCCAAAAAACATGTTATTCTACTGGAAATTTGTAATCGTAATTACAAATTTCCAATAGAATAACATTTCAATAGACATAACATCCAATAGAATAACAAATATTAAAATAATAATAATAATAATAATAATATCACATAAAAGATTTTTTTTTTTTTTTATCACTTAATTTTTTACATTGAAAGTATTTAGAGTAACGTTACATTTTATTTATTTATTTATATTTTATTTTTTGTTATTATTATTATTATTATTTTACAGTGTAAGGCTTTCTGACATTAAGTAATTAATTTAGAAATATTAAATATAATTATACAATTAAAGGTAGTTTAAATTCAATAATAATGCGTTGAGTTCTTGTACAAAATTATTGTATTTCATGGATAAAATGTTCTTAATGTTATTAATCAGTTATCGCCACAGGCAGCCAAACACAATATAATTCTGCGGAGAAATTTGCATCTAGAATTTTTTTTAAATAATTTTTAAAATTTTATTTTGAAACTATAGATTGTGAAAAATGAATTAAGTGCATTTGTATGCAATTTAGCTTTAGAAAGATGTATTAATTTTTTAAAAATAAATCCTTAACGATTGATTAATTGTGAGATTTTTGGATTAAAAAATTCAACTTAAACGAGTTTTTGAACTTTAAATTTAAAAGAAAATACTAAGAATTTCAAAAATTATTTTTTCGAAAAGAATGACTTATTTATTAGTTGTGATTTTTATGAATGTGAAATACACAAAAAACTTTAGCTAACATAACTGCCTGAAACTTTTAGTGTAACGTTACAAAAATATGATCTAATGTTACAATTTCTGTGTAATATTGCACCATGTTTGTTTAACGTTACACCAAAATTTTAAGGCAGCTCTATTGCCTTAAGTTTTTTGTGTAACGTTACACAAATTTTTTACAGTGTGAATTTTCAAAACTGTCTCAACTACACAAACTTCTAGTGTAACGTCATACAAATGTAGTATAATGTTAATGTCATACATGTTAAATTTATTAAAATGTGTAAAATTGAATTAACTAAAGTAATCTTGCCTTTATATGTATAATAGCATTTTCAGTGAAGGTGTTGTGCTGATTCTATGAAAAGCAGTAAAATTGTACCTGTATATAAAAAAGTAGATCCTGAGGTTCTAAAAAATTACAGTCCTATGGCAATAATTTTTTCTTTGGTAAAATATTTAATTTATGGTTTAGTAGTTAATATAATTAGCAGATACATTTTAATCTAAATTTTAATTTTATTCAGTAGTACAGTAGTTAACTACGACACTTTATCTAACTGTGAATTTAAATATATTCAGCCTCGTGGCTAGTATGTAATACATGTTTGAGTCATTTTCGACGATTTTTACAATTGTAAAGTAAGTAATAATTTTGTTTTTATTATTTATTCTTAGGATTATTTTTATTTTTAAGTAATATTGGGGATTGTAGAACCTAAAAGTATGTTTGAAAGATTTACTCATTTCAAAGCTGAAAGAGAACGATGGCACATTGAAGCGAATCTCGTAAAATTTCGTCAGCAGGTAAAGGGTTAAAGAGTAACAGAATTTAGGGGGGGGGGACCCCTACTCCAGTTCATAATTTGTTTTCGAACTATAACCCACTTCCTATCATCCGAATGAGCTCAAGTTATGCATACACATACATTATCCACAACGCTGTGTTGGAGATTTGAGTATATTTTGAAATAAAAGCATGTTTTTTATTTAATTTTTAAATCTGTGTGTTATTTCATATTTTTATTGGAGATAGAGTTTGGTTAGAGTTTGCGTGTCATAGTAGACCACACTGTGCGATATTTATGGAGGTCTGGGAGTCACCTCTGAAGGTGTTCCAAAGACCTGCCATCACCATTTGCTCGGTTTTGTTACCCCGTTGACATCGTCGTAACTGAGCACTTGACGATGTAGAGCTGAATAATGAGGACCATACACCACCGGGGTCCGTTTGCAGTCTCGACGAGAGAGAGAGAGAGAGAGAGAATGCGGAATACAGTCGGCAGTAAAAGTATCCGAGCACTAGCAATAATCCCTATCTAAAAAATGTGTACTTAATAAGGAAAGGGCATGTTTACAAACAAACGCTCTTTTAATCAATCTTTCCCCCTCACGTGTGGCAAAAGGACGATCTGTATTGGTGGAAATACCAATATTTTGCCTGAGCGTGACGTCACCTGCGCTTTCCTTATACTGCTTTGTTAAATAAATTCTTGTCGAGTCATGTTCTTAGTCAGTCTAAGAACATGATTTGACAAGGAGTTATTTAACAAAACAGTATTAAGTGTACTTTTTTGATATCGGAATTATTGGCTAGTGCTCGGATACTTTTGCTGTCGACTGTACAATATTCTCTCAAACACTGACCACAATCAGTGTGCTTCACATTGAGTGTTATTTGCGGGACATTTTAAAATTGAACGTATGAAAATTTTCCCTCAGAGTTGTCCATTACAGTCGGCAGCAAAAGTATACGAGCACTAGCAAAAATTCCTATGTTAAAAAAGCACACCTGATACTTTTTTTTTTTAATAAATCCTTGTCGAATCATGTTCTTAGACTGACTAAGAACAGAATTCGACAAGGATTTATTTAACAAAACTGTATTAAGAGAAGTTTTTTATATAGGAATTTTTGCTAGTGCTCGGATACTTTTGCTGCCGACTGTACTTACAGTCGGCTGCAAAATTATTCGAGCACTAGCAATAATCCTTGCCAAAAAAAGTACACTTAATACAGCTTTGTTAAATAAATCCTTGTCGAGTCATGTTCTTAATCAGTCTAAGAACATGATTCGACAAGGATTTACTTAGCAAAACAGTCTTAAGTGTACTTTTTAAATATAGGAATTATTGGCTAGTGCTCGATAATTTTGCAGCCGACTGTACATAACTCGTAACAGTATCCTGAAATAAATTTGTCTATGAACTTCTCTTTTATTTACCAGTATCCGCTCCACAGGGAAACCAAATTTTGTTGCGTATCTCCGGACCACCCTTAGGGTTGAATCCCAAACCATCGCCTATTGCCAATGCGTAGCTATATTGCGACGTTAAAACTACTCCACTGTACTTCAATCCCCATTTACTAGCAATTAACATGCTTTAACTAAAATTTGCTACATTCGACAGCAAAAGTATCCGAGCACTAGCAATAATCCGTGTCTAGAAAAAGTATACTTAATACTGCTTTGTTAACACGTTGAGCGCCACGCGAATTCTTAAGGAAATCCCACTCAGGCCACGCGCGCTGCTTAGAAGCGTGTTATGTTTACCGTGTTTCAATAAAATCCATTAAAATGCTTTAATGATATAATCCTATAATAAATAAAAATTAAATAAATTGTCAGTAATTACTTAAAACTGTGTAAATTGTTTAGTTTTATATTATGTTTCACACTGTCAGCCACCAGTGGCTGACGTGGCCTAAACAGAAAGTTTAGTGTCAGCCACCGATGACTGACATGGCGCTGAACGTGTTAAATAAATCCTTGTCGAGTCATGTTCTTAGTCCGTCTAAGATAGAGTGACCATATTTTTTTCATTGAATTTGGGGACAAAGATGGCGGTGTCCTCAAATTTCGAGGACAAAAAATAAATAATTAATTAAATCGCCTTAAATTGTGAAATATTAGTAATTTTTATGTATAAAGCACCTAAAAGAATTTATTTCAGCTTATTTATTATACATATAATAAATTATTATAATGAAACATTAATAACTTTATAACCGGCGTCCCCAATGTGTTGTAATTTTTTGGGGACGAGGGTAGTTTTCGAGGACTGTCCTCGAGATTCGAGGACATATGATCAGCCTAGTCTAAGAACATGATTCGACAAGGATTTATTTAACAAAACAGTATTAAGTGTACTTTTTTGATATCGGAATTGTTAGCTAGTGCTTGGATACTTTTGTTGCCGACTGTATTACTCAGTCAGTTTCAAGTGTAAAGTTCTGAAACTGTTATATGTTTATGAATCAAGATCGTATAGCTATTTGTAAAACATACAAAGATTAGATTATTTTTATTTAATTTTTATTGTTATTAAAGATTTTAAAGAACAAATTTTTGCATTAATTTAACCATTTTTCTATTTAGAAGTAGGCATGTATGACTACAGTGCCGGAAAAAAAAAAAAAAAAAAAAAAAAAAAGGAGAAAAAACTTTACTTGTCAATTGCTGTTCCCGTCATAAAAATGTGTCGAACCCTAGTGATGACACGTGGCGTTAGTCGGTCACTATTTTGTCATCTCATCTTTACATTTTATTGTCGAATGCAGCAGTTTAGGCAAGGATCTCTAGCTACATCTACAGTTGTAGCCAGATTGCTACAACTGGCTACATCCAGAATGGTCTGTCAGATATCTGGCTACACTAATCACAGAGATTCCCTTCTCTATCAGAGTCAAGGCATGAGATTTCTCTTCCATTTTAAGCTTAATCCGACCCATTGTGTGGAGTGGGAATACTGATGTAGGTTATCAAACTTTTAACAAATGAACGAAATACTGGCTGGCGGGAGCAAAAAGCGTACGTCCAGCCTAACTCTAAAAGTCCAGGAGGTGAACTGAGTGTTGACAGGATAGGGAAAGGTCGTCTGTGATCGGATAACACCACATGTCATCACTGGAGTTCAACACATTTTTATGGCGGGAACGGCAACTGACATGTAAAGTATTTTTTTTTTTTTTTTTTCTTCTCAAATGTAAAGTTTGTTTTTGCCTGTTAGTCTGATATAAATCTGAAGGTGTATCTATTAATATGAATGATTAAGACATCATTTTTTAAATTTTATTTATCACATTCAGAAATTAGCTGATAAGAAGCTTTTTAGCCGACCTGTTGCTGTAGTTAGCAGAGAGCGGACTTCAGAAATAACAGGTCTTGGGTTCGAATCCCGGATAATGTACTTTTGTTTGTTGTGTTCGAACCTTAGAGGAGAGATACTGATAGAGAGCGCATGCAGGGAAAAGTGGGGTTGAAAAGTTTTTGTCATCATTGAATGATTTTCACCTTAGTCACGTGACAGGGAGGCAACCATATTTGGCTACAGCTCGCCGTTAGAAATCTTTTACTTTGTCGAAATTACAGAACATTTTTCTTCATTATCTTACCTGCTACAAATATAATTTTGCTAGGTTCACTTGAATAGTTCGAAATATTAGTTATAAATAATTTTTAAATGTTAATTCGAGCCGTCATTAAACGCAAAAATGACTATCTGATTTTTATAACAAATGCAAATGGGAACAATTCTCTGGAAATTTAAATACAGTTAGTACTGCATCCTTTTTTAACCAAGTGCTTCCAAATATATTTTTATGAAAATTATCTGGCAAGAAATTTTTTGAACATAAGCGGGAATGGTCAATGGCTTTAAAACCTTTTCTCTTAAAATCTTACCTTCCTGTAATTTCCATCTGTTTTTATCTTTAGGAAAGCTAAATGAAAATAACATACAAGGTACATTGTACATTGAGTACATTTATGAAGGTTTAAAAAATATATATTAAAAAATAATAATAATGTGGTTTAAGGGCCATTAATTTTTGAATTATTTAAAATATTCTTTGTTACGCTTAAATCCTAAGAAATGTATTGTTGCGTTTTGAATAGTATACCCTTCTTTGAATGAAAAAATGTTTACTTTATTATCATTAGGACAAAAGGTAGAGGATAATTTGTTTCAGACATCAACAATGCCTTGTAATCGTTTTGCAGTAGACAACCACAAAAAAAAAAAAAAAAAAAAAAAAAAAAAAAAGTAAATAAATAAATGTATATCAGAGGGGAAAAAAAATTTAAAAGGTCGAATTTAAATACACCATGAGAAATAATTATAATGAAATAAATAAATGCATGAACAAGATATTACACACGTTTCCGATGCATTTTTCTTAATTTTCTTATAAAAGCTGAGATATAGCCTTTCTGCACAAGGGGAAAAAGCTGCATCATACCAGCGCCACCTGTTGACCAATATGTATTCAAATTGAATTGACATAATTTCTGTAATGATCCTCTCGCATACCAAGTTTCGTGTAATTTTACGGAACAGAAGCTGAGACACAGCATTCCCGTAAATTAGAGAAATCACTGTACAGCAGTGCCACTTATTGGGCGATTTTCACAAGAAGTTGATAGGTACTAAATTCAAGATTGAAAAAAAAAAAAAAAAAAGAAGTAAATTAGTGCATTAGTTCTTGATATAGAGAAGCCACAAATTTTTGGTCTCTCTCTCCCCCACACACAGAAGAGACAGGAGACAGGTGGATATTTTCTAAAAATGCTCCAAACGTGTATAGATCACCTCAAAACTGTAAATTCATTGAAAACCGGAAGACGAAATTTTTTATAAATCTTATCATTTCAAATCCTTTGAATAAAGAAGAAGAAGAAATTAATCATAAATAAATAAATACACTATATTCTACAGAGCTTAGAAAAGCAAAGTAAAGAAATTATAAATTATAATATTTATAAATTATAATAATAAAATATCTTTTAAATAAAAATTCTTATATGAAACAATTTGTTAATTTTTATATGGGATTAAATTTTGCCTAGTAAGAAATAAAGAGACAAATTTTATTCTCTCAATCTAACATTATAAATGCAGACAGATCGTCAATACGCAAAAATCTCTAAATTCATAATAAAGTACATATGGGGAAAAAAAAATAATTCTAATTTGTAAATAAAAAATAAAATATATTTGTTTATGCTTTTTGCAAACAATACAATCATTTATTTTTTGAACACCGCAAAATGACGTAAAACAGGAAAATACAATCATGCATCAAACTTATTAGACATTTCAATATTTCGCCAAATCGCGCCAAATCTGGATTGAAAGATGTAAGTGAAATTTCTTTCATTATTTCTCAATTTTTAAGAAAATAATAAGTAAAAATCATGAAAAACGAAAAAATCAAACATATAACTACTCAAAAACATTAATATAATAAATTATTTTTCCATAAATTTTCAAAAAACTGTATATAAAATACATGATTATGTGAATAATTTGGATTTCCTTCATTAAAAAGTCTATTTGTTTTAATATTATGATTTTATATGAATACTTTTTAGAAGTATATATATGACTGTGAAAGGTTATAGGTTCTCCATTGAGAAATTTTTCTCTAGAACCAAATGCAACGAAGTATTTCACCATTTCTTTGGTAGCATAGCAGAGATCCCCATTCAAATACATGTAAAAAACTCCCCTGTCCGAATACGGTGTCCCCCAGTCACGTGGTTTCGATGTTGGCAAAAGATTTCGTTCGGGGATGCTCTCTCTAGGGTTATCTCTCCTCTAAGGTTCGAACACAGTGTCCTTATATGTGCTTCTAAACAGTGTCCCTGTATGTGCGTAAAATAAGTGTCCTTGTAATAAAAACTTAAAACAGCCTTGTCGGGATTATAAGAGATATAAGCGATTGGCGAAGTGAACATTGTTAGAAATATAAAAAATGTCAAAGCATCTAAATTTTTTGATAAAATGTTACAGTTGCAAATTCTTGTTGACCACATGCACTTCGTGCAGTAGTAAAACATTCAACATATTTTCATAATATTCTGATTAGAAATTCATAATAATATTCATAATATTAAACTCAATGTTTTCAAAAATTAATTTTATGACTTGTTTGATTTATGTTTGTTTGCATATTACAGGTCGTTAACCAGCTTGGTTATTTGACCAAGTCCATATTAGATGATATCATTCTAACTGCAATATACTTAAAATTCCGTTTATCCAGCTTTCAGACTTTTTTATTTAATCTGTTATAGAAAACGTACAACTTCAAAGAAAAGTCTTATATCTGACTCAATAAGATAAATCCTATTTTTGTGTCATTACATATTTCAAACTTTCACTTTAATGCCGATTACCGCTTTATAATTTGTCAAGCGGCACCTTTTACGGGTGTACTAAACAAGTCACATTTACACCCGAGGTCCTGCTAAAGGATAATAATAAACAGCTAATAGTTGGCCATCATAGCTGACATGGGTGACCCGCTATCATTAATAATCCCACCCGAATCTTCTAACAGGGATTCGCCCGGAGGTCGACAAGTATGTCCAATAGTCGATTTGACGAAGAAGATTTATCATTCGCCGGCTCGGGAGTGATAAATTTGATGTTTGTACTCCGGAGGGAAGTAAAAGATTTTTTAAGAAGGAGTCCACCCTCCCCGCAGTAGATTATCTTGTTTTACTTTTATATTACTTTTTTAGCGAAACAGAGTTGGATAAAAAAGAAGTAATTGAATAACCACGTGGAGAATGGGGTCTCTGTTTAGATTAAAAACCGAATATTCCTTCTCCCTCTTCTCGGATTATATTACATATTTCATAATTTTTCGATTTATGTTTGCATGTTATCAGAAAGTGTTTTTTTCTTTTTTTTTTTTTTTTTGAGGGAGAGGGTGTGTGTGTGTGTGTGTGTGTATTTCTATCCTATACATTTAACATGAAAAGGTAAATAAATAAATAAATAGGAGGGGTGGGGAAAAAAGAGTAAATAAAAAAAGGCAATATAAGAGCCATTAAATCTCTAAAACGAATTTTCCGTAATGCGTTTAATCAAAATTGAAATAAATATTTTTTTTTTTTTTTTTTTTTTTTTTTTTAATATTCATATATTAGTGGATTTACAGATCAGAAAACTCAACGTCCCATTTGTCATCATTACTGAGTAGTTTATTTTTATTTATTAGTGTTATTACGATTATTTATAACTATATTATACACCAGCGAAGTCCGACATCACAATATGGCATTGAGTATAAACCGAGATTCAGTTCAGGGTACCTCGCTTGCTAACTGTGTTGTGAGTTACCGAGGGTGCTTGCGACTGCAGCTTTCCTCGCAAAGTTAAAACTTTTCGAATTTTTTGAACTTTCGAAAAGTTTTAAATTTAAAACTGTATTTGAATCTATACAGGTTTCAAATACAGTTTATGGCTCTTATCTTTTAAATGTGTAAAATGTGTGGCAGTCGCTCTTTAAAATTGCCCATGGTAATTTAACGTTGGTTTGTCTGTACCAGGCGTCATATTGATAACGTCACGATATATCCGGCATATTATTTATTAATATGCAAACATATAAATAACTCGTTTGACGAGATGCGTTTCTGGGGGAAGCTACCGTACCTCTCCACTTAACGCTATCTATACCAATCTGCCTGTTTTGTGTATATATATGCCTGCATAGCCCAAAATGAGCATAAAATACATAAAATACACATTCAGTAGTTACCACGCAAAGTACATAACTTATCGGAATTGGATAAAAAATTGCCTCTTGTAGCACATAAATAATTAAAGTTGAGTTTTTCTTTTTTTTTTTTTTTTTTTTTTTTGTTAGTTCAAAGGTAATTGTTTATTTAAACATTCCATTCAGATTTTAAAATTTGCATGTTATAATATTAATTCGTTTTTGTATTATCCATTTGTAATTTGAACATATTCTTTATACTATTCTATGACACGAAGTCATGGTAAAGAAGAAATTCTAATATATTATTTCTAGGATTTAACTTAAAGTGAAAAATTTAATGATTAATTACAGATTAAAAATGCTCATGAGGATGGATACGTAATTTAAATAATTTGAATCATGTAAACTTATCGCAGACGCCATGTGGCAAGGTGCATTATCAACTTGAAATATTAGCTATGGAAAAGTCTAATGTACCTTTAAAATAGTGGGATATGCATCGACTTTTTTAATGGCTGTGTATTTTTTCGAGTTAATTGATTCCTTGATAATTAAAAGTTGACTGACTTCTTGAAAATTTATGCACTCTCATACCATAATGTGCGGGGAATGGTTCACTGTTTTAAAAGTGAATTTTTGTTAAATTGCTTGCCTTTTCGTAGGCGAACTATCTCGTTTCCGCCAGCTCAAAATAAGTTAAACTTGACTCATCAGAGAAAACCACTCGAGTCCAATAATTAACTGACCATTTAAAAAAATTTTTGGTCCATTGGAGTCTTGTTTTCTTTATTCTTTTCCTTAATAATGAACTTTTGGGAACTTTGTAGAACTTTTGGTTTCAAATCCTGCCTCGTTTAATCGTCGCTGTACTGGTTTTGAAGAAATTCTTTTGCTGAACACTTTTTCTAAATCTGTCCTAAATTTTGGATAGGTTAAAAATAGATTTTTTTAAACTTTTTTTTTTTTCGGCCATCTTGTTAGAACGTGCAGCGTGGCTGTGCAGAGCCAAATTTCCGGTTCAAGCAAACAAAAAATTTTAAATGTTTCTAAAAATTACATCACCAGGGATTCGATAACCTTTAATTAATTTGTCATCTCGCGCATTGAAACATTTATTTATTTTTTTCTTTTTATTCTAAAATTAATACTATTTGTGGTAATGTTAATCGCTTTACTCTTGCCATTTTAAAAATACTTTTCAAAATTATAACTTTCCTAACTACTGTTTTTTGTTTTGAAAACATTGCTCAATCCTAAGTTTTAGGTGGAGGACAACGTAATAAAACCTGTTCGAAAATTTGCTTCTTAAATTATAAAACTAACGGTTGTTGAAAAGAAAAAGTAAAATATCCAAGTTTTTTTTTTTTTTTTTTTTTTTTTTTTCCTTTAGTGTATACAGAGAGATGGATAGGTAAATAGATAGATAAAGTAAGTGATTGCAGTAGGTCGATTTCTAAAAAAAAAATCAGCCTGATAGCGAAAAATGTTAGACAAACGTTGTTAATGTTTAGAAATAAATTATTCTCATTTATACTTATGATTTAGTAAAACATTCTTAGCGAAAAATGTAGAACTTTAATAATTTTTTTTAGAAAATAGCTTAAATTTGACAACTTGTGGTGAAAAGACATTGAAAATGCATGCATGAGTTAGTCGTCTATTTTATTAGATATATCTGTCAAGTTTTTCAAAGTCTTCTGTAATTTCATTTATAATCAATTCTATTCATTACTATTTTATCATAAATAAGTGTGTTGGCGTGACTTCTTATAACGGTTTTCAGTTTCTTGAACACCATGCGTGACACATTAGTTCGTGAGAAGCAAGAAACTTACTCGATTTTTTCTTCTCCCTTTTTTTACACCAACGATAGAAGCATTTACAAAATACCTTGAAGTTTTCTCTTTGCGGTTTTGTACCGAAAGAAAATAAGAAGACCGTATAAAATAGAAACAGTTTCTATAAAGAAATATTTTAATTTTTCAAAACACTTATTTATTCATTTATTTTATTTTATTTTATTTTTTATTTTTTTTTAATGAAATATCGTTTCTATACCAATGTTAAACTTTTCATAAAATTCAACGTGACAATCAAGCCTTGATATTATTATTATTTATTTTATTTGACTTGGAATTATCACTAGCATCACTACCAACAAATGAAACCATATCCTCTAAGTTTAAGAAGCAATTGAAGTATCAAGATAACAACAATAATAAGAATAAAAACAACTACATCACCAATATCAACGAGTATGAATAAATGCGTTGATTTTACATAGAAAAAGGGAACTTAATGTGTATCTACACTCTTTCTCATAATTATAAGGACACCCGTTTTTCTATATTAACTAAACACTGAACACAATTATTTAAACAAATATATTTTAATTATATTTGTTACCAATTATATTGAAACATTATTACCATATTTCAATTTCATTAATAGCCTATATTTAAAAAGTTTTATCGTTTTTCTATCTTAAAAAACTTTAAATATGGTAAAAAGATGATTTTTCAGGTGTTCACAATTATAAGGACAGCTCAAATTTTAGTACTTTTTTTCAGTTATTCTTTAAATTAATATTTTATGGGGTCTCTTTTTAGGGTTAAACAGTCAGACATTCTCTCTGGTATATATATATATATATGTATATATATATATACATTTTTCTTTTAATATTCAGTTTCAATACCATTTCGTATAGCATATATGATTTTCTTAATACATTTAAACTATTTAAAATTGCTTTCCACTTGCATGCACTTTTCTAATATCATAAGTTAAGGTATTTTCAACTTTTAGGCCATGGGAAAGGCAATAATACAGAACTTTCTTTCTTCAAACTATTTCCTGTTGCTCTAAAAGTAGACCAAAAATGTAAGTCTTGTAGAAAAAAAAAATATATTACCCCCCAAAATCTAACAAAAATCTGATAATTTCACGTTTAAAATTTGCGGATATTCTCTTGATGTTCATAATAATAGAAAAAATTACTAAATTCATTCTGCCTTCAGTAGAAGCAGCTCCCCAGAGCTCCATAGATCCAACTTTAAAATGCTCGATTTATGTCTGTCTTTAAAAAATCTGCTCTGTTTTTCGCTATCTTCAGATCATGCCAGTAACTATTAAAACCATTTGGTTAATCAAGAATAAAATGTTTTTCATCCGAAAATGCAACATTTTACTATTTAATTTTGTCTTTATTCAAATTTAACACAGACGTTCTTTCCCCCATTAAATGCTGATTGATTATTACAGGTTTTTTATTTATTTTAACATATTATTGTATTTTAAACATGCATAAATGTGGACCCTAACCTTTCCTTACAAATTACGAGCAAATTCAGCAGCAGTCATCATGAATAGAACAGTAAGAGGAATTATGAGTCTTCGATGTCTGTAAAACAACTCTGATTTTGCATCAGATCTCTCTCCTACCGAACCAGCAGTTCAACGTTTGATCACATTTCCTTCAGCAATTTTAGACCTTCGAATTTCATTAGTAATTCGGCGGATTGAAATTATCCTTCCACTTAAAAAACACATTTATTATACTTCACTACTTGAACGTTCTTTTTTTTTTCGAGGAATTATCAGTAATGTCCATCCAAGAAAAATTGAATGCTTATATATGAATTAATCTAGCCCAGTAGTTAACAAATTCGCATGTCAGCTGTAATTTATCCGCTAGTAAGTTAAATAAAATGAAAAAATCTGGATTGTCTCTATAATTATGAACATCAAAAAGCGTGGAGAAAAACACATTTTGCATTATTTTTGATTAATTTTGTTTCATATTAAAAAAATTATAGCAATTCTGGTTTTTAGAATACTAGATCTATTAAGTGCACTTAGTATAATCTTGTTCATAATTATTTTTACATTAGTTATTTCAAAATATGAAGTGTCCTTATAAATATGAGAAGGAGTGTACTTGTTGAAAAGGAAAATTAAACTAGCTAATCTGAAAAGCATGAAAAAGCATACATCAGTTGTGTTATATGAAACACAAGAAAATAGTAATATTTTTACTATTAAAGTTGAGTAATTAATTTAAAAATATTCTAAAAATATTTATAATGTCCTCCAACTTTTAATTTTCTATCTGTAATACTTTAGATGAAATATAGCTTAAAAACTACATATGAACGTATTCACCAATGAAATATACCTGTTATGTTCAAAATACATTAGAAAATAATACTGTGTTAAAGAAAAAAATTCCGCTCGTTAATTTTGAAAAAGTAATACTTTTTAATTTTTCTTTTTACGATCCCCATTTTAAAATTTGGTCAATTAAAGAGTTTTTATTTTCCATCCATTAGAAAAAAAAAAAAAAAAAAAAAACGCGTATTTTTAAAAGCAACTGAATTTTGACATAGGGAAAAAGTGACTTATGCCACTTTTCAGCACTTAAAAAACATTTTTATATATTTATTTATTTATTTTATTTATTTTATTTATTTTATTTATTTATTTATTTATTTCATTTATTTATTTTTAAACATAAACAGTATAAAAATTGATAATGGAAACTTTTTAATTAAAAATACGATGACATATATGTCGAAAAAAAAAAAAAAAAAAAAAAATCCAATTACACTTAAATAAAGTCCTAGGGTTTACATAGGTTTCGAATGCTGAAAAAAAGCATATTCTCTCTCTCTCTCTCTCTCTTTTTAATATAATAAATAAATTAAAAAAAAAAAAAAATATTCAAAATTTTGAGCATATAAAAGAGTACCTTTTAAACAATAATTTATAAATTTTTCATTCAAAATTTTGAAAAATTCAGCCGGCGGGTCCTAGTTTTCGGAGACCCTGTAGAAAAGCGATGGACCCGATTTTTCAAAAACTAGTGCACCGATCTTATTGAAAATTTTCGCACTTCTTCAAAACAGAATTGACTAGTTCTTGAATGACTTTTTTTTCTTTTTTCGATTACAACCAATGTTATGAGGCTAATACGAGGGGTAGAATGCATTGAAATTTTTAAGGTGTTTTCATTCAACTCTGACAAAAGTCCTTCGTTGAATCACTAGTCAATTATATTTACACACTGTGTGTACGCTATGTACTGTTTATTAGTTTAATTGTTATATTTGAATACTTATATAGGGTTCATAGACTAACATCTCAATGTCATACGCGTGCAACTCGATTTTTAAGTTATTAGTGTTTCCATAAAATTGGTCAAGTTAATTACGCTTAACGGTGTAAAACAAAATAATGTTTTTGCACCTTTAAATCTTTGCACCAGATAAAAAAAGAAAAAAAAAAAAATCTCACTCAACATTAATTGTTTATAGCTTCAAGAGTTCTATAAATTAAAGTAAAGATTAGAGACACTCCTGCTCAAAGTTTAGCAAGATTTACTAAATAATGTGGCGTCTTTCTATTTCAGTTTATAAAGTATCCACTTGATAATACGGTTTTAAATTTTACAGATACCTGGTGGAGGATTGCGATTTTTCAGTGACTATTTAATTACGACAATATTTATGAAACTAAAAAAAAAAAAAAAAAAAGGATAAAATTAAATAACATTTGAGATTTATCCTGAATAATTATAAATTAGTGAAATTATCTGTAATTGTAGTAAATGTAAATATAGACACCGTGCAATTTTTTGAGGCATTTGTGCTCGAACAATGCGTAAAATTAAGAAGATACAAGCACTTCTTTAAAATCTTCAGAATTTTTACGCAGTTTATTTTCCCACTAACTGTTATCGTAATCAAATCTTCAATGACAAGTATATAAGTACAATTCTATTTTTTTTTTTTTTTTTAATCTCTAAAGTTTAAGAACATTAATCAAGTGCACAATTCATAACATGAAAAAAAAAAAAAAAAAAGACTTTAGTAAATATTTTCAGTAGGAGCGTATAAATTAGATAAGTGAACTACCGTAATTTAAATGGTTACCTTTTTCTTTTCTCATTTCGAAGTATGCTCTGATCACAATGATTTTGATTTCTATGTTTCATATACATAGTTCTAAATAGATATCTATTTTCTTACGTGCTGTTCATTATTTTATCACCACTATTAAAAAAAAAAAGAACATTTCTTGACAATTTTAATACTATATTATTATTTCAAAAATTACTGTTCTACAAAGGTGGTGAAAAATTAATAAAACACGCAAAAGAAACAAGATCGCTACAATCCCTGCTTATATATATTTTTAGTAATTGAAATTACAATTCTGTTAAGTAGATTTATATAAATATGAAAAAAGGGGAAAAAATTGTCTCCGAAATTTTGCCGCGTTTTTCTATGTATTACGATCACTAATTCTGTATTATATGTTCCTTTTAAAAACACGATGCGGGGAACAAAAAAGGTTCAAACAAACTCCGTTAACGCGTACACACACAGTACAGTAGACGATGACATGTAGAGTGCTTTTTTTAATGCAACTAAAGCAGCCCCTGTTTGCTTTCGGATACGTTTTCCGTTAATCCATTTGTTCGATCGATGGGTCAGGGGAATGACGAAATAAGAAAATATTTGCACTCTGGTGACGCTTAGACCAAGACTATGATCATTAAGTGCATTTCAGTTAAGACTGCACTTTAAAACCAATTGTTACGTAAAGTAGTAATTAAGAAAATGAAGTAGGATTATGAATAAATTGATTCGGCTATTAATATTTTAAAAAGCTTTGTGAACGATATTTTTCTTTAATTATGGCTATAATAATAATAAAAAAATAAAAATTATGTACATGTATCTAATTTTTGCTTTCAATACTTTTTGGTTGAAAAAATATTGGAGCGATTTTATACATTCAAGAAATTTTCTTTAGAAATTAAATAACTTAATCTTGGCTTTATTGAAAAAGTCAATAAATTCAACTTTATTCGAAACAGAGAAGACTATATTATTATTTATTTAAAGGATATCATGTCCAAAAATTTAATTTTTCAGGAGAGCCATTTCTTTCTTTCTTTTTATTTTTTTCAACGTTATTATTACAACTTTTTGCATGTTTCTTCACAGCTATCAGTAATCGCTTTATGATACTTTAATCACTATTAATAAAACAACGTATTAAATGAAAATACTGTTTTTAATAATACATTTTGGTACTAATTCTTTTCACATAAAGAATGGACATGGTGTCTCCGCCGGAAACAAATTTATCTTTTAAGTTGATTTCTTTAGAAATCAACCTATTGCAATCACTTCGTCTATCTATCTATATATTATGAAAATATTGTCATCACGATAACTCCCGAAATAATACTCCAAATCGAACCAAATTTGGAAAGCGAACATATCTTATAAATATCTTGAAAGAGTTCGTTAACCAAGCTGCTCCGCATTTTTGATTTCAAGTAGCGGCCACTTGAAAATTTCGAATCAACTTTGTAAAAAGCGTATTTAAAGCCGAATTTGCTTGAATTTTGATGTAAATATAGACCACATAAAGTTCTCAATCAAGTTTATTAATAAACGTTATCCGCCGTTACCAAGTGGAGGCTATCTTAAGTTAAGCGAAACCACTTGAAATCAGGCTACCACTTGAAAATTTAAAATCACGATAACTTCCAAAATAATACTGCAAATCGAGCCAAATTTGGACAGTGAACTTATAAATATCGTGGATGAGTTTGTTAACTAAGTTGCTCCGCCCTTTTGTTTTCAAGTGGAGACCACTTGAAAATTTTAAATTCCCATTGTAAAAAGTGTATTTCGAATTTGTTTCAATTTTGATGAATACATGGACCATACAAGGGTCTCAACCAAGTTTATTAATGAACTTTATCCGCATAACAAAGTGGCGGATATCTTAAACTAAGCGGGGTCTTTTGAAATCAGACTACCACTTGAATATTTAAAATCCCGATAACTTCCGAAATAACACTCCAAATCGAACCAAATTTGTACAGTGAACTTATCTTATAAATATCTTAGCGGAGTTTGTTAATCAAATTGCTCCTCCATTTTATTGTCAAGTGGAGGCCACTTGAAAATTTCAAAATCACACTGTAAAAAGCGTTTTTAAGACCTGATTTCCGTGAATTTTGATGAATACATAGACTATATAAAAGTGACAACCAAGTTTATTAATTAACTTTATCTGCCATTTTTAACAAAGTGCGGATGTTACAAACTAAGCGAGACAACTTGAAATTAGGCAACGACTTGAAAATTTATAAACATTGCAACTTTTTAAATTCTGATTCAATTTGAACCAAAGTTTAACAGTGATCTTATCCTATAATCATCTTGGATAAGTTCACTGGGCAACTTGTTCAAACATTTTGTTTCAAAGTTGCTGCCACTTGAAATCACGCTGCCACTGGAAAATGTGCCAACACGAAAACTTTTAAAATACTAAGCTGATTCAAACAAAAGTTGGATAGTGAACTTTTGGTGTAAATATCTTGGATAATTTCACTTGGTAACTTGATCTGCAATATTATTTCCAAATGACTGCCACTTGAAAATTTGTCATTATGATAACTTTTGTAATACTGAATGAATTCGTATCAAATTTGGGTAGTGGATTTATCAATCAAATATCTCAGCTGAGTATTTTACCTCGCATTTTTGTTTCCAAGTGGTCGCCACTTGAAATCACGGTGCCACTTGAAAACTTTTTATCACGATAATTTTTGAAATACTGATTTAGGTTGAACTTAAGTTGGACAATGAACTCATTCTAAAAATTTGTTGAGGATTTCGCTCGGCAAGTTACTTCGCCATTTTGTTTCCAGGTTGCAGCCCCTTAGACTGCCACTTGAAAATTTGTCATAACAATAACTTTTAAAACACTGCACTGGTTCGAACCAAAGTTGGATAGTGAACTTATGCTTCAAATATCTTGGATGAGTTTGCTGGGCAATTTGCTAAGATATATTGTTTCCAAGTGACGGTCACTTGAAAATTTGTTATTGCGATAACTTTTGAAATACTTAATCAATTCATATTAAAGTTGAAAATGGATTTATCATTCAAATATCTATGATTTCGGAGGGCAATTTTCTCCGCAATTTCTTTTTTTCCAAGTTGTGTTCACTTGAACGCTGCCATTTGAGACATTGTTATCGCGATAACTTTTGAGATACGGAATTTTTTCGAACCAAAGTTGGACAGTGGACTTACCTTACATATATATTTGATTAGTTCCCTGAGCAACTTGCTCAGCCATTTTGATCCAAGTGGCGGCCACTCAATTTTTCAACACAATGACTTTTTTGATTCTGAATTAATTCGAACTAAATTTGTACAGTAGACTTATCTCACAAGTGCATTTGATATATTTGCTTGCCAACTTGGCCTGCCTTTTTTTTCTAAGTGCCGGCCACTTGAAAATTTTAAATTCACATAAAAAGGTATTTATGAACCGTTTTGCTTAAAACTCCCTATGTACATAGCCTGCATCAATATTTCTACCATGTCCATTAATAACAGAGACCTACAAAATTGAAATTGACAAAATTTGATTTGATGATTTTAGCCGAACTTTTATGTTTTTTGATGTGCTGAAACCGAAAATGCAGCCCATTTTTCTCTATCACGTACAGTGTTTTGTCAATATAGGGTGCTTACCGACACAATTTCTTACATATACCATCATAACAACAGGTTGGTTGGTTGGTTAGTATGGTTTTACGTCGCACTAGTGCTGCGTTATTACAGCAATAGGTATCTATGATTAATTAATCATGAAAACATACTATAAAACTTACCATATAATTATATTGGTGGAAGAGTAATGGAAGAAATTATATTGGTAGGCACCCTGTATTGACAAAAATCTATACGTGATAAAGAAAAACTGACTTCCTTTTCGGTTTTAGCATACCAAAAACATAAAGATCAGTTCAAATTATAAAATCAAAATTTTATATGTCCACCTATGTAATTTCTCAAGTTGATTAAGAAAAAAGAAAAGAAAAGAAAAAAGAAAGAAATTAACCTACCCTTCCGAAAGAGCCGGAAGGACTTGTTTTATTATCAAGTATAAAGAAGGAACCAATAATTTTTAGAAAAACTAAATAATATTATTAAATAAAAAATCTGATGTGGGCACCACATGACTTCCTTATACACTTTTAGAAATATACGTAATGTTAAAAAACATTGTCATTGGACCCGAAACAGTTGGCTAAAAATATTTAAAAAAATGGATTATCACCGTGTTCAGAGCTTTTCTGAAAGTTAGTTAAAAACCGATGCAAGATTTGTACTGGTAACGCTGACGAAGGCAGCAGGGACCCGAAAAAATTGGCTAAAAGTATTAAAATAATGCATTTTCACCGTGTTCTGAACTATTCTGAAAGTTTCAAATGTCTAGCTAGTCGGAAAGTTAGTTAAATAAATTTTCTGTTGAACCATATAAACGCTGTCGAAGGCAGCAGTCACCTGAAACAATTGGCTAAAAATATTTAAAAAATGCATTGTCACCGTGTTCTGTGTTTTTCCAGAAGTTTTAAATTAACACTAGTCGGGAAGTTAGTTGAAAATAGATTGCAAGATTTGTACTGGTAACGCTGCCGAAGACAGCAGGGACCCTAAACAGTTGGCTAAAAGTATTAAAAAAATGCATTTTCACCATGTTCTGATCTAGTCTGAAAGTTTCAAATGTCTAGCTAGTCGAGAAGTTAGTTAAATAAATTTTCTGTTGAATCACATAAACGTTGCTGAAGGCTGCAGGTATTAGAAACAGTTGGCTAAAAATATTTTTCAAAATGCATTGTCAACGTGTTCTGAACTTTTCTGAAAGTTTCAAATGTCTAGCTAGTCGGGAAGTCAGTTAAATCGCAAGATTTGTCCAAACCGTTTTTGAGTTATTACCGTTTTTTGATGCATTTTCGCCATTATGAATCTGATTTTCCTAAATATCTCCAAAACGGAAAATCATACAAAGTCCAAAAAGGGAGGTGCACAACTAGATGTTATAACAAACCTATGTACCAATTCGCAACTTTCTACGTCCAGCCGTTTTTGAGTTATGCGACATACTCACACACACACACACACAGACACACATACATACAGACGTCACGAAAAATCGTGTAAAGTCCCTTATATCTCTAAAACAAGAGCTCGTGTTAAGACAAAACTTGCAAGTGTACAACTAGACATCATGACAGTCACACGTATAAATTGGCAACATTCAGCGATCATTCGTTTTCGAGTAATGTGAAATGCAAAATCCATTTCGCAAATCGGGATTACTATACTTCCTTATACTTTGTATAAGGAAGTAAAAATATCTATAAACATCGAATATTAAAGATTACACAAACACGATTATATTTCCTTAACACCAATATACTGCGACATATATTTTGTAGTTAATATATGCCTCGCCAGTGGCCGAGGGGATCCGGTCTAAGAGCTGTCCGGGTTCTAATGCAGGTCACGCCGGCCAGCTTAGTTGTTCCCAGTGTTCCGTAATTTTCTACTAAACTCGATTAAGAATCCCTTAGAAAGAGCCTCATGGAGGACATTTCACCCAGACTTTGAACCTCGCTTAGTCAATCAGTCATTCCTTGTTAAAATAATACATAAAATAATTTTCAAAACTAAGTTTTCTTTTTCTATGGTTATTGCCATGCCAAAGACATACATGTGCAGACGCATATGGAACAAATTCAAACAAATAATAATAATAAAGTTTTTTATTTGGGAACGTTACGCTCTCATCTTATTGAATAGACTTCCGTTCAACGACGAATAACTGTCAATGTTAATAACAATTTGTCGTTAAAACTTGTTATCGAAGTTTCAATGAAGAATATACAAAAGAAACTTTTTATCTATATTTTTTATCATTAATGCAGCATGTTAAGGCATCATTTTCATAGATGATAAATAAATTAACTCAGATGTCATGTTTTTGTTGCAATTTTTAAGCACATAAATGGATGATTATGCTGGTTGGGCGTTTGTACAACCCTACTGTATTCACGTGAATTGGCTTCACGGAAATTAGATTTCCTCACATATAATTTGTCGGCGGGATCGCTTTCTCCAACCCTCTACCTGAGTTGAAGCAATTAGAGGATAAGCACTGCATACTAAAATCTACTCGTTGTTCAAGATTCGCCGGACCTCTATTATTAACTGCGACTAGAGGTTGATATAAGCGGGCCTGACAATCAAGTCCTCAAGCACCGCCCATACCAATCTATGCTGCACACACAAGCTGTTAAGGACACTGCCCTTACAACAACTCGTTTAAAGTTCCAAAGTGTTTTTATACATACATATTTTCTTTTTGGTAATGGAACAGTGCCTGCTTAGTTTTTATAAAGATTTTTTAACATGATATGCCTTGAGAGAAAGAAGGCTTAGAAAAAATACCATAAGAGTTAGAAAGGTCTCATTACAGTACATGCCAATTTTAATGACATCACATTTTAAGAGTCGATTTAGGTTCATATTTGTAAAAGAAAAGTAAGTGTTTATCAGCGACATATGTAATTAGAAGCAGATAACTTTGTGAGGAACAACAAGCTTGAAATAATGCACAATAGCCCATCATTATCATCCAGACATTAGACACTAACTAGTTATGTTCTTTAAATTGTATGTTTCTTATCAGAGGTTGAAAAGAATGGAGATTCGGTCTTTGATTTCGAAAGCCTAAAAAATGAGGTTTCAGCTATATTAATCTATAGATTAATCAAGTATATATACTTGAAAAGCATTGCCGCAAAATAGATTAGAGTAAATTACAGAGGTTTTGTAAGATTATTATGCAAGAATGTATCTTGTTATTTCATTACTGCTTCTTTTTTTTTTAACAAACCTTTTAGTTGAAAGACATTGCAGCATGATTTTATTTTCATAGCATAATTTAGAGCAAGATTCAATGCATACTAAACATCAACATCTCTCTCTTAAGCAGTGTTGTAAACATGTAAGCCTTTTTATATTTAATAGCCATTACTAAGTTTTTATTGTAATGTTTGTCTAAATTAATCGACGGTCATATATATCCAAAATTACTTTTCAAAATTAGTGGTAGTTATTGAATGAAAAAGTCCCTAAGAATTGGTAACACTCCACTTAAGTCATGTTTAGTTTTGACATTTCCGATTTTTCTGGAGCATTTCTAGTATACTTACTTATATATACATATACAGGATGGTCACAATTAAACTTGGTCTATTCAAATCACTCTGTAGCTGTAAATAAAATGCGGATTGAGTCAAAAATAAAGACATTTCGAAGGATATGCTCAAAGGTTCTGAAAAAAAAAAAAAAAATTAAATGAAATTTTAAAAATTTCCACTCTGATGGGACATACATCAAAATACACACAAACATCACAGTCAAAATGCTTGAAAAGTTATGTAATAAACAACTGTAGTTTATTTTAACATTTTCAAACCATACGCCATTTAAAATTATTACTTTTACAATTTGCAAAGATTTTTGTTGTAAAATTTTACAGATGGCAGAGTGATTTGTCGTTCATTTTCCACTCCTTGGCCGGCCCGTTCTCCCGATCTTAATCTGTGGGATTTTTGGTTATGGAGCCTTTTAAAGAGTTTGATTTTTAAAAGAAATGTTGTAACTTTGGTTGACTTGAAGTATAACACTGCATGTGCGGAGGATCACTGGTGACCAGCTGCTATCAGCTGTCGAACACACTGTTCATCCGCAGCAGATTTTACATCTTAATGATGGGGCTATATTGAACAATATAATCTCCATCGATAAACAGTCTGCAGCTTGTAACAAATAACAATTAAATCTGTAATCAATAAAGTTGTTTGTATTAAAATTTGTAGCTTGTTTGTATTTTGATGTATGTCTCCTCAGAGCGGTTATTTTTTTTTTTTTACTTTTACTTTTACTTTTTTTTTTTTTTTTTTTTTTTTTTTTTTTTTTAATTCAGAATCTTTAAGCTTATCCTTTGAGATATTTATATACAAATTTTTGACTGAATCCGTAATTTAATTACAGCTACAGAGTGCTCTGAATAGGCCAAGTGTAAATATGGCCACCCTGTATATATATATCAGTTATATATATATATATAACTGATATTTTTAAACATGTATTTTCTGCTTATTTAATCGTAAAATACATATTGGAGAAAATTATTCTATTAAAAAAGCCATGTTGAAAAAAAAATGAGACTAGAAATGCTCCAGAAAAATTGGTTGGTCGGTTGGTTGGTTGTAGGGTTTTTAAGGCCAACTGACTACGCTAGGGTCCTACCAGAAAAAATGGAAAGTTTGACCTATATGCTTTAAATCCAGTTTGTCAAAGTTGTGACAACTTTTCATTATGATAGTAGCCTTAGTTATCACAACATAAACTGAGAATTAATTATTTGAGAAGTTCTTATATTATAACTTCTTATTCCGAAGGATAGGTTTTGGCGTTTTCGAAACTAAAATTATTTAAAAGGTTTGTTTAAAGCTAATAAATAATTGACAATGCATTTTATTTGGAAAGGGTAAACACTCATCTAATTATGGGTGTTTACATGATTCACTGTTATTCTGGAGGTATATACTCAAGTTACGGGGTTGAATCAAGCTAATGTAAGATCCTTCTACAGTTTTGGAGACCCCTGTCCATAAGCTCACAATAAAAATTCGCATATTTGCATAGCGTTTGACGTTTTTGTTTCGTGGTGAGGTTAATACAATTAAACATGGATATGTGTGATGTATCAAATTTTAATTTAATCTAAGTCATCTGCCTCTAAATCCAAAACAAAATCTCTGATTCTTGAATGAAGAAATTGACAACCCAACATGAATATTTGTTAAATCATAACAGAAAAGTTTAATTTTGAGTCCCCCGTAATTTTAGTATTGCAAAGAGTTGTAGAGTAGAGCCATAAGCGGTCTTGATGGAAAAGCTTTAGGCATATCTATGATGAAGGATATAGGATGATATATCTCATTGGATGAGTAATTGTTTTCAACACGTGTATAGATCAAATTGATAAAACATAAAAACACAGCACTTTACACGTTAAAATTCAAGTCAAGAGACTTAGTTTAAAAGTTTACATTATACAAGTTAAAAGGAAGAACATCACGACGTTTCGTCCAAGTATAGTTACTTGTGGACATCCTCAGGTCTAGTTCGCTTACTGCCAGCGTCTTGATCTTTTAATATATCTAGAATGGGTTGCCATACTCTCGCCAATTCCTTAGAATGTACATAATTGATGGCGCGTTTATCGTATTTTATTATCTCTATTTTTTCTTGTATTTCAAGTTTAATCAGATCCTTTATGGAATCAAGCTGAAATAATAGCAACCCCCTCCAATCTGATTAAACTTGAAATACAAGAAAAAATAGAGATAATAAAATACGATAAACGCGCCATCAATTATGTACATTCTAAGGAATTGGCGAGAGTATGGCAACCCATTCTAGATATATTAAAAGATCAAGACGCTGGCAGTAAGCGAACTAGACCTGAGGATGTCCACAAGTAACTATACTTGGACGAAACGTCGTGATGTTCTTCCTTTTAACTTGTATAATGTAAACTTTTAAACTAAGTCTCTTGACTTGAATTTTAACGTGTAAAGTGCTGTGTTTTTATGTTTTATCAAAATGATATATCTCTATGATATATCTACGCAATACTTCCGTAACAATTATGTTGTTATAAATACGAAAATTTTGGTTGACCTCTTTCAGTTAACAGGTGCAATATTTGATTTAGACTTTTAATGATTGGTTTTATCATGCACTGGTCACTGCTTATTTCAGAATGTCATTTGTAAAGGCAAAATAAATATTAAAATGGCTTGTTAAAAGTAAAATGTTTCCATAAAAGTAATAAAAAGTAAAATGTTTCCTTAATAAGGTTGTTAACATAAGTGGACACCGATAATTTACACAAAAAATTAAAAAATAAAGCAGTTGCTGATCTTGAAAGTATAACATATCAATTTATTTTCATAATAAACTAATGTGCTATTTGAAATAAATCATGTCTGTTGCCATAGTCTTTGTGTCTAATTAATATTCAATTTTTTATACTTCCAGAAAATTGGTAGAAATCAGTATATTATACTTCCGTGAGTGATATTGACATAAATGTATAAAAATACATTCTCAATAAAACCTTTAATTACTTATATTAGATTTCAACACATTTATTTTATTATCAATTCTCCTAAAAATTTACTGTTTTTATTTTTATTATTTTTATAACCTAACGTTAGCATAGTAATGCTGCTTGCAAAATTATCGATTTTCTGTACTCGTTAATCACAGACAACTATAAAATAAAAGTCCTAAAATAAATATCTGTATTTTTGAATGCAAAAAAAATAGTAATGATAACTAGAAATTTTTGTTTAATAACATCCATAACATGTTTGAAAAATACCTCTTTTTAAAAAGTTAATGTTATCACACAAAACATTTTCTGAATAATTCAATGGCACAGAATTTTCTGGTAGACCTATACACAGCTACTAATACTTACATTTTTTACTTTTTTCTATATATTTACGAAGGAAGTACTGTATTTAACCAAATTTAACCAAACCTGATATTTAGTTAGACCTTCACTAAAATATTGGTATGTATTTTAGTCACATTTGAAGATCGAACGCTCTGCCAATAAAATCTCATTCTTTCATAATTTTTAATTATGGCAGTATAAGACAAAATTTCGTATACATAAGGAGAAATATTTTTAATATTTTTAATGTAAGATTAAAAAAAGTACATATATTTATCATACTAATAAGGAACCATGAAAAAAAAAAAAATATATATATATATATATATGTATTCTTTAGGGGCATCTAAGAAATTTCCTTAAATGAAAATATGTAGGCTGACTTATTATCATCTGTCATATTTTTTTTTACCTGTAGAAATTTAATTTTTTACCCTTTTCTCTCTCCTTTTTTTTTTTTTTTTTTTTTTTTTTTTTAAGGAAATAAATGGCACTCTAATTACACAGAAGTTTCATCACATACTAAATTTACATTTACACCGGCTATATTTAATATACAGACTACATTATTATTAATGCTTTATGTATATATACATATATATATGTGTGTGTGTGTGTGTGTGTGTATTTTTTTTCCATTCCTATTTTTATCAAGGCCACTTCATGACAGCTCAAGGCGTCGCGGCAAAAAGGTATTTCGGGCCTTTCATTACATTTACATTACAGCTACTTTATTGATCAGTATAAAATTTATCATAATAATTTTTGGGTTTTCACGTTTGGTTTCTCTGGATAGGTTCTTAGTTTAATTTGGTTGTAATATCGTCCTCATTTCACAAGTAAAACAATGGTTTATACATTTAAATTGTACTTTTCTTATTTAATAGTATTCGTAAAAAATCTTTCATATGTTGAAATATATTAATATTTCTAATTTTTTTTTTTTTTTTTTTTTTTTTTTTAGGTTTTATTTTGATGTATTTGGAACTTGTAAGAAACGTACATTCAGAGCCGACAAAATCAGGGGAACATAGAGTTTCTATATCGTGAAAGAACTACTGTTTCTTTAGTAATAAAGTATCAAAATAAGTTATTAAAGAAAATAAGTAACGGAAATTTGCTGGGAACTTATGAAATCTTTAAGAAATTATTATTATTATTACTTTAAAAACTTTAATTTCTGAAAAAATTTATTTGTTTTTATGTAAATATTTTCTGTGTTATCTACCCACTACCTAATTTCGAAACTCAACTATTTTCTTGCTCTTAAATAAACCTGGGGAAAAAGAACATAAAAAATAAATAAATCTTTACTTTCTGGTTGAAATGTTTAAACTTAAATGTTGGCATGATTTGTAAGGAACTTAATTTTGAATAGATACAGAGTACTTGAAAAACCTTAACTTTGACATCAATTCCTTAAATACCGATATTAGACCATATATAGGAATTACAAAGATGCATAAGAAAAGGTACAGTCATTATACCGTATAAAAATTCTGCAATGAGAATAGTACGCTTTGGAAATGGGATTATTATCATCACACACACACATAAAAATAAATAAATAAATAAATAAATAAATATAAGGAGGAAGAGAGAGAAGATTAATTCACCCTAAAAAATGTGACATTTCACTCTTTTATAAAAGTGATGTTTAATCACTTTAAGGCGAATAGCGAGGCTCTATTAAGCATCATGATATCCATACATTAAATATTTTCGTGGAATTAATTACTAGAGAGGTATATATATATACATATATATATATATATATATATATATATTGTTTAAAGATGACTGGGAACTGCTAACTATCTCTAAGACACATGTTCTAATTTGTTCATTTTCCTGCCACATCCTAGACAGTCTGGGTTCGATTCTCGACCGATCCAATTAGTCATTCACTCAGCGCAGACGATCAGCTTTGATTTATAGTTTTTCTTTTGCTTAAAAAAAAAAAAAAAAAAAAACAGCTATGTTTATTTCCAGGATAAAAGGGTAAAATAACTTGGAATAAAATCCCTTTTTACCCAGAGTGAAGTTAATTTTTCGAGGAGTGTGTTTCTCTAATTCTGGTTGTTACTGTAGAGGAAAAATAACACTATATTGTAAAAAGAGAATTCTAATCCTTTAGAGGTTGGCTATGTTTTCACATGTTTAGCAAGTGATATGTCACTGTTATAGGGTTAAATCTCCCATTTCATATTTTAGAGAGTAAAATGAATCAAAAATTTTAATGAAACTAATTTAAAGGATTGCAGAAAAAATTGCACGCTCTAAATAAAAAATATTCCAGTCAATAAAATGAGCCACAAATAAAGGCCACATTTATCTTCACAATAAGTATTCTATGTAAATTCACAAATGGATCACCTATTGAGTGTAATAATTTTCAGTTCTCTAGCTTATGAAAAATTTTGACAAATTCTTTTTACACGTCCACACAAGGTGTTTGTATTATCCTTATAACTCTTTACACCAATTCATGAAATAATATTTACTCATTTGAGTATACAGAAGTACCAATTTCAAATTTTAGTTTTCAAATAAGTTATATGATTTTTTTTTTTTTTTTTTTTTATGAAAAAGAATGAGAGTCTCGTATATAACTGCTTTAAGTTAAGTTAATACCTAATCTCGACGACAGCCATTAGGCCAATGTTATTCTATGGGAAAATTTGTTTCCACAATTACTCATTATCTAATATATTTTTTCAAACGCCGTTTTCACATTCATAAATTTCACAACCTTTCAATTAGTGCTCGTTTTTTTTTCAATTTGTTTTTTAAATTTTAATGTTTTGAGTTAAAAAAAAAAAAAATAATAATTCAATACATTTTTCTTCTCTTTAGTTAAAAAATAAAATTTAAAAAATGGGAAAAATCATTCTTTCGAAAACGAGTACTAATTTAACGAATGTGAATTTTTTGAATGTGAAAATGCAATTAAAAAAAAAAAATCCATTAGATAATGAATAATTGTGAAAAAACAAGTCTCTCTATAGAATAACATGCTCTTTGGCTGTCAGTGAGATTAGCTATTGTTCACTTTTAACTTGTTATTAAAACAAGAGATTTCTAAATAAATGCATGTGTATACATCGCTCAAAAAATAGAGATAAGTTATTTTTTGAAAAGAAATAGTTATTCAATAAAACGTTAGTAATTTTGCCTCAAAGTTTTTAATTGACTAGTTACGAAAAATATCTAATCATTCAAAATGTTTAATTGAGATCTTATTGATTTTAATGTATCATACAAACACGAAAGCATAATCAATGTATCAAGGCTTTACGTACCATGTACCAAATATATCGTAACAGCATCTACTGTAATATTGTAAGAAAATAAATGGGGATAAATGGAAAAGTTAACAGCTAAAACAGTTTAAACAACTCTTAACATAATAAATGATAAAGTCATTTATTTTGGTAATGTAACTGAATCAATATTTGAAAAATTTATGTTAAATTTTACAAAAAAAAAAAAAAAAACATGAAAAGAGAGACAGAAAGGATTTATTTTCGTAATTTAAAACATTAATTGGTTTCATTGGATGTTTTTAAGTTATGTTTACAGAAAGGATGTATCTGTTTTTTTTTTATTATGAAAATCACAGTCGATTGGTTTCTGTCTGTAAATATTTATTTATGCTGATTTATTTTGTAGATATGCAATGCATATAAATAACAGAGTGTATTTGAGAAATTTCTTTCACGATGAATAATTTAATATTAAAAATTTTCAAAAATAATAGTTAATGAATAATAGTTAAGGATAACTGTTTTTCTTTTAATCATTTATTTTTTTTAATCATTAAAGAAATTTGAATTAAGATCAATCGAATACTGAGTCATGAATACAAAAAAAAAAAAAAAAAAAAAAAAAAAAATCTTACTGAATTTCGTTAAGAACAAAATGGAAACAAATTAAGTTGCAAAATGTTTTACCACTTAAGAAAAAAAAAAAAAAAAATCAGCTAATAACCGGAAGATACCAACAAAAACAATAATATACGAAGTGATTCTCATGGCTATTATTCTTGCCGCGCTGTTTTTGAACAAGGGTCACGGCAAATAAGTATTACATATACACAAGAAGCTACAGCTGCATTTCTCAGTAGTTTCATGACAACTGGGAGTAATAAGAAAGTCAAGGAAACGTGATAAGAGGGATGCCACAGTGCAGTGGCATAATTATATGGTAGCTGCTGTAGTGATTATCAGGGTTCCTATATCTGAAGAAGGTGCCAATTTCACGAACTTCTTATTTGAAATAGTAACAAATAAGAGTGAGGTTTATAACAAGCGAAGCTAATATGGAAAAATTTATCCAAAATTTAATTATATGGAATATATAATCAGTTATTGTTCCCTATCTCTAAATTTTAAGTGCAACATTCCCTTTTTTTTTTCGTGTATGTTCTCCGAGATCTGGGAGAGTAAAGTGAAATTAATACGTACCACATCCGGTGTGTTTTTAAACAGTTATCTAATATTATAAAATACAATAACATAAAAATGTGAAAAATATTTCTTAGACCTAGCATTATAATGTTACACTTATCTGTCTGGTTAGAACTGGGTCTATAAACCTCCAAATGGCTAAATTCTGCAGAAATTATTTCAAAGGTTAACCTATACTATTGTCTATAAAAATAAGTTGTATTTTAAAATATAGAATAATTTTCTAATGTAGAATATAGAATAATTTTCGAATCTTATCATTCTGTCATCCTGGCTGAATTTAGTCATCCTCATTTGTACGTTAATACTAATTTTTATTAATTTCGTTGAAAAAAAACTAATTTTGAAAAAATTTGTCATGGGGATCTATGATACTCGTAATTTGACATTGCACTAAATTATGGGATTTTAAGGATTTTGGTCTCCTAGCAAATAACCAAAAATATTATCTTTTTTTTTTTTTTTTTTTTTTTTTTTAATCTAAAATATCTACATTTTTCAATCCAGCGAAAAAATTGTATCTAATATCAAAAATAATGTTTCGTGTCGGAACAGAACGCTTTTTTTTCTTAATGTTTCCATCGATACAAAGACCACTTTTCTAAATCGAAGTAAAGACATAGCATAAAAAAAGAAGGATATTTATTGTTGTCATGGAAATTAACATCTTTATTTGATACTGAAATATGATTGCTGAATTGGATTCAATTTGATGTCTCAAAGATTGCACATCAATCTAGTTGCAATAAAGTGATGTTAAAATTTTCCAATGAAAAGGATTAAAATGAATATAAACACATAATTTGAAACTAATTATAATTTCAACTGACAGACAATTAATTAAAAGTTTATTTGAACTCTATTTTAAAATAAAGTTAATCTTATATAATATACCATAACATAGGTTAATAATAATAAAAAAAAAAAAAAAAAAAAAAAAAAAAAAAAAAAAATCACTACAATAAAATTCCGTCTGTGTACCGATTGGCCTTAATTGTGATAAGGAAACTAGAATAAAATTATAATATTTCTAAAGATAACATTTTTGAAATTTTTGTATATATTTTTTAATCGAGTAAATAATAATTATAATAATAAAATATACTGTAATTTGTAATAATGTCTGTCTTAAACCAACATTTTACTCTTGTCTACTTGTAATTTCAGAACTATATAGGCTTTTTGTGATAAATTAACACTACATGCTTGATTAAAATCTGTAATGCAAAATTAGGCCTTATAATATATATGTATTTTCATGATTTTCTTTCCTCTGATTATTCTTTCTACATAAACCCTAATATTTTTAAGCAGAATTTTTCAACAGAAATGTTCTGTGGGTTAGCGAAGCGGGGAGCTAGTCCCTCCGCAGAGGATCAAAATTGCGATGGCATAATTCCAGACTACTGCTAGACAGTTGCTAATTGCCCAATACGTAGCTATAGTGCGATGTTAAACCCACTCAACTTCAACAAGAATGTTTTATGTAATGGAATATTTGACCATTTCCAAAATTACTATTTAAATAAAAATTTACACCTAAATTAAATTATACATTCGGTGCTGAACAGAAGTGCAATATGCATAGCTGGGAGTTCATTCTTATTCTTATTCTTATAATAAATTACATTATTATTATTATTTTACCATTTACTTTTTGAATTACCAATAAAATCGATTTCATTTGTAAGAACTCAACTATATTAATGTAAAGTGTTTTAAAATGTTATCGCATATATTTTTCTAGATCGATCAAATCGTTCTTTAATCAAGCACAGTGATTAGTACAACAATTAATTTTATTTTAAATCTGTAAATTGTAAACTAAATATGAATACGTTTAATATTTGTTAAAAGTGGTTTAAATGTTTATGAAATAAAATTTATTCTAAACGAAAATGTCCATATTTGTTTTCCTTGATTTCAAAACTGCAAAGAAAAACATTTCATAAAAAAAATAAAAATAATAAATAAAAATATTAAAAAAAAAAAAAAAAAAAAAAAATGCTTACTGTAGCTGTGCGCAAAAATCAGGCAGTTAAACATAAAGACTTTTACATTTTAATCGGGCTTATTTTAGATGTACTTATCTCATTCTGTTTTAAAAAGCATAAAAGATTTATTAATATATCTTTCACGCTATTCTTTGTATTTAATTTTGGATAATTGTGCCGATATTTTTTATATCCTCGAGAAAAGAAACGTCGTTTTCCAACACATAAACTTCTCCATCTTTTGCATAAAAGATTTCGACGTGCAACTTTATTGATTCCCGTCCTTTTTTATCCTACTTTTCCAGTGTCAACCAGGATTGAGTCAGATATCCTCTTGAATCCCCTTACAGAAATCCCGGGCGGCATACCCACAGTAAAAGAGACTTTTAAGTATAAACCGCAACGTTCACCTTCATATTTTCAACAAGAGAGTTGATTCGCCGATGATTCCTTTTCACAGTCGACTTTACGCCACACTTGTTTCCTGATAGATTGACTTAGTGATTCGGCTGCTAAGATTCTAACATCTTTTAGAAGGCTTTTTTGATCTTCTTTTCAGCCGTTCTTTATTGTAACTTTCCGACTATCGGTTTGGGCTGTTTCTCTACATAATTTACTAACATCCCTTTTTTTTATAGATATATATTTTTAAGCGATTTTCCCTCCCTTTTTTTTTTTCGCTTGCAGATGGTGACAGACTTTAGATAACGATCTACGGAGTTGACTTTTTTTCATTCTTACATGTGTTATTAATCATGCCGGGTTTCCAGCTTGATGATAAGTGACGTTCGACTCGTGTATTGATGGTAGTTCGCTTCGCAAGCATCATTAACCTAAGTGTGGAGATTGAAAGTAAGCTCGTGATTCCTTGGGAAGCTGAGCAAAAATGGGAATTATTATAGCACGTGGGCTTTGGCATCCACGACATATTTCAAACATATATATATATATTAATATATATATATATATATATATATATATATACACATATATGTATTACTACCAATCATTTTTAACCAACTAATTCGATTAATCATACACGAAACTAAATTCCATTTCAAAATTTTAATGGACTATTTTCCGCTATCAATTTCGCATTTCACATAGCAGATAAAAAAAAAAAAAAAAAAAAAAAAAAAAAAAAAAACTCTTCTTCTTCTTCTTCTTATTATTATTATTATTTTCATTTAAAACGCAGATTATTATTCATCAAATCTAATTGCCCATTAAAATGCAGAAAGGACATTAATGTATTTGTTCTACCAGTAATTGAATGGATACTATTTAGACATATTTTGCGAATATTGGTGAAGAAGAAAAATTTTGATCTTTCTCCTAAACAGTAAAAGTTTGATGCCATTACATGCATTATTTATTAATTTACTATATGTATGTACAGTCGGTAACAAAAGTGTTCGAACACTAGCAAAAATTCCTATGTAAAAAAAGTACACTTCATACGGTTTTGTTAAATAAATCCTTGTCGAACCCTGCTCTTAGTCAGTGTAAGAACATGATTCGATAAAGATTTATTTAACAAAACCGTATGAAGTGTACTTTTTTACATAGGAATTTTTGCTAGTGTTCGGACACTTTTGTTACCGACTGTATATATGGATAATATTGGACTTAAACATACGATGATTCCAAGGCTACTAAATTACGACATTGTGTTGCAACATTCATATATTTATATGAAATTACATGTAACTTGTGTAATTATTGCCTTCTAATGCAAATGGTGGAAAACATTTATATTAAAAAAAAAGAGCTACTTATTGTGGTATTATTCATCTTTACGGTATTATTCATCATGAAAATATTTAAAACTTATTTTCATCCCTATGAGTCATTCATCAAAGAGGATCCGATTATCCAACTAAATAGTACTTATCTTATGGTATACATCTGTTATCGGAGAAAAAAATTAGTTTTTCTTATTAATTGATTAATTTTTCCTCTTCTGATCGATTGATATGTTTTTCTATATTTATTGATGGATTTAATTAGGATTTCGTGTAATTTCCAAGAAAGATTAAAAAACGTATCAATATATTATTATAAAATTCTCTGCATTATTGACAAGAAAAGGGAGTTGTATGAGCAAGAAGAATATCATTGCGTTTCGTACCGAAAACTTTTCCTTGGATAAAGTTTTTATTTTTAAGATTGATTCTTCTTCCTACGTAAAATTAAATAGTCAATAGGCGTTTTTAAATTATGGCTATTTGGAAAAACCTGAATATACGGTCGAAACATTAAACATTTATTATTGTTACTTTTATTAGTAATAATAGAAGTACAGTCGGTAACAAAAGTGTCCGAACACTAGCAAAAATTCCTATGTAAAAAAAGTACACTTCCTATGGTTTTATTAAATAAATCCTTATCGAATCATGTTCTTACACTGACTAAGAACAGGATTTGACAAAGATTTATTTAACAAAACCATATAAAGTGTACTTTTTTTACATAGGAATTTATGCTAGTGTTCGGACACTTTTGTTACCGACTGTATGTAATATAATCCCTTGTAATATTCCCTAACAGTTAATACACTCCTGCTTAAAAGTTTAGCAATATTTGCAAACGGTCAGATTTTTTTTTTTTTTTTCAATTTAAAAACTTATCTCTCGATGAAATGTTTTCCAACATTGGGATTTAAAGAAGTCTTCTTCATCTTTTTCAATTAAGTTTGGTTTAAGACAACATTTAGAGGGCCGGTAACAAATTGAGCAAAACCTATAATATTTGTGATCATCCTGTATAGTTAAGTGAACAAAAAATGATCTGTAACTTTAGGACATGTTAATATAGACCCAGTTCAATTTGTGGATGAATTTGTGTGACGACAACATATTAAATAACGGAGATATAAGCGTTTTTTTTTTTTTTTTTTTTTTTTTTTAATTTAAAAAAAAACCATGTTTTATTTTATAATACATAAAGCTATTAACGAAAATTATTCCCACTTTCAGGTAAGTTGGAAAAACACTTTTAAAACAATATGCTTCAATATGCAAGCAGTTTTATGAAAAATATTTTCCCTGCGCATGTGCGAAGGATAAAAAAAATTTATTACATAGGTTGAAAACTAGACATATTGAGCAACTTTTGTCAAAAGTTCATTTGAATAGATAAAAAATTAAGCAAATTGTCGGCAAAAGGACGAGCTAGACTTTAGGTGGGGAAAAAAATATTGGATAGGTTGAAAGCTAGATATATTGGACAACTTTTGTCAAAAGGGCATTTGAATTGTACGAAATTATACGAAATTATACAAATTATACGAAATTATACAAATTATACGAATTATACGAAAAATATCGAGCTAGATTTTAGATATTTTCCAAGAGTTGAAATTTCTTAAGGGGTTTTTCACATGCCGCGTAATTAATTTAAAGATGCAATTATTTTAACTGCTTAGCAAAAGTTCTTTTCTTGTGTAACCCCTTATAAGCTTGTAACTCTAACATATTTTTGTTTATTTACTAAGATTTGTAAGATGATAAGGAATTTTTCACAAAAAAGAACTTTTGCTAAGTGGTTAAAATAATTAGATCTTTAAATTAATTACGCGGCATGTGAAAAACCCCTTAAGAAATTTCAACTCTTGGAAAATATCTAAAATCTAGCTCTTTTTTTTTTTTTTCGTATAATTTGCTTTCTTTTTACTCTATTCAAATGCACTTTTGATAAAAGTTGCCCAATATATCTAGCTTTCAACCTATGCAATATATTATTATTATTATTATTATTATTATTATTATTATTATTATTATTATTTTGTTATTTCGCACACGCGTAGTGAAAAGTTTTTTGTAAAAATGTTCATATTTCATGAGATATTTGAGATATTTGTATTTTGATTGCAGTATGTTGTTTCAAAAGTGTTTTTTCCAACTTATCTGAAAGTGGGAATAGTTTTCGTTAAAAACTGTGTATATTATAAATAAAAAACATGCTGATATATATATATATATATATATATATATATATATTTGAGTTTTAAAATAAATGGCTATATCTCCGTTATTTAATATGCTGTCGTCACACAAATTGATCCGCAAATTAATCTAGCTCCGTATTAACATATCCTAAAGTTACAGTTCATTTCGTTCATTTAACGATACAGGGTGATCACAAGCATTATTTATTTTGCTCAATTTGTTACTGGCTCCCTAAAGGTTGTCTTAAACTAATCCTCACTGAAAAACACGAGGAAGTCCCAAATTTTTAAATACCCAATGTTTCAAAAGATTTCATTGAGAGATAAGTTTTTAATGTTTGTTGAATGTTTCTCCATATATATAAAAGAAATAATATTATTTTTTATGGTCTTGTTTACGCTTTTGTTCTGTAACTAACACTTGTAATACTTATTAAGGATAAAATGGAAAAGAGAGAAAGAAAGACGAGGGAGGCAAAATAAAAGGTTTTTATACAAAATTATTTTATATATATTATATATATATATTTGGAACTTTTAAAATCTTATTTTTTACTGATCAAATACGTGAATTCTTATATATTTTAACATTTATGGACACTTACTGTAGTAAACCATTCTGGAAGTCATCAGTTTTTCATGATTTTGTATTGAAAAATAAATGGCCACAAAGAATGTGGGTATATATGTTGTGAAAGCATATGAATCGAATCCACCAATCAGATGAATCAGGGAGGATATTAATGACTTTTGCACTAAAGCATTGGTATAGGACGTTTGTTTTCTTATAATTATATGAATGAATGAACGGATAAATAGAAAGTTTATAATAAAACAGAACTTGAAATGAGCTGAAGTCGGAATGTTTTTGGATATATTTTATTGTATAAGTTAAATAATATTTTATATGTAATTTATTTATACAATTAAATAAATAATTAATGAATGCTTAATTAATATTTTTAAGTATATTAAGATACATAAAATATTTTAAATATCCATTTAATTTTTCATTATAATTGGCTGTATCTATTCTGATTTTTTTTTTTTTTTTTTTTAATTTTTATTCCACATAGAAAGATCATTAAAACAAGAAGAAGAAGAAAAGAAGAAAAGAGTAATTTCGATTCATTTCTGTTTAGAACAACAATAAAATTGCGATTTCTGAAATGAATAGAAATAAAAGTTTGTAAATTCTCCTATTCCTCTTTTTTTTTTTTTTTTTTTTTTTTTTTTTTTTCTAGTTGACTCCCTTTACTTCAACACAAACAATTATCAAAGCCATTTCTGTCGTAAAATGTATTGTAGCTGAAAGAAAAAATAAATTAATACCTGAATATATGAAAAAAAAAAAAAAAAAAAAAAAAAACAGAAGAAAAAGAAGAAGAAGAGGAAGATAAATAATACTGCATAATTTAAATGTGACAAAGTTTTATTATTATTTGAAAAGAAAAAAATAATAATAATAAAGAGACAGTAACAGAAAGGTTTAAAGTCTTAGATGACAAAATTTTTAAGAGTTGATGACACTTTGAATAGCAGAATGACACTTCAGGAAACAAAATATCAACCTTGAAACACCTACGAGACCGTTCAAAATAAAAAGCACGTACAGTCAGAGAGAGCAGTGAACTTCTCAATAATCTGTTCTTTAGAGCTCTGTTTTCTTTTGAACAAGATTTTATTATTTTTTATTTTTTTTTCTTTTCTTCTTATCTCTAAGGTATTACTTTTTATTCAAAAAATTATTCAATTTTACGCTAAGTAATTCTTAAAAAAAAAAAAAAAAAAAAAAAAAAAGAAAGAAAGAAAAGAAAAGAAAGAAAAGAAAGAAAAAAAGAAAGAAAGAAAAAAGAAAAGAAAACCATTGTTTCAAGTTGATTGCTAAAAAAGATTGTTTTGTTTATACGTTCTTCTTTAGGCTATATCTGATAGACAGAATAATTTAATTAAGAGCGTAGAATGCCTAATCTCACGGATAGCCAAAGCCTATATTTAATGTTTTAATTTCTTGCTAAAAAAGAAGAAGGAAATATATATGTATATATATATACTTAATTAATTATTATTATTATTATTTTCTCAAAATAGTAAAAATTACAAAAAGTAAAACTTTGGAAAACTATAATAAATGTTACGTTTGTGAATTTTCTGAGTGTGAACACGTATCGTTAACAAATACATTAGGTAATCAAAGAATATACTTTTCCCTTAAATAACATGAACTTTGGCTCTTAACGAGATTAGGCTTTGTACGTAGACGATTGAAATGAAAGAAAAAATGTAAGTAAATTAAACAGAAAAATAAATGAATAAAATCGAAAAGAAAAAAAAAAAAAGTAGCTCGAAAAAATTTTTGGTGAGGTGCACCATTTACCGCTGCAGGATTCAAGCTACACTGTAAAAAGTTTCTTTAAATATAGTGAAATGTTCACTCTGAGTCTCTGTAAATTTACAATATTTCTCAGTTAAAAACAAATAATTGAGATTATCAATCGTTATTCTATATTTTTATTGTTTTTATTGGTTTATTTCAGAGTAAAAAAAAAAAAAAAAAAAAAAAAGAACATTTCTACTTCTCAGTACGTGTTATAAATAACTACTATACTCCCGTTAATAGTGAATTAAAGCAATGTTAGCCATTAAAATGTGTATAAAAAATAGATTTTTTAATATTTCGGTTTACTTTTCTCTGTAATTTTACATAAGACGTAAGATAAATGATTATTAGTAGATTTTCTTTTAAAATTTTTAACTACCCTCCTGCCAAGCTTTGTAGCTCTGACATCAGTTAGACTGAGCTCCAGAGCACAGACAGACAGCAAAAGAATAAAGCTGTGAAAGTGTAACAGAAATAACAGTGATTAAATACAATAAAATAAAAAATAATGATAATTTAAAAAATCCTAATTTAAAAAATCCTATCGAAAAAATTTCAATGAGGTGCTCCCCTGTAGAGGCTACCTCGCTGCAAAGTTTTGTAGCTCTGCGATCTAGCCTAAGCTCCAGAACGCGGAAAAACATACAGACAGACATATAGACACTTCTCTTTATTCATATTTAAATTTAATAATAATAATAAAATAGTATAATTATAATGGCCTTTGCTAAGGTACTCAGAGGGTTGAAAGAAAAAAATAAATTTAAGAAAATAAAACATAAAAATCAGTGAGTAATTAAATTCAGATTCGGAAATCGACAACTCCTGGTGAGCCCCCCCCCCCCCCTCCCTGCCCCCTGCAGGGTCTAAGCTACCCCTCTGCCAAGTTTTGTAACTCAGCAATCAGTAGAAGTAGCCCGAACTCCAGAGAGTAGAAAGACATACAGACACTTCTCTTTATTTATAGTTAAATTAAATAAATAAAGAAAAAATAAATAAATAGCATAATAGCCTTTGCTAAAGAAAGCAAATGATTGATACGAAAGAATATATTTATGAAACAGAAAATGAAACAAAAATGAAACAGAAACAGAAAAATCAGTGAATAAAATCGAAATAAATAAATAAATAAATAAATATAAAAAAAAAAATAAATAAATAACTGAAGTTTAAAAATTGATCAAGGAGACGTGCCTCTCAAGGGGCGAGCAACTTTCTGCCAAGTTTTGTAGCTCTGCGATCAGTAGCCTGAGCTTCAGAGAGCAAACAAATAACGAAAGAATAATTTTTTTAAAAAATGTGTAAATGGTAGAGGTTGAAGTGAAGTGGGCTTTAAGTCATATTAGTACTACACTATGGGCAAGTGGCGACGGTCTAGGACTCACCTCTAAGTGTTGTCCAGAGACATGCATTCAGAATTTTGATCCTCCACGGAGGAGATGGCTTTCCCGCTTCGGCGATCCGAGAGGTATAATTTGAAAATATAACAGAAAAAACAGTGAATAAATTAAAAACAAAAAAATAGTAATTAAAAATTTAAATTCGAAAATCGAAAAAAATTTTCGATGAGGTTCACCCCTGAAGGATTCAACCTACACCTTTGTATATTTTTGTAGCTCTATTTCAGTAGCCTGAGTTCCAGAGCGCAAACACACAGACACTTCTTTTTATTAAAATTTAAATTTGGCAAATAAAGAAAAAATAAATAAATAGCATAATAGTCTTTGCTAAGAAACGCAGACGACTGAAATGAATGAAAAAAATTAAGAAGATGAAACAGAAAAATCGGTGAATAAAATCGAATGAAATTAATTCGAAAAATTCAAATTCGAAAGTAAAAAAAAAAAAAAAAATCTCGATAAGGTGCACCTCTGCAGGGTTCAAGCTACCCTTGTGCCCAGTTTTTTGTCTTTGCTATCAGCATCCTGGACATAAAAGCGCAGAGAAACACATAGAAGTTTCCTTTATTTATAAAGGTACTAGCAAGCTTTGCCAGCTTCTTTAGTCACAATATTAAAATGAATTCTCAAAATTGAATCACCAATTTTTATATTATTTTTCAGAAAAAATCTAAGAAAAAAAAAATCACTGAAATCGCTCTGAATATAGGTTCGGGTACCTGCTGCTTTCGTCACCATCTTTTTCTCGATAAGGCTATATGCCTATCATGCTACGTCTGATAAGTCTACACTATAAGCAATTGGCGACGATCTGGTACTCACCCCTAAGTGTTGTCCGGAGACATGCCATCACAACACAGGGGAGGGAAGCTTTCCAGCTTCGGTGGTCCCAGAAGTATAATTTGAAAATGTAAAAGAAAAATCAGTAAATTAATAATAATAAAAAAAAATAATAATAATAATAAATAAATAAATAAATATGGAAATCTGAAAAATCTCGATGAGATACAGCAACTGCTGCAAGCGGGCACCTACAGTAACGCCTTTTCCTGGCATTTCAATTTGGTTATTTATTGGACAACAGTTAGAGCTGCAGTTATTCAAGAATTACGATTTTACATATGGGTGTATCTCAACATCAGTTAAACTTTTCAGTTTTGGCACCATGCATTAGCGAGAACTAATCACTCGGTTTTTTTAGCCCTCACTCTGCAATAATAAAATTATGTTCTAGAATAAATTTAAAATTTTGTACAATTAGTTTTGGTACAAAAATCACACATAAACATGACTGTTATAAATATTTTTAAAATTTTAAATGCGACATGTTTTTCTTTCTTTCTTTCTTTTTTTCTTTTTTTCCCCTTCTATATTATCATTTAATTGCAGTAAATATATTAAAAAAAAAAAAAAAAAAAAAATCGAAAAAATTTCACGTTCAAATGAATTAATTAAATATATAAAAAACAACTAATGCAACAGCTGTTGCTAAAGATACGTAGACCATTTAAATGAAACAATAAATTTTAGAAGATGCAACAGAAAAGTCAATGAATAAAATCGAAAAGAATATATATATATATATATAAAATTAAAAAATTCGGAATTCAAAAAAACATTGATGAGGAGTACCCCTTCAGAGTCCAATCGATTCCTCTGCTAAGTTTTGTATCAGTAATCTGAGCTCCAGAGCGCAGACCGACACACATAGATACACAGATACTTCTCTTTATTTGTATAGATAATAACTTGTCCACTATGAACTGTAAAATAATTATGCAATACTTCTACGTAGCACAGTTGTAAAAATATATTACATGCCAAAATTCGATCAATTGCATTTTTGGTTTTCACTATAAACGTAGTGTCTAACAGATATTACCTCCCTCCCCCCCCCCCCCCCGCCCTCTCTCTCTCCAAGAATAATACTTAAAAAAAAAAAAAAAAAAAAAAAAAAAAAAGGAGAAGAAGAAGAAAAGGAAAAGAAAGAAAGAAAACAGCATTAATCCTTCAAGATAATTTAAAAAATGTTATGGTTGCAAGTAGATTCGTAAGATATTACTTTAAATATATATATATATATATATACCCACACGCCACACGAATATGGCATAATATCATAATTAACTTCATTCATGATACATTTTCAGTTGGAAAATTTTTCTTTGCGGTATACATAGCAAATGACTGCTTGTTTTTTACAAATAACAATTATTATCAACATATGCTTGAGAATTTCGTGAATCTCACTTTTACACGACTGCAATGCAGTTAATACTTACAATACAGGTGTTGTGTCTTTGATGTTTCTCTGCCTTGTGCACGAAATCAGTGTCATTAAAAGGATTCTGAAGTCATCTGAAGTCTTATTCAGATAACGTGAGCTAATTTTTTTGCTGTAATAAATAAATTAACAATATGCTATATGCTTTATAATCATTTTAAAAGTTGAAACATGTCACTGTTCGAGTTTGAATTATATATATATATTTTTTTTATAATTAAGAATATTTGATAGAAATCAGATAATGAATAAGCAAATGCTTCGTGAGCTCCTCCGTGTGTTTTTAGCACGAAAATCTAATAGATCACTGCATTTGGGGCACAGAGTTTTAAGCAAAATATAATTAAATTGATATGATCAACATTGCTTTATTAAATAAATGAAATAACAATGAAATAATAATAATAATAATAAATGGGAAATTTAACGGTAAGTCAAAAATAGTTAAAGGAAGCAATATCTTTTAATTTATCATTTTAAGCATTATATTCTAGTGAAATCTTTCACCCCGCAGAATTTTTAGAAAATCAGAGAATCAAACTGCCTTCAAAGTACGAATTTCTACAAATTTACGTTTATTATTATTATTATTTATTTTAATTTTAAAAGTATATGCAATAAATCAAGTACAGAAATTTTATAGACAGAAATTTAATATTTGGAGAGCCTGAGCTAGGTTTAATATTAATCTTAGTATTACAGATCGTTTCAGGTAAAATGTAGATAATATTAAGTATGTTTGATTTTTTTTTTTTTTTTTTTTTTTTTTTTCTATAAAAAAAAGCAAACAAATGTATTTTGAAAATAAAAATTTGGACTTTTTTGTCGCTCAGGAGCGATTTTTATTTTTTAGTTTCCAATGGCTAATTGGGACTTATTTCGACACTTTTCCGACAGCTTACTGTCTGTTTGTCTGTTGAACAGAAATAGATAGACTAACTGAATTCATAATCACTTTCAAATTTTGTTGGAAAGTATTAAAAAACACGTTTAACAGAAACGGAAATGCAATTCCAGCAATTTTCAAGTGTAACCTTTAATGCATCTGAATATTTCAGTATGACTCTGTAAATCTTAACATTAAGCATACCATATTCTATAGAAAGCATTTTTGTAAGCATATGTATAATAAACGTAAATATCCTTATGATTTGCGTGGTACAAAATTATTTAAATACGATTAATAAAAAGGCTTCTCACAGAACGCTATGCGTTGGTATTATTTTGGGTATCCCTGTACACAAACCAGTTGTGCTGTCATTTTAAATAGTTAACATTCCATAGTGAACTTGAATAACGTATAACGTTCTGAAGAAATTCACAAAATACTTACGAGCGTTAGAGCATGGACAGACCGACAGAAAGGCGGACAGAAAGACAGACAGATAGTCTAATTGAATTTATAATCACTCTTAAACATTGTTAAAAAGTGTTTAAAATGCTTAATAAAAACAAAAATGCTATTCCAGAAATTTCCAATTATAGCCTTTGCCTTAATGTATATTATGTATAGTTTTGTGGGGCTTTGACAATTTAATGCGAATCATACTATATATTCTATAGAAAACTTTTTTTTTTGGTTCATATGATTATTAAATTTTAATTTCTTTATGATTTGTGTAAAATAAAGTTATTTAAATATGTTTTATAAAGGTATCTCTCACAGAGCGCTATTCTTTCAAATTCTTACGGGTGTCCCTGTGCACAAACCAGTGGTGGTATTTAATTGAGGTATTCTTGCTTTTTTATAATATTCTTTGTTCACAGCAGATATTTGACATTCGGAAAAACTATCTGTGTACTTAAAATTTATGTTTTACCATTCTTCATTTATAAAATTATCTCTCATGGAGCGGTATGCTTTGAAATTCTGACGGTTGTCCCTGAGCACAAACCAGTGGTGGTATTTAATTGAGATAATGTAGCTTTTTTGTAATATTCTTTGCTCACAGCACATATTTGACATTCGGAAAGACTATCTGTCTATTCAAAATTACGTTTAACATATTTTTAAATTTCATTCTCAGATTTAGAAAATTCACAATTGTTAAATCCTTTATCGTTTTCTAAAAATTCTTTTTTTATTTTTTTTTACTTTCTCTCTCTTTTTCCTTTCCTTTCCTTTCCTTTTTTTTTTCTTTTCGAAGCTGTAGAATGGGAATTTTTACCTAGTAAAATTTTGCCTTTTACAAAAGGCGACCAGATTTTTTTTAATTGAATTTGAGAGAAAATATAACGGTGTCCCCGAATTTCGAAGACAAAATAAATAAATCACCTTAAATTGTAAAATTTTAGTAATTTTTATGTATGAAGTTTATGAAATAACTTATTACAACTTATTTATTATACATATAATTAATTATTATAATAAAACATTAATAAATTTATAACCGGTAGATTTTTTGGGGATGAAGATAGTTTTCGAAGACGTATGGTCACCATAATTTTACAGCTACAAATAAACAAACAAAGTAAAAATAAAAATAAATAAAATTTTTAATGAAAACCTATTTAACAATTGCGAGTTTTCTGATAGTTAAAACGAAATTTAAAAATATATAGTTAATATGGTATATAATGGGGGGAAATTCTCCTAACAATAACATTAGCTTTGGCTTCCAGAGAAAATAAGTAAGGAATCCCCCTTCAATGCAAAGTTTACTACTCTATGAATAAATTAATAATATGAAAATATAATAAAATATACTTTGCTAAAAACATGTTTGTTCGTAAAGAAATGTTCTGTTGGCATCGCAGCATTTTATCATATTTAATAATGTATGATTATGCTCTCGCAACAAAAAATCTATCTCGCGACAAAAAATCTATATGAATACTGTTATATCTTTTACCAGCAATATTCTTTCTCTTTGCACACTTCTTTATGTGATATTTTCATTTCATCCTGTGTAATGTTTGAAAAGGTTTTCATATAATATATATATATTAATTTTCGCGTTAGATCATCAGTTTTCTGGCATTCCACAATCATTGTAGTATTATGCATAAGTATTTGCATTTGTGTTAATGTTAATGTATGTACACTGCATTTGTGTCGGAAAATAGTTAATTTAAGATAATTCATAATTTCTTTTTGAAAAAGATTATTCTCATGCATAAAAGTTCAAAATAATGTAAGTATTCCAACAATGTTGCCCGTCTCGTAAGCCGAATGGTTAGTGTCCTGGTATTCATTTGCCAGGTGTTGGGTTTGAATCCCGTTCAGGCATAGATGTTTGAAGTGTTGTATAATCCATTTTAAGCCGTAGACCCCGGCCTAATGAGCCAAAATTTGCGAAAAATTATAGTTGAGCGACACTACGAACCCAATAATGTTGTTGTGTCGATCTTGAAATGCTGAAAATGTTTTAAATAGTGTTTAAATAACTTAATATTCCCCATTTGAAAAGTGCATTTGTTATTTTTATACTATGTTTCCCCCCTAAAGACTCAAGAATTCTGCAATATAAGCATGAGCCTACAAGTTCTACCACCATTTGAGCCCCTGAGTCTGAAAGTTAATTGGAATATCGATAACGTTTAATTGAGAAAATATGCTCATGTGAAATGTTACATGTTTACAATGTTAAACTATGATTCCATACATATATTTTCATTTTAAATTAGTTTAAATGTCCTTAAGTATATCCATCAAGGTGATATCTGGCCTAGTTCGGCCAAAGAAATATTTTACTTTGCGTTAAAAGAGGCTTTACAGGAGTTAAAAATATCCAAAAAGCCTTTAACAAAAGTAATAAGAGGCATAAAAAAAGTATCCCTAGACCTTCTGTAGTGTTCATCCCCTTGAAGTATTGCAGTGTTTATGTCCGCTTGGCTCTACTGAAAGGGATAGCCATACATCATGGTAGTCTTCCGTGTACCCCAAACAGCGCTACTGTAGCACATTAATCATCCATATGAGCCGTCACCTCGTACTAGGTCCCCTTTATGTCTGGATCGTTCTATTCTGTCCGTATACCCGTTATTTTTTATTTTATTTTTTCCTTGCATCGGATTCATTCTTTCTATCTGCCTATCAAGGGGCTATTCATAAAACTGCTACGCTGAAGTCGATTAGGAAGGATAACGCGAACGGCAGATTAGAAGTGGAAATGTAAACAAATTTGACCAGGAAGTGCCTTGCAGGGAAATGAATGTGTATAAGGCTGAGAATGAATACTTTCACAATATTTCGCACATATGCAAAAAGTAAAAGTTTTACAAAGTTTACAAAGCATGTAAGATTTCATTCCTTTTTTATTTATTTATTTATTTTTTTTTTTTTTTGTATCATACTTCCCGCTTATCTATTAAACATTCATGTAGGCTTTTTATTAGACTGCTTTAAAATATACGTGTAATGTTTTGAAAAGATATACACAGTGTCTGTTTCAGTAAGTCTGTTCATTTTAGTTTCAGAAGAATCTCAGCTCAGATAGTAAATATGAAATGAGAAGCATATTTTTAGAATATTGCTTTTTCTTAAACTACAATTACATTTAAAATTGCATATAACTTTGAGATATATATATATATATATATATATTTATACACACATGTCCAAAGAGTAAATTGATTAAAATAAAAATAAACTAAATTACTTCTTCAAAATATCTAGTAAACATACAAGAGTTAGAAATAACAATTTAGGGAGACTAATTCAAAATATAGGAAAAAATATATATACCTATGTTACAACTATACATATATATCAAAAATATACATACGTATACATACATATATAATACATGTATATAATACCTATTTATCTACCTATCTATTAAATTGTATCTAATCTTGGAATAAGATTAATGTAAGTTTGAAATTAAATTAAATAAAAAAATCATTAAGTAAAATTAATTGTTTCAATAACCAATAAGTAAAATCAATTATATAAATAATTAACAAAAGTCTTCTAAGGTAAATTTAATTTGATAAAATTTTACTCTTATTGGTCTATGTAGTTTCAGTGGTCTAAAATATTCTGTTTCTGGGCTATTACCACGTTAAAAAAAAAAAAAAAAAGTGACTTGGCGTTGGAATTTTAAAAGCCGAATAAACTACTACGTCAGAACGCCAAAGAAAAATATTTGAGGTGTATACAGCTGTTTCGGTAGCCTAAAGCGTACCGTCTTCAGTGCAAAAAGAGTTCTGAATCAGGAGAAGTGCTCATATATATAGGAGAGGGACCGGATTTAGTACAGCCAATAGGATTACGGAAGAGGTGGGGAGTGTGGCCAATAGGAATTTAGGAATGTGTAGCTCTGCAAACAGTAGAAAAATTAAGAAAATGTGGACATTGCACTGAACACGGTACGCTTTAGGCTACCGAAACAGCTGTATGCACCTCAAATATTTTTCTTTGGCGTTCTGACGTAGTAGTTTATTCGGCTTTTAATATATATATATATATATATATATATTAATGTATATATTATATGTATGAACATATAATGTATGTAATTGTAAATAAATAAATAAATATATATATATATATATATATATATATATATATATATATATATCTGTGTGTATATATATATACAGGGTGTTCCAAAAGTCCCCCTCCCCCTCCTAACTCGAAAATGAGTCGGAATTTTGAAAAATGGCGAAACACATATTTAACGAATTCGTGAGGGACCTCTTTTGGTGAAAAAAGTTTGGGCCCAGAGGGGTTAGGGAATTCAACTTTAAAATTTCAAGTAGAAAAGTATGTCTTGTGATACATCACTGGAAACGTCTCTTGAAGACAATGAATTTGATATGAATAGATTTGTCCTACGATGATTATTAAAGGAGATACATGAGTTTTTAGACTTTTGAAATGTGGGTTTTATGCGTATGTATCCCTTTAATAATCACTGCAGGACAAAAATATTTGTATTAGATTCATTGTCTTGGAGAGACGTGTCCCGTTTCCAGGGATGTATCACAAGACATACCTTCCCATTAAACATTTTAAAGTTACACTCCCTAGCGGCACTCCTACCACCCCCTTGCCCGGGCCCAAACATTTTTGAGCAAAGTATGTCTTGTGATACATCCCAAGAAACTCCTCTTCAAGGCAATGAATTTAGTATAAATAGTTTTGTCCTTCAATGATTATTAAAGGGGATACATAAGTATAAAATCCACATTTCAAAGGTCTAAAAACTCATGTATCTCCTTTAATAATTATCGTAGGGCAAAACTATTTATATCAAATTCATTGTCTTCAAGAGACGTTTCCAGCGATGTATCACAAGACATACCTTCCTATTTGAAATTTTAAAGTTGCCCTCCCTAGCCCCCCGGGCCCAAACTTTTTTCACCAAAAGAGGTCCCTCACAAATTCATTAAATACGTGTTTCGCCATTTTTCAAAATTTCAACTCATTTTCGAGTTAGGAGGGGGTGTGGGACTTTTGGAACGCTCTGTATATATATATATATATATATATATATATATATATATATATGTATATTATATAAGGTGAATCGGGTGGATGACCTGTAATTTCATTTGGCTTAGGAATAGAAAGCTACAGAAATCTACCTATTACCTGCATATATTATTCAGTCTCCGCTCGCTCAATACATGCTTTCATTCTTGTTTTTGTAAATATTTTTTAATTAATCTTTAATTTCTTCATATGTTTTTTTTTTTTTTTTTTTTTCACTTCCTGTGAAATGTTTGAAAAAGTTTTTCATACATACACTCATGTTTCTGAAAATTGCAACACCACGAAAGCATTGTCAGAAATTAATGAAATTTATTCCACATATTACTGATAGTGGTACAAATAAACAATCAAATGTACAACACAAAAAAAGACAAAAAGAACGTCTGAAATCAGTACTTTGTGGGTCCGCCACGCTGAGCGACGAAAGCCTATACATGTCGGGGCATTGAATCATGCAGGTTCTGAATATAATCCTGGGGAATGGCATTCCAGATGATTTCGACATAACGCCAAAGTTCAATCTTACTGTACCCTCCCACAAGTTGTACGAGAAAGTCGCTGACTAATGAAATCCCAGACATGTCGATGGGCGACATATCCAGGGAATAAGCAGGCCATGGAAGAAGCGAAACCTGTTGTGCACTGGAGAAGGCTTATGCAGTCTGAGAAACACGTGCACGGGCATAATCCTGCTGAAATACAGCACCCAGAATGCGTCGAAGAATGGGAAAGACTTCTGGCTCCAAAATTTCCCTTATGTAGTGATCACCCTTGAGGTTGCCCGCAATGTGCACTAGATGGGATCGACAATTATACCCAATAGCTCCGCACACCATGAAGCTAGGTGTTTGTGCAGTATGACGCTGGATAACACACTGTGGGAGCAGACGTGCCCCCCTGTAACGTCTGACGCGTACTCTTCCATCATTGTACTCTAGATTGTAGTGAGATTCATCGGGGAAAACAATTTGTTGCCACTGGGCACGCCACTTGCTGTGTTGCTGAGCCCATTGAATTCGGAGGCGTCTGTGATTCAGCGAGAGGGGAATCCTGCGTAGAGGAACCCTTGCACGCAGTTCATGCTGCAGCAAACGGCAACGAACCGTGGAGCTAAACAACAAAATACCTGTAGCCCTGCTCCAACGTTGTGCTAACACGCGAGAGGACGCTGTACAGTCTGCCATAGCCATGCGGATAAGGTGTCTGTCGTTTCGTGCCGTTGTTCTATTGCATGCCCCACTGTCAGGTTTTCGGCTTGTTTGATTCTCCTCTGTCCATTTCTTCCAAACACGCGTCATTGTTGTGGCATTACGCTGCGTGCGGGCTGTGATTTCTCGATACGAAAATCCACCCTCTCGCATACCAACGATGCGGCCTCGTACGAACTCTGTTAGTTGTTGGTATGGCACCCTCCACTTTTGACGAGGCATATTGACCACCAATGAAACGTTTACCGCAGACAGAGGACGACAAACAGATTTCAACGCATCTTTACAGTCCTTTATATACCTAGAACAAGCGACTGATAAAGAGTCGGTTCTCGTTCCACTCATGCGCAATCGCTTTGTAATTCTAATCATTTGCATACCGTATCTTACTTTACATTTCCTGTAAGTTTGGTTCAATTTGCGTAATCCCTTCATGGTGTTTCAATTTTCACAAACATGAGTGCATATATATATATATGTGCGATCTTTTTATATTTGAAATTTACACTGTTAAGCAAAATTACCCGAATTTCTAGGATTATTATTATTATTATTATTATTATTATTATTATTATTATTATTTGTGAGGTGTATTAAAAAAAAATTTATACAATTACAAAGCAATCTACTTAGATGTTTAATGTTAATGGTATTCTTGATTTCAGAATAATTAAGAGATGTTAAATATTCTGTAGCCTGTTTGAACTTTTTAGAGGTTTGAGTGTTTCCATTTAAATATAAATTAAATATTATCTACATTCATAATTAACACATACTCTACTGTTACCCTATGCATATTCCTAACGTATAAATTTCTGTAATTGAGAAGAAGAAGAAAAAATGTTGTGTGTGTGCGAGAGAGAGAGAAAGAGAGAGATTTTGGAGTATTTCTTTCTTTCTTTCTTGCTTAAAAAAAAAAAAAAAAAAAAAAAAACCGATAATTGCAAACATATTATGCATTTTTATATATCTACTTAAATTCACAATTCTCAACTAAAAATTAATTCTTATTTAACGCAATACATTTATGCCTATCATGTTATTCAGAGAAAATAAATTAACTATAATTTTTACTTAAACTTATAAATTCGTTAACTCCAAACGAAGCACATGATCCAGTTTACGCAAATAAATTCTCCTTTCGATTTAGAGATGTGTCGCCAGCTTTTCCGACCATTGAAGGTGATTTCTGGCGAAGAGAAATCTTATTTTTTCCAGTTGAGCAACCTGGTTCTGTCATTTCCCGTCGCGATTTTGACGAGAGATGGGGACCAATTGGCGGAATGAATAAAACGGCGGGGGAGGGTAGCAGAAATATATCCCCCAAAAGATTGGGCCAGCTTGGAAGCGGTGACGGCAGTTTTCTTCGATCCTTCCGAAGACTTGACAGATCCTTAGAAGGAATATCTGCAATATTTAAGTCCGCAGCTCATTGTAATGCTGACGACAGGGAAGAACTGTTGTGAAATCCTTTCTGATTTTTATTAAGAAATTTTAGGAAAATAAGTGTGGGTATTTTAAAGTGTATATACATCTATTTCGTAAAAAAAGCCTAAAATCAAATACATGGAATATTAAATTTTTTCGTGGTTATTAAGAACTAATATTTTATTATTATTTTTGTTATTATTATTATTGAATGTAATTTAATGATACTCCTAAATCGAAAGTGCGTAAATTTAGAAGGAAATGCTGCGATATGTGTAGTGAAAATAATTTAAACTTTTATCTACGAGTCTTTTATTACGAGTAGTTCCTTTAGATTCAAAGTGTATTAAAATCGAATTTTTTGATTGAATATAGGGCAAAACACTTCAGTTATAAAAGTTTTATAGACTCAAAAATTATCGATGGAAATCTTATCAGATTTGCTGAGATATGCATCAGCTAATTGTGGTGTGCAGTATGTAACATTTTTAGTTTTAATTTTAATTTTTTTTTTAATTTTGACAAACTTTTGTAATTATATTGATTTTTTTATGTTGTATAACTTATACGATTTTTGTTTTTTTCCCAACATATTTCTTTCAGTTGTAATTTCAAGACGATGTCACAAATAATTACAAGATAAAAGGATTTTTTTATATACCATGATTTTACATTTTCTGTTGAATCATATAATCGCTACCGAAGGCAGCGGGAAACCGGAGCAATTGGATAAAAGTATTAAAAAAATTCACTGCTATCGTGTTTTGAGCATCAAAACACGAATTTTTTGGTATCACACTGAAGTTTTTGGTATCAGTGTGTGCTATGTGTACACCACATGCAGTATAAAAGGATTCGCGAAGCGTCACCCTTTCCTCTTTTGGAGTCGGGGGAGGAGGAAGAACGCGTTTCCAATTGTAACTATTTTCCAATTTATCTCTGTGGTACTAGGTGTTACATAAAACCCTTTTTATTTAATTTTTTGTTCTTTTTTTTTTTTTTTTTTTTTTTGCCTGTTATTACTTATCGCTGTTCCTGGCTCATTTTTGAAGAATGTAACCTGTGTTATAATTATTTTATATATTACCTCAAGAAGTTACCTGAATATAAAAATGATTTAAAATAACTCCATTTTTACAATTTTTTTTTCAAAGTTCTGATCTTTTTTATACCTCTATGTGCTAGTGGTGCTCTTTAGTACTACTTCATTAAATAGTCATTAATTAGTATTGGGTGTTTGAATTAATTCGTAGCGTTTTCTAATAGATGGCGTGAAAAGTGGCATTTAGGTCGAAAAAATTCGAAGATGAAGAATTGAAGTCATTGCTCGATGAAGATCCATGTCAAACGTTTCAAGATTTAGAGTTGACTTTTAAGAGTTGACTTTTCAACAGTCAGTAAACGCCTGAAAGCCATGGGAATGATCCAAAAGCAGGGAAATTGCGTCCCATACGAACTGAAACCTAGAATCGTGGAGACCGCACGTCGGTCGCAAAACCGGTCAAAACCTACATCGAAACGACCAAATGGGAGTTCCTACATTACCCGCCGTATTCTCCAGACATTGCTCCACCTGATTACCACTTGTTTCGATCGATGAGCCATGGCCTGTCTGAGGAACACTTCACTTCTTATGAAGATTGTAAAAAATGGGTCGATTCTTGGATTGCCTCTAAAGCCGATTCGTTCTTCCGACGCGGAATCCGTATGCTGCCAGAAAGATGGGAAAAAGTAGTGGCTAGTGATGGTCAATACTTTGAATACTCTGTTTGTAATTATTTTTGCACAATAAAGCCTCAATTTTCGAAAAAAAAAAAAAAAAAAAAAGCTACTAATTAATTCAAACACCCAATATTTAGATAATTACAATAAATACCAGATAATTGTAGCTATATATGCACAACAGTCTAACCATTTTTAAATGTACTGTAGTGCGCCCCAAAATGTTTCTTCCTTCACCTCTTTTTTTTTTTTTTTTTTTTTTTTTTTTATATATATATATATATATGAGCAATGTTTTATTTTATTTATATGCTTTGGTTGTATCCGAGTCTTAATAAGTATTGGATCTACAATATTTAATTCGGATGACGCAAAATAAACCCATGTACTACTTGTACTTGTTTTGGTTTTGAATAACCATCATTAAAAACATGCTCCTCATAGTACAGGATTTTGCTTCATTAAATTAAAAATACCCTAAAGCTATAAAATAAAGGCCCCGGTCATTCACTTAAAATCGGAACTCACAAGGAGAGGTCACGACGTGGAAAATTCAGATCGGGACGAAATTTCGCAGGATTGTAGTATACTATGAAGGTAACAACATATTAAAGCAGTAGGACCCACTAGCCGCAGAATTTTGAGAAAAAAAAGCGTTTAAAGTTTCATTAATCTTTAAATGCGAGTTATTTCGCTACTTCGGCAACGTTCCAATGGTGTGGTCGGTAGAGTAAATGGTTGACACGCAGCCGGCCCGGGTTCAATGCTACCGACGGGGATGTTTTTTTTCTCCTTTTATTTATTTAATCTAAACATTTTATTTTACAGTTACTTTCCCTTATAATCGAATTCAAAATTTGTAAAATTTAATAAACTATTTAAATTTATTGAACTTTATAAAGAAAAAAGAAACATGTATGTTTTAAAATATTCTATTTCTTATATTTATATTTCTCTAAAAAAAGGAAATAATAATAATAATAATGATAATGTAATAATTTTTCCACTATATTGTTTTAACTATAAAATAAAGTAAAAATAAAGCAGAATGAATTTAACTTTAGATTAAAAAAAAAAAAAATACTTTTTTAAAAATCTAAACATTTTATTTCATTTTAAGTGTATTTAAAACAATGCTAAACTTTTTTTTTTTAATTTCAGAAAAAAAAAAAAAATAATAAAATAAAATATTACAGAGAAATAACGATTTTAATTGCACATATAATTACGGCCCAAACAAATTAACTAATTACCTCTCCAATCATTACAGCTTCTTGAAAAATTATAGTATGGGATTACGGTTATATTAAATTACATTACAGGCAAACAAATACCCGAAATATACATCATCTTTAAATGTAGGTTTTAAATATTAGTCAACGTACGTTTTTCTTCGATAATCTGCTTTTTATTCTTCTGTGCACGAAATAAAATTTCAGGTGCTCTCTAATATTAACAACCTCAAAACGGTTAAGTAATTCATACATATTAAAACCATATCAGGAAGTTTAAACCAAGATTTAAACTCACCTACTGTTTTACACTTCTGTTTATTTTTTAATAATTTACTTATTTATATAGTTTTGTCTATTTTTTCTTTATTTTTATATTTGTTTTTAAGGGTTTTGTTTGTATATTTACCTTATTTATTTTTATTTGATTACTTCATCCATTTACTTATTTTGCTATTAAAGCTGCAGTTGAATGATCGTAAGGACGAATGACTGTATAATTTAATCTTTTGAATAAGTAAACCTGGAATTTTAAAAATTTAATGAACAATAATTATTGAATTTTTGTGATTTAAAAAATATGCGGGTTATATAGTTATAATTTTATGTATGTAATATTTATTATTTCCTAAAAAAAAAAAAAAAAAAAAAAAAAAAAAAAGCTTGTTTTAATTATAAATAAAGTAAAATGCTTAGATTAATAAATATATATGCATATATATATATATATGTATATATATATATATTAAATAAAAGGTTCCCTTTATTTTTACTTTATTTTATAGTTAAAATAAAGCTGAAATTTATTTTTTAAGTTAAAAATTTAAAACCAACTTTTTTTTCTTCTTAAGTTCAAGGGAAAAAAAAAATATTTATTAAAATTTTCAAATTTTGAATTGAATTATAAGAGAAAGTAACAGTAAAATAAAATGCTTGGATTAAATAAATAAAAGGAAAAAAAAAAAAAAAAAACACTCCCGTCGGTAGCATTGAACTTGGGCCCTCCGCACAGCAACCGTTTATCCTGCAGACCACGCCACTGAAACGTTGTCTATGTTGCTAAATAACTTGTATTTAAAGATTACTGAAACTTTAAACGCTTTTTTCTCGAAATTCTGTGGCTAGTGGTTCCTACTGCTTTAATATATTGCTACCTTCATAGTATACTACAATCCCGCGCAATTTCGTCCCGATCAGAATTTTCCATGTCGTGACCTCTCCTTGTCAGTTATCAGTCACCACTAATGGAACGAAATAATTTTAATATGAGATTAAGATTATTATCTTTCATTAGCTGTCCAATTTATTATTATTATTATTACATTGTGTACATGTGTAATACTAACTATTTTAAACACTGCAAATTTAAGAAGGAAAAAGGAGACTGAAATCAATGTATTTCTAAAAATGGCGTTAGTATAAGTATCAGTGCAAAATCTATGTGTATTTACTACCAATTTCTTTTACGCTATTATTATCATCATTATTCTCCATACTGGTATAGGGGCTTTATCGTTAAGGTAGCCGTGTCTTTTGCATGCCGTCTATTCTCAACTCTTTCTCTGTTTGCAGTTACCGTTGCCTTTAGAATTTCACTGAATATTCAGTTGCTATTCGGTATTCTGCCTATTCGGTAGATAACACCTAAGGTGACCGAATAGTTAAGTTAAATTTAAATTTTAAAATTAAAATATTGAAATTGGGGAAAATATTTATCATATAAAATTAAAATTGATTTGAAAAAAAGAATTTTTTTTTTTTTTTTTTTTTTTAAATCGTTAATAGTTTTATTAATAATATATATAAATTAGTAAAATTATACCTAAACAAAAATTTATGAATTTATATTTAAAAATTATTTCTGTGCTATAGAATAAGCACAAATTTATTTTATTTAGCCTTCATTTCATCATTAGTCAAAATATTTAACACTATTGCACACAGAATTTGTTCTTTTAACGAAATTTTCTTTATTTAGCCTTCATTTTATCATTAGTCAAAAATTTTAAAAATATTTCAAACAGGATTTGTTCTTTTAACGAAATTGTCTTTATTTAGCCTTCATTTCATCATTAGTCAAAATATTTAAAATATTACATACAGGACTTGTACTTTTAACGAAATTTTCTTTTAAGCCTAAACATTTGTAAACATATATGTGTGTGTGTGTGTGCTTGAGCATGCTGTTGTATCTATTAGATAATTTTGTTTAAGTTTATTAATTTTTCACTTTGAAGCTTACAAACACATTTTCAGTCGTTAATTTATACATATATATGTATACACACACGCCTGCATGTAAATTAAATGAAATTAATTTTTGAAAATTCAAAAAGAGAAAATTTTTGATTTATTCTTATTTAACTCATTTGGCTGCTTTAGTTTATTTACTGAAATTTGAGATTTTACAGGGGGAAGTCAATGATTATATATATATATATATACCGAATATTTGGCCAAACTGTTGACCAAATATTTGGCATTCGGTATTCGGCAAAAATCCTATTTAGTGCACAACTCTAGCTGCCTCTTTAATACTTTTTTTTACTTCTCACATAAAATATATCATGAATGTATGAAGTATAACAAATAAATTCAAAATAAAGAAAGAGGTTAGAAAAATAGCATACAAAGCCAAATGGTATTTCATAATTAGAAGTAGTTTAACTTTGTGGTTCGGAGATTTCGAATTTAGGAAGGTATAGAACTCTTTCTTCTTATTCTAAGTCTTTTGTACCATATAAGAAAAATAAGGAATGCTACTGGTGGAACTTTTTTGCGATCACAACGAACCACTTGATAGGAAGATCTGCACTGATGGAAAGCATTTGATTGAGCACTTTCCACATAAAACAATGTAAAGTGTCCTTTGTTTCGCTCCCTTTCTTCAAATTGATTTCCTTCCGTAATAAACATATTATTAATTATTAGCGAATGCATGCATTTACATTTATGGATTTATTTGTAGGTTTATTATTAGCAAAAGAAAAAAAAAAAAAGAAGATCATTATATTTCTAATTCGTTAACATTTCATCCAACCTTCGAATTTAGTATCTCATTATTAATGCAGTTCCTAAACACATTTTATTTTATATTTAATGTATTTTTCAAGCAGATCAAATGGAAGATGGCAAACTGAACAGAAAATCAAGCCATATACTTTGTATAAAAAATTGAAAGCTCTGGTAAAATATATAAAGAGAAATTTCAGGACCAGTAAACATTCATTAAATATATATATATTTTTTATAAATAAGCAACATATACGTTGAAGCTGATTTATTCTACAAATACTGCTACTAACCGTTCAGGTTCAGTTGATTTTCCTTCTTGTATAATTTGCATAAATGGCTTATAAGGAATTCTGTTGCATTTGGCTGCTTCAGCTGTTTACGACATGCAAGATAAAGTTAAAAGTGGTTGTATCCCAAGCAAGAATATTCAAAACTAGAAAGTGCCACTTGTTTTGCCTAATTAACATTAGACAAAACAAATGGTTACGATAATACGAAGATAATACAAAATACGGATAAGGTAAAGGAAAATTCCTTTTTTTTTTTTTTTTTTTTTTTTTACCTTTTCTTTTCTTTTTTTTTTTTTTTTTTTTTTTTAATGAAACACAGTAGAGTGTTATAAAACATGGTGTATTATTCAGGAAGAACATGAGCTCATATTTTCTATAAACTATCTGAATTGAAGATATTGAAAAAAGAGTTTCGTTATTTATATAATTGGATTACCTAGACATTTAAAATTGCCCAATATCAGAAAATAATGCGAGAGTTCCTTTTTTGCTCGAAATTAGAAAAAGAAAGAAATCTCTTTACTTCTTTTATGAACCACAGTAGAGTACATTAAAACATATAATATTATATTATGAAGATTTGCCTGAGGGGTCATTGTTGTCTGAAGCAAAATGTAAAATATTCATCCCGATGTTGCATGATAACAAAATAAGATTTGTCTGAATTATTGAATCAATCCGATAGAATTGAATATGTGTAAGTAATTGTTACTTATAAAAATTCGAAATATATTTGCATTATAATCAAATCAACGATTAATAAATAGACTAATAATAGACCAAAGATTAACCTTTATTAATTCTTCACACTGCTCAAGGAAAAAGTGGCTATGGATTTATTTGTCTTTTGTTTATTTATTTTTACTGAAAATTGTGTTAAAATTTGATTAAATTGTTTAAAATTTCTTTTGAAAATTTCAGTTGTATTTCAGTTAAAAAATAAGTTTATGTTTGTATAGGCTTTTGAATTAAAAAAAAAACCTTAATGTATTCTGGTGTAAATGCAATGTGTACTAGTCAGAAATTTATAGCTTTTTGAAAAATCGTGTATCACTTGACTTCGTCTTAATTTTTTTTAAATAAAAAAATAAAAATAAATAAAAAATATTTCCTAATGTTAATCGACTGTATACTAACTTAAGTCTTTGTTATTTCATTCAAAAAAAGTATAACGATTTCCAAGTGAAGATATTTCAGGGAAAAGTTAAATTGAAAGAGTTAAATATACTATGCTAAATTTTTTTCGTTTTGGGCGCTGTAACTATAAGGTGGGGATATAATTAATTATGATTTCCCGCTTTATATGAACTATGGTACCAAACATTTCATACTATGATATCAGATGTAATTGCAGCTACTAAAGAAAAAGGTTTAGGTTCAATATGACATCAATTTCTTAAAATGTGCGATGAATACTTTCAATCACATACCCTTGCGATGAATACTTTTTTTTCTGCTTTATTTTTAGGAATTAACTTGAGATTTAAATATAAATACTGTTATTTGTTAAAGTTTCAAATAGATAGGAGTGTTTTAGCATTCGAAAGTATGCGAGATCATTTTAAAAAAACTAAATATATTTAAAAAAAAAAAAAAAAAAAAAAAAACTTAATGTATTCTGGTGTAAATGCAATGTGTACTAGTCAGAAATTTATAGCTTTTTGAAAAATCGTGCATCACTTGACTTCGTCTTAATTTTTTTTTAATAAAAAAGTAAAAAAAAAAAAAAAAAAAATAATAATATTTCCTAATGTTAATCGACTGTATACTAACTTAAGTCTTTGTTATTTCATTCAAAAAAAGTTTAACGATTTCCAAGTGAAGATATTTCAGGGAAAAGTTAAATTGAAAGAGTTAAATATACTATGCTAAATTTTTTTCGTTTTGGGCGCTGTAACTATAAGGTGGGGATATAATTAATTATGATTTCCCGCTTTATATGAACTATGGTACCAAACATTTCATACTATGATATCAGATGTAATTGCAGCTACTAAAGAAAAAGGTTTAGGTTCAATATGACATCAATTTCTTAAAATGTGCGATGAATACTTTCAATCACATACCCTTGCGATGAATACTTTTTTTTCTGCTTTTTTTTAGGAATTAACTTGAGATTTAAATATAAATATTGTTATTTGTTAAAGTTTCAAATAGATAGGAGTGTTTTAGCATTCGAAAGTATACGAGATAATTTTAAAAAGACTAAATATATTAAAAAAAAAAAAAAAAAAAAAAAAAAAAAAAATAAACTGTTAAAATGCGCTTGAAAAAGTAGACTGAATTTCTTTTCTTGTTTTTCTTTCTTTCTTTCTTTTTCTTTTTTTAAGATTCACATAAATTAAATAATATAGGAAAAGAAGGTCTTGCCAATATTTGTAATTATAATGCTTCTAGAGGAAAAAATAAATAAATAAAATTAGGAAATTTTGAAGAATTATCGTCGTTTTTCAGTACACATTATTGCTGTTATTTATTTTGAAACATATATGTTTATCATAGATTAAGCAAGAAGTGATAAAAAAACTGTAACACAATAATTAGTAATTCATGCCATTATTTTTTAATAATGAGGAAAGTCTAGATTTGTTTGTGAAGGTATGAATAAAATAGACGAAATTTACGGCATATGCAATCTCACATTTTTAAAATTACTAGTTTAGAATAAAACGAGCCTTAAAAACATTGTACAGTAAAAACTCTCTAAGTTGGACACCTACGGTTCCAAGAAAAAGTGTCCAACTTAGAGAGGTGTCCAACTTATAGGGGTTAGACATAATGTTAATGGATACATTCCGTTCCGAGAAAATGCGTCCAACTTAGAGGGGTGTCCAACTTGAGAGGTTTCACTGTATTTTTCTTCCTTCCATTCTATCTATCTACATTAAAAAAAAAAAAAAAAAAAAAAAGACGGTTTGTTGATTATTTTTGCTCTATTCAATTTTTGCCTCTATGAACATTTTCCTACTATTTAAACTATTTCATTTATTCCATTTTCCTTCAAGCTTAATTTTAATGCAGCCGCTATAAACATGACCTAAACTGGTAAAGATAAGTTTGCTGAATTTAACTTTTTCTTTTTCTTTTTCTTATTTTTTATTTTTTTTTTATTTTTTTTTATTTTTTTTTTTGCCATTAATGGTTGTATTTTTTCTAGGCATTAGAAGTTCCCTTTTTCCTATCAGAAAAATGGCTTTTACGCTTACGTACCTGATAAAAAGACGATTCATTCACAGCAAATGGAACTAAATCGCATTTTACTTCTTAGAATTTTGGTCACGGATTACCACCTAAGTCGCAACAGATAAAAAGCAAAAAGTCATGGTCTTCAAAGAGCCGCAAGTTTTTCCGGATTTTGAAATGGGGCAATAACTTGCATACATTGTGCTATTTTCATTTTTTGAGAGTTTTATATTTTAAAATATCATTTGCATAGGCAAAAAAAGAAAATTATTCTTATTTGTTAACTGAGTGATGCATTAGTTAATGATAAAATAACAGTTAGTTTTTTTTGTAGTTAACCTAAAGGGTGTCTTTAAAGAAAACAGAGGAATTAAATAGTAGAACTGTAAAAACATCGCTGCTATCAGTGAGTGTAATTGTTAAAATGTTTTCTAAATGATGTAATAATTTTGTATTTAAAATAAATTAAAATGTATGAAAAACAATAGATCCATAAAAATACAATAAACGAAAGTTTCGTGGTTATATTATTCATTGAAAAGAGAGAGAGAGAGAGAGAGAAGAAATGGTAAAAGACATTTGCAACGTTTTTTAATAACCCCACAAATAATTTTTAATATCAATAAAACAACAAGCATATTTCAGCTATTCTTTAAGCAGTTAATGTATTAATTTAAAATACCTCCAAACCTTTACCAAAAATGTTTAAGCCTTTGCTGGCCTTAACGCTCTAAAACTCTCTAAACAAAGGTGCCAAATTTAGGGACTCTTTTATTCAACTATCACCAATAATTTTGAATAGTGATATTTGATATATATAATGGGCGAACAATATGCACAGTGATTAGACAACCGGCACAGTTAAAATTTTGTGGTGTATGTTCCAAAAAAAAAAAAAAAAAAAAAAGTCTCTAAATTTGGTAACGAGGGAAGCTAAATGGGGCCGACAAAAAGTTAATTTACACTTATTTATTTTTAAAGTGTAAAACTTATGAGTGCACTTTATTTAAATTATATTTTAAGTAAAGTGTTAATAATAAAGTGGTAATAATACGTTTTTGTTGCAGGGCTTTTACAAAATTAGATTCAATGTTGAATTTCATCTAATACGTGGTTTAATGTTCATTTTTTAAAGGTCTATGTAAAATGTTTGTGAATATGTTTAACAATATATATAATACATACGATTAATCGTTTCTTTACCTTTAATCTTTTATTTTTTCTAATGTTCGTTTGGCAACCTGTTTGTTTCTACTATCTCCGTACGTATCGTTTAACATGTGGATTTCTTAAAAATAGTTATTCCTTGTATCATTTTAGGTTTGTGTTATTGTTTAATCTAATTTCCCTTTTTTATTTTGTTTTGTTGCAAGATAGAGACTTGAGCTGTATATGGCTTGAATTAGCCATACAGTTTTCCGAAATCTTGCACTCTGCTGATAGAAATGCAAGTTTCCTGATGAGTAAACATTTCTATTTTTAAGCATTTAAAATTCCAATTTTCAATTTTCAATTCATAAATTCTTTTTTTCCTTTTATCGGATCTCTGTGGTAATTTTATCCTTTCCTCTTTTCTATAATATGTTCACTGTTTCTTTTAGTTTAATGGTTTTTGCAAACTATTATCTCATCGTTAGGCGCATGTGTTATGTTTGTGTCATTTCTCTTCTGCGTAAGTACTTTAACTAGTTTTTACTAATCATTGGTACTCAAATTAAATTATCACCGTGACAATAATTTTAATCGAAAAAAATCTCATTTAAAATATAATTATATGTTGGTATTTTCATCTATCTTTTGTTTGCTGAGTGTTACAAAGGTATTAAATTATTCAAATTATATATATATATATATATGTATGTATAGCAACAGGTGTTGGTTTACTTAGTGCTTTTCTTAAAATTTTATAGTTAAGAGGAAAAAATAAAATATAATGATAACAAAAAATTCTTTCTTTTACTAAAGTTCATTCAGGGCCCGAGTTATATTTTTGACACAGGCTTTTTCTCTTTACGTATTTATAAATTCTTATATTCTGTAATATACATTTCTTAATTGTTTAAAATTAAGGTAACAGGTACTAACTCTGGCGATTTTCTAACCCCAACATTCCAAAACAAATATTTTTACTTCATTTAATAATGAAAAATCTGCAATTTAGTTAAACAGAAATACTAAAAATGTCGTGTTATTTTATTAAAATCGAAAGAAGTGGCAGCTAATCATGGTGATCTCACTATAAAAAATATCGATAGCTTTACAGGAAAAAAGATTTTTTTTTCCAGTAAGAAAGCTGTTCTTTTAACGAATTTTAATTTTTTTAACAAAGAAAAATTTGTGTAGTCGGTAAGTGCGTTGTAAAGAAAACAGTTACGGCTGCCTGTAAGCACCATGACGCCGAGCTTATGTATCTATGAAATGTATATCTGAAATGTATCTATGAAATGTATCTAATGTATCTCTAACTATGAAACTAAAAATTGTGAGTTCGAAACCCACCTAAGCATGTCATCTAACAACCATTTTCGTCAAAATTTACAGACGATATGCTAAAATTATAGCTTTTCTTACTGTAAAAAAAAAAAAAAAAAAAATCGATAAAAGAACTGCCTGTTAGAAACGTTTTTTTTTTTTTTTTTAATCGTTAAAAATAACAAAAATTCATTAAATCGAAACATTTTTTTTTTTTTTTTTTTTTTTTTTTTTTTTTACCGGACACCCGCAGACAGTTTTTTTCTGCTAAATTACCACACGTTTTTTCCCCAGTGGTAATAACACAAATGATAACAAGTTTTTTTCCCCTTTGTCTAAAGGAAATAGCACTCCGCTCCTAAAAAATAAGGAAATTAGATATACCTATACCTTCTTTAGCAGATATTGTCTCTTCTCCTTTTTCTCTCTTTAATTTTCTATAAAAGGATATAAATATATGAAAATATATTTAGATAAAAAGGGAATGATGCTTTTTTTTTATCAATACATAAAATAAAGTGCATTCAGAAGAAAATATTAGGAACTCCTAAAATATAAAACAGTGTCACTTTGAAATAAGTAAAACTGGAGTTTACACGATAAGAGTGTTCAAAATTAAAATTCTCGTATGTGTTAAAAAAAAAAAAAAAAAAAAAAAAAAAAAATCTAATTAACAATATCATGTTTACAGTTGTAAAAATCACTCCACAACAAGTTAATTTAACAAAACAATTGCAACGGTCTTTATTGTTCATGAAAATATCAGTATGATAATCTATGGCATAAGGCTTTCACAATGGCATTATATTAAGTATGGAGGGAATAGAAATGCTTTTAGTAATACAGATTAATAATTGCAATAATAATGTAATTAAAAAACACATACAATAAACTTACAATTAATTTCTAGCTACATTTTCAGACAACATGTTACCATAAACAATTCAACAGCAATTGAAATATGACAAATTTTCAAAGGTGCTATTTCTTCTTTGGATTGAAATACATGTTGTGCTTTATCGACATAAAAAGTAACATGCATGCACTAAATGAAGCTTATGCTTTTAAAGAAAAATAATTCTTAGAGTAATTTTGCATACTTCATAAAGCAAATTATTACTTAATTTTTACGCTTAGAAGATATTTATTTTTCTTAACTTACTTGACTATTTTATTTTAGTAAAATTTAAAGGGAAATGTCGAAAGATAATTCAAACTCTTATAACCTTTAAAAAAGTAGTTTAACAAAAAATAGATCATCGTAAATACACAGGTAACAATTACCTTAGTTCATAATTACACCTTCAATGAAAGAAAAGTTCAAAAAAAAAAAAAAAAAAAAAAAAAAAAAAAGAAAGAAAGAAAAAATCATTGTGAAATAAATATACAATTTCCTTAAAAAAATTTCCAATCTCAAGTTGAATAAGTTTAAAATTGCTCTTAAATGATGAAAACAAAATTTTGTAGTTTTTTTTTTTTTTTTTTTTTTTTTTTTTTTAAATATATACAACTTCAGAATAAATGATTTTTAAATCATGAACATTTTTTTAAACCAAACTATGAATGTTTGTATGTTTAAAATAAGCGTGCTTACAATATTTTCAAGAAGGTTGGTTGGTTGTACTTTATATCGCACTAACGCTGCGCATTGGGAAATTGGCGAAGGTCTGAGACTCCTCTCTAGGGGTGATCCAAAGACATGCCATCACGATTTTGGTCCTTCACTGAGGGTGCTTTCAGAAAGAATTTAAAATATTAGAACAGAAATGGAATAAATGAAAGTTATTTTCTTGAACTTATACTATCAAAAATTGTGTATATTTTCAATTTTGTAAGTAGATTTTTTTAAAAGTGTTACATTCTTAACTTCCAAATCCAAGGAAGTTGTTTTTCATGTAAAAAGTTTTTATCATTGAAATTTTCTTAAACCACTTTTATACACAACGAAAACATAAATTTCTTGGTGATAGATTGTATGCACATAAGAGTACCCCTCAAAGAAATTAGTTAAAAAAGAATGATTCCCAATTTAAGTATAATTTGCAAATAAATAAATAATATATTACAAAAACAGAATACTATGATTTAACCGAAAACATTAAGCTATATTTTAAACACGTAATATTAATTGATTTTTTATTCTACATTATTATTATTATTATTTTAATTTAGTAATTTCAATGAAATACGAAAAATTATTTCGTGTAAGATTGAACGGGTTGGAATAAAAATTGTTGCCAAAATTATAAATTACCTACTAATATTTTTAATTCATATGCACATCACTTTTCTTTCATTTTAATTTTTTATTATGAAAAGACATTTAAATACATTTTACGTGACCCTTAGTAAAATTCCTGTAATAAATTGGGAGATATGAATAGATAAATGTGTTTGATTGCTACAAAAAATTTATGCTTTTTAAATATTGTTACGCATGAATCTCAACCTTATTTAAAAATGACAATTGAAAAAACAAAAGATTTTTTTTCTGTTTAGAAGAAAATATCCCAACTAATAAATTGCGTTACAAGTACTGACGAATTTTTTTTTACGCTTCACCCACAATATATATATATATATATATATATATATATATATATATATATATATATATTGACGAATTTTAATAAACATTCAATTATACAAATCAAGGCAGTAATACTGAAATATTCATTATGTATATATATATATATATATATATATATATATATATATTGAGAGCCTGCAACTGTGGAGAAATTTTTTTGTGATCGAATGTATATATCAGATTATGAAGTTATTCTTATGTGCAATTATAAAAAAAATATAAGTATTTATCAAGATTGTTTTAAAGGACATTGCACAAATAAACGACATTAAGTATTTTGTGTACAGTTATATACATTATAATATTAGGCAAAAAGTATTAGGTAACATTTAAAAATAAATCTTAGTAAAAATTTAATAATTTAAAATAAAATAAAATAAAATAAAATGAAGCGGTTGCTTTAAAATATATATTTAAAAATGTATAAAATTTAACATTATATGTATATATTTTGTAAGATATTGTGTTTGTTGAGTTTCATCTAAACGTTTCTTCTACTTCGCTAAGTTTGTTGAGTTTTAAATTTGTCTGTAAAATTCGTTAATAAATACATAGGGGAGAGTGGGGATGAATGGAACATTTTTCATATTTTTATTGATAATGTCGGTCATATGTAATTCAGAATTTTGCAACATTGCTCATAAGTTAACTTCAATAATCAGTTACATGTAAACCTATTAACTTTAATAAAAAAAGTTACCATTTTTAATTAATAATATATATATATATATATATATATGCATGTGCATTGTCCCATTCGTCCCCACCTATGGGGATGAATGGCCAGGACTGGAGTTAACAAAGAAAAGAAAACAAAATGGAAAGTAAATAAATTTTTAAAATTAAATTGGTTTATGTGATTTTATTTACACACTATGAATTTACTGAATTTAACATAAACTGATGTATTGACTCAAATAAACATCAAAAGACAAAAGTCTTTTGGTTCGTGCAGTTTCTAGTGCTATATGTTTTGGTAATTTAATCTAATAAGATCTAATCTAAAGATAAATAAATAAATAAGACACTAGAAAGATATAAATCATTATAATAGAGTACAAATTATCCAGATAAATTTTTGTTTCCGACTGATCGGGCAAAATAAGCATTCTATTCTGTATTACATTAATAATCACCAGGATTTATTTAATTAGCTTGATTGAAATTGTAATTTTAATCCAATTATTTATTTATTTATTTATTTATTTATTTATTTAATTATTGATATTATTGATTTAAGTTGCAATGAATATTCTAATTTATAATTTTTTTAATCATAATTTTTATAAACAAAAATCAGAACAATTAATTTCAATCTATTTTTCTCTAAATCCATGTTACTTTTATAATTCCATGTTATAACTATTGAGTTACAGGTTATAAAAATATTGAAAATCTATTTACGATTTGTTTTAATATAAGTCTTGTGTACAATTTTAAATTAGCACATAGTGGGGAATGTCCATTCATCCCCATTTAAACTGTCCCATTCACCAGGATTTATTTAATTAACTTTATTGAAATTGTGATTTTAATCAAATTATTATTAGTTTATTTATTTATTTATTTTAATTATTGATTTAATTTGCATTGAATATTCTAACTTGTAACTTTTTCAATCATAATTAATATTATAAATAAATATCAGAACAATTAATTAATTTTTTTTTTTTCTAAGTCCACAAAATTAAGAATTCTGATTATCAATATGGCTAATTTACGTTTTAGTATAATTCTTGTGTAAAATTTTAAATTAGTACATAGTGGGGAATATCCCATTCATCCCATTTAAACTGTCCCATTCATCCCAACCATCACATGATCATATAAAACAGGAAATAAGCTTAATGAACAATTGTCAATATTCTTCTTGAATATCGTAAACACAATAAAAGATTATGCCTTTTCACCATATATGAGTTATATTAACTGTAAGCAAATAGTTAATTTCTTAACTTAAAAACTTACTTTGGCAGCTGAAAAAGGCACTTTATTTATTTTTTTATTTTATTTTATTTTATTTTATTTATTTATTTATTTATTTTTTTTTTTGTGCCCTTCTATGAATAGCACAATTCTGAAAATACACTTGATGAAAGACCTGAGTGTTGCCGTACATCAGAAAAATTGTCAAGTTTCTGGTGCTTGCAAAACATAAAAATTTTACTCTTGTCCCATTCTTCCTGCGTCTCATTCAACCCCACTCTCCCCTACTTTGCATGTCATGTGATATTTCTTGGTATTTCTATGGTTCAATGTTAACTAGCAACAACCTTTAAATTAGCATAATATTATCGTGTGCCTTTTCCTTTACGCCAGAAGTTTGTTTATTTATTTGTTTATTATGCTATAAATGAAGGTATTCAAATAAATACACCAAAGTATGATGATTTCTATATCACCTAATCTAGAATTTAATTTTATTGTTGCATCAATTATATATATATATATATATATATATATAATTTAGTTTTGTACTGTAAAAAGTTATGCTGTTTTACGTAACTGTGGTGAAATAATAACAATAATGTTATATTTTCCATATCGTTCATTTGCAATCACACAAATTTACTTTATGAAAGAATGAAGTTTTTTTTTAGATTCTATAAAACCTGTCAAAATTCCACTAGCTGTTAATTGAATTAGACAACACGAGGCATGATTTTTTATTTATTTTTTTTTTAACTTGTATGATGCGTTTACGTGTATTTACGTCTCGTTCTCTCTATATTTCTTTTCTATTTCTATTTCTTTTCTTTGCCTTTTTTTTTTTTTTTTTTTTTTTTTTTTTTAATAGGAATTATAAATATGCATATTAAAATCTTCGTAAATATTTTATTTAATTATTTTTGCCTTGTAAACTTGTTTATTTTTATTAAAATAATTTTGCAGCGTATAGCTTCCATAAATTGTTTTATTTACATTTACAGAAAAAGACCAAGAACAATTCTTAATAATTCATTAAGATTTTGTATTAAATTTATATTGCATTTGCATTGTATTTGAATTTATTCACCGGTAGTATTGAATTTTTAATCTACAAAAATAAATACAATTAAATTATACTAAATTAGTAGCACTTGCTAGAAGCGTAATTATATGTATATATATATATACATATATTTAAAAGTATATTTAAAAGAGGTAGTAAATATTTCCCATTCAACGGAAAAAAAAATAATAATAAATAAATCAATAAATTTCAATTATTATTATAATAAATAAAATTTGAAAGACAACATTAGTTGAAGTTATTGTTACCATTATTTTTTTCGAGTCTTCAATATTTTTATATTTTATTTATATTTTTCTTTATTTATTTACTTTTTTTTTTTTAGTAATCTAATGAAAGAAATAGAATTAAGCATATATGCTAATTGATATGATTTCTATTTTGCGAAATCTAGATAGTTCTATAAAGGCAATCACCGTTTTAAAAAATATTTTTACTTGACAGATTATTTTTTTTGGAATCTCACTCGGAAACATCCAAAAACTTATTAAAATCTCTTTTCCATTCCAAAGATCCAAAATGAACTTTTAATACTTTACATCGTCACAAATAATAATAATAATAATAATACTTACCCCTATGAATTATTAAAAATCTAATACCAGTCAAGAAATTTCATATAAAGGTTTAACTAATTGTGAGATATCAATTCCTAACTGTCTTAGTTCCTAAACAGTGTATTATTAACAGTTTATTCCTAAACAGTTTATTTTAAATGTGAACTGTAACGTGATTCTAAACATTCGTTTACTAAGCACAAAATTAATTGAGACTATAACGTGTCTTTTAATTTTTATTAATAAAACTATTTACGAAAATGAAGTATTTTTTTTATGTTATTCTTAAAAAAAAAAAAAAAAAAAAAAAAAAAAAAATGTTTGATCTTTATAGTTTACTAAATGTGGTTGCATACTATAAATAATATTGATATTTCTTAACAAAATTTCTGTTAAGTGTGCAAAGAATTATCGTTATTTTGAGCGTAATAAAAAGGTCTCTTAAAAATGTAAATGTTTCGAAATTACTTATAAATTAATAATGAAACTGAAAATGCAGTAAAAATGTAATTTATTTTTGAATATTTTACGTAGACTTTTCTATCACTCTCTTGTTTTTTCAGTACTTGAAAAAAGTTTGATCTATGTAGTTTACTAAATGTGGTTGCGTGCTATAAATAATATTGATATTTCTTAACAAAATTTCTGTTAAGTGTACAAAGAATTATCGTTATTTTGAGCGTAATAAAAAGGTCTCTTAAAAATGTAAATATTTCGACATTACTTATAAATTAATAATGAAACTGAAAATGCAGTAAAAATGAAATTTATTTTTGAATATTTTACATGGACTTTTCTATCACGCTCTTGTTTTTCCAGTACTTGAAAAAAGTTTGATCTATGTAGTTTACTAAATCTGGTTGCATGCTATAAATAATATTGATATTTCTTAACAAAATTTCTCTTAAGTGTACAAAGAATCATCGTTATTTTAAGCGTAATAAAAAGGTCTCTTAAAAATGTAAATGTTTCGACATTACTTATAAATTAATAATGAAACTGAAAATGCAGTAAAAATGTAATTTATTTTTGAATATTTTACGTGGACTTTTCTATCACGCTCTTGTTTTTCCAGTACTTGAAAAAAGTTTGATCTATGTAGTTTACTAAATCTGGTTGCATGCTATAAATAATATTGATATTTCTTAACAAAATTTCTCTTAAGTGTACAAAGAATCATCGTTATTTTAAGCGTAATAAAAAGGTCTCTTAAAAATGTAAATGTTTCGAAATTACTTATAAATTAATAATGAAACTGAAAATGCAGTAAAAATGTAATTTATTTTTGAATATTTTACGTGGACTTTTCTATCACGCTCTTGTTTTTCCAGTACTTGAAAAATAGCTAAACTGGATTTTGAATGTCAAATTTATTTTTATATGGTCACGTTAATGTGAGTTGTAAATCACTGTAAAAAAGTAATATATAGTTTGTTCTTAATATGTAAATATCGTGATCCGAACTGTATTCACCGTCATCAAACTAACTTTGTTAACAGTAAGTTGATTTCCGGATTAGTCGGAAAGGATGTGTATTTAATGTATCAAACAAGTTGAATAAACGGCCCCATGAAAAATATGTTAAACTTTGAAATTCTTTTTTAAAGAGAACCTATATCGATGAATAACTTATAACTTTATCTTAACAGTGAACTGTAAATTTTTTTGTTAATTTTACTCTTATATATCGGATACGTTCCTGAATTTTATGCGTTTGGAGCAGGGTGAAAACAGGTTTTCGTCCTAGAAATTTAGTTGTATTTTTAATGCTATATTTGACGGTCACTAATATATTTAAGGAAAATGACTGGTAAATATTGGACACATTACTAACCAGAATTTCCCAGGAAATTTCCGGAATTTTTTTACAGTGTAATTGGAATTCGAGGCATTTTGTGATACTATAATAATTTATACCATATTTCAATCGATATACCTTATAAGGAAAATAGAAAACACTTTAAATGCATTTTCTTTATACTTAATTTTTGTATTTAATGTTCAATTTAAAAAAAAAAGATAATAACTAAAAATTATTCCATTATGTTTTTATGAAATTTTTATTGGCCTGCTCAGCATTTTTCTCAAATAATGCACTAAAAGAAATTTTGTTGTATAAGTATTTTCTAAGTTATGGCATTTTATATAAATTGTAAGACTGCCAGTTTTTACAAAAATTTGTAAAATATTGTTAGTATCATTTAATTGATAATGCACAGTAATCGAAAATATAAATATTTATCATTGAAAAATGGTTAGTGCGTTATCCGAATAAAAATACTTAGTTCATTTTGCTACTTTTTTTTTTTTTTTTTTTTTTTTTTTTAAGTTGAATAAGTTAAATAGTTTCAGGTATATATTGCTTTGAAACTTTAAAAAAATTCTTTATAACTATACAGGTTTATTCAGGAATTACTGATATATGCATAATTTTAGAAATTATGAACCATTAAATCTTACATATTTAGAATATATTACATCTGCATATGAATATATCTATTGAGAGATTATTATTGTATTATATATTTTTATAATATATATTTCACTGTAAACAATTTGAAGTACTGTGTTATTTTTTGAAAAAATGGCTACATATGTTGCCCTTTTGATTTTTTTTTTTTCCGACATACCACTTATTTTTATTTTTATTATTTTTTAATAAACTTAGGTCAAAAAGTTTTGAAATTATGCTAGGGTTTTTATTTACTAAATAATGTTTCAGGGAAGTTTGTTTACAGGTTACTATCCCTTTGGTATTATTGTTTTAATTATAGGAGACTCTCTTACGTTAGGAACAATTCTTCAAATTTTATTTATAGCTGTCGATAAAACTGACGTATTTTCAAACCGTTTCCTGCAAATATTTGGTAAAATAGCAGAAAACGTTTTCTAATCATACTTGTTACAATGTGACCCCGTTTTTAATTCCCGACGAAAAAAATAAATAATAATAATGAGGTATTAAAAGTTTTAAGACTTTATCTGTCTATGTATAGCTGTGTGTGTGTCTCTGTATGTCTGTCTCCCAAACGGACAGACCGGTTTCAATACATTTCTCTTTCTTTTTTAATTAAAATACTGGTTTAGTTGGGACAGTTTTTAGCTATGTGTGATGAAAATATGTTTGATGATTTTTTTTTTTTTTTAGTTAATTAAAATGACATTTTTCAGGCGCAATTTGCTTAGGTATTATATATATATATATATATATTTATCTGGCGAGAAATTTTAAACCTATTTCAACAGGAATAAAAAAAAAAAATTGCCTGTAAATAAGGATAACGAGTTCACTGTTAAAAATCATTTAATTTTATTGAAAATTTGGGGTTTTATAGAAAAAAATTATTTAACTAAATTCAAGGCTAGTTTTTACTGGTTTAATCGGAATAGTTCTTAGCTATATATTTGATGCTATTTACTTCATACATTGGGGATTTTTATAAAACTGGCTTTACACTCATTCTTTCTGCAGCTGGAGGATGATTTCGAATAACATAAGAACATTTTTCATCCTTGGTAAGCTAAAAAAAAAAAAAATAATAACTTTTCCTTTTCATATGTAAAATATGTAATATTTTGTCGGTATTTTTTTTATTAATTTTTTTTATTTTATTAATTAATTTATTTTTTAATCTAGATATTCAGCGACACTTGAAGTGTAAAAAAAGATCCATCATACATTTTGTAATCCAATTCATTATTTGTATTTGCAATTTTAATATTAAAAACGAATTTCTTCCACGAATTAAAAAAAAATTTCCTGCTTAGTGTTATTTATTTATTAATTTTGTTAATCTTCGTAATACAAGATCTTAGTAATAAAGAAAATGATTCATATAGTTGCATTCTTAGGTAGGAAAGATCGAAATAAAAATGTGTATAAATATAATTAATGTGATCTCTACAGTTATAACAGAAATTTTGGACATTTTATTAAGTTTTTCAATAATGTGAATGTTTAAATTTTTATAAGTCTAATGAAGTAATAGAATATGCTGTATATGCTTCTTTAAATGTCTTTAAATTTTCTTAAACGTAGCAAAAAAAAAAAAATAAAAAAAAATAATAATAATAAATAAATAAATAAATAAATAAACAAAAAGAAAAAAGAAAAAAGAAACAGCGAAATTGAATTATTCTCAAATATATTCTCGAACATAAAAACTGTAATTGTTATTGAAATTTCCATACTTTTTTTTTTTTTTTTGTCTTTCTCATAAGTATAGAAATAAGGTATTTTACTTTTCTTATAACTTTTTTGAAAAGGAAAGTATTGTAACAGAAATTTTTGCTTGTGTTTTACAAGTGTGCTGGTATCTTTATAAAATGTAATTATATATTTGTGATAAAATTAATATTATACACAAAAGCACCACAAATCCAATACACCATTTAGAAAGTCTTAAAATCACCGACAAAGATAAAAGTATTTTTATTCACAACACACCATATATCTATTGTGAAAATATTAACTTTTGATATGATAGTAAACTGTACATAATTTAACAAATAAAAGTAAAACACCAAAAACATTTCTGTACATAAATATTTCGTTCACAATAATATTGAAAAACGTCAACTGAATTGGTTGTGCTGTTTTTCAAGATTTCTGATAGTTTAGTTTCATCAATATATTTTATAATTTCTTTTTCTTTTTCTTTTCTTTTTTTATGAAAGACCAGAGTAAACAAAGAAAAAACTAACATTTATTAACAGTTTATGTTTGCAACAATTTCATTTCAAAATTTATTTATCAAAATATGATAAATAGAAACATTTTGAAATGCTTTAATAAATAAATAAATAATTTCCCGTTTGTATATAACAGTGAATGGACATGCTCCACTTGAATTCATCAAATCGAATTTTATATTAAACTTAACTTCAGTTTGAGAAATGTGTCTTAAATTAGTCTTATTTTCCATGAATTAAAAAAAAAAAAAAAAATGTTGTTTTGCAAAAGGAAAACGTAAAGGAACTCATATGTGAACATATAGTACTCAAAAGGTATATTCAATGACTCTTAAACATGAAATATATATTATTATTATTTTTTAATTTTTTTTTTCTTTCATACATAAAGTGGTTCAGGTTTTGTAATTGTAGGAAAAAACTGAAAAGAAAAATAAAGTAAATGCAACTTTAAAAGATTAAGCACTGACGTTAAGTTTATATAAGTTTGAACTTTATATCAAATCATCTATAAAGCATGAGTTACATGAACTTAACTCTATCCTAAATCCCTGATTTCACAATTGTGGGGATATTGTAAGTCTTTACAAAGTACATTATTATGTATGAAGTGTATAAAGTATGAAAACTTAATTCCAAAAAGAAAAGAAATAAAAATATTGAACTTTTGATATAAAAAAAAAAAAAACTTAAATGTGGAAAAAAAGAAAACTTTTGATTTTTGTTTTATATTAAACTTTTAAAGTTAATTTTACAAATATATATATATACGATTAACAATGTGCATTGTGCGTTTGGTAAATTTTGTTCTAGTAGCAAAGGTTAATTAGAATGCACGAAAACAAGTTTAATGGGACAAAGCAGATGCTTAAAAGAAATATTTATACAATTAATATTCAGGGACGTTTTCCTATCTTATGAAAGTACAGACTGGAAATCACTGTACTGACGTAAATTTAAATAATTGTTATACCGATAAAATTTAAGGAGAAATTTTTAATTTGCTCTGACTTTATATTTGATTTGATATTATAACACATTTATGAAAGTTTTGGAATTTAAGCTACAATGTAATTAAATTTCAAATGGCATTAACTGTTATATATTAAGGTTGTTTGCCTTTAAATAATATCTTATTCTGAATCATGAGTTAAGGAAAACGACCTATTTTGAATCATAGGAATAATGCAAAAAAAAAAAAAAAAAAAAAAAAAAAAAAACATGTTGCCTCCCATTTTTACACAGGAGTTCTTAATACGTATTAGTGATACAGCATAAGTAGGAGCTTCACAACAATAGAACCACAATAAATGTGCAATAAAACGTTTCCAAAAACCAACAGTTATTACAAATAAATACTTAACAGTTTAATTATTCTAAACAGTGCAAGTGGAGCATGCAGTCTTCTGAGAAAACAAACATCTTCAAAAACCTATTGAAATACAACTTTAAGGAGATATAGTTTCGTAAACAATCAATGAAATATTTCACCAGTAACATGAAAGTTACTCTCCAGACATATCACATCATACAGACTTTACAACTCTTCGTAGAAATAAAGTTTTTATAACACCGGACACATTTAGTCTGTTGCATCTGGCTACTTGCAAAGTAGTCATGAAAATATGCTCCAAAAAGAGTTCTGACGAAATGTTCTTGCCTTATAACAACAAAATCAGTTTTTTTTTGTCCATAAAAAGATCAATTGCAGCATATATGTGTCGTTGACTGTATTTTGCTTGAGCACTGATGACTGAAGAGGAGATTTGTTAATAGAGTCTTTTTTGCTATTATTAATGTCACTGACTATTATCTGGCGATGTTAAAGGTCCACCAGTTACCACAGATGCTGAAGGAACACTATTAGATGAGCTAACAGGTACAGAAGCAGTAACTGAAGGAGGCGATGAACCAGCCTCATTACCAGAACTTGAAGGATCAGTTGGTATAAGACCTTCCTTCATCCTTTTTTTCTGTTTCATCCGTCTGTTCTGAAACCAGATTTTCACTTGTGTTTCATTTAAATGTAGAGCTGTTGCTATTTCAATACGCCTTGCTCTAGTCAAGTATTTATTGAAGTGGAATTCTTTTTCCAATTCTGTTAATTGCTTTGTTGTAAAGTTGGTCCTACCCGTCCCAGGGCCACCATTCGGGTCATTACTGTTTGGTGTTGACGAGTTGAAGCCGTTGTAATCCGTCTTTGGAGCTGTAAAACAAAAAAATAAATATTTTAGATGAGTTGAAAACTGAAAAAATGTATAAAATAATGTTAATTTAATGTAAGCGTAATTATTTCGCAGAAAATCGTTTTGAAGAACTAAAAGCATATATACACACATATATATACATAAATGCCTATTCGCTCTATTCTGTTTTGTTGTTGTTATTCGTTGTTGCATGGAAATAAAGTGATGAAAAAATATTTTAGAGCAACTTTTACACAATTTCTTCAAGATTAAACAGATCATAAATAGAACATTGAAAGGATTGTACATTAAAAGTGCAATTTTTCTTACAATAGCACAGTTTTTTTTTTTTTTTTTTTTTTTTTTAAGTTTATTATTTTAATGGGAATAATTGTGATAAATAGTCAGAAAAAATATTCTGGGGGAAAAAAAAGATACTTTCTTGCGTATAAACAAACATAAATCAAATGAATGTTTGATTAAATTTCCGAACTATTTATTTGAAGCTTAAATATATAAAATCAGTTTTTTTTTTTTTTTCATATAATAAGAAAAAAGATTTAACAATTGTTTCAAACAATGCTTTTGATAAAGAATGAAATAATGCAGTTATTTATTTTTATTTTTTTTTCAGAATATGCAGAATATGTATTTAAAATATTTTAATATTTTTTCTGAATAAACTCAAAATAATAACTCAACTTTTCCTATGCCATAATTATATTGAGATAATTATAGGGAATTATCTTTATCAAGAAAAATGTTAAGTCATGAACTGTGTTTAACAATCTAACTATAGCCACGCATGTTAGGGGATTTAAGGTAATGGATATAAATTTGAGAAGGAATATAAATAACAAATTATTTATTTAATGAATAATAAATGAAAGAAGAAAGGGAAAATATTTCACTATTTGTTAAGTCTGAATAGAAGCTTTACAGCACTAGAAACAGGATTTTGACAGAAAGATTCGTTTTCCCCACTTATAAGGATTGCCAAATTCTTTTGTGTAATATTTAAATGCTATTATCGTAAATTATAGTAATAATAATAATAATAATAATAATAATAATAATAATAAATGATAGATTGCAAGCTACTTTAAGACGAATTATCAGATAATGTAACAATAATATATTTAAAGTTCATATTTAAAAATGGTAAATGATGCTTAAAAAATTGATAAAAGTCTTATAAAGTGATTTGGGGAAAGATGAAAATTGGGGAAAGACGCGAGTTTGTTCCTAGCTCTTTTATGTGTCAACAGATGGTAATACTGACCATCATGTGCTAGGAGTCTTGGCCCAGTGAGCAAGTAAGATTGTGAATTCATCTTAATTTATTGCCTTTAATCGCCGTTATTTTGGATCTCGTGAGCATTTAATCTTGTGAGTAAAGCCTTATAATATAAAGCCTCCTTTTTAAAGTTCATAAATAGATGTTTCATTTTAAATAAGATATTATCAATAGAAGTAGATTTCCTTATTCTATTACACACACAAGACTTAGCAGAAGCGTCCTCATTCTTGCAGCAATACGAAAATAAGCGAGTGTGGCATCTTCAACCCATACTTTGAGGAAGATGCAACATTGTTCAGAAAAAAATTAAATGGTCTTTAAATTTTATGTTTCATTTTATATACTGTATATTATAGTGTAAAATATAAATAGAATTAATAATTTTAATTATAATTTTCCAATAAGTATTATGATATTATTATAATAAACTTTCGTGACTGAAGTTTGGATCTCTCCTCAATAGAGCTTGGAGCAAGGCAGCCACAGCAGGAAATAGAGCTTCTAGGTTTGCAGCTACTGGGATTTAATCCTTAAATCTACAAGCAATCTCAGGTGATGCGTTTATTATCTCTGATGGCTCCAGCAATGATACAGCTGTTGCTTCTACAAATGACGCATGTGACAATAGACCTACAACAGCAGTTGTTTCCACCAACAGACCATGTGGGCTTACACCAGAGTTGCTTCCACAACCCAGAGCTAGAAGCAGTTGACTGTCACCAGCAGTTTTCTCCACCAGAACAGAAAGCTGTATGTCTATAAGCAATCAGCTATGTTCTCTTTTCTATGACAAAATATTTCTATGACAAAAATTATTTATCAAGATAGGAAACGACAAAGAGTAGGCAATAGATTTTGTATTTTTCTAAAAAATTTTTATTATTCTAAAAACTTGAAATTCTTAATACTTAGATTTAAAAAGCACAAGTTAAATTTTGCACACTTTTTTTTTTTAGTATTTTTATATAATTATAGGAATAATTTCTGAATAATAAAAAAAGAAAGCATTAATAAATACTATACAATGAACTGATTTTTTTTTTTTTTTTTTTTTTTTTTGCGTGTGTGTTAAATATTTACAAGTCAAATTATACAAAAGAAAACGATGATAAAGAAAACCTGTAAATGCAATAATACTTCTCTTTTTTAAATTCCGCAGCCCTCCCAAGTAACCAGCCGAAAAACACTACTCAACCTCCTTCCACCCATCCTCCACCTTTTTATTTTGTTTTATTAATTTCATAATTTTTTGTGGATATATATATACAAGCATGTGCATAGATTTTTTTTTTCTTTTTTAAGAGAGAGACGATTACATAGATCGACGATGAAATTTTTTCTTCAAGGTGATGTGTTTTTCTGGGGTATTTTTGGATGCTGATTAAGGAAAAACTATTGAAAAATTTCCATCACGTACAGTTTTGACAAAAAAAAAAAGTTTGTTTGAGCTTAAAACTCCAATTTTTCAACTCCCTTTTAAATTATTTCCGGTAAAATCTAGGTGATGTTAGTGAAGAATAAGGAAACCTAATTTATCAAGACACCAAAGAAATGTAGAGGAGGTATCAGGGACGATGGAGGGTTAATATGTTAGCAAGCAGATTATTGTTGGATGCTGCATAGAGAATACCCTTCCTCCACAAGGCCCTAGCCGTGCACAAGGTAAAGAGCTCTAAAAAGAGCTTCGATATAAAGAAACATATTTAAAAGATAATGTGTAAATAATGTCCTATTTAAATGCATTTTATACATCAACTGTTTCGATTTTGTTATAGTCTCTGGGTGAATTCTTTCGATCTCCATTCTTAGTTTGTGGAACTTCCTTACGTGATAGGAAGAATAGACAATCATTTCTGAATTCAGTGTATCAAAACACATTAAAGACACCCAACGCAGTGCAGAAAAAAACTGAAAAGTACGATTTCGCAGACCTGTGATTAATATAACAATGAAAAAAAAAAAAAAAAAAAATCTTAGGTAACCCATTTTTGTAGCAGCTTTAATTATTAACACTTTCCAACAAGGTTAAAGGTTTTGGTTTGTCTGTCTGTCTGTCCGCGCTCCAACTCCCGTAAATATTTATGGATCTTCTGGAAACTGATATATGTTATTCAAGATCACTATCGGATGTTCCCTATTGAAAATGGACACACACACCTTTATTGGTACACACCTTTATTGGTTTGTGTACAGGGACACACGCATATTTTCCAAAGCATTGTGTCTTAAGAGCGGTATTACTATAAACCATATTTTAATACCTTTACTGTTCACAAATCTTAATGAAACTGAAATATGTTATTCAAGTTCACTATGGGATGTTTCCTATATAGAATGGAGTAAATTCCACCACTGGTTTGTGTATAGGGACACCCGAAAGTTTTCCAAAGCACTGTGTTCTATGAGAGGTATTTCTATAAACCACATTTTAATACCCTTACGTGTGTGCGTGTGTATATATATTCATTTTAATATTTTATATAAAACACTTTATATGAAATTTTGTACCTTTTTCCTTTAAAGATACTGCAAAATACATTCCTTATTCTTTTAAGTAGGTTCTATTAAACAATATATATATTATATATATTAAGTCTGTTCTTAAATATCTGCAAAAGTTTTAGTATTTTGAAGATCATGAAGCTATGAAAAATTTAAAACTGAGAAAACACAATTTAAAGATTTAAAATCTGTAAAAAATACATTAAAAACCATAAGAAACCATGCCTGAATATATATTTTAATGAACAAACCTAATATAGTTCAATTTATAATTATTAAATGGCAATATAAGCTTTTATATAAGACTTTCAGTGCCGCCAAGTCAAAGATACCAAGTCCTCTTAATCGTCATGTATACGTATATAGATACAAATACACAGGGACACACTTATCGAGAACGTATAATAAAATCATGTCCCATTATACTTTAAATTTTTCTTGTAATACTTCTTGATTTGAATTGTTAATCTTTATTGTTATAGAAGTTTTAAAATAAAAGAATTCGAACAAATGATTATGGTAAATATATTCCTAAAATTATGTAATTATATCGAATTAATTCTGCCAAGTCCCCTTAGTCGTCATGTATACGTATATATATACAAATTCACAGGCACGCACTTATCGAGAACGCATAATAAAGCCATGTCCCATTATACTTTAAATTTATTTGAAACACTTCTTGATTTGAATTGTTAATCTTTATTGTTATAGAAGTTAAAAAAAAAAAAATCGAACAAATGATTATGGTAAATAAGTTCCTAAAATTATGTAATTACATCGTATCTTCTGCAGCCTTATAATTAAACTCTCAAAAATTTCCGCCAAATCTGAATTGAAAAAACAGTACCTCATTTACTCACGCACCAAAAACGTGTTAATAATGTAGACATAACTCAAAAATAATAACATTAAGTGACTCTTTCGCTCTCAGTTCAGTATTCAATGAACGTTTATATGACGTGTAACAGCGGTGCTATTTTTCCCACCTAAATTTAGCGTCCCAGCAGGATATTAATAATTTTCTTAATGGAAGAAGATATGCATAAAACAACACGATTTCTTCCGTACATTGTAGGAAAATAGCCAATGCCAGTAATATGAAACTAGCATTTTCAAAATTTGATTAGGTGATCCATTACATGGTGGACAGGGTAGACTTTTAATAGGAATGAAGGTGTAACGGGCTGCTAGAGTTTTGGAAATTGCTTAATATTGTTTTTTGTATATATTATTTTAGAGCCATCTAAGTTAAATTTTCTTCCTGTGTCTTATAATTTCAAATTTGTATCTACGACAAAAAAAAAAAATAAATAAATAAATAAATAAATAAAAATCTGATAAAAAATAAAAATTTCTCATAAAAATTCAAAATTTTTTTATTTAATGTATTTCACTTTAACTCTTTTAATAGATTTCAAATTGAGATAGATGATAATGCAGTTTGATGCGTTTTTTGAATGCATTTTTGCGCATAAAAGTTTTTAAGTGTGCTTAACTTTTTCTTTATATTTTAAAGGGCTCATTCTTATAATGACCTTCTAAATTTTAATAGCAAAACAGTTTATATTGGATATCTTTTTTTTTTTTTTTTTTTTTTCTTTAGGCTCTAAATTCCTCTAAAATTAGTGCCGTCAATGTCAAATGAAAGTTTAGGAAGATGTATGACATTATATTAAATCAATCAATAAATATATATATGATTCTATGCATTTGTATATATATAATGTTGAGAATTGTAAATCATTATAAAATTTAACATACACGAGATACATTGTTAATACCAATTACATTCAAAAATTAATTTTAAATCAGGATAAATTTCGGCACACAGGAGATACATTATTAATGCCAGTTACATAAAAAAAGAAAAGATAGTTTATTAGTAATTAAATCTGAACTTAATACTAACGCTAGTTATTACTTATTAAACCCACTTATGCAAGTCATCATAGAAGGGATTTTTCTATTGAATTTTAATTTAAAAATATGTATATATCCCTCAGAAAACAATAAGTTTTAAAAAGAAACCAACAAATTTAAGAAACTGGAGCAAAAATATTTTGAAATTGTAATTAGAAAATGCTCAAAACTGAAAGGACTTCTTCTTCAGGAGACATACAATCCTTCAGAAAGAGTTGAAAAATCGCAAGATTTCGGGAACTATATAAAGCCAAACTGTATATATATATATAAAAAAAAAAAAAAAAAAAAAAAAAAAAAAGATACAGTGCATGTCTCTATCTTGTGACAAGACCCAACATTTAAAAAGAAATAAAGAAATAGTTTTAACAAATCATAGATTTTATATATATATACACGCAAAGAGTTTATTTATTTATTTATTTACTTATTTGCAGATGCACATATTAAAAAAATAATGTTATCCTATACTACGCCTAAATAAAATGAGTCGATTGTGTACGAAATTTAGATACATTGTTTATAATAAAGTCCAATAGTGTTTAAAATAGTTATTTTTGTTATACTATTATTTAGAGGGACATGTCAAATGTTTAAACGTACTATTTGTTACTACACCCCTTTATTATCCAATAATTTTCTTCGCATAATAATTTTGTCATTACTTTAGTATAATACATTTGTAACGAACAAATGGATGTCAGTTTTATATCTAAATAAATTAAATATACAAAAACGAAATAAAATCGATATAAAGACTTTTTTTTTTTTACATGATTAAACCATGACTTTGCCGAGGGACTCCGAACTTGAAGTGGTCTCCAAATACATAATATTGAATTCTTAAGTATCCCTTTTAATTTCTATAAAAAATAGAACGATGAAGATGAAAAGAAAAAAAAAATCTTTAAGAAAGTATCACTTAACTTTGTTGGAATCAATTTCATTTTAACATTGAACAACTATAACTAATTTTTACTCATTTGATTTGGTCCATCTGGTGGCTAATTTGTTAGCGATTTGGACTTCTGCTAACAGATATGAATTCTGGTTCAGGTACGGATGTTTGTGGAGGGTAGAAATTCACTTTAAGCATTATTTTGTCTAATTAGCCCTATTGGGCAAAAATATATCGTAGATCAACAAACTAAGTCAAACTCCTCTGATTATATTAAGAGTTTATAGGATAGCTTTTAAATCAGCCAACCAAATTATTTCCCCTAATTATAAATGCAGAACACCAAGAAATAATTAGTTTGGCTAAGTATTCATGGAAACGGTCATTATATCTTGAATAAATTGGTGGACAGTAAAACACCATTTATACGTTTTTATTTATTTATTTTTTACGTTTATACGTCGATTTAGAGTAGTTCCTAACCATTCCCATTCATTTTAATAGAAAAATTCTTATATGACGCAAATCTTCATTATACGTCGTTTTCTACCATTTCAAAATACGCAAATTTTCACTCTTTGTTTCTTTGTTCATTTGTTAGTAATTTCATCTTTTCTTTTCTTCTTTCTTCTTCTTCTTCTTCTTCTTTTTTTTTTTTTTTTTTTTTTTTTTTTCCGCAAAGACAAAAAACATTCATTCAATTTAATTCGATCCATAATGATGCATTTAATATTCATGTGTATAATCAGCATTTCAGGCAAATATTAAAGATTGTTTGTAATTAAATGTGTCCTGCATGAATATAATTAAAAATCGTTTAATATAATCAGTATTCAATATGTTCTTATTCGACGTATAATATTACTCGAGATTGCATAGCTAAGCAATTATATACCTAAAGCGTACAATTAGGATGGAATTCTTTTTTTTTTTTTTTTTGTTTAAAGCTGTTTAAAATTTATTTATTATTTTTAATGTATGCAATAATAAACAAACATATCTTAAAATAAATAAATAAAATAAAATAACTCTTATAGACTTTTATACATTTACATAAAATTTCTTTCATAGATACTTTTATCTTATTTAATCATAGAAAACATCTACAAAATATCTTAAAAAAAAAAAAAAAAAAAAAAAAAAAAAAACAGCACCCGCAATACCAAACTTTTTGTGGTTGTTATAGGGCTAAATTTGTAAAAATTAAAGTTGTTTATTAAAAATCATATTATGCGTCTTCTTACTTATACGTCGTTTTGCACCAATTCCTTGAAAGACAAATAAATGATGCTTTAATGTATAATTAGTTGTACGAATTTCTGGCTTATTAATTTTCTTATATTAAAGTGGTCCAAAGAGATATTTGGGTTCAAGGGAGATTTTTAAACATTAATATAAATAACAACAATAGTAATAATAATATCTTCAAATATTTTTATTTATTGTGAGTGTAGCACATAGCACATAATTTTGTTGTTTTTGCTACTTCGAAGAATTAGGATAATTTCACATGATAATTTAATGATACATTAGTTAGTGAAAAAGCTGTATATATATATCTTAATTGTATTTTTAAATAACACTTCGAAATATCGGGATTTTTCTATATGTTCTGAACTTACGCGTTATCATATTGCCCTCTTTGCGTTAACGAAATTCGTTTTATCGACTAATTTTGTGTACATCATGCTTTTTCAATGTTTTCTATCATGCACAATAGAATCAGGGACTATCGTGGGATGAAGCAATTCTCTATGCCATTGTGTACATCTGTACAACTCACTTAAAATATTATTAAAAAAAAAAAAAAAAAAATCATTTATGTTTAAAATTTCAAGCAGCCAAAAATAGCGTATGCGTGGTACAATTGATAGACCTGATACACCATCTGTCGTATATGAATGATTTGCAATGGTATGGACAAGGCCCCTAGTTTTACTTTGCCCGGGGACCCAATTTGTCAAAGTCATGGTCTGCTAGAGGGCACTTTTCGATTTTGAAGCAAAACCTGTTTACTTCCTAATATCGAGGAAATAATTGCTGGTTTTGTTCAGTCATAATGTTGCTACAAATCAGAATGCCTATATGATTGAAAACTCAAAAAAAAAAAAAAAAAAAAAAAAGTAAAAAATTTTAAATAATCTCCTTTTTTCTTTCAAGAGGGTTTTCAAGAGGAAGGTATACAGTTTAGTTATAACCCAATTTAAGAGAATTTTCTTGCCACTATCATGAAAACATACAGGGCATAAAAAACAAAATAAATGGTTTCTTGTTCGTCTATGAAATGGTTTCATGTTCACTAGTTATTGAATATATTAATGTATTCATGAAAATTTCATATTCGTCTTTTATAGATATTTCCATATATCCATTTTAGGGCGGTGGTTACTTACAGTAACTACCTAATTTTGATTCCAAACTGCAAGAATTCACACCGGAATTTTTCAACGGAGTTTTACTTTTAGAACCTACTGGAAAAAAAAAACTTTTATATATTCTTTCTAGTTTTGCTCCTACATTCTGGTTGCTTTCAATATTAAAAAAGCGTAATTAAAAAACCTTCTCTAGGAACAGTTAAACCTTAAACTGAATCTTACAGATATGTGATGCTTTTATTATAATTATCTCTAACTAATGTTTTCCAGATGTAACCTACCAGTCAACAATATTGCGTTACCTGGCCGTTTAACTGCATTATTGTGATAAAATTATAAATTTCGATCATTCGTGCTTTCATTATATCAGCTCGTATTAATGTTAAGGCGAAAGGGAAATAAAAGAGTAAATAGTGAAAAATGAATTTTAAGAAGGGAAATAATAAAAACTAAATTTCCCGTGATTTATTATTATTATTATTATTATTTTCAAATGATAATGAAGTCGCCATTAAAGTATAAAAAATCTTGTTTCTCAATTATCTGATGTAAGTTTATACAGTCACCTTAAGTCAAACAGGGAGAAAATAAAATGAATAATAATAATAATAATAAATAATAAATAATAATAATACAAATAATAATAATAAATAATAATAATAATTTTTCAAATATTAATTGGTTTGTAAATATTACAATATAGCGGAACATAAATGAGACAAATACAACACTTTTACTCTTGCATTTCTAACTTAAAAAGGAATGCAAGGTTCGTACTGACCCGCCTTCTTTCATTGATTCATCAACCACTAATTACATAAAGTTAATTTCTACTTTAATTTAACAATTTAATTTCTGACGAAAATTGTTATCTAAAATTAGTGCTGGAAGAAAAAAAAAGTTGGACCGTATGATCTCTGCAATATTTTCATTGGTGTGTCATGCGATGTATTGTCTTACAAAATTTGATTGAAATGGGAAAATGCAAAGAGAAGAAGGAATATTATCGTAAAAAGAATATGTAGAATCCTATATAATTTTTCTTGGCATTTTTTAACCTGCTAATGTTGTGGGGGAAAAAACTGCAAATCAAAAAAATTTTTCAGTTTATTTTCCACAACTCTCAAAAATCTTAAAAACACTTGTTTTATTTCGTTATTATTCCTATTTTATTTCATTACCATTTTGTTATTATTTATAGATGTAGGGCTCAAGTTGTCTTGAAAAATGTACTTGTTATCATAGAGTGATTTTCTGAAACGAGAGTCCAAAGCGAAATTGTTAATTGGATGGGGGTGGGTGCACAAAGTGAATTTTAATAATATATTTTTAATTACAAAGGACTATTGAAATGGCAGTTTTTTGATAAATGAGGGTGCGCTTGCTCCATTTGCTTATGGGAAATCAAACGATGCATGTTATTTAGGAAACTCTGAACATACATAATTTTATTATTTAATTCATTCGTGGTAGTGGTAAAAATAATATTTTAGTCAGCTTATACCGGAAAATTTTTGTTTTCTTAGAATGAATTATAAAATAACCCTAAAATATATAATATGATATTTGATTTCCCTCCTGGGTGGACGTAAAAAACTATTTTACTCAACCTGTACCGGAAATCAATTTTTATAGAATGAATGAAAAATAACCTGTGCATACATTGGAAGTTAAAAAAAAGAAATTCTAGTTTCTTTTGGCATACGAATTTCATTTTCCCTTTTAGTTATAATTGTACGCTTTCTTCTGCGATTGAAGACGAATCCGGTTAGTTGTGTCGCTCTGTCGTCTTTGCACATAAGCTTCTAGTCTTTGTGTTTTCGGCTCACTAATCTTGTTACAGAATGAGCAGCTTAACGAAACTAACGAGCCCTATTGAGCAGAATTGAGGGAGACAAAGCTTCCGAAAGCTGCTGGAGAACTGTGCAAAAAATAAGCGGCAGAATTAATAAGTTTGATGTACCTAAACATTCTTAATAATCGGGTTATCTTTTTCCGAGTAATTACGGTGATATAATGGGCTAGGTGTCGTGCAGAACTCCTTTTAAAATGGGACTTCAATTCAAAACTTGAATTTTGAAAGCTACGGTACAAGCCCAATTTTCTATTATTATAGTATGCAAATGGTTCCTAGCATGCTGGGAGGTCTTGTTATTTTGAAGGGCGTAGGTCAAACTTGTTAAATCAAAACTTAGGGCGTGGCATTTTCAGGGGCTTTGAGTTGAGTGTTACGTAGGTGAAAAGCAGAAGCCGATAATATACCTAAATACTTTGAGAAATTTAACATGCAAATGTAATTTATATAATCATACTGAGTATCATGTAATAGAAGAGTTACACACTTATCAAAATTGCTCTGTCAGTTGCAAGATACGATGCTATAAACTTTTAGATATTCGGTTGTATATTACGTACAGAGCAATTAATACAAATTTTTAAATTACTTTATATTTGTTAATATAAAGCATCGCATCCCTGAAATATCTTATATTTGTTCTTTTATCAAATTCCTTCTCTGCTAATTTATTCCATGTACACATATTTTCGTTGTTTGCTTTTTTAAAAATAACACTTAATGAGGAGTGGTCAGAGAAAGTAAGGCTATCTACATGAACAGGATTGCTACGCACTGTATTTTTCCCTGACTCAAGCACCAACATATTTTTATAGTAATCTTGAATAATCTGTTTCCACGATCAATTAAAGTAAAAATTAGTGTATGAAAGTCCTGGTGGAAGAGTCAGGGAAAAAGACAAGCCCTTAGCAACCTTAATCATTCCTGCTATTAAAAGACAGAACCCCAACCATTTCAGCAAATTCATAAAACAATTCTCTTAAAGTTTTCTCCATCTTATTTAATAACAGAATTTTCTCTAAGATCTGAAATATAAAAATTTGTTGGCATTCAAAAATCCAGCAAGTTGGCAAATCTGAAAGGAATACAGAAAAATATATGCAAAATATATTAGATAGGTAAAAAGTCTTGTAGGTATATCATTGCACATTTACATTTTGTAGCACATACATTTCGAATTTGAAGTTATTTTCGCAATCGCTCCATGAAAAATTGACTTCAAATAGCTTTGATTCCCTACCTCCCAAGTTAGCACTCCACAATGAGTAAGATAGAGTGAGATGAACTGCTTATAATGAACTAAACTTAAAATGAACTACTTCTTTGTCATTTTGATACTCTATTTCCTTTTCTTAAATACAATTGAATACACCTTGTGGTTTCAAAGGACAAATGTGATTTACCATAAATAAGTCGCAGTCCAATCCTAATGTATCACCTGTCACCAAATACCACATTTCTTGCAAAAATGAGAAAGGATTTAATCCCCTATTCACCACAAAATGAAGCACTAGTCGTATACCTACCTACCGCCTAGCATCTGCGTCTGTGAACAGGTAGGGGATATAAAGTTTGAGAAATGATCTCAGCGCGAACCCTATTTTCAGATTCGCTACTACCTACAGATTTACTTGGGACGTCCAAAAAGCTATAAGTCATCAGTTAATACCAATAACTTGGACATATCTCCACCCAGTGCGTAATGCAAGTAGTTTGAACAAATGGAGTTTACAAATGATCCCATGATACATGTCTTCGGTTCTACCCCAAGTGAATTTACGACTTTTACTACTCGCAAAAAAAATCTCCGTTTTTAAGAGAGTTTTTTTTTTTTTTTTTTTTTTTTTTTTTTTTTTTTTTGAGATATAACTACGATTTTTTTCTTTAATTTATGATTTTTATGTAATGACGCTTTTTCACCTCCAGAATCATAGAAGTTTTTTTTTTTTTTTTTTTTTTTTTCAATAAAATGATGAATATATACATATAGCAGTGATGTCCTCTGCTCCTCCTCATTATTATTTTTTTATTATTTGTACAGATTTTGTCATTCTTTCACATAGATTTTAGTTCTTATATTAAATATATGTATTCATTCCTTATATCATATGTATATTATATATATGTATGTGTGTGTGTGTGTGTGTGTGTGTGTGTGTCGTACTTTGTGACCATTGTTTAAAAGTTTATTCAGAGACACACACACACACATTAAAAAAAAAAAAATCAATACAGTGATTCGAAAGTTATGATTTTCAGATTTGTAATTTTCAAAAGCAGATAAACATTTTTAAATGTTACGCATATATTAAAAATATAATGTCATTTAAAGTATGTTGAATTATAGTAGTACAATTGCTGTAATATTTGATTTATCTTAGAACATTTTTGACAAAATTTTAAAAATTTAGTTTAAAAAAAAAAAAAAAAAAAAAAAAAAAAGGAAAAAGGAAAAAAGGAAAAACAGAAAGAAAATAAAATAAAGAAAGAAAATAAAGTTTCACAAATAAATAATTTTATTTTGAATATTTACAATCCACTGGGAGATAAAAAATGTAAATGTAAGCTATATTAACTTTTATTTTATTAATTAATTACGATAATCATTTTGATTGACTAATAGCTAAATACAATTCGATTGAAATGTTTAGAATTATACCTAGCCATACTTATAATTATGCTATAATTATATTGCTTTCACGCTTCACTTGTCCTTATCATTAATGGCCCGTTGAAGGGTCTTTTCTTTTTTTTCCTCCAAATAAAATATGAAGTAATATTTGCGTATGTTTGCTATCATTTACCACACGATATTTTTTTCTGTATTTTTCTGCATTATGCAGTAACTGGGCGAGTAACTTTAGCTCAGGGCGAAGTCACATTTTGAAGTTTTTTTTTTTTTTTTTTTTTTTTTTTTTGTAAAGGAATTCTTGCATTATTCAATTAAAGCAAAATACAGTAAACTATTGATAAATATTTCTGTTGAAAAATGTTCTTCAAAAAAGCGACTGCAAAGAGCCCTGTGAACTTATCATTATTATTAAATAAAAGAAACATTTATTATTATTATTAAATAAAAGATACATTAAGACACCTATAAAATATTGCATTGGAATGCAACTACAGAATATAAAAAATTACTAAAACTTTATTTTTAAACAAAAACATAAAAAGAAGAAGTAGATTAGTTAATTTAATGTGCTAGGTTTCAAGGAGGGAAAGTGGAAGCAGTTTAAAAAACAAATTTGCAGTTTAAACCAAAATTTCTAACATCTATCTATTGTAAAGATAAATATTATAGTAAAAGTAAAGAAATTGTATTCTGTATGCTTTCTGTATTACAATATATACCGGAATGAATAGACCAATATGTCAACAAAGCTTATTTTATAATAAAATGTAAATCAATGTATCTTTTCTTTATTCAGAACTCTGTAAAATTGCTATCCACTTTTAGTGTGAAGCACTACGCTGATGCATTATAAATAAGGAAGAAAAAAGAATAGTGACATTGCCTCCATGTTTTATATTCAAAAGGCCTTTTGTGGCTTACCATGATCTTGCATCACACCCTCTTAATATGACAAGGCTCGGTGGATAACCTGGAATACCTACCAAACAGTCCATTTCTCAACTACTTTGGCCGTCTGACAGATTTCCTAACTACAAGGAACAGGAGAAAAAAAATCAGGGAGGGAAAGATAGGACATAAAATCCGACCGCAACGAAACAAATTTTCAGTTCTTGTGTTCGGGTGGCGCGTTTTACCCGAAACAATCTGGGTAAAAAACCCGGGTAAGCGTGAAAACGGCCGATGCGATATTTCGCGAAAAAGCTGCGTGCATACATGTGCATGAGCTTGGTGGGAACAATTCTTGACGCTATTGATCATAGTCCCGTTTCTCTTCTTCCTCATCCATCATCCATTATCCGGGGAAGACTTCACTGCCTGTTCTCTCTCTTTCCTATTTTTCTCCAAAAGGGGGGAAAATTTCCCCCATCTTTGTACCAGCCCTTCTTTCCAACCGACGAATTAATGGGATTAACATACGTTGGGACCAATTGTTTTTCTCCAACGAAGTAAGGGCTCACTTCAGCTTAAGCCTTGGAAAAGCCACTGAACCGTTTTAAAGACTTCGAGCTCCTTTCAGCAAGACGGCTGATAAAAAAAGTTTTAAGGAAATAGGGGGAAAGTATGGATTTCTTAAAACTGTTCCAACGATTAAAGCTGTCTTGCTCAATAGGAGCATCGTGAGTAATGCCTGATTTATTGGAATATTAAAACAAAGAATGTGATGAGGTTAAAAGTAGATTCGTAAGAGATTTTTCTACTCTGAAACAGGACATGTATTTGCTAATTCTGTTTAGGTAGCTTTTCATTGAATATTTTTACAAAGCTTTCGATCGAAACTAATTTATTAAAAGGGGAAAAAGAATGTGTTAATGTGAATTTATTTTTACGTTAAGTTTTATTTATATACTTGTTTGAAAAGTTATTGTGTCTTAAAAGATTTCAGTAATGCTTCTTTTTCAGTAAACCAAAAGCCTCACATACTGTATACAATTTATAAGAGTTTCATAAGTTAAGGAAATATTACTTACTAAAAGCAAAAATGTTTATAAATTAGTAACAAAGTAACAAATTTTGTACACGCACTTTAGGTTATAATTAAAATACATTTTTGCTAGTGACTAATTTAAAATAAATATTATTAATATTCAAATGAATTATTTTGTAGGACGTTTATAGATTTCACCGATAGGATGGCCAGGTGAAAATATTTTAAAATTTGGAATAACACAGGTTTCGAGAGTCATATGATTAAGCAACGATCTTAATGTACGTATAGCATTAATCAAACTGAATGAAGGTGGATTTATGTAACAGTTCAATTTCAATTTTACTATTAGTAGTCTCCATATAAAAGTAAAATTATCAAAAAAAAAAAAAAAAAAAAAAAAAAAAAAAAGTCGCTAGTAGTAAGTTTGGAAAAATGTACGACTATGAAAAAAGAAAAAAAAAAGTAAAAAATCTACATGTAGTAAAATATTTGAAACGCTTGAAAATTCAGAATGGTTGTTTAATTAGATAAGGAATAGTTTAGCACGGTATTTGAAAATTTTTAAGGCTCTTCAATGATAAAAAATAATAGAATTTTTTTTCCTCACAAATTTGAGATGCGGAAACACAAAACTGGGTTAAAGCAGTGCAGTTTGCCATAAATTAATTTTGTCAATTTTGCCTTAATTAGTCAAAATATAGTTAAGCTCTTTACCTGAAACTTAAGGCAGATTAATAACTATTAAGACATAGTATTTTTTGAGATATTTTTAAAATTAATAATCTAAATAGTCTTTGCATATGTACATATATGAAAATATTTTTTGATTTATCTTCCATTTTTTCATAGCTCTCTTTTTTCTTCCTGTGAATGTTTGAAAGGGCTTTTCATCTATCTATCTATCTGTCTATCTATCTATCTATCTATCTATCTCTCTATATATAGTTATACGTATATTTATTTATTTATTTACTTGCTTATTTATTTATTTATTTAATCGGTGTTTCTGTAAATAAGTAATTTCCCATTTTCCCAAGACTTACCGCTATTCACTATTACGTGAAATTTTTGTTATTGTGTAAATTATTTTCTTTTTATGCGCAAATGAAAAATATCTTTAAAAGTATTTTTTCGAAAAGTATACGAGCAGCAGTGTGTTTATTTTCTGCGTTATTTTTTAACATGGACTAATTAAAAAAAAAAAAAAAAAAAAAAAAAACAGTGCAATGATGATTTTAGTTATTACTATGCTCAGAACATTTTTTTTTAAAGTTGTACTTAAATTCTTTTTTATATATTTTATTTTTTGTAACGAGCTAAAAAAATATATATATCTTCTTCTTACTATCAAAACTCCGATTAAATTTCTGTCGTAGATTCAAAAATGATGTCCTCCAGATAAGAAATGTTCAATCTGTGAACAAAATGATGGACTTTTCCTGCTTTCCAATAAATGTAAGGAAAATCAGCACTAATCTACACCCTTCCACGCTTTACCAAGGATAACGAGAAGTTTCGTGTTTCATTCAAACATCTCGACTTACTGCGGCTCTCAAGTTGCTTAAAGACTTTTTATTAGTTTTTTTCATAGTCTCTGGTCGGTTCTTTTGTAAATCGTGTACGTTATTATCTGGTTCATTAAACACTGACGAGATATTCATTTTGACAACATAGTGAAGATCACAGTTAACTACTGCTGATCAACTTTTTTATATTGAAGGAAAAGAACAGAATTTTTTTTTCACCGTGTCTTTTCATTAGGGTTGAATAAAACAGGAATATCAATAAAGAGAAAACTTTTATCATGTACGTGACATTGTTCTTTCTGTATGGTATACAAAGGTATATCTTTCTTATCAAAAATTATTTGTTTTAGGAATTATTAAGATCAGTATAATGAACTTTGTTCGAGGAATCTTCATTGTTGAATGAATTTATCTTAATTGCCCTTTAAGATAATTATTATTAAATATTCTGAACCTGGATTGCTGTTATGTACATATATTAAAAATAGCATAAGTTTTACCCACATCCTTATGACTGCAAACTGAATGTTTTTTCTTGACTAGCTTATTATAAAGTATGTAATGTATTGTATTCCCAAAAAATAAATTTTTATCTTGGGGAACATAATGTAAAATATGTATATTATACACTTTAGGTCACATGGAAAATTAAAATAAATAAATAAATAAATAAATAAATAAAAATACTATTACTTTTACTGATGAAAATGTCGTATTAAAAGCAGAGAAATAATTCTACTTTTTTTTTTTTTTTTTTTTTTTTTTTTCCCTGAATTTTAAAAACTCTTTTTTCCACTGAAGAAAAAATCAAAACATGATATATTAGTACTTAAAAGCGGTAATTTCTAAAAAGTATGTGGTTACAAATAAAAACAGTAGATTGAAAAAAAACAATTTAAGTTATTTTAAATGAATTTTGCTAAGGTCACCTCTAAAAATGTAGACTCTTAAAAAATTGTAGATACAAATATACAACTTTAAAAAGTACGAGTTTAACTTAATTTAGACATAGTAATATATTACGTGAAATGAAATAAGGATATCGAAATTCTAGTAATGAGTTGACGAAAATGTTTATTCAACCAAAGATGCTATTGTACTCAGTATAACTTTTTAAATACAAAAGGTTTTTCACTCTGGCATAAAAGGTTAAAAATCTTAAAATACTACTACTACTACTACTAATAATAATAATAATAATAACAACAATAAAAATGATGATAATAATAAATAATAATAATAATAAAAACCATTAAAAAGTATTCCAACCTACGTTTTTCAAATGTAACTTTCACTATTTTGAGTGATTTTAACTTTTTTGAGTAACATTACCTTTTTTGAGTTCATATTTATATTCATGTATCATTATTTATATATTACAGGTATAAAAACATTATATCTATGTTATTATGTTTCATTTACGTTTGTCTTTATTTGTGAACTGTTTCGAAAGATGTTATTAAAGTCAGAATAATTTTTTTTCACAAATACAAATGTTTTTTCACTTTTGCATAAGAGATTCAATTTATTTAATAATAATAATAATAAAGACCATCAAAAAGTGTTACAGCCTACAGCTTACGTTTTTCAAATGCAACTTTCCCTTATTTTGAGTAACTTCAACTTTTTTGAGTTTATATTTATATTTTATTATTATAACGTATATTATAAATATACATTATATATTTAATGTATATTATAAATATACATTTTCATAGAATTAACAGAGGAATAGAAATTAAAAATTCGAGAATTAAATCTGTGTGACGAAGTGCAATATAATTATCCTTCCTCTTCACAAATACCTACAGAGTGACTATATGAATTGTCATTTACATTCATTTTTACATATAAAGCACAATGACCAGCAAAAGCATATGAGGGAAATTTAAAGGATTTTACTTTTCAATCAGCTAAATAGGGCCTTGGAGCCTTGTGCTGTTTCTTTTAGATTATTGCAAAAATGACTATTATTTTAATAGACAATAAAAAGAGCATATATATATATAAATAAATATATACATTTTTTTCTCATCGATGTCTCATTAACAAATTTAATTTAAATATTGTTTATACTTTCGGTTTTATTTTCAAGAACATTTTTATTTTCAGTAAATGCAGCGTGGGAAATAATTTTACGGAAAACAATCGTTGTATGTTGTTGCTGAAAAGTTTGAAATTTGTTATCTAAGTATACATATAAATTAGCCCCTTTCCTAGTGACTTTTAAGTTTTTTTTTTTTTAATACTAAGTGATTTTTTAAGTAATTTAAAAAATAGTATGTGATTTAAAAAAAAATAATCTGCAGATTTTTTATGTGAATTTATTTTAAACTTTTTTAAATGCTGTGAATTGTCTTTATGAATGGGTCGACATCGTCGATCGCATCTGTAACATCACACATATTTACCCATATTTATATCCGAGTTAATTTAAATGAGCAAAAAATTTGTAACTTTGCATTTTTTTTTTTTTTTTTTTTTTTTTAATTAGACTCATTCTCAGATATAGTTTTATTTTTTGTTCTTTATTTTATTTTATTTTTGTAAATTTATTTTTTCTTTTTTAATTACCTTTTTCTAGGTTGAGGTTGACGTTCGGTGGGTCGCACTAGAGTTAAGCAATAGATGACTGTCAATGATCTACGGTTCTCCCCAAGTGGCGGTCGAGAGACATGGCATCACAATTTTGATCCATCGCGGAAAGAATGGCTTCTGAGGGGTATTAATCTTACCGAACAAGGAGAACATTTCACGACGCCATTTTCTTAATTATAATTTATTACAGAAAAATAAATTTTAAAATGTGTTATTTATTTATTTATTTTACTGTTCATTCCGTCTTGCTCAGATATCTTTATATAAGATTGCTTTCGTCCAATTTTCAAAAAGATTTATCTTACTAGTTATTACATTCGAAAGAAAAATGTTATAACAGTTAAGGAAAAAAAAAAATTGTTTTGATTTAACTTTATGCAATTTAAAGTTAAATTAAAGACGTTGACTATATAGAATTTAGTTACTATGAAATTCCATTTATTTTGTCGCTTGGGAGAAGAGATGAAAGTTGATAGAAAAGGCTACTAAATGGTTATTAGTTAAGACAATATCTTGGTTGCAGATTATGTTTAGAAGCTGTAGTGATTGCCAAGATAACTAGAACATTTTCTGTTTTTTCACTCAAAGAAGTGTCATAATTACTCTGGAATTTAAAAAATGCATTATCTCTTTTTTTTTTTTTTTTTTTTACCCAAAAATCCAAGTTACAAGGGGAAGTGGGGACACGTTATCCTCCTCCTCCTCCTCCTCATCATCATCATCACAATTATTATTATTGTTATTATTATTTATTTCGTCCTAAATTTGTACACCTGAATATAGAATAATTTATTTAAATATTATATGAAAATGCATTTAATATTACTTTGTAGAAGTAAAGGAAATAGGATTTTCAAAGAAGAGGGTAAAATTGGGAATACAATTTGATTATCAAATGACCTATGTTAGAAATCATATATTAGAATTTATTAAAAATTAATTAGAGATTTGTTAGAAATTATTTATTAAAAACCCTTGAAAATTAGAAATAAAATATTAGAATTTACTAGAAATCAAAATATATGCAAGAATAATATGTAAATATTGGAAACTTATTAATTAATATGTAAATATTGGAAAATATTGGAAAATTATGAAATTTCTTTTCAAAAATTCTCTTATGGATTAATATATATGTATATATATATATATATATATATATATATATATATATATGTGTGTGTGTGTGTGTGTGTGTGTGTGTGTAATAATTTTGCTTCTGTGTATTATAATTTTTACTCCCGCTGTTTAAATTCCTTTGATTTTTCTTACAAAAATTCATTTACCTTCTCCCGAAGTAAGCTGGAAAAATAATTTGAATGGATTCTCATCATGCATCAGTAAATACTATATTTTTATACTTAAGAAATAGAAATAATAACAATTTTGGGTAATAATCTCTCCATATAAAATCAATATTTTTAACAGTATTTAAGGAAAAATATTCTGAAATAATATTTAGTTTACAGTAACCAGCTGCGATAATCATTTCAAAAAGAAGATAAATAATTGAAATAGCTTTGCTAATACTTTAGAAATTAAAAAGAAAGAAAAAGCTCGTAAAGTGATATATATTTCGATCATTTAAGTCTTATAAAAGTCATAAATCACCAAAGTCATTAAAAAAGAAAAAGAAAAAAATCTTTTATTATCCTCTTTTAATAGAGAGAAATCATCGTGGAGAAATTAATACGCTAATTTCATAGTATGTAACTTGAAATCTAATTAAAATCAAAATTTCTTCTCTCGCGTCAAAGGCGTAATTTTGTTATTATATTCTTTATTGTGCCGGAATTTTTTATTAATGAAATATCAAATACCTTTTCAAAATTTTTCTTATGAACTAATATATATATATATATATATATATATATATATATATATATATATATTGCATCTGCATATTCTCATTTTTGACTTCGTTGATTAAATTCTTTTGATTTTTCTTAGATTAAATTCGCTTTTCCAAGAGATAGCAGGGTAAAATATATAGTTAGTCGTTTCTGAGACAGTGATATATGAGATCGTATAAAATTACTACCATTTCCAAATAATTTTTACATAGCAAGAATGAAATAAAATGTAAGTAAAAAGTGAAAAGTAAAAGTAAAAAAAGAATTCGAAAAAAAAAAAAAAAAAATAATTAAATTACCAAAGAACATAAATTTTCATGTTGACTTATACGAAACAAAACTAATGTAATTAGAATGATTCTTTTAAATAATTCATAAAATGATAATTTGGAAAACAACAATTAGCTTTCTCATGAATGAATATAATGGCAATTAAGAAGTGAAATATATATAACTTTAAATGTTATAAATTGTCGAACAACAATTATTTGCTCGTTACTTTAACGTTATTATCATTATATATATATATATATATATATATATATATATATATATATTGAGAGAGAACGTGGTAAAAAGAAAGTGAGCAAGGTGTAATAAAGAATTAATTTTCTTGCCTCTCGCAAAAAAAAAAAAAAAAAAAAAGAAATTGTACGGATTAAATATATATATATATATATGTGTATATATATATAAATATTCGAAATCAAAATACTCGTAAGAGTAATGCAGAAACATTGCAATACAAAAGTCTTTTTAATTAATTTTAGCAAGACGTAATTTTGTTATTATATTCTTTATTATGATGGAATTTTTTGTTAACAAAATATGAAATTGCTTTACAAAATTTCTTTTATGAACTAATATACATACACACACACACACACACACACACACACACACACACACACACACACATATATATATATATATATATATTACTCCTAAAAAAAAAAAAAAAAAAAAAAAAAAAAGTAATAATCTCTCAGTAAAAATTTCTAAATAATTTTTTTTTTAAATCTCAATTATTGTTATTATTATTATTATTATTTTTTCTGAAAGAATATTTAATTTACAGTAATAAGCAGCGACAATTATTTCATAAAGAAGATAAAGTATTGAAACAGCTTCTCTAATACTTTAGAAATGATAAAAAGAAAAATATTTTAAAGTTATACATAATTTAAAACATTTGTTTATTTATTTATTATGTTACCTTATTACCAAACTTAATTTTTTTTAAAAATAATTGCAAATATTCACTTAACTTTAGAATAGGTATTAATCTTAATATTAAGATAATTATTACAATATATGTCAGATACCGAAACTAATTCATAAATGTGTAAAGTTATTGGAATGTATTGATTAATTTTTCTCGATTTATGTGAAAAATTGAATCAGTTTAATTATGTATTTAAATGGGAAAGAGAGAGGGGAAAAAATAAATAAAAGGTAAGGATAAAAGATGTAATACTCTACTCAAACATTAAGACACGATGGATCAAAAAAGCATTTTAAATTACCAAATATGCAATATAAACGCAAACGTCTTAAATTCCGTTAAAAAAAAAGTCTCAAATAAATAGTCGCATTTTGACTATTAAAAAAAAAATCTTACATTTTTGCATCAAAAATTAGCATTTTAGAAATGCCTAAAACACCGCCGTTTGTAATGATTTATCATAAATAAATAGATAAATAAATAAATAAAGGTAACGCATGATTCTATTTTTTATTATAATAGATTTTAGGATTTCCTACAGCATAAATAAAATAACAATTACTTTTAAAAGAAATATTTTTGTTTCTCGGATATGGAATCAAACCGGCGATGTATGACATCAGATACGATTCCCCTCCTTATCATGCCACCACGCTACACAGCATATTCGGCTTATATAATAATATATAATGCAGTATTCGCAAAACAAATCGCAGTTTGTATTATATTCGGCATTTTCTGCTACAAAACTATCAATATTATATCTAAAGCTGAATATATATCATTCTCTTAAATTTTATACGTAGAATTTTAGAATTTTGTAAAATATTTAACAAATATGTCAAAATCACAGCCTATGGCGTTTTGAAGAAAATTTCTTAACACAAACTGATGTTTAATATAAGACAAACTATGAAAAAAAAAAAAAAAAAAAAAAAAAAAAAAAACAGAAAATCTGTTGTTTTACATGTAGGTGGAGGTAAATATGCGGAAGAAAATAGATTTTAAATTAAAAAAAAAAAGAAGAAGAAGAAGAAGAGGCTAAAACAGTTAATAACAAATTGTTTAAGATTGTTCAGTTATAAATTCGCTTTCCTAACTACAAGTTGCTTGGTTCGTTTACCTCAATACTTTTTCATTTAATTATATCAAAGAGCTTTAAATAAAAAATAGTATACTTTATTTATTTTTTTTCTTTTAACCAAATAAGTTTCGCATCTAAATATGCTACTTTATGAGTTATTTCAAACATAATTCAAATAAAATACACATATTTTACCATTAGTGCTGATCTGTTATGTTAAATCTAAATTTTTTATATTGAGATTTTTTTTTTGGTTTCATAAATAAACATTTCAAAATAACACAAAATTTGTAATTTATTTCATTTCTTTTTCTAGCATTATTTCTATATAAACAAATGCAGAAGAACATTTAATTAAATAATAGTAATTAAACATTTCCCATGGGAATAAGTCTCAAATTGGGAGTAAAATAGGAGTGATAAAAACAAGATTGAGTGTCTGTTTTTCGAAAAAAATGTCTTATATTAAGAAATTTTAAAATTTAAGACGTTATTTTAAGACATATCACTATATTAAAACATTTTATATTAGTTCATTTACACCACCTATCCATTAAGACACAAAAATATCCTAAATTATGACATCTATTATGTCTATGCTCTTAATTAACACATTTACGCGTTGCCCTTTCAATCGTTTTTTGTTTTAGTTTAAGACACTTTTATTTGCAGTATATCTAATTCAGCATCTTTAAATAAGCATAAAATAAAAAGAAGAAACAAAGATAAGAGAGAAAAAAAAATACTTTGTGGCGGTTAATATTTACATAAGTTCCGAACAAAGTATTGTTACAAAAGTATCTTTTGAATGTGTAATATAAATTGATCTTTCAGTAGCAATGATACGTCAAGGAAACTTCATGATTGATAGTTTCCGAAGAATACTGTGATTAACTTGTAAATGCCACTGTAAATGCTGTAAAATTATCTATGAAAAGCCTGATAATCGGCCCGTTCCCAAAATATGCATTTAGCTTCAAGGGCATGGTCGCTATGTCTTTGAACTTGGATAGCGCGGCTAATTCACATGCAGATTTATTCCAAAAGAAATACAAGACTTTCTATATCAGTCACCATCTATCTGCAGGAGAAAGGAGCAGTTAACTATATTTGATTACATATGAAGAACAAGTAGAACAAGTGTTTGTAATTTCCTATCACTGATTTTGCGTTGTTTTGCATTTTGGAGAAAATTTCATGGTTATTTAGAAATTGAAGTCTCACACATTTTGTTCGTCAGTTAATGAAAGAATGTGTTAACAGATATTTGGAATATTAATTGGTTTGCGTTAATATTTATCATAATCTTGCTTTTTAGTGAAAAAAGAAAGCAGATCTTATATATATAAATATATATATATATCTATAATTCAGTCTCTAAGTCTAATTTATCTTCTCATGTGACTTGTAGTTGTGCTCATCCCTCTTATGTAAAATATGTTGACAGAGATCATGCACATATTATCACTGGTGATCTTAATATTATTAATGACTCCAATTTAAAGAAATTTATGGAATATGGTACTAAATATCGACTCCCTTCAAAAACTAATATTTCACAGATTATACAACAGTTTTCATATGATATTGATTTGTTTATTTATAAACTCTCCATCTCTTATAATAAACCTATTGAATATTTCAATCAATGGAAATTTTTAGTGATTTCAAAACTTAAAGATGAATTAATTCAACAAAAATCAAATCTCACACATTACAATAAATCAAATCTCTTTAAATCTATCAAAGAATTGCAACAAAACTTTGTTATTACTTATGTAGATAAATCTCCTAATAATTATGCTATAATATGTAAACATTATTATCTTTCTTTACTCAGTTCATCTATATCTAATAGTACTAACTTTCATCTTACAAATCATGATCTTAAAATCAATAACCGCAAAATTCACTGCTTTTATAAATTGCTAAAGCTACCATATAATAATTTTAAATATCCTTATATTGTACTTATCCCTAAATTTCACAAAAATCCTATTAAATTTAGAACTGTCACTGTAGGGTGTAATACTTACAACAATAACGCTAACAAAATTCTCCTTGATATTCTCAAACAAATCTATGACTTAATCAGTAGATCAAAAAACTTCTTTTGCCTTAAAAATAGTTATCAACTTAAAGCCAATGTCTTATCTATGAATAATGTGACTGATATCATGACTTATGATTTTGCTGACCTGTTTAATAATATTAATTTAACGGATCTTCATCATATCATCTTTAACCTTTTTGAAAAATTTAAAAGTCAAATCTCTTTACCAAAATGCTTTTCGGCAGCATCATTTAAGACACTTTTAAATTTTATTATTCATAACAATTACATTCTACACTGTAAAAAGATCTATATTCAAAAGGTCGGTATTCCACAAGGAGGATGCAGCTCGAGTATGTTAGCTGACTTATACCTTTACCATTATGAACAGGGATTATGTATTAAAAATGTCTATTTTTACCGATACATTGATGACATTATAATTTTTTATGTCAATAATTTTTCCCCTAATTTATTTAAATTTGAATATCCTTCTCACCTTACCTTAACTCATAATCTTCTCAACAATAACTGTATAAATTTCTTGGATTTAAAAATCAAACTTGATGGTAGTCAAATTTATACTGATCTGTATGACAAAAGACAAGATTTCAGTTTCAAAGTAAATTTATTTACTCACTTTACTTCTTGTCTTCATATCTCTGTTTACAGAAATATCCTACTCAATCACCTCTTTCGTATACATAATCTTTGTTCTGTTAGGTTTAAAAACAAAAATATCTCTCACATAATTAATGTTGCTACAAAAATGGGTTATCCTAAAAAATTTATTTATTCACTTGTTTATCATAAAGGGTCTTTGTCTAACACAAAAAAAAAAAAAAACTACTAAGGTTTAATTAAAAAAAAAAAAAAAAAAAAAAAAACTGGTGGATGGGTGGGCAGATGTTTGATTAAGGAGGTAGGGTGGTGTTGTTTGGCTGGTTGGTTGGGTGGGTTTGTTGCTGAATAAAATTAATTAAAAAAAAAAAAAAAAAAAAAAGTGTGGGGGGGATTACTCATAGTTACATGCTTATATTTCTGGTTGATACTATGTATTTTGAAATCTTTTATCCTTAAATTTAATTTTGTACATCTGGCTACTTGAGGCTTCCATTGTTAAGTTTGAACAATCAATCTATATGCATAACAAAAATAAGATCTTATATTATTTGGAAAAAAAAAAAAAAAAAAAAATCTTTTAAATTATAATTTTAATTATTAATGACTGCCCTATAATGCTTATACTTATATGTGTACTCTTTGGCATTATTGCTTGTAATTGTGTCTGATTAAAACTTAACATTTAATACTATGATTTCAAGATTATTTAGTTTTGGGTTAATCACAAAAGTTCAATTCTTCTAATTACTTAAATGGCGCTAAAAATTATCTTAATCTTGCAGTCAATACTTCTAATTACCTTAATCTTTCAGTCACTACATCTTAATTTCCCTTATTGCATTGGATTCTTCTCCTGAAATAATTTTACTGACTTAATGTTATTATAGCTCACCGATAGATGGCGCTTGCACTCTGTCTTATGATTTTATTCTTCTGTCTTTAACTTTAATGATATATTATTAATGAATATGGTACGATTTAATTCAACTCTACTAGTTTTAAAATTAATTAGATATAAAATCTATTTTAACATTATCATTTAATATTAACTCTGTGTAATTTATCTTTAATGAAAATGCTCTGAAGTTTCTTCGATTAATCGATATCTGTCGAGATTTTATTTTACTTCAATTTAAGTTTTGGCATCATCCTTTTCTCCTGTTAGAGTTAATTGTTATACATGTGGTTGCTTTGCTTCATTCATGTGTTCACTTTGGTTTCCATTAAGATTAAATTTAATCTTTTTTAATCTTTGTTTTAATTTAATATTTCAATTATTTCTAATTCTTTTTGGTTTTGCTGCATCGATCGGGGTGTGAAACGATATTAATTGCTATGATTAGCAATATCGTTATACGAAATCGTTGCGGCTCTTTAAGCTTTATGAAGCATGCACCCCTTGATAAGTATGTTTCTACGTTTAAGCATTTACATCCAAATATTTCTGTGATTTATTATTTATTAATCGTTTTCACTCTCATAAGCTTAATGGTCATTTTTATTATCATTCTGGTAGGCGTAAGTATTTTAAGTTACTATCCTAACTCATTGGTTCTTAATCTACATTGCAACTTTTTGTGTAATTCTTTCCTCTGTGTTAAATTCAGTTCTATATTTTAGTGTGCTGTTATTGTCTTAGTTCTATTAATAGCTGAATTTTATGATTTAATCTTATTACGATATCTATTATTTATATATATATATTATTAGTCTATCAAATTAACCATTAGCAGACGAGTGTCGGTAAATAACAGCCCATTAAGGCATTCTCCTGAAAACAGAGAGAGAAGTGTTGGGGTGTTGGTGTTCGGGAATAAGGCCGATTGACTGCGCAAGGGTCCTAGGACTGAGGGGGGTGTGCCTTCCGAGGGGGTTTTTCTAAGGGGTCCTGACCCGTAAAAAAAAGAAAGTAAAAGGATTTTGCATATTTGCAATTAACCACTTAAATGACGTCAGCGCGTATATACCAGTGGCATTTGGCGCATCGTTTTCTCAGTATAAAATTTAAACGATTTAAACTTGAATAATATAAATTCTTTTGTTAAATACAGTAACGTTTTTGTGCAACGCCAAAAGGCGGGGCTTATTGTTCAAAATATGAAAATATGCTGTCAACAGAGAGTTAAGTTCTAGTAATTCATAGAAAATAATTTTAGACATTAGAAGCCAAGATAATTAAACGCAAAATGGTGCAATTAAACATATCCAATTCCTGACAAAAATAATTTTTATAAAATATACATTTTTTTAAATAATCCTTTATAGCAATTATATTTTTTAATTTTATAAAACAAAACAAAGCTGCATTTTTAAAATCACTAGAGTTGACTATCATTAATATAACATTTCTAGTAATTTAGCATTTATTATTATTTTTTTTTTATTTTATTTGTAATATTTAGCCAAACATTGACTGGGATATTTAGCTTCAGTGTATGGGATGTTCCTCCAATTTTTTAGCTTTCATTAAGCAGTACGTAGGTTAAAAAATCTTTAATAAAGCCCGAGGAACAGCAAAGAGATCCAAAACTATGAAATTAAGTACCTCGCTCAATTTTGGGGGCACAGAAGTGTAATTTTTTGTGTTATGTTTGTTAGGATGAGTTGCAATTTTTACTGTATGCCTATAGTGACCTGGGGACTGTGTAAAAAGTTAATTTTTGCATTTAAAAAAAAATTTATTTTTTAAATTTAAACATGACATGTAATAAATTCTTATATTTTTTAAAACATTTTGTAACTGGAAGTAGATGTCTGCGACCAATGGTTGCGGAGATAAAGGCGTCCCCGCGACTTGTTTTGGACCCTATATAAACCCCGATATAAACAGGAATACCAATTTTTATGAAATATTAAAAGAAAATTGCATTATTAAATCCATCAGATTTGGTTACGCTGAATTTAATATTTTAATAATTTTAAATCGAATATACAATGGAGAAATTTTCTTGAAAAATTATTGACATATATTATTACTTAAAAAGGTCTTTTACATACTAACTAAAGATAACGCCGTGTTTCAAAAGTATATATTAAAAAAAAAAAAAAAAAAAAAAAAAAATGTCGATTCCAATTAAAGTATAGGCCAAGTCGCTGTAATACATGAGAATATCTGGGAGAGAATTCATTTTCTTATAAAGCTTGTCTTAGTTTTCTCCAAACGCGCGGTCACTATCTGCACTTCTATGTCATCAATCAAAACTCAGTTGTTCGTGGAGTATACATACTGGTGGTTGACAAAGTGTTTCTACGCATTTTAAAATTTTATTTTTTATTTTATTTTTTGGATTTCTTTTTAAATATTTTTTTCTTACTAGCTTTCATTGGTGATGGGTTACATACGTCGCTGAAAACTTTTTGTATATGAATATTCGATCAAGTAAAGCTGGATTTCCATTTTCTAAAATTTGGATTCTTATTGTTACTTTTTTTTTAGTAGTTTGAAAAAGGAAATAAATTACTTTCAGTCTGATAAAATTTTTGCAGTGAAAACATAAATTAATCTTTCTGACTTTTTTTTTTTTTTTTCCTTCTTTTTTCATTTTCCGATATGTTATTTAAATATATTTGGGCAAGAAATTTTATTTTGCCTGTCTGAATTTTATTTTAATGTCTTTTAAATATTATCTGAAATGCAAGATTTTTTTTTACTGGGAATAAGTAGAAGCGTGCCATATTTATAATCATTGTAAGATGATAAATTAAACTATACATTCAAAGTAAGAAATAAATCGAAAAAAAAAAAAAAAAAATCAGAAGCAATCATGATTTATAAATTTTTGATTTCTCAGTCTACATTGCGAAAAGTTTTATTGTCTTACGTGAATTTATTTATTTTTATATATATTTATCTATTTATTTGTAATTTACAACAAAATTTCGTTACCTTCTAGACAACTGACTTCTTTTTTCGTGTGTCAATTATTATGGTAATGGCACCAATATTGGACCCTGATTTAGTTGTGCGGAAACTTTTAAATTCTAAACTCTGAAAAGCAGTTTTTTAATATTTGCATGTGTCAGCAACGTTCAGGGTTGATGTCACAATCCTCCACTATTGATATTTTGATTTGGTATGCAGAATTTATTTAATCTGCTAAAATATTAATTTTGTAATAATATTTTAGCAGATAAAATAAAACCCCCCCCAAAAAAAATATATATATATATATATATATATATATATATTTTGGGGGGGGGGGGGGGGGTTGTCCCAATACTGGTTTTCAAGTGTCCATTAATGGCACATTTCCAGCTCTCTGAAAAATTAAGATTCCGAGTGTAAAAAGGATTTAATCAGCATTATATGTTGATTGAGATATCGAACATGGGTTATAGTTACAGCCTCAAAATAAATAAATAAATAAATAAAAAGTAAAATAAAATAAATAAATAAAATAAAAAGTAAAATAAAATAAATAAATAAATAAACACTCAAAAAAAAAAAAAAAAAAAAAAAAAAGCCAGAAAATGTCTTTAAAGTGTCCTCTACTTTAACAGTTTAAAATTTTAAACTAAAAATTTTTTGGACTTTTATACATATCAAACAAACACCTACCCCCCAATTTTTCACACATAATGCTGCAAAAATTTCAACAAATTTTGAATTAATTTCGAACTGTCTAATTTAATTCTATGGTTGCATCAAATTTTAGTAAAAGAAAGGCCACGTTTCTTCGTTTTTCACCACTGGCTGACAAATTGTTTATCGTTATTTACAGCCATTAAATTGGCCAACGGATGTCATTTGTTAAAGGAAAATTGCAAATTTTTGTTTTTGAAAGTCATACAAAAGTAATAGTCCAAAGCAGACTTGAACATACCTTGTATTTGCATTTCTATAATTTTTTAAAACACTATTAGAAAAAAAAAAAAAAAAAAAAAAAACTTTTTAGAATTTTTTTTTTTTTTTTTTTTTTCCTCCCAGGACAAGAAATAAGACGTCAACATACAGATAAAAGTTTATTTATTATTCATGACAAACATATCATTCTTTAATCAAGTTTTGTCTTTAAAAAATAATTATTACCTAATATTTATCTTACACATAATACTTTTTTACCGTTACAAACATGTCTTTTGCTTAAACATGCCAATTTACTGGAATTTTCCCTCACAAAAATTAGCTTTATACCAACGATATATATGATAAACAATGATTTAATATAGAATTTATTGCTAAGTTATATTGTACTGTTAAATATGAGTAATCCAATACAAGTTAAAACAATAAATTTTAAAGTTTTAATATATTCTTGATATCCATGATTTCAAGAGTGATTAGTGCTAAAAGCATTAGGTATTTTTAACCCTAACTGTACTCTTAATTATGTTTTTCTCCTTTTCCCATCACTCTCTCCATATCTCTTTGTGTGTGTGTGTGCACCTTTCTCGTTTTTATTTATTTTTCAACTACAAATAATGTATACGAGAATTATGGGGTATGGCGTACACGAAATGTCACATATAATAGGAAAATTGAAATGACTATTGACGGATAAATAAAATATTTTATTCCCAGAACAAGTAAAAATAAATTTAAACCTCATTTTGAAAAGGGAAAAAAAAAAAAAAAAAAAAAAAAAAAAAAGTTGGTCTACTGTAAAATAATTTATATAATTGGCACATAATTAGTGTACAGTCGGCAGCAAAATTATTCGAGCGCTAGCAATAATTCCTATATAAAAAAAAAAGTACACTTAATACTGTTTTGTTAAATAAATCCTTGTCGAATCATGTTCTTAGACTGACTAAGAACATGACTAGACAAAGATTTATTTAACAAAGCAGAATTAAGTGTACTTTTTTTATATGGAAATTATTGCTAGTACTCGAATAATTTTGCTGTCGACTGTATCAAGTTCATTCTTAGTAAAATATTCCCCTTCTAAATAGAAGAGTAAGTTATAAGCAAATGTAGTAAACCAAGTGAAACTAGAGTTAAGACCATTTTTCAAGACCTGAATCAGAAGGCGTTTCTCAACACCATAAGTTATCAGTTAATACACCTTAGTTCGATTTATCTTGACTGCGTGGGTAACACCAGTAACCAGAACAAATAAAAAGTAACAAATGATCTTTTGACTTAAATATGTCTTCAGGTGCTTGGGCTAATTTATGATCTTTATATCTGCTTTCATGAGTCAGCGGCTTGCTTTAAGTGTGTTGTGGGTCCGGAGAATTGATTTTGAAGGTTGTACTGGGAAACACTTATATGATGTTAAATGATATTAGGGGGCCGATCTGCGGGTTTTCCTATATTCAACACGTATATGCTATTTTTCTTTTGAAAAAGCTTATAGAAAAAGGGGTAGAGGACGACTCTAAACGTAATTCCCACTGATTTAACTTTGCGAGGTGCCATGGTAGCATTTTGTCTGTTTTTCTGCTTCGGACCAATGTAGTAACTGAAAGAGAGAACATTTTTCAAAAGTAACTAGTAAAGTATTAAAAAAGTTACTTAAAAATTTAAAAATTTTATATTGTGGCTTACAGTACGCGTTTGGAAGCATTAGTTTTATCATTTTAGTTGAGTGTTCCGAAAACATTTTAAAATGAATATCCAGATTTAAATCAACAGCTGTTGGAAAGGTAAGACGGTTGCATTTTTTTTTTTTTTTTTTTTTTTTTTAAATGAAATGAATATAAATACATTCAAAGTGATTGCATATTTGTTATTATTATCATTTTTTTAAATTATCGAAAACTTTTCAAAATTCTAGAATTCTCAAAATAGTCGTTTATATTTAAAATCTTTCAATTTTTAATTTTAAATATTTGTCATTGTTTACTAGTGTATTTCTGTAAAACAATGTTTTTTTTTTTTTTTATATATTAAGCTTTACTCATTCAAAAATATATGATGCAATAATTCAAATAATCATATTTCATAAAACTCTTATGCCTAATTATCATGAGCAATAAAAAATGTATAATTTAAAATACTTGGTATCAAAAACATTAAAATTACAATTACTAACCCATAATCCTCTGTTGTATAAACCACTTGTTCGTTATCCTCAATATAACTATGTGTTAACTGTTATTCGAGCAAAAATCAAATGTTTATTAAATAATATATAGAGAATGATATTAATTGCGAAAAATTCACTTTCTGCATATAAAAAACAATTAATTTAACGTATTAATAAGCAGTATTAAAAATATCACGCATAAATGTGTCTGGTAATTCCATTCTGCATTTTATCATCAGCAAAAATAGCTTTCTGCGCGGAATAGATCACTAGTCACATTTTTAAATGACGCCAAACTTATAAATACTGTAAATACTGTAAATACTGTATTGTTGTTTTTATCAGTTCCCCCCTTTTTACTTTCTCTTACCCATAACCATAACCCATATGTATGGTAGAGAAAGTATTGTTTTTGGGTCAAATTTTCGAAATTGAGTTTTTGTTATATTTACACGTTTTGAGGTCCCCTGAATCCAAAAATCATGTTTTTAGGTCTGTGTGTGTTTTTGACTGTTATCAGTATATCTCTAAAACAAGATATCAATAAAAGTCCCAACTTGGCATTCTAAATGTGTATCATATAGGATTACTGCACTAAACTTTCCGTTGAGATCAAGCAAATGGTTCGTGTACAGGGACACCCAAGATAATTCAAATACATTACGCCTATGGGGAAATAGAAGGTAAGTAAAGCTTAAACGTCTATAGACTGCACTAAACCAAATGAAACGAATACTTTTTATATACGTAAAAACATGTTTCATGTGGAATACGGTATGAAAATCATTCACTGTTCGTTTACAGGGCTACCCAAAAGAACTAGATTATAGTGCGACAATACTTGTAAATTGATGGAAGTGTATATTTCAGCTTGTGCCGTGTGTTATGATTACAGAATTATATTTATTTGCACCATGTGGTGTGTACATAACCTTCAGACGATATACAGAAGTGCCAATATTTAAACCATGGCATTCTTTTTTATTGTTAGTGGAGGTGATTTATTATAATATTTTACCATGTCCAGGAAAGCTGTTCAGAAATTTAAATTAATTCCTTATAACCATATATGGTTAAAAATGCATTTTTTAAAGCTACATAGTCATTGCTTGGTTTTTTGCATATTTACACGTTTTGAGGTTTCCTGAATACCGAAGTCAAGTTTTAACATTTAATCTTGTGTCTCTTAGAGTAAATTAAAAACAAATAATTTCAGGCAATTCAAACGTTGTATTATGAAGTTAATACGTTTGTTACTAGAAAAGTTTGATCAAGATTGGTAAGTTTCAAGGAATGTTTCGTGTGAAAGTTGACTGAATAATTATAAATAAACTTTTGAATTTAATAACAGATTTGAATTCTATATAAATGTAGGTACAATAATGAGATGGGGATGGGGGGGGGGGGGGTTAAGGGGGGCGGTATCCTCCCTCACATAGAACTATTTGTCAAATAAAGCTAATTTGAATTGTTTTAATCAATACTCGTCATCTTACCCCTTAATTTCCAATCTGTATTTGTAGTATTAAATTTCAGGGTAAGAGAAAATCACGTGAGTGACACACCAGATTATTTTATTAACTTTACTTAACTTGTTAACATCAAGCAAAATGTAAAAAAAAATTGCCCAATTAGAATTTACTTTTTTTTAAATATATTTCAATTTTTGAACATAATTTTCATATATAATGTATCATTCATAACACTTCATACAATAATCATAAATAAAATAATAAAAGACTTAAAATGAAGCAAAAGTCTTCTGTTAACTTAAAAAAAAAAAGAAAAAAAAAAAGCATTATTTTCTTTACATATCGTGCACTGAAATTTAGAATGAAATTTAATCAATGATCTCCCAGCTTTATCATATGTTTTTTTGTTTAGTCTTTAGTTCCTAAATAAATTATTAATGTAAAATACATTTATCAACTGCATATCCATTAATGCTCATTTGTAAAAAAGAAAAGGAAAGAAAAAAGACTGAGGAAAAGATAAAGGGGAGGAAAACAGAAAAGGAAAAGAAAAATCGATGTGATTTTATTAAAAAATTCACAGTTGCATGACAATATTTTTAAAATGATACATTATAAGAAAAAGTAAATGCAAAATGAGTAAGTATATTTAAAACAAAATAAATTGAGCAATCTGTAATTGATCTTTTATTCTCTCTCTCTCTTTTTTTTTTATTCATCTGTTAAATAAGTATAAATTTTCAGAAGCAAGTTTTTCCACTTCTCTCGGCTTGCGTGCTCTTATCAGAGCATTCACATATCGAGTTTCTCATTTTTAGAATCTAAATTTACTATTATAAGACTGTTTTATTCACTCTGTTTCTACTTTATTTTAAATGCTTTTCTGTTTCTATAAAACATTCAGTTTTAAAATAAAATGAACTTTAAAACAGACGAACTTTTTTAAATTATCACAAACGGACAGTAAAACATTTAAAACTTTCAATAAATCGTGTGACTTTTCATTTGCTTTGTCTATTTGTTTATTATATTATATAAAACACATAGAACAAACCTGTAGAATAAAGAAAAAAAAAAAAAAAAAAAAAAAAAAAGAAAAGAAAAGAAAAAGAAGAAGAATAGAGAAAAAGAAACTTTTATTTTTTTTCATTTTTAAAATCTCTAACTTAAGTAATTTTTTTTTTTTTTTTTTTTTTTTTTTTCATATGAGGAATTTTTCAGATACTTTTAACTGTTTATTTACAAAACAATTTTAGATAGCAACAGATATTATTGACATTTTGACCATTTCTACCAATTTAATTTTAATATTTTCAAAGATAATTCAATGTAGTTACGACAATAAAGATTAAAAGACTACAGTACTTGCGTGTAACAACAAAGTTTTTGTGGCGATTTGTTTTAGCCGCGATTCTAAATTTTAAAAATCGAATTATTAAGGGGATCTCGCACCACTGAGGTTTTATATAAAAACTTATATTTCTATTCAATATTGATAAATTGAACTAGGTTTGTTCAATAAAATATATATTCAGGCAACAATTCTTATGTTTTTTTTATACATTTTTTTTTTTTTTGAAACCTTAAAATTGCGTTTTCTCTGTTTGCATTTTTTCATGAATTCACTATCTTCAAAATGTTAGACCTTCTGCAGATATTTAAGAAATGACTTAATATTTTCTTTGGATGTTTACTAGGACCTACTTAAAAGAATTAGGGATGAATTTTGCAATATCGTTAAAAGAAAAAATATTAATAATAAAAATATAATAAAAATAAAAATATAATAAAAATAACGTATTTTTGCAAATTTTTACATAGACATACACTTTTTAATTTTTTTTACGAAAACTAATTAGTAAATTTCAAAATTTATACTTAATTCTTTTAAGTATGTTCTAATAAACAACCAAAAAAATTTATTATGTCTTTTCTTAAATATCTGTAGAAATTTTAGAATTTTGAAGATAAGGAATTCATAGAAAAAATGCAATTAAGTAAACGTAATTTTAAGATTTCAATTTTATAAAATATCTATCAAAAACCATAATAATTGTTACTTGAATATATATTTTATTGAACAAACTTAATTTAGTTGAATTTATAAATATTAAATTTAAATATAAGCTTTTATATTAAATCGCCAAGTCCCCTTAATAGTTACATGAGATTCACATTCATTTTAATAATGTTCTTGCTTTTAAATTTGTAAATAGAAAGCTATGCTATAAAATTCATTAGCCAAACCTTTTTTCAAAAATATAATTATTAATTAAAATGTATTTAAAGAGTAAGATATTTTACTATAATTCAATTGAATGAATTTGGAAATTAAGATAAACTACTATTATTTTCCATTGTGGAAACCAATGTGTTGTCCAAAAGAAATTGATAGCAGAAAGAATAGCAAGTTTCAGATATTTAGTCCTATCTTATTACATATGGAGAAATGAGTTAACATTATTTTACACATGGATTACATTTTACACTTGGATTAATATGTTTTAAGAGTGAAAGGGTTTTTTTCTCTCTCTCTCTCTCTGTGTGTGTGTGTGTGTGATTTTTACGTAATTTTTTCTTCTTATCTGACTTTTTTTTTTTTTTTTTTTCAACCGTTACAACCTAGTTTCTTTCAACTTTTACAATGGTAAACAATTTACTTTCTCGTTATTTGTGGAAATCTGGATTTTGTAAACTTGTTACAAACATTTTCTCCTGTATTTCGAATTTGTCTTCACAATGTATGTTGTTCAGTTAAAAATAATATTAAGCAGTAAAAATAAGCAAATTTTTAACACTATTATCACATTAACATTATTTTACAAGTGGATTAACATAATTTGAACGTGAAAGTAAGCAAATAAATATGGAACTGAGGAAAGTAAATTTTTTTTTTTTTTTGGTAATACTTTCGTAACTTTTTTTTTTTTTTTTTTTTAATATCGGAATTTTCTTCGTTAGACCCAGTTTTTTTTTTTTTTTTTGTTATATCGGAGTTTTTTTCGTTACACCCAGTTTTATATATATATATATATAAATATATATATATATATGGATTAAACAAGCTGTTTCATTTATTATTATTATTATTATTATTATTTTTGTAATAAATGTTAGATTTAGAATTGAATTTGAATTTTATCTTCACAAACACAAACAAATGATTCTTGTATAGCCAATAAATATAAGTGAACATAAAACTGCATTTTCTGAGAGTTACCTGTATAAATAACTACCAAAACGTTCCCACGGATATTATAGTCTCATACAAGACAAAATAATTCATGAATGAAATAATATTTCAACAAAATAACTATTTTAAAAATTATAAACAGACATTATTTGGCCGAAATTCGTGGCAGTGCGACGTATTCTTAAATAATAGACATTAAAAATTAAATATTCTCCACATGGGCATGACATCGATATAAAAAATGACTACATTGAAATTAGCTCTTCAACAGTTTACAATAGTTGGGTACTATTATTTTTTCTTATATCTTGAATTAATGGCTTTGTCAACGATATGATAAAGTCGGTGGAAACCGGAAGAAGATTCAATGATATGTAGCCTTCAGATCGTAAATATAACTACATTATCTAAATCATAGTTATCTGCTGTAGCTTATTTTATGAAAAAAAATAATCGTATATAGTTATTGATTCACTCAATAAACGCATTCAATTCGTGTGAATGGGGATTTCTTTTCCAAAAGAAAAGGGTGAAACAATAGCATGTATTAATGTAGCATGTATACTTGTCAAAACAAAGACATTTATTATACAGCATCGCTTGACTAACTTGTGAAAAATATCTCCAAATCATTAATTCTGTATAAATTTATAAAATAAAGAAAGGACTTTTCTAGGACTATGATTTTAATGGATTGGAAACTGTGTTAAACAGAATTTTCCATTGAACAAAGTATGCGACTACATCGAAAATATATTATTATAACTGCAAATATATAATCATGGTGATCAAAATTGTATAGCATGCGATATCTTGATTTTAATAACCATAATTTTGTTTCTCCATCATAATTGAATTTACATTGGTTGGATTCGTCTTTCATAATCTTTTTAAAATAAATTCCTTTGTATGCTATATCTTTTGTCTTTGAATAACGAGTATAATCACAGACAGGTTATTTACATCTATTATATTAGAGTACATATTTAATTTTGGGTCTTATTTTTACATCATATAAAATTCCGTCGTGAAAGATAATATCTGTTTCTCAAGCTCACAATATGGCTATAACTTATCATGAGTTATTAAATAATGATGTAGTTTTTGACATAACAGCACAAGCTGTTTTTAATTTAACTTATTTTTAATTAATTAATTTGAGAAAGTGTGAAAGTAAATAATACTGATTGTGTAGCATTTTTAAAAGAAAATGTTCAAGATGTGAGAATTGATGAAATTGAGTATTTTTCTGCATTTATAAATATTTTTCGGTTTATACAACGTTAAAAAATTAAATATTTGGCATATATTTTATCTACAGAAGATGAACTCCGAATAAAATTAGTTGCTGCTGTTTATGGTGGTATTCCTTTTTTCAATTTTTTTTTTTTTTTTTTTTTTTTTTTTTTTTTTTTTTACCGTAGTGTCTCGCTGAACATTTTAATACAAACTTAATTTTATTTTAGTACAAAATTTAAAAAATTATTTTTATACATTCGGGTTGACAAACTCTATAATTAAGATATATTTAAAAAACACTTTAAACACGTATTAAAATTTATTAAAATCATTTACAAAGCTTTTCGCCGCAACGTTATGGCATCATCAGATAATTTACATAAAAACAGATGAGACAGCATCTTATATATAACTGAAATTTTGATACGGTTACAGCATAATGTTAGCTTGAATAAAATATGGTGAATCCATTTATTTTATTCAAGTTATTTTATTATTTATTTTATTCAAGTTAACGTTATACTGTAACCGTATCAAAATTTCAGTTACATATAAGATGCTGTCTCATCTGTTTTTGTGTAAATTACCTGATGATGACATAAGATTGTGCCGAAAAGCTTTGTAAACGATTTTAATAAATTTTAATACGTGTTTAAAGTGTTTTTTAATATATATTAATTACAATGTTAACACGTGTGCTTATAAAAATTCTAAACTTTTAGAAAATTTAGATTTTAATTCTATATTTATAGGTATAAATTTCTACCGCTCTACCTTAATATATTTTTTTAATGTCTGTGAAAAAGTGCTTGTGTTTGGATCAATTGTAAAGTTGTAAACAGAATACAAATGTACTTATAACTATTAAAATAAGGATAAAAATTATAAAATTTATAAAAGTGAATTTTAGAATAATAATATATATACACACACATATATATATATCCTTGACGATGCTCTCTATATTTGTTTATAATTGGACAATTGTTGATCAGAATAAGGGAAAAATTACTACATAAAAAAGATTTACAAAACACTGTACACAAATAAACCTTTTATTCCCTCTCGCACCAACTAAAAATAAAATTATAGCCAAATTATGGAGTTTCGGACATTGTTATTGTTATTTACGTTATTAGTAAAATTACAATAATTTTAAACTTAAACTAGTATGTTGTGGCCACCACAAGACTTTCTTCTATATTTACCTATACATATTCAATCAGTAACAATATTAAAAAAAAAAAAAAAAAAAAAAAAAAGTACGATTTTTTTTTCTAAGTTTTTTTTTTTTTTTTTTTTTTTTTTGTTAAAAGTGAAAAAAATCGATAACTTTGTTTTAAATTATCACAGATTTATAGTTCAACCATTCGTTTTAAAGGTATTGACGAGACCTTTCGAAAGATACCCATCTTGAAAATTTATACCCCCCGGGGGGGTACTTCCCCCCCAGGGGGGGAAGCGATGCCCCCCATGCAGAAATTTTTTTTCCTTGTTACATACTACTATTATCAATAATTCATATTAATTTTACAATCACAAGTTTAAAACAACTCTAATTATGCACATTTATACGAATTTTTGTCCTATGCTGCCATGTTAAAAATTTAGATAAAATGCTATCACAGCGCCACCTGTTGAGCTATTGATCCCCAAACATAATCAGCACCAGTTTATGTCGCGGACCAACTAAATACCAAGTTTGGTTAAATTTCGTTAAAAAAAAAAAAAAAAAAAAAATTGCGATATTTTTCTAAGTTTTTTTTTGTTAAAAGTAAAAAAAATCGATAACTTTGTTTTAAATTATCACAGATTTATAGTTCAACCATTCGTTTTAAAGGTATTGACGAGACCTTTCGAAAGATACCCATCTTGAAAATTTATACCCCCCGGGGGGGTACTTCCCCCCCAGGGGGGGAAGCGATGCCCCCCATGCAGAAATTTTTTTTCCTTGTTACATACTACTATTATCAATAATTCATATTAATTTTACAATCACAAGTTTAAAACAACTCTAATTATGCACATTTATACGAATTTTTGTCCTATGCTGCCATGTTAAAAATTTAGATAAAATGCTATCACAGCGCCACCTGTTGAGCTATTGATCCCCAAACATAATCAGCACCAGTTTATGTCGCGGACCAACTAAATACCAAGTTTGGTTAAATTTCGTTAAAAAAAAAAAAAAAAAAAAAATTGCGATATTTTTCTAAGTTTTTTTTTGTTAAAAGTAAAAAAAATCGATAACTTTGTTTTAAATTATCACAGATTTATCGTTCAACCATTCGTTTTAAAGGTATTGACGAGATCTTTCGAAAGATACCCATCTTGAAATTTTGCCCCCCCGGGTGGGAACTTCCCCCCCCGGTGGGGGGGCAACCGATGCCCCCACATGCACAAAAATTTTTTCCTAGTTAACTACTACTATTATCAACCTGATCTTTCGAAAGATACCCAATGTGAAAATTTACCCCCCCTGGGGGGGTATTTTTCCCCTAGGGGGGGGAAGCGATGCCCCCCCATGCAGAAAATTTTTTTCCTAGTTACATACTACTATTATCAATAATTCATATTAATTTTACAATCACAAGTTTAAAACAACTCTAATTATGCACATTTATACGAATTTTTGTCCTATGCTGCCATGTTAAAAATTTAGATAAAATGCTATCACAGCGCCACCTGTTGAGCTATTGATCCCCAAACATAATCAGCACCAGTTTATGTCGGGGACCAACTAAATACCAAGTTTGGTTAAATTTCGTTAAAAAAAAAAAAAAAAAAAAAAAATTGCGATATTTTTCTAAGTTTTTTTTTGTTAAAAGTAAAAAAAATCGATAACTTTGGTTTAAATTATCGCAGATTTATCGTTCAACCATTCGTTTTAAAGGTATTGACGAGATCTTTCGAAAGATACCCATCTTGAAATTTTGCCCCCCCCGGGTGGGAACTTCCCCCCCCCGGTGGGGGGGCAACCGATGCCCCCACATGCACAAAAATTTTTTCCAAGTTAACTATTACTATTATCAACGAGACCTTTCGAAAGATACCCATCTTGAAAATTTACTTCCCCGGGGGGGGATTTTCCCCCCCAGGGGGGGAACCGATGCCCCCCCATGCACAAAATTTTTTTCCTAGCTAACTACTACTATTATCAATAATTCCTATTAATTTTACAATCACAAGTGTAAAATAACTCTCTTTATGCCCATTTATACGGAATTTTGTCCTATGCTGCCATGTTAAAAATTTGCATAAAATGCGATTACAACGCCACCTATTGAGCGAGTGATCCCAAAATCTAATCAGCACCAGTTTATGTCAGGGTGCAACTAAATACCAAGTTTGGTTAAGTTTCATTCATTGGTTCGTGAGATACAGCGTCCACAAAAAAATGATACAGACAGACAGACAGACAGACAGACAGACAGACAGACATTTTTTAAAAACTATTAATTCGTGTTCTCCATATCCCAAAACATGTAAATCCATCAAAAAGTGGACTTCGAAAATTTTCGCGAATCCAATACTTTCTCTATATTACATATAGAAGAAAGTAAAAAGAGGAAAACTTATATATTACTAGCAGGCTTTACCCGTTTTACTGGACACTATATTTAAATGAATTCTCAAAATTCCATAACATTATTAATAAAATCTGAAAAAAAAAAAATTCTCTGAAAACAATTGCAACCTAAGTTAAAGTTCGTGCAGAATTTGGTAGTGGTTTTTCCGCTCAGAACATGGGGAGCTCACAACATGGGATCCCTACTGCTTTCGGCACAACATACCCGCATTTTACTCCCCCTTCCCCTTTTTAAGTTAGAAGTTTCGCGAAATTCCACCATATTGTGTACACTTAATCAAGACCCACAAATCAAAATTCGCCATTCTAAGGTATTTTGAAGCAGATTTCAGCTTGAACCCGTGTTTTTGGCCCCGCCCGCCCCAAAGAGGAGGAGGGCGTATTTCGCAAAATCCCTTTAGAGTGCGTGTTGCATACACATAACCAACCAACACATAAAAAATTAGCTCTCCTTTATATAATTTAGAGTAGAGTTATGTTTAAAAACGTGTTTTTGCACATACACACAACCTCTTAAAGGGTGAGAAGGGGGAATTTCGCAGAATCTCTTTATACTTTGTGCTGGATACGTATAACAGACCTACACATCAAAAATTGCTTTTTTAAGATAATTTGGAGCAAATTTAATTTTAAAAAGTTTTTTTTTTTTTTTTTTTTTAAAGGTTTTATTTAGAGTTTTCCGGGGAAACATGCCCTTGAAGCATAGATAACCCACATGCATATTTACCGTAAAATTTCTAAAAATGTATTTATACAGTGTTTTCAGATTTTAATCTTTTTTTCAAAAATATGTAAACTTTTAAAAGGGAACTTTTTTAGTAACTTAGTAATCGTACTCTATTTACCCTTTTTTTACACTCAATCCACAAAGAAATATTTGTCCCAATGTAACGAAGTTATTTCTAGCGATTAAATTACGCGTATTTTATATCAAAACTTATTATGATGATAATAATAATAATAATATGCATATATATTAATAATAATTGTTTCAACATTGCAAAGACTTTAAAAGTTTATTTAAGGACAGTTTTTGTGTGTGTGCAAAATAGCAAAATCATGTTTCGTGTTGAGGATGCATTAGTGAAAATAATAATATTAATATTAATAATACAAATAACTTCTCTAATGTTCTCTTTACGCATGTACATTACTGATATTTGTAGAAAAGTTACATTAGTTACGTATTGTTATTAATAACTGTTATGGAAATATTTATTTTGCATGTAGACATTCAATTGCTACACAAACGGAATATACATACAAGTTTGTGATGTTTGTTAGTTTCTAAAATATTTTATTTTTATTTAGTTTTGAATGTGTATATTTTATAAATTTAAGCATACTACAGTTTCTGTCATCTTTCATCTTTTACATCAACAAATGACATGTACATCTCGAGTTTACACATTTTAACATAAATTATTTGTAATTTAGCTTACTCTTAACTTAAAAGAAAGAAAGAAAGAAAGAAAGAAAGAAGAAGAAGAAAGAAGGAAAAAAAGAAAAAAAAATCTGACAGAACATTACAGAAAATTTCTGGCAGGATTGTTGTCAGAAAAAAAAATCGCTATGTTATAGAAAATCCTCTTTAACAGAAATTTTCCATAAGAGATCAGTACAGAAAAATTTTCGAACACAATAAAATTTTATGTAAGGTACATCGAATAATAATAATAATAATAATAATAATAACTTGCATTAAATAAAATTCACCAGTTAGACCAGGGTCCACAGCATAATAGGAGACGAGGTTATCTCTCAGTCACGGAGTCACTTTAAACGTTAAACGTTTCTTATTTACCACTTCTTAATTATTCTTGAAGAAAAAAGGTAATCAATTTTCTTTTCAATATTTTTTATATTGAGAGATAAAATAAATGTGTGGAGTCTAACGAACTGTGTAAAACACCGTTTATACGCCTCTCGTTCATACGTCTTTCACATTTATACGTCCTTTTACTGAAGTTCCAATGCATTTCTATTCACTTTAGGCTAAAAATATTTCGTTTATACGCTGCTCAATATCGGTTATACGTCTTTTCCCTTTTCTTAAATTCACAAAATTTCTCAACCAGTCATTATTTTTCCGTTCTAAATAAGCGGAGATTTTCTTAGAAAGCATCTTAAATATAGGAACACAGAAATAATCGAACGATCTTTATCATAATTAGTAGACGGGACGGATAATTGAAGGGTCAATTCAGCCAGTTAACCAGATTGATAAGTAAATCTCGAATTTTAGTCATGGGATAAACAACGTTTTTCTTAATTGTTGCTCTTTTCCGTTTGTTGTTTAAAATTTTGCAGTGTTTCGAAAGCTTAAACTACTTTCATAAAAAAAAAAAAAAAAAACTGAAATTTTAAAAGAAATATACAAGAGTGTGGGTTTCAAGCAGAACTGAAAAAAAGAAAAAGAAAAAAGAATATGCAATATATATATATATATATATATATATATACATTGAAACCTCTCAAGTTGGACACCCCTCTAAGTTGGACGCTTTTTCTCGGAACGGAATGTATCCATTAACATTATGTCTAACCCCTATAAGTTGGACACCTCTCTAAGTTGGACACTTTTCCTTGGAACCGTAGGTGTCCAACTTAGAGAGGTTTTACTGTATATTATTAATATTCAAAATGTGTTCATATAGTATTGTAGATATGTAATATATTACTCAAGATATGAGATATATAATTAATACTCAAGTCATCCATTACAGGTAGGATTTTTCTCACAACATTATAAATTAGTATTTTCACATAAATTTTGCTTCAGTGCCATTAAATTTGTAGTAATCAAAGTTTTATTTTTTTTTCCTCGATTATACGTCTTTTTGGTTATACGTCCTTTTACGTCAGTCCCTTGAAAGATGTATAAACGGTGCATTACTGTTTTATTATTATTTTAAATGAAAAAAAAAAAAAAAAAAAAAAAAGGGAAAAAATGAAAATAGTATGGAAAAATAAATCTTTAATGATATTTTAAATAGTTTCATAGGATTTCATACAAGTTAACATGATTAAAAATTGTTAAATTCTTGATCGCAAAATTGTAAAATTTCTTGAATAGTTCTCAAAAGTAAAAGCAGTATTAGCTCATAATAAAATGTTAAATTACATTACTTAAATACTAATATAAAACTTTAATGAATTCACTTTCACTTTAATGAATTTTCAAATTATATAAACACGTTATTTATATTTATTATTTGTATAGTTTTCTGTTTAAACAGAAGAAGAAGAAAAAAAAAAAAAAAAAAAAAAAAAAAACATTATTTTTTAAGTGAAAGTTCTGCAAGTTTGAAAAATTCTCTACCGTTAGTTGTGTCTAAAGAAATTGTTATATTTACGAAAATGATGAACTTTTCCATTTTTAATTTCGATTTATTGAAAATTCTCAATATATATGCTTTTTAAAGAAAAACATCATTATAATGAGATATTCTGTGTGTCCCAGGTGAATTATTGCTGCTTTGATATCAAGTTTTTCATATGCAAAACAGATTAAATCTGTATGCAGATGCACCCATCAGATTATATCTGTATCAATGGTAACAGATTTTATTTTTATTTAAAAAAATGTAATTTTTTTTTTTTTTTTTTTTTTTTTTTTCAGAATTGGATGTAATTCTTGAATACATTTCTGTAGTTTTAGAAAACAGATTTTTTTTTTTTTTTTTTTTTTTTTTTTTAACAGATTTCTTTCCTTCCTTCTTTCTTTCTTTTTTTTTTTTTTTTTTGTGGGGGGGGGGGGGGGGCTAAGATTTTTCAAAGTGTTATTCTAGACCAATAAAAAATTTACAATTTCAATATTCAATTGTGAATGTCAGTGTTTTTTTTTTTTTTTTTTTTTTTTTTTTTTGGGGGGGGGGGGGGGCTCCACTGTGCATTTATGCATTAATCCGCCACTGTGCATTTATGCATTATTAATTTAAAATGTATCTAGTACGATAGACTTTAGATAACTGTAAAGTATTTTCAAAAAAGTGTGTGGTTAAAAAAAAAAAAAAAAAAAAGAAGGAAATCCTCTTTTCTTGCGGGAGAAAAAATTCTCTTAAAAAGAAGGGACGAAACGGGAGCCACACTTATTGGAAAAATAAATATTCTTCAAGTAGTGTCATTATTTAGGACAAGAAAAAGGGGAGCAAAGTGTTTCTTAATGGACTTCCGATGGTTAGTAATTTCTCTTTATCCGAAATTAATGATGTCTTGTCAAAGGTGTGGAGGCCAGCCTCTACAAGCGAATTTGAGTGTTAATCGAGTGATTTATGTGGGAAAGAATGGTACATCTTCCCTGCTAATGGTACTCTCGGTGTTCCGGATTATCGTCGCGGTGGCCGACACAGATATTATGATTATTTCCTATTGAGTCTAAAGGTCATTTTATCGTTTTTGATTTAAATCATTTGAAAACAGGACAGCATTAAGACGAATGATAAATCGCAATTCGGGCAGCTGCAAGCAAATGAGAAACCTGCTGTATAAGTTGCTGTAAGTTTTACGTAATTCTTCGTTATATAAAGAAGTTTAGAGCTAAAATATATTAGATTTCTTTTTTCGGATTGTTTAAGCTTGCATTGCTTTTGATTTCAGACTCAGTCGTATACCACTTGTATGCATAATCCGTTTCGTTAATAACGAAATGATGACAAATTAAAGTATGAATATTTGGAAGATTTTTTAATATTATTAGTCTTTTCAAAATTTTAAAATCATAACCGGATTGAATAATTATGCTACATCGATTCGTTTGTTACGTCATTTTCTTTTCTTTTGTTATTCATAAGTAAATGCGGGATTAGCGCTGTACAAGAAGCTACAAGTTTTACAATATTAAGATTAATAGCATATAATACCCATACTCGCCGACAGCGACACTACAAACAAATCTGTTTATAAATTCACTCAATAGCAAAAATATTTTTGAAAATTCCATTTTCCCATTCAGAAAATTCACAAGTGCTGGGGAAAAAAAAAAAAAAAAAAAAAAAAAAAAATCGAGCCCTGCTACCATCCTTGCTGATTTTTATGTAAAATGATCTCCTGAATTCGAATATGACCCCCATTTTGCCCAATCACCCACCATTTTCACGGGACGCTACTCCCTCTTCCAATTTTTATCACTGTTTGGTAATTTTATAGGCATGAATTTGATTTGGAGTATGGAAAAGAATTATTTTAACACATTAAAACAATATATATATATATATTAAAAATAGCTTTCAATTAATTCAATACATCAAATCGCTCGATTCAATAGACAATATTATGACTTTTGACTTTCAAGATCTTTTCAATAATATTGAGTTATCAGATCTTAGTAATATCATTTACAGTCTTTTTCAAGAATATAAAGCTCAAATTAATCTTCCTTACAATTTTAAAGCAGAAAAATTTAAAACACTTCTTAACTTTGTTATCCATAATAATTATATCTTCCACAACAACGATATCTATTTGCAACAATTAGGCATCCCACAAGGAGGTTGTAGCTCCAGTATTTTGGCAGATCTCTATCTTTATTATTATGAAAAGCAAATTTGCAATGATGATGTTCGATTTTATCGTTACATCGATGATATTATTGTATTTTATCTCAACAAGAACTCACAAAATGGCTTTTCCTTCAATTATCCACCTAATTTAAAGCTAACTCAAAATACTCTGACTAATCAATCAATTAACTTTTTAGATCTCAAAATAATCATCGATGGTAATAAACTTTACACAGATATCTATGACAAACGGCAAGATTTTTGTTTTAATGTAAACTTATTTACACATTTTAATTCATGTCTGCATCTTTCGGTATTTAGAAACATCATCATTAACCATTTATTTCGAATTAATAATTTATGCTCTGAAAGCTTAAAAACAAGAATATTAATAAACTGATCACAGCCACTGCTAAAATGGGTTTTCCTAAAAACTTTGTATTTTCTATTTTATATCCTTAACCATGTCTCTGTCAGTACAAAAAAAAAAAAAAAAAAAAAAAAAAACTGTGTACACTCTTGTGTATATCTCACAAAAAAATTATAAAATAGTAAAAGACAATAAAAAAGGTGGCGGTTGGGTGGGCAGATGTTTGATTACGGAGGTGGGGTGGTGTTGTAAGGCTGGATGGTTGGGTGGGTTTGTGAAATTAAATTAAAAAAAAAAAAAAAAAAGTAGAAGGCTTGTTGCATTTGCTTTGTATTACTATGCAAACTTTCATTTTCCAATAAAATTTCAGATTTTTCCTTTTTGAGTTGTCAACTATATTTAATGTTCTAATTATACTGTTAAACACAATGTGATCAATCGGTGAATTTCATTGTGGCTTCGTGGTTTCATTGTTGTTCATCTGCTTTGAAATTTTGCATTTTTAAATCCATATGGTTCCTGTTCTGGTTGTGGCAGGCTGGGGGAGTGTTCCCGGCGTAAAACTAGTGTAACCCCACAGGCAAGTCACAAGTCTTGCCGCCTGCCTCCTTCTTCCTATCTTGTGTTTCTTGGGTTGTTTTTTCATTAATTTTGATAAGTTTATGGTTTTAAGTTAAGATTTGTTGTTTTACTTTATTGATTCGTTTGTTTTGCAGGCTGTTAATTAATAGATCTGGTTTCTTTACATTAGTGTATTTCATCCACTGATGATTTTTTTTTTTTATCTTATTCGTCATTGGTGTTTCAGTGATCTTGTATCTGTTGCTTGGTTTCTACTATGCTTAATAGATCATCTTTATTATATATATATATATATATACAGATATAATGCGTAATAAGTAATAATAATAAACGATTAATAAGATATAATAAATGTAATTCATAATTTCAATGGCAAATCCCCCCCCCCCACCCCCCTAAATTTTTCTCTTGCTGCAAACGTTCAAGTTTTAGAATTTTTCACTTCTGCAGCCCCTCAGAAGATATTTAACAGATAAATTAATCCTTTCCCCCTCTACAAATCAAACTTATAGCCATAAAATTATCGAAAAGTGATGAAACTAGAGGGGCGTCCACAAAAAACTGTGTGTGATAAAATGGCCGTCATATTTGGATTCAGGAGGTCATTTTACATAAGAATTTGCAAAAACAGTGTTGGGACTGATTTTCATGCAGAGCAGAGTAATTTATTTATCAAATTTGACGTATTTCATTCTACAGCTAAAAAATGCGACAAATTATTTTTATTATTTTTTAGCATTTATAAACTCAAAGATAAAATACTAAAAATTTAACAATCGATTTTTAGAAAAGAAACGTTAAAATTTAACTGTTGTGAATTTTCTGAATTACAAAACAGATTAAAAAAAAAAAAAAAAAGGTAATGAGTGTTTCTATAAACAAATTTCCGCATAGAATAACAAGGGCTTTAGCTGTCGGCGAGGATAAGTATTATGGAAGAATCAGTAATTAATTTTATTGTCTTTTAGAAAAGAAACGTTAAAATTTAACTGCTGTGAATTTTCTAAATTTGAAAACAGATTAAAAAATAAATAAATAAATAAATAAATAAAATACGTAATGAGTGTTTCTATAAACAAATTTCCGCATAGAATAACAAGGGCTTTAGCTGTCGGCGAGGATAAGTATTATGGAAGAATCAGTAATTAATTTTATTGTCTTTTAGAAAAGAAACGTCAAAATTTAACTACTGTGAATTTTCTAAATTTGAAAACAGATTAAAAAATAAATAAATAAATAAATAAATAAAATACGTAATGAGTGTTTCTATAAACAAATTTCCGCATAGAATAACAAGGGCTTTAGCTGTCGGCGAGGATAAGTATTATGGAAGAATCAGTAATTAATTTTATTGTCTTTTAGAAAAGAAACGTTAAAATTTAACTGCTGTGAATCTTCTAAATTTGAAAACAGATTAATAAATAAATAAATAAATAAATAAATAAAATACGTAATGAGTGTTTCTATAAACAAATTTCCGCATAGAATAACAAGGGCTTTAGCTGTCGGCGAGGATAAGTATTATGGAAGAATCAGTAATTAATTTTATTGTCTTTTAGAAAAGAAACGTTAAAATTTAACTGCTGTGAATTTTCTAAATTTGAAAACAGATTAAAAAATAAATAAATAAATAAATAAATAAAATACGTAATGAGTGTTTCTATAAACAAATTTCCGCATAGAATAACAAGGGCTTTAGCTGTCGGCGAGGATAAGTATTATGGAAGAATCAGTAATTAATTTTATTGTCTTTTCATATTAATAATTTATTTGTCCTTTTATACTGGAATTTTCTCATATCAGAACGAGATAGCATTTGAGACGAATGATAAATAGGAAAATGCGCAACTAAAAACTAGTAGAGTGGGATAATTGTAAATTTTGTATAATTTTTCGTTCAGACAATGTTTCCCGCTTTAGCTTTTAATTTTAGACAGCGTCTTTTCCCGCTGTTTCTCTAATGCCTTAAATAATGAAATCAAACAATGAAAATTTAATGTTTTAAAATTAACAATTAGAAATATTTTGAAAATGTTTTAACTCATTCAAAATTGTCAGAGAGTGACTGAAATTTTTAAGCAAATTATGCATTTAATGAGTAAAAAGATACAAGCTTTACAATGACAAGAAAAGTTAATTAAAAAAATGATGTAGGAGTAAGTAAAGTACTTATATGTCGATTAATTATTAATTTTGATTGTTACCTTCTGTTTATTGTACTCTTGCAATTTGAACAAAAAATACTTCACTGGTTTAACAGACAAAGATGTTTAAAAGTTTTTTAATATTAAAACCAATTTTCAATTTTTTAATTACATATTTATTTATAAATAATGGCCAGTCATGCATACAAATTATTTTTATTCTGCATATGCAATTTTACACAGGAAATGTACAATCGTATTCTAAAATTAATTAATTAATTAAAAATTCCAAATTTTCTAAACAAGAGTTTAACTAAAAACATTTTCTTTATGTCATTTTTAAAAATTATTTTCTTTTCGAACAATAAATAAATTAATAAAATTAAAATATTAATCAATTTTTATTTATTTCCCCCCAAAGCTAAACATATTAAAACTAATTAATTTAATAAATTCTATTTAGTATTTTAAAGGAAATTTTACCAATGAAATTTTATAACTTAGCACTTCATCCTAATTGCGCCTCAACAGTGACCGAGAGATTCAGTTCTTAAACCTTGAAGTCGAGATGCTCCGGGTTCGATCCTCGATCACGCGCGTCGTATTAGAAGTTGAAGGTACAAAAGGAAGTGCAATTTCCGATTGTAGTCTTAATGTATTAAAATATTTACTGTGAACCTGTAAATCTTAACGCTAAACATGTTCACTTCTTTTAAGCATATGGCTAATAAATGTCAATTTCCACAAAATATCCATATATTAGAGAGGAAAAAAAATGTGTATACTACTTCAACATAGTTTTTAAAGCTCTAGTATACATATAAGCTCTAAGATTAATTGATATAATAATATTTCCATACATCTTAAGATAATAATTAGCAGGGGTTTAGAAATGGAACTATTTACTTTTGAGCAAAGTTACGTATGTTTAAAAAGGTTAAGGGTAAACATTCTATTTTTGAGCAATTTTAAATACGTTTGATGAATTGTACTTCATCAAGTTCATCAACTTTTCAAATAGAAATGATTAACTAAAATAATTTGTTTATGAAATATGTGGACATAGATGAAAAAAGAAAGCTTTAAAGTAAATGATGGTCTTTAATAATTTCATACCACAAACGTCTCAAATATATCAATACTTTAATGTAAAAAAAAAAAAAAAAAAAAAAAGTTCTAACATTTTGTTACTTCTTTCTGCAAGATGTGCGATATTTTAAGTTCAGAAGTCAATCCCAATATGTAAATAGCATTATAAATAATTTTCTGTAAAAATGTTAAGTTATTTTCAATCCGAAAATATTAATTTTAACAAAAATATAAATATATGGAGAAAGTTAATAAAAATTATTTTTTCTACTTTAAAAAAAAAAAAAAAAAAAAAAATAATATTACAGTTTTAAAAAATTAAAGAACACGCTTTTATAGAAATGTGAACTAAAAAGCACAAAATATCTATCTTTGTATTAAAATTCAGGGTAAGAGAAAATCGTGTGAGTGACACACCGTAATATTTACATACATTTAAATCTTTAATTAAAATAACTTAGAATTAACAAAAACCATTTAAAAAAAATCTCCCCTGACGGGGATCAAACGCTAGACCTTTAGGTTCGTAGCGCGGCGCCTTACCTCTACGCCACATCGTCCACGTAGGGAAAGTATTTTTTTACAATATAAATTTTTTGTTTGCTCCCAGAGAAGTTACAAACATACATACATACACACAGGTGAAGCTAATAAAAGCGTGTTAAAAAGGTCTGAAAAGGAAATTTCCACTATTATCATCATTTTTATTTTAATAAATAAATACGAATTGCATGAAATATTTATAATATCAGTGTTATAGTATATTACGACCACATGATAAATCTTTTTATATCTTTGCCGATGTATGCATGCGCTTTGAAAAGCATATTTAATAATTGTAATTATTACTGAAGTCTTACTTACGATTAATTACAATTATTTACCGAGATTCTTTTTTCTTCTTTACTTTTTCCTTGAAATAATTATAATTAAAAAGCGAATTCTATATATCTATGGATTTAAAATATCAATATTTTTAGTTTATAAACTACATTTGCAAATTTTCGGAATTAATAGTAAAAATGATGATGATGATGATATACAAAATTAACTAGCATATTTTAATGTCTAAGACTAAGATGTATGAATATAGTACGGGTGAAGAAAAAATATTTGAAAAATATAATTCTATAAATGAAGGATTATTGTTCTATAATTCTATAAATGAAGGATTATTTAATTGACATATGGATTAACAAAACCAATAAAATAATAAGTTTTAATCTTAATAAGAGGAAAACACAGAAAAACGTATTTCTTCGCAAGATTTATTTAAAATGCATCAAATGTAACTAAAATTTTTTTGAAATTGAATTATCATGTTAGTCGCGCATTTTTTGCACTTTTTTTATTCTTTTCTTTTCTTTTTTTTTTAAATAAATTGACAATTCGTTTAATAAAACTAACACCTTCAAGAACTGCAAAAAATTTAACTATGGAAATTAGTAAAAGAATATATACTTGTTTTGTTTATTCGGTAACATTGCTGAGTACTATTGGTGCATTTTTGCGGAACCATTATCTTTTATAGAAACAATGTTATTTTTATAACCCTACTGCCATTAGTACTCCTGACGATATTTTGTCTGGTTTTGGGAATTTTCGAGGTTATTTTTCATAGTACTTTATGTTTTAATCATATTTAGTTATGTTATGCTTTTTTTTTAATGTGCAACTTGCGATTGCATGTTTTTTTTTCATTAAATTCTTAAAGATGTTTATCACGATTTGCTTCCTTGTTTTTACGTATTGTTATGAAGAAATAAACATATTCCATTCTATTTATAAATAAAGATTAAAAAATTTTCGGAACTAATAGTAATAATAATAATAATAACAAGCAAGATTATTTAACTAACGTATTTAAACATCTAAGATAGAGGTCCAAGGACAACACAAACACACACACACACACACACACACACACACACACAGAGAGAGAGAGAGAGAGAGAGAGAGAGAGATGTTAGAAAATAACTTACAAGTTCGTTTTGTTACGATGAGCTTTCATTCTTTCGTGTACAAATACTCTTTTAGCAGTGTGATCATAAAATTGTGTTCGGAATTTACTCCATAAAATACAAATGTACATTTTTAAACACTTCGTCAAAGCCACAAAAAAAAAAAAAAAAAAAAAAAAGAAAGAAAGAAATGTTTTCAACGCCTATTAATTTATGTCTGTAGTTTTTTTATCCACAGTTATCTAAAGAAGTATGTTAGAAATATTTTTTTTTTTTTTTCATGTATGGCATTTTTGAACTTATTTTTAGATTCCCCCCTCCTCCTTTTTTTTTTTTCTTTCGTCCGTTCTTTCTTTCTTTTTTGCTATTTTCTCCCACCACAACCGCCATTTCTGAAACAGTTTTAAAATATAGTCGTTAGCTTTAGATCTTCTCCTTGACTGCATGTCAATCTTTGTGCTTAACTTGTGTGTAAAATGTTCTTTGGACACAGAATTTGAAAATATTAACTGTTTTATTTATTTTTCACGATCTCAAAAAATGAGTCCATTAAACCAATTGTGTGATATACTGCTGTTGGTTTTTTCTTTTCTTTTTTTTTTTTTTTTTTTCTTTTAAACAGCATATACATTATAAAAGCGTTAAAATGTATCACATACTTTGCAGTGTTACTCTAATTCTATCACATTATTCTGGAATTTTTCTTAACATTTTTTAATAAAAAATAAATAAAATAACTTCGGCTATATATATATTTTTTTTATATTAAAGCACATGTTTTAGATATATATTTCGAATGGAAATTGTGCAGTTAGAATGTTAATTTTCACTGTTAGCCAATGGCGAAACAATAAAACAAAACTAACTGCACGAGTTCAATAAATTTTCACCATATGAATATACACTATACATAAAATTCAACACATAAATAAATCTATCCCTTCCGTGGAGGATCAAAATTGTGATGGCATGTATCCGGACCACCTCTAGGGGTGTGTCCCAGACCGTCACCAATTGCCCATCTGCGCAGCACTAGTGCGACGTAAAACCCAACCAACTAACCAACCATAAATAAATTCTGAAAGAGTACTTAATAAGACTGATTAGTTAAAGAATATAAATATATGAATATTAAAAAAAAAAAATTATGAAGAAGGAATAAAGTAAAAGAAGAAAAGGCAATTTAAACTAACCAGAACAAATTTAAAGATGCGGAGGAAAAATGCTAACAGGAATTTTAAATTTAAAAGCAGCGTAAAAAAGAGAAAGTTAATTTTACTTGCAAGAAAAATAAGGATAAAGAAATGAAAAGTAAATTTTAAAATCTTCATGAAAATAGATAAAGTTGTACCATTCAATCCATAACTCATTTTTGAAATAAAAGAAGATAAAACCATGAACTTTCGTTCATTGCGCCATGCATTTTTTATGACTTATTTTACAATTTATCCGCTGATTAAGTTTCATTCTCAACGAAAACCTGAAAATTATTTAAAATGTTATTGAAAAAAATAATAATAATAATAATAATAACATTACTTATTTACTAACAACAACAAATGCTGAAGGTTTTTCCAAACTATCTTCTAAGAATTCCAGAGGTTGATAAATAATCTTCGGACATCAATCAAAAGGAAAAAGAAAATACATGAAATCATTAACGCTCTTATGTGTTCAATCATTCTTTTATCAATTGTCTTGTCCAGCTAACAGTTACGTGGCTGTGACGGCGACCTACCGCTGTGAGCAACGGCTGCCATTTATGCTAACTCTTCAAATCCGTCACAGTTACCGTTAGGTATATAATATGCACACGGAAATGTTGTTTATATTGTTTATAAGAAAACTTTTGGAGAAGGAAAAAGATTTTTCATGCAAGTATAGTCATTTAATTAGTATAGTTATAAAAGTATAAGGCAAGAAAATTAAGTTATCGTGATTAATAATTTAGGAAAACTAATGATATTCTTTTATTATTATTATTATTATTGTTATTTTATGCAGGAATAAAGAATGGAGATTAAATTTTCAGTATAGTTGAAAAGGTGTCATATACAACGTAATAACAATGATTGCAGTTGTATATTTACTAAGGAAAACGTCCACATGAAGAATATCTTCTCAAACAGACACATATTAGGGGAAAGTGGAATATATATATATATATATATAGATACATAACCAAGTGAATTAAATAAACATTAACAAGACTATCAATATTATTACACAAATTAATTTTAAAAAAATTAAAAAGAAAAATGTAACAAGCGTTTTTATCTTGAATGTATACATTACGTTCCAAATATTATTTTTTTAATAAGATGTTTAGAGATAATCAATAAATCTAGCGTTGGTATATATACATATATATATATATATATTTTTTTTTTTTTTGAGAATGGCGTTTAATGTAGAAAGGAGAAATTTTGAAAATATATGGATATTAATGTACTTTGAAAATGTTCTTAAGTTACGGCAAAGCAAACTATTTAAATAGATTTCAGTTGGAAATTATTATAACTATATCATTTATGAAAGACATTCTTCTTATTTGAAGGGAATTTTATACACCCCCTCCCCTTTATTTAGCCATTGCATGAAAGCAATTGTTAAAATATAACACTAACATGCCAAGCTATCTTAAGTTTTCAATGCATGAGCACCAATATGAAAATAAATTATTTCAATTCATTTGAGTTGGAAATTATTATAACTAAATTATTTATATATATATAAAAAAAATTTCTTTTTGGAAGTAAAGATTGTGTTTTTTCCTTTATTTTGTTTATATAGAGAAATATCTCAGTTTTCCTTTAAGGGTTTGACTCGCAATTTATTTATTTTTTCATCATATCACAAGACTACTAAACATTCTAGCACGATGAAAAAGTAGTAAACTAGGAGGTCATGCGATTTCAAAATTTCGTTTATGTTTAGTATAATGAATTGAGCAATTTTTTCTCTCCTTTAGCTCTTAGTTAAAAAAAAAAAAAAAAAAAAAAAAAAAAGCTACTGTGGGAATATATTATAGAAAAATATCAAAATAATTATTTTATCCTAGGTTCTGTAATAAAAGTTTTCTAAGCAAAGTACATAGTGAAAACAAAAATCATTTAAATGAAAAAAAGAACAAAAAATGTAGAATTATTAATAATAATAATAATAAAACCGCTTTTATCAAAATTCTTCGTGTGTAAATGAGATGTAGATTTTGTGCAGTAGATTACTAGATAATTATTATGTTCAATTAATTTTAGTGGCCAAAACATTATTTAAAATATCATTTTAGAACATGTTTTTCCCGTGTGTGGTCGATTGCTCGACAGTTACGTTTGCTGGCAACTCTTTTCTCATTTTCTTTTCTTTTTTCTTTTCTTTCTTTCTTTTTTTTTTTTTTTTTTTTTTTTTTTTTACTTTTATTTATTTATTTATTCATTTATTAGATTACTGACGAGGAAAAAAAAAATCTCGACATTAAAAAAATGAATAAGTAATATAACACATTTAAAGTTCTATTTAAATATTGTTTAAAAAAAAAAAGAAAAACTTCTATTCTAGGAAGAAATGTTGTAACACTTTTTGAATTTTTATATTTGATTCAGAAAGTCCCAATTTCATTCATTAAATAATCAATACAGATTCAGGAATGTTTAAAAGTACTCAGCTTTAATTTAGATAAAACGTTAAGCTAAAAACAAATCTTTACTAATAATCCAAAATGCATATTTATTTCTGTAACTATTTTTTTATAATTTAATTTTTGGACTGTATTAAAATGTAATTTTATATGTACCATACCCTTTATCATTTACTTATTTATTAAGAGGAATTCTCAAGAGAATAAAAAAAGTTATCTTTCAAATGAGCTCTTGGAAAGTACCTGTCAGTTAAGAGGGCTGTCGGGCAAATGTACCTGTAGGGCGATTGACGTCGGGAAATTGAGTGGTCGGGCAACGGTGTTGGACAATCCTACCAGACTAATTTTTCATTTAGGTGCGCTAGTTAAATCACATATGTTCTAAATGCGTTTTATTTTACTTTATTTTTATTTATTTATTTATGTTTGTTGGATGTGTGGAATTTATTTTAATTGGTTCGGTAAAAAGCTTATCGATAAGTCATTTACTTTATATTTGATTTAAAGTTTCGGGCAAATCTGTTGGGCAATCTTACCAGACCGATTTTTCATTTAGATGCACTAATTAAATCACATGTATTCTAAATGTGTTTTATTTTACTTTATTTTATTTTTATTTATTTATTTATATTTGTTGGATGTGGGAAATTTATTTTAATTCGTTCGTTAAAAAGCTTATCGATAGGTCAGTTATTTTATATTTCATTTAAAGTGTGAAGTATTAGGATGAAATTTTAAAATTTTACATATATATATATATGTATATATATTATTAGAAAATTGTCTAACATTTTGTAAAATTTTAAAATTTCATCCTAATATATATATATATATATATATATATTAGAAACTAAAATTTTAACTCATGATTATAGCGTTCAGTGTTCACAGTTTTAACACAACCTTTTACACTTTTTATACCACATTTTTAACCATTACAAATAACTTCAATTTTCATCAATTTCTGAGCTACGATAATAAACAATAATATCATACATCAGTTATTATTAGTTGAATAACCTTACATAAAAATAATAATACAAGTAGAAGTACAATAAATAGTTCCGAAACTAAATTACAATGTCTGACAACATGAAGTACGGTCGAATATTATACAAAATTTATTCAAAACGGTGTACAAGTCAAAGCCGAAGAGATTAACCTTTAACAAAATCCATTGAAACATTCGAAAATTATTTTTTATGTTTCTTTATAAAACTGACTGACACGTGGTACTATCATTTAATAAATATGAATGAGCGGAGATCGGGAAGCCCAGCGACGGAAAACACGTGCCTGTACACTGTATATAACAATGGCGTAAGTTAAACCAACCATTACACTTTACTTCCATCTGTTGAAAACAGATTGTCACTCTTAACTTTCGTAGGATAAGAACCCCAGTCACCCCCCCCTTTCTTTTTTAGTTTAGTTTTCATCTATTTGATCTTTTCAGTGATGTCTTTAGAGTCAATATCAGATGGAGAAGGGATGCTATCTTTCTTTCTATACTTATTTATAATTTATCGAGTTATTTCTTTTTATGAATTTTAAATATAACTTTTAAATTCAGTATTTTCATTTATACATTTATTTTCCACACATTTTTTTTTTTTTTTTTTTTCCCAAAAGAAGTTTATTTAACTTTCATAGCAGAAGATAGAGAAAGAAAAGAATAATTCAGTTTTAGTTTTGTTTCTTTTCGTGTTGCTTCTGAATGTCAAATAGAATAGGCATGTAACTTTTCCAATCCATTTTTTTTTCTTTATTTTGCTTTCACTGTAAAAAATATGTCCTATTTGCTGCCACATTTCTCTGTAATTTGAGAAAATACGTTCCGAAAACGTAATTTTTTCGTAAATTACGCATATTTTCTCAAATTACAGAGAATTTCTAGCAGCAAATAGGACATATTTTTTACAGTGTAACGAAGCTTCTACAATGTTTTCAAATTTTGCAGATAAAGAAATTTTTTGAAACTCACATTTTATGTTTGAAAAAAAAAAAAAAAAAAAACGTGAACTTAAAAAAAAAAAAAAAAAAAATCCTGTTATATTACAGAAAATTCCTGGCAGCAAAGTTGCCGAAAAATATTAATAAATATCAATGCTATGCAAAAAATACGTTGACAAAAATTTTCTGTAACAGAACAATACAAAAAATATTTGTACACAACATATTTTTTTCGTATAAAATCTCGCATTAAACAAAATTCACCAGTTCTATCAGTCAGGATTGAACCATAGTCCACCTCATAGTAGGGTACGATGTTACCTTATAGCCACGGAAACATAATTTCTGTTGTTACTCAGCCTACACTTCCCAATCATGCTTTGACACCAAGTTCCCCGTATTCAAAACAGAAAAGAACATGTAACCATCGCATGAAACCTGTATAAATGATTACAGATTTATAAGGTTACAGAAAAATGCTTCTCTTTTAGATTGAGATGTATAGATTTAAACTAAATTTTTGTAGATTTAGAAAGCAGAAATTTCTGTTGGGGAAGTTACAGAAATGTGTTATTTATTAAAAGATTTTTTTTTTTTTTTTTTTTTTTTTTTTTTTAGTGTGCTACTGAAGATTTAACATTAAAATTTCCGCTTGTGTTTTAAGAATTTTCGATTATTGATTAAATCCCTAAATTAATATTTTGCTTTATCAGAAACAAGGAAAAAAAAATTAATAAAATAGATAATTGATAAAATACTTTAAAAAGTAAAATTTCAGTAACTTTAATGGGGGAACGAATTTCTTTCTATCATTTTTTTTTCTCTCCTGTCTGGTAAGAACAGAAACAAGGCATTCAACTCGAAGAATTTATTTCACAAAGAAAGGAATGATAAATATTTTTTGAAACAGGTCAGGCCGTATCAGATTCGTTGATGCCACATTTTTTGAAGCAGCTTTATCAGTTGTCTTCCATTTCATCTTCTTTATTTTCTCTGTAAATAAATTTTTCTCGATACAACAAATCAAAGCGGATGGCGCCATTAAAAGTGGTTTCACAAAAATTCTTTCTTATTATATTACATTTTGAACCCTTCCAATAAATAATATCATAAAAGATTTAGCTCTCAATTCTTTTAAGGGCATCTTAAACTTAATATTTTAGCACTATGAAAATCTGCTGGAATTATCATTGTACTTTTATGCTCTCAAATCGCCATTTTTCTTCTGGTAAAAGTGAATATTTTAAACTAATTACAACATTATTTTCATTTCTATATATGCGAACTGTTCAAGTATTGTCATTCAAATTTTTATAAATTCAAACATGGTTTTCCCTTCTCCATTTCCATGAGTGTATAATTAAAATTAATGTCCATCAAATTATAATTGTAATTTCCCAAAATCTTCAACATATAAAAGATTTTCTTTGAAATGTTTATCTAGTAGGTATAATAATTAATAAAGCTGTATTTTATTCCTTGAAGCTTTTTCTTACATCACATGTTTTACTAGTAACCAGTAAGCATAATCTTTACATGTACAAAAATGTTTCGATATAGCCATAACATATGCAAAAATATTGTAATAGCTTAAAAAAAAAAAAAAAAAAAAAAAAAAAAAAAACAGTGTTCACCAATTTAGCAAAATCTGTGACCATAAACTACCGTAATTTCTGGTAGATAACCCGCAGGTAAGATGTGTCATTTCTCCATCAGATATTTTATTTGATAGAGAAATCTATACTTTTTCGAAGGAAGAGCTCGTACAAATATAAATTTATTTATCAATTGAAATTTCTGGTGCAAAACTGGATTATATAACCTGGGGGTATCTACCAGAAATTACGTTTAAAGACACTGTCACTTATAATACACATATTTGATTGAAGCATTTAAATTAATATAAAGGATATATTTTCAGAACTTTTAAGTGCTCTGGAATTAAAAATTAATCTACTAAAAAGCTTTACTGCTTTATGAATTTAATTTTATGTTGGTGTGCTTACTGAAAAAAAGGAAAAAGAACACTAAAGCTGCGCTCCGTTAATTGGCTAATAATATCAATGTGTCTTTTTAACAAGTTATTTTTACTGTAAACTGAATAATTAGGTGTATGTTCAGTCTATCATGTTTATTACTATTATAAATATAATAAATAAATATAACTATATCTATAAAGGTAGACTATATTAATTACCTTATACATTTTAACTTACCACTTATCAAATTATTAACTTCTATTAGCTTTATGATTAAAAGTTAACATGCTTAGTTGTAATTTTACAGTTCTTTGTATCACTCTCAAACATGGAAAGACTAACTCAGAAAAAAACATATAATATTTATAGTTTTTTATTCTAAGTTTTAGATATTAATTTGGAGGGAATCTAGAACTTTTAAAACCCCATTAGTAATTAAATTTAATTTCTCATAAAAACTACAAATGAATATAATTAAAGACTATATTGATCATTTCTCCAGAAAAAGTAATTAATACCAAAATTAAACAAGTATATAAGCCTATCATGTTTTTGACGTAAAGGTAATGTTGGCTCAGTTCCATTAAAAAACATCTAAATACGGGCAATTTCAAGTCATCTATCAATTATCTTTTTTTTTTTTTTTTTTTTTTTTTTTTTAACTTTGATTATGACAAATTTTCTCTTGAAAACTAAAGTGATAATTATTTGGGCTCAAATTATATATATGGGTGTTTAAAACGGAGATTTTGAATTGCTATTTCAAATTAAATTCGACACTTATGTTTAATTAATTTACAAAATTAATAAAATCATACAGTTGGCTGATTTTAGCAATTATTGATGAAAATGTAAAACGTACGTATTAGACGTACGTATTATGATAAAATAAAATTATAAATTACATTTCTGCTTAGCTAAATCGACTCATAATAACTTTGCGTTGAAAGTATCAATGTAATTGTAGGCAGTAAGATAAATAGATCGACAGAAAAAAGTATTATTTATAAGATTATGAATAAGGATGATGAGATTATTATGTATAATATTTATATTATTATTCAGCATATAATGTCAAGCAAAGCTAAGCAGGTAGGACTATAAATTCATATAAAATTTAAAATTTCATACAAGTTTTCGAAAATGGAAAAATTTTGAAAATGATTAAAATGTGATATCAATAAATTTTAAATTAATAATTTTTGAAACAGTTTGAAAACTTCGTTTTACTCCAGTATAAAAATAACTTTTAGTTACATGAGTTAAGTAATAGTTTAATGAAGTTTATAATGGTGCAATTATGAAGCTTTTGTTAGGGTATAATTAGCTCATATATAATTTTCATTTAATCTTTTTTTTTTTTTTTTTTCCCGTTTCGTTTCATTTTATTATTATTTTTATTTGATTGTGATAAATTTTCTTTTGAATATACTATAGTCATAAATAATTAAGCTTAAATTATTGATATGGGTGTTTATTAACCTTCTGACTACAGCTGACGGAGTTACTATCCGCTGAACTGTTCCCTTTTCTGTAATACACTTATAATTTAAGATCACATAATTGGGAATTTTTAGATAACCTTTAAGTGTAAAGCTCTAATGATAACCATAGCTTTAATAAAGCTTTAATGATAACCATAAGGTTTATCTTAAAATTTATAGGTACATTTTTAAGCTTAAGGTGAAGTACCATATTTTTAGTACCCTGTAACAGCTGTACAGTGAATACGATATTACAATTTTTCCTTTTTCTACCGCAATTAGGGGTTTTTAATGCCAGTCTCGGTATTTTAAGCTTTCGCTAAAAATGAGATTGAAAAAACTATTTTAGGCCGGATTTGAAAAAGAAAAAAATGGTTAAAATTTTAAGCTCATGTATGGAAAAAAAAGTGTAATTCAAGGGTCTGAAAAAATAAATTATTCCAAAATTAATTAATTACATGATTAATGGATTCTAACAAAATGAAATTATTAAAATTGTATAATAATAACCAAATGCATTATATTACAGTCATTTTTATTGTAGATTACCCCTCTTTAATTAGTATTTTAACTGATACACGCGAATTTTTGCAGTAATTTATGTTAATGACAAAATAATCCAAAAAATCTGGACCCAACGTGATTTTAATAATTTTGGATTATTGTTTTCGTACTTATCGTTATGGAAAATTTAATTTAAACTGTCATATTATATTTAGAAATTAATGTTTTTCAAATACAAAATCTGACTGATGATACAGAAGGAAAACCATTAAAAAAAAAAAAAAAAAAAGATTATTTTATTTTATTGTTTGTTTTTCAAATACGCCTTATGCCATTTCAAACGACAGAAAAAAAATAACCATAAATAATGTATGTTAAAAGCATTATTCATTTTTTGAGTTCCAGTTTAATCTTTGTTAACGAACAGGCAAAAACATTGCAGAAATGTGATACTGTGATAACAAAAGAGAAAGTACTGATTCATTGTTTTACAGTCATCACATTAAAATGCTGTTTGAATTTGACTGTTGATTTGAAGTTATTTAGAACATTTTCTTTTTTAAATGAAATGAAGTTGAAGTATGATAACTGGTGTAGAATGGGCTTGTCTTGTATCAACTTAGGAAAACCCTCACTACTGACATTAAAGAATTTATTTTTATTTTTATTTATTTTAGTTTCTGGATAGTGGTAGACAAAAGAAATTATATATATATATACATAGTACTCGCCCCTGATGAATATACTTCTAATTTTAAGCATTTTTATCCAATTATTTCAGTGGTTAATTATTTGTTTTCTCTGTCATTAGTTTAACACGTTGACTGCCACGCGTGTTTACAACAAAATCCCCGTCAGGCCACCTTCGCCTGCTGTTACTCCGCCCCCAAACCTTTTTTGAGTTTCACTGAATTTTATTCAAAATCCGATTCCAAAGCAACCAAAAGAGTCTAGTGATCGCAATCACTTTCTGAATCTGCCAAATACATTCTAGTTTCATAATAAAACAATCGGGAAATTTGCACGTTGAACCATTTGGCCAGGGGCCTTTTTCGTGAAGACCTTCGCCTGCTGTTACTCCGCCCCCAAACCTTTTTTGAGTTTCACTGATTTTTTTTCAAAATCCGATTCCAAAGCAACCAAAAGAGTCTAGTGATCGCAATCACTTTCAGAATCTGCCAAATACATTCTAGTTTCATAATAAAAAATTCAACAGTATTATTATCTCCTGTCATATATTTATCTAAATATGTTCGGAAATCCTTTGGAAGGAGTCACCCGACGTGGCCTGATGAGAACTCTTGCTGTCACCCGAATACGGGTGACGTGGCCTGATGAGAACTTTTGCTGTCACCCGAATACGGGTGACACGGCAGTTAACGTGTTAATGGTCCTTTTCTATTATCATTCATGTCGGCGTAAGTATTTTAAGTTATTATTGTACCTTATTGGTTCTTAATCTAAATCGCAACTTTTTGTGTCAGTCTTTCCTCTAAGTTAAATTCAGTTCTATATTTTTGTGTGTTGTTATTGTTTTAGTTCTACTAATTGCTAAATTTTAAGATTAAATTTTATTAAGTTATCTATCATTTATATATATATATATATGCTTACATTTATTTCATTTCAGAAACTATTTCGATTAATCGATTCTCTACTTTTAATCATTTCTTTTCAGTTTGTTCGTTTTGGCAACCGCCCGGACTTTTAGCTACTTATTCGATTTGGATTTGATTTACATGTGGCCATCACCTTTCACGAACATCAATTTTCATTATGGATAAGTTATTTTATAAGCTAATTTCCTTTTATCTTTCTATTTTTTTGCAAGATTGAAACTAGTGTTGTATATTGCTGAAATAGCTATACAATATTCAGAAATCTTGCATTCCATGCTGACAGTACTGCTAGTTTCCTGATGAGATCTGTACTGGGTTTCAGCATTTTAACTCTATTTTTCATTCATGCATTCCTTTTTATTTCAATAGTATTTTTGGTTAATTTCTTTCAATTTTTATCTTGTGTTGCATGGATTTACTGGATTAATGGATTATGAAAACTATCTCATAGTTTAGGCTTAAGTGATATATACGTCATTACTCTTCTGCGTAAGTACTTTAACATGTTTTTACTAATCAGTGAATTTTAATTAAATGGTAATTGTGACAATAACTTTATACGTAATACATCTAACTTTTAATTTCATTGTTGGTATTTTCGTCTTCCTCTCATTTGCTGAGTATTGTAAAGGAATTAAATTATTTATTATATATATATATATATATATATATATTGTGAATTCTAAATTATCGTGGTGCTTCAATGAAAACAACAAGAAAACAGCAATCCCACAAAACAAAAACATAATACTATTTAAATCTGGTTTTAAGGTAGACTTTATTTAGAACAGTTGAGATTAACTATTATTTGTTTATTTTTTATTTTAAGAGATGCATTTTGCCCAATGGTACGCATATATGACAATAAAACTGATTTATAATGTTTAAAACTGTTATTTTGTTTGTAATATTGTTCTGGCGGCAATTTTCTTTGTGTTTCTACAAATATGATTCACTTTTCATAATGAGTACATAATGTAGTCGCAATCACAACTGAATCCCACAATGACTAGATTTATACACGTCTAGCGACTATGGCCGCATATTTAAAGAGGTACATAGATGTTTTCACGTTGCAGTCGTGATTTTCTATTTTCGCAAGCTGGAGGGTCGTGTTTAATTTTTTACGTTTTTTTTTTTTTTTTTTTTTTTTCCTTAAATACGAGCCACTGTTTATGATTGGATGGATATTTTAATAAACTAGCACTATTATTTTGATTGGTTAAAAATTAAATAATCTTCCCTGTTGCAAAAACGCAAAATTAATATCCTAGAATAGTTCAAGTGAAAAAAAAAAAAATAGTTTAATTTTTTAAAACTCATATGGGTTTAGGCGGTCGGGAGCACAAACATTTAGATTAAAATTTTTTCTATAAGCAGGATGTCCTGTAAGTTTGGGTATAAGCCCTGTTTCAAGACGTATATATACATACAGCTGCTGCCTTTTTAGCAAGAAAATAAATTAAATAAACATCATGTTAATTTAAATAACTGGACATATTAAAAATTGTATCTGAAAATATAGCCATTATTTTGTATAGAATAGTAATACTTATATTGCGTAGCATTCATTTATTAATAAATAAACATTGCCGTATAGATTCAAATTAAAAAATGTATTTTGTATCAAAATATTGAAATTTTAAGCAGGTATTGGAATTTCATTTTGTTTGAAACCGGGGAAAAACATTTCGATATAGAGAGGGAAAGTAGGGAAATATTTTTCGGAAATTCAACCAAATCATAAATTTCAAAAATTCCGGGCAATTTTTCAATAATTTATTTTTTGGCCATTACTATTAAAATTACAAAAAATACAAAATTTGGTTACTCTCAAAAGGTCTGAGCTCAGGGATAATAAGTTCAAAACATTTCTTTCTCTATTAGCTTGTAATCAGCTGGCCTTAACAGAAGTTTTCCTAACATAATAAACAGATTACTACTACGAGTCATTATTAAGTTTCCTTAATAGTGACTCGTAAAAGTTCCTTATCACTTACAAATTTCGATATAATAATAATATATTTTGTACATGATAAATAAAACAATAAGTAATTAACAATAATAAATAAATAAATAAGCAAACGGTATAAATTTCAAAAACTCGAAATAATTATTTCTGTTCGAAATAATAGCACAACCCTTTATCAGGCGAACAAAGTAGACACGAATGCAATATGAAAGCGAAAATGTACATGCTGCACTCATGCCTATATATTATTTGATGAAATGTCATGCAGTAGTTTCGAGTAACTGTTGCTGCGAGCTTTTGTAGTTTGTTATGTTCGTATATAAAGTGCTTTGTTTATTACTTCAGTTTTACGGTGCCTTTTATTGCTTTAATTAACAATGCCGTCAATAAAATTAAAACATATAGATATGTACCGGAGGTCCAATAAATGGCTGACACATTTTAAATGTAATGCTGCATTATTATCAGAAAAGAAAAAAAGGAAAAGAAAAAATTTTCACAAGCTGGAGCTTACGACTAAAAAACTAAATAGCTCATATTTTACTGCACTTTCACTTTGAACATTAACTCCCCTTTTTACTGTAAAAACTTATTTTATTATAGCATTAACTATGTCAAGAAAGATTAACTGAAAACTAGACTTTCTTTCTCAATTACTACAGGAAATTCAGACCCTATCAGGGCTTAATTTGTACTGGAACGCACGGGAACGCAGTTACCATGCGTCTTTTATTTTAGTGATTTTTTTCATATTAGACGGAATGCGTGGGAACTCATTAATAGTGTGTACTACTAGAACGCAAAAGTGCATTATTTCTGAAAAATCAAAGCCCAAGATTTTTTTTTCTCTTCTTACTAATCTTTTATTTATTATTTATTTTTTTAATAAAGACACCTATATCAGAAGTGCAACGTGGGACACGAGTTTTTTTCTTCTGTGTAACTTTACTAGTAAGAGACTAGCGGTTTTACACTGTTACTTTTCACAGAAAGACCAGGAATTATTAGAATTAACCATAAATGAAAACAGTTTGGGTTTTTACCTTCTACAGAGCAACAAATTGAAAGCACAATTTAATCAAAATAACGAAAACATAAAAGTAAACAGCAATTTATTTTTTACGAGGAAAAAAAAAAAAAAAAAAAAAAAACAATCGGTTTTACTAGAAATATGAAATGAAAAATGAAATGTCCTGATAATTTTTCAAAAGATTTGATTTAACTTGGAAAACTTGAGTAAAAATTTTTCGAAATAAGTCGATACACTTAAAAATGAGAGACACATATGAACACAATTCTGAAAATTAGCATTCCCATTCTGTTTTTGTATGGAATTAAACCCTGGTTATTATATTAGAATACATGGTCTCTAACAGGAAATAACCTGCAGCGTCCTTTCCCTGCAAAATTTTTAACTATTTTTAACCTCTATGTGTTTTAAAATATATTGTTTTCCTAATAACAATGCAGCAAGCAGCGCATTTTTATTGCAAATCGTTTTTTTTATTATTTTAGTTAAAAATGGATCAATCATTTATTCGGTAACCGGTATATTTGTCTAAAACATACAAATCACCCTTTTCGGAAATTAAACCAATAACCTTTAATGTTCACCACGTATTTTCTTTTGAAGATTGTTAAATTAAAACTTCAAATAATAATTAATTTAATAAATGACTAATTTCTTAAATGAACACTATAGTTTGAAAAAACTCCCAATGATTGTTTTAAGTTAAAAGAATAGCATGGTAAAAAAAAACCTGGGTAAAAAAACTCCTTGGGTAAAAGGCTAGGCATGAGTGCATCACCTAAGCAGCAAATTACAATCGTGACTATTAAGAAAATTAAAGTGTGACGTCTGTATATGGCTTCCTTTAAAAAAAAAAAATAAATAAATAAATAATACATTTATTAAATCTCAGAGTGAGACTGCTATCTAACGAACAGAGAAGGAAAAAAAGCTTAAAAATTGATTAAACTAAGGAATGAATATTGCAAATTGTTGCATAAAAAATGCTAAATGTTGTTAAATGTTTGGTTTCTGTGTGAAATTAGTGGACATTAAAGGGTTAAAATGTCATTTGTTTTTTCTTAGGTAAACTCCTTATACTGAAAAAGAAAAACAAAAAAATCCCTTATCTTCTTTTATCCCAGATAATTCAATATGTTAAATCACAAACTTCTAAAATTTATGCATAATGAATTCATTGATTTATTAATATCAGTAAGGACATTAAAGATTGTCCCGCTGACCGATAAATGCAAGAAAACATTACAGTAGACAACTGTGGACATTAATCATTTCAAGATGATTGCAAATGTCAACAGAAGAGCTTCATAGCTGTACAACGTATGAGACAAAAAAACCAAAAGAAACATACGCGCTGATAAGGCAGTTAGTTATCAATCAAGTCCAAGTCGAGAGTCACTTACGAGCATGGCTCAGTTCAAGGCTATCATAACAAGCAATCAAACTTTGAATGAAGAATTTATTTCAAGAAAAAAAGGAAAGGAAAATATTATGGAAAATTAGTGCTGAAAAAAATAAAAATAAAAATGTAAAATAAAATAAAAATGATCTAAAAGATATACTTATCTTGAAAATAAAAATAGAAGCGAGAAGCAGTAATAGGGTTATTTGTATTTGAATGATTGTGGGATTATTATTTTTTTTTTCTTCTTTCTTTCTTTCTTTCTTTTTTAACGTTTTATCATATCTAACTTCATGATTACAAAGTTGGAATAATAATTTTACAAAATATGTCATTCATTCAAACGTCATATTTTGGTGTTTTGATTGATGATAATAGTAAAACTAACCGCCATTCAGAAGATTTCTGTTCGTGCATTAATTTTCTTCAATGTTTTTTAACAGTCTTATTTTCAAAATGAATACCTTATATGTGATAAGATTCAGTGATTTTTCAATTTTAAGATTCTCTTGATTTAAACAGTAACGCAGTTATAAATGATAGTATATTCAATAGTGGTTGCCATGCTGAAATAACATAATTTTTTGATATTTAACGTGGACAAAAAATTTAATATTAAAATTTTGAGACGGGGAAATGTTAACGCCAAATTGAAACATAATCATTACCTTCTCAATCTTTAACCTTCTAAGCGTTTGAACCGGATTTATGTAACTCACATAGACACCTTTGAGACTGATTTGTGTAACGCAAGAAATCTCTCTCCAAATCGTGCGAAACGTAAAATTGTATCTTAAAATGATGAAGCTAAAGTAGTAAATAAGATTATTTTTTTAGACAATAAAATTATATTTTAAGTAAAAATATCATTTGAGGTTACACGCTGAGAGGGTTTTAAACATAATCTTTCACAAGGAAATATTTGTACTTATCTCTTATAAAATAAGTAAGTTATAGGAATACCCGAGTATAATGTAGCATTATAAAGTAAATTTAAAGTAAATATTCTGCGCATTTTCTGCACGAGACTGCCTTTCATTCTCCGTTTTTGTGAAGCAAAGTCTTTTATTTAGTAGTTTTGTCTAATAACATTTTTATCATTCAAAAATATTTAAATTTATCAATCGCTTGAGCGATTATTTATTTATAAAATGACGGGAATCGTTGTATTAATTGACTTAGATAATATTGGTTCCAGTCTAAAACTTTTTAAAAGGAAAAACTATAAACTAAAATAAAAGTGGCTTCAGTTTCAATTACAAATGCTATGATTACCATCATATCATCATACAGATATTATGTAAATCTCTCCGTCAGCTGAAAATTTTGGCGTTATTTTATTTTATTTTATTTTTTAACTATAATGTAAATGAGAATAATCAAGGCTAAGGAGAAGTAATTAGTATTATTTATTTATTTATTTATTTTCAAAAACTCTCTATTGAAAAGTCGAAAACAAATTTTACTCCGGGCAACATTAGCTAGGCAAAAAAGTTGGATAAGAGAAAAATTGTTCGATCATTTCTCTGTTTATATGTGTGCGTATGTATGTACACTGTACAGGATAGAAAGGTTCCTATATTACGGTTTAAATTTATATTATGACAAAGAAAAATGAAAAATGAAAACCTCATTTTTATAATGAGGCAAAATAATTTTTTTTCTAGAGATATAAAATGCAAGTTTAATCTCGAATAAGAGTTTTCGAATACAAAGTATTTGAAATTAACAAAAAATTGTAATGTAAGCAATTTTTTAAGTGTATTCCTCTTCATTTTCCATTTTTATATTTGCAGATCTTGTTATTTCGTGCGAATGTTCTATTTTTTTTTTTTCTTTACAAGAAGCTCAGCTATACTTACATTACTCATCGGGGCTCGCGTGGTCACACACAAGCATACGCAACTTGCATATAATATATATATATATATATATATATATATGTATTGTCCAATGATAGAATAAAACAGATATACAGTTTGATTTCGTCTACGTGCTTGTTTTATTTTATCTACTCCTACTTCAATCATATAAATTAAATTGTTACAATCACAATTTACGACATAATCTGCCAATACCCTATCAAAAAGAAATTTTGTGATTACGTTTGACTACTGGAAAGAATAAAACTCGAGTGACATGCAATTTTAAAGGTCTATATCCGATATTCAGTTTTATGAGAATTTTATTCAAAACATTTTGAGTGACATTTTGGACAAAATCATGAATATCTGACAAGCAACTTGCGCAGTGTTGTGAACCATAGAGATAAGAGGTTTACCTCCCTTTTGTGAGTCAACCATGCGGCAAACAAAAGAGCAAAAATGTTGTAAGAGCATAACGTGAAGCATAACACTAAGAAAGTGACATCAGACATAATGTTCCTCCCACGTGAATAGTTTAAAATTATATATAAAAGCATTTTTAAAGTGTGGCATTTAATGCAATTCTCGGCTCAAAAATATATGAATATATAGATATTAAATCAAGTATAATACTTGTAAAAGCGAACATAAATAATCGCATAACTATATATGAAGACCACAAGATAACTAAGATTATTGTCAGGTAACATGTCAGATAATTAAGATTATTGTGCAAAAACAAGCAGTTTTCATAATCTCGCATTAATGACACACTGACACACTGAGTGAAAAATGGAAGTATATATATATATATATATATATATATATATGCGCATATGCTGCAAGAAAAACAGATGATCAAATAGGAAAATTATCAACAAAAACTAAAACAGAGATACCCAGGAATAGTTTAAAGAAATATATGAAATAATCCACAATATTTAAATTATAATGAACTAACTATAAATACCTGCATTCATTAATAAGAAACTGATTAAAAATAATAAATTGACTATAAATAGAAATGCCAATCCATTTCAAATATTTTAATATCCACCGAGGAACAATGGTAAATTTTATTAAAAGATGAAAAACTTTCGAAACTAAAGAATTGTAGTGAACAGTTGTACGGTCTTCAGGGACCGTACAATTCTTCAAAGTGCAATATATATATATATATATATATGTATAATTTGAAACGTTTGATATGCTTGTGCAATTATTTAAATTTTGATAAAATCTATAAAACTTTTAAATTTCAATTAAATTTTATTTTTTACAATTAATTACATAAAAACTTTGAAGACTTTTCAATTGATGAATGTGCCACAAAGACAACGATAAAAATCTATACTTATATGTATATATATATATATATATTAAATAACATGCTTATGGAAACATTTCCTTAAGAAATAATAACATAAATATTAAATAGTTGAGGATTAATTTTAATTTTCTTTCCTTTTTCATCTCCAAAGAGGAAACAAATTATAATATGGGTTACAAAACCAGACCAAAACAAATTGTTCTCCCGGCAGTATTCTAAAACTCTCTCTGGATTTTTCTTACCGACGACTAATTTCACATACTCCAAATCTAGCTCATACGTATATGAAAACGAAAATAACAACTTTTATTTTTAATTTAACTAATTATTTTTCATTTAACTCAGTGGGATGAACCTCAAGGGCAAGTTAAACTTGTTGAGTAAGGTACGTAAAAACCGTTACTACACATCAGAGACACGTCAGAAATAATAATAATAATAAAAAAATAAAATAAATAAAAATTGCAGAGAAATTATTTATAGATGTTCTGGTAATATTAGCACAATTTAAGTGAATTTCTTTCAGCTTTTTTTTTTTTTTTTTTTTTGATTATGTTAAAAAAATTTAAGTATCGTAGATTGTAATATTTTTTCGAATTTCAATTAAAAGTTATTATTAATCTCTTTAAGATAATTTATTGTGTTAAGAATTATTTTTCAAAATGAAAATTACAGAATAAAAGATGTATGATGATTGTATAGAAAGGAATTAATTTCTTGAAATTTTGCCGTTAGTACAAAACAGATTTAAGTTTCCTCTTTCTCTCTCTCTCTCTCTCTCTTTCTCACTCTTTTTTAAGCAAAAGGTGAGAGCTGTCAAGAGAAAACATTAAGAGTGGACAATACTTAATCTCGCTGAGAACCGTGTGTGGTTCATGTTATTCTATGGGCAAAATTTGTTTCCATAATTACTCATTACCTAATGTAATTTTTTTTTTCAATTTTGTTTACGCATTCAGAAAATTCACAATCCTTAAATTAGTACTTATTTTCAAAACATTGATTTTTTAAATTTTTAGTAATTTATTTTTCGGCTAAAATATGAGACAAATGCACTTAGAAAATTCGTATTTTTGAATTTAAAATTACAGTACAAAAGTTTTAAAAAATCAATTTTTCGAAACTGAGTACCATTTTAACGGTTATGAATTTTCTGAGTGTGAAAACGGAATAAAATAAAATAAAATAAAATAAAATATAAAATAAAATATAAAACCATAGGTAATGAGTAATTGTGGGAAAAAAAAAAAAAAAAAAAAAAAAAAACCTTTCCTGCAGAGTAACATGGGTAATGGCTGCCCGCGGAATTAGGTATTGCTCCCACATTTTTTTTTTTTTTTTTTTAATTTAATCTTTACATTTAGATAGACAATTGGTTATTAAAAACTATGAAATATATAATTTACTCTCTAAATCTTATCGAATTTCAGAGCAATTTTTGCTTGTTTAATGATAATATAGATTAAAAAATAAATAAATAAACATTGTCCACACACACAAATGCACGTACACATCACACGCAAAATTTCAGAATTCCTTTACTTTTATCTAGAAGGGCGAACTTTACGTTTCTCTTTTCTGTTATACAACATAACATTTAATTACACTCAATTAACTTGTTATGCATAATGGTCTAAATTTATTCATGCCTCAATATTTCTAAAACGTGCATAACACTGTTAAAAATTTCTGTAAATTTAATGCAAGTATTTATCCAGAGTCTTAGTAAATTTACAGTAATTCTTATTTAAAAGTGAATAATCG